>JALMGJ010000002.1:202772553-203372553 GCA_023362775.1 Charina bottae | reverse complement strand
TGCGAGGCGCCGCGGGCGCTGCACGAGGGACACGTCCTGGCGGCGGGGGCTCGGGGTCCTGCGGGCGCAGTAAGAGGAAGGGGGTTCCGTTAGCTCGGCGGCTGCCGAGGCTCCAAGCCCTCCCCGGGGGCGCCCGGCGCCCGTGCCGGCGGTTGCCTTACGCCTGTCAGGGCGTAGGGGTTGGGGACTCCCTTGTTCCTCTAGAAACCCCAGTAGGATTTCTTTCTTCCAACGAGCGGCTACGTGCTGTTGCGTCTGTAATCAAGATCCATTTTTCCCTTGCCGTCCGCCTTGCCGAGATGCAGGATAGAAAGGCGGGGCGCTGCTTTCCAGTTGGTGTTGGGCGGCACTCAAGGGGAGCCCCGATGCTGCTGAAGCCCCGCGCGTGGAGAGAAGAGTGACCGCCCCCCTGCGGAGGGTGTCCCGGCCCTTCTTTGTTCCGACAGCTGTTGTTGGCTACGCTGTTGCCTTGGCCCTAAAGTTGAGCCGCTTGCTCAAAGGGGAGCTCCTCAAGCGCTCCCCTGCTCTTCTTCCCCCCCCCCCCCGCCTCCGGTTGTCTGACTCGTACACCTGATGGACTGCTCCGTGGCCCTCCGCTGCAGCCGAGTTGAGTGTAGAATTTTCCATTTATCTTCTGGGAGAGAGAAATGGGCAGCTTTTGAGGAGTGGTGTGTGTATGTGTTATGTATATGCGTATGCATATGATCGATCTATCTATCTATCTATCTATCTATCTATCTATCTATCTATCTATCTATCTATCATCTATCTATCCATCATCTATCTATCCCCTATTTTCCCCACAACCACCACCCTGTGAGGTGAGTTAGGCAGAACTGGATTGACTGCTGCTGCTGGTGATGGGAAACATGGTATGATTCATGGGCCCCTTCCACATAGCTGGATCTGTGAATTTTAACTCTGATTTATTTATTTTTACAATAAATTATATATTCCACTTAGGGCAGCTTGGATCACCTTACAATATTAATATAAGATTAAAAACAAAAATTAATACAATTGTATTCAATCAATCTGTTTGGGGTAAAATGTTGTCCTCAAATGCCTTTCTGAAGAGTCCTATTTCTACAGTTTTGGTTCTCTGAAAATGTAGTAACGAGGGGGGGTGCTCTGGATATTTGGGGGAATAAACTCCATCTGGAGGAGGATTCCCCAACGAGAGTTAAAGATGAATATCTATGGGATCAGCCAGCTTCCAAATCCACAGCATCTATGCCTTGTAGTATAAGCCTGTTTTTCCCTCTCCAAGTCATAACAGCTTCCAGGCACTGTATCAGGACCCCCATATGTCTTTTACCCAGCCTGAGGTGGAGATAATTGAGGATTATCAGCATATTAGTGTTACTTCACCCTTTGCCATTCAAGTAGATGCTAAACAGTAAAAGGGAGAAGTCCAAGCCATGCAGATGTAAAAGCATATACCTGTGGCAGAGAGCAGTGGTTCTAAGTGAGCAAGCTAGTAGAGAAGGAGCTACAGGGAGGATAACTGCTGTATTAACAGATGCTGAGAGTTCAATCCCTAGAGCAGAGCTTTCCAAACTGTGTGTCGCGACACAAAAGTGTGTCACCTGCGGGGCCCAGATGTGTTGCGTCAAAACCCGGAAGCGCTGATGGCGCGCCATCAGCACTTACGGGTTTTCCCGCGGCGACACACCAACGGCGATGCGCGAAAATCCGAAAGCACCACAGCCACGGCGGCACGCAAAAACCGAAAGCGGCAGCAACGCTCCCGGGTTTTTGCGTGCCGCCGCAATGGCGGCACTTCCAGGTTTTCCCACGGCGACACACCAACAGCGGTTGGTGTGTCGCCGTGGGAAAACTTTGGAAAGCCCTGCCCTAGAGAGATGGGAGACCTACCCACAATAAAAAATGACAGGACCACTGGGACACAGCTAATTTTGAAGGCCATCCATGTTTTTAATTAATGCTTGAGATGAAAGTGTTTGAATAGTTTAAACATGAAGCAGGTATTCTCTTAAAAATAACGGTGTACTACTTTTCCAAGCTTGCCTCACTTGAACTGTGTAGCTGAAGATAAAAACTAGGAAAAACTCAAGAGTTCACCATACAATTAAGAACTTCCAATCCTTCAGGTTTCTGCTAGTTCCTAATAAGTCTACATGGTTTGCTTCTGGGTGCAATTCAAAGTGCTGATGGTTACCTAGAAAGTCCTACATGGCATAGGGCCTAGTTACTTGAGGGACTGCCTGTCTTCCATTGTATCTGCCAGACTGATTCAATCTTGCAGGATTGACACACTCCGGGTTGCTTTGATTAAACCATGTCGTGTCATATATTGGGGCCCTGGAAGTGCACCTTCTCTGTCGAAGCACCTGCCCTCTGCAATGAGGTTCCCCCGAGATCCGGATGGGCCCCGCCCTGCTGCTGCTTAGAAGAGCCACGAAGACCTGGCTCATCATCCAGGCCTTGGGCGAGGGAGAATGAGACCCCTCACTTCATTCCATCCATCCGGTCTCTCCTTCTTCCCATCTTTTATCTTTCTTTGATCGTTGTGAGTCACCTACAGTGTTGGGAGCAAGGCAATGTACAAGTTTAATAAATTATTCTTCCATAAAACAACTCAGTGTCACTAATATTCAGATTGCATTTCCAATTAGGATGACGACATCCATCTGACCCCTTGGCCAATTGGCAACAACAACATTAACTTTATGCCTGAGCAATCCCTTTAAAGCATTATTGCTCTTAACTCTTAAGCTAAATTCTAGCCTGTCTTAGTAAGAACTGGAGTTGGGTTGTTTTGTTTACTAGAACAAATTCCTGGAAATTTATGGGCATTATGATTACTGCAGACAGAGTGGCCCTACTTACCCAAAACAGTTATTTGCTTCTATTCCACAAGTCTGAGTTGCATCCTAAGAACATGTCAGTATACTGCATAAAGCTCCTAGTGAGTGGGATGCAGGCCACATTGTGTTGGCCTGCAAAGCAGTCTCTTTCTTAAAGATCATAGCTTCCATAGAATAACGTGACCATGCTTGTGGTAAAACTGGGCTTTGTTTGCACTTGTGGTGAAGCAGGTAGGCCCAAAAGTCTCCTTTTGATATTAGAAGCTTAATTAACATTTCTCTGTTGCAAACATAAGACAGAGATAGAAGTCTTGCTCAATGTTCTTGCACGGATACTAACCCTTGTAACACAAAGGTGCAGACATTGTAAGTTCCCTATACTTCCCTAAACTCACAGATGGTGTACGATAAGTTCCCCTTTTTGTTATCCTGTTTTGGTGTGCTAATTATAAACTGCTGCGCTTGTGACACGTAAGATGATTCTATGTCTGGAACAATCTGTCTGAAACAAGCTGAGCTTGTGACACGTAAGATCTTGTCATATCCTGATTGTCTGGATTACAAACCCTATAAAAGATAAGCCCCGGGTGTGACCCGGTGTTCAGAATTTGCCAAGTTATTACTCTGAACCTTGCTAGCAATAAACCTGTGTTCTCTAACTTCGCTTGGTCTCGTGTCCCGTCATTTGGGAAGGTGAGTTTTTCCCGCTACAGTGGCATGCAGAACAAAATTGGATACTAGCCAAAACTGATTGGTACTGTCTTCATTGTCATCAAGGAATTTTGCATGTGGACATGATTAAGCCTGGTAACCTAGTCTAGGCCGTCTCTGCCCTACTAAGAAGCAAGACATGAAAGTCTTGACTGAGCAAAGCCATTTGGGCAGCAGAGGTCAATATTTATGGGCCTCCCTGGTGAGGACTATGTCATATGAAAAATTGCACCTTGGAGTGTGAATAAATGGTAAAGAGCACAAACTAATGGATGAAATGAAAGAAAGGAATGTAAATATGTATTTGTGAAACTAGGATATAATAGATCTGAATGGTGGTAGTCTCCTCTTACGGAGGTGTAAGCTTAATAATGAATGAAAGGGCTCGAATGTATGTCAGAAAGTATGGAAGTCAATAGGATTCTCTGTAGAATGAACTCTGCCACCTTTGGACAGCTAGACAGGTGTTACATGGGAATTTCGCTCCAAGGAGATGGGCCTTGTTTTCTCTTTAAAAGGTAAAGGTAAAGGTTCCCCCCGCACATTTGTGCAGTCGTGTCCGACTCTAGGGGCCGGTGCTCATCTCCGTTTGTTAGCCAAAGAGCCAGCATTGTCCAAAGACGCTTCCACGGTCATGTGGCCGGCATGACGCACATGGAACACTGTTATCTCTTACAGTGGAGTTAATGGGTTGTACCTTGCTGATGCAGTTGCCGCCTCTTAGGAAAGGTAGTCCAATCTTACGCAGCGAGCAACATAAAACACTGAGATTCAGCAACTATAAAGCTTTATTGATTTCAGCATTTGAGGAAAAATTCAAACACACATTCACTCATTCCTACCACTTACATATCTCTTGCTCATGGCTGAATTAACCAGCTCAACCTGAGTTAAAAGGGGGGGGGGCAGCTTTATAGTTCAGGTAGAAGGTGTGGGTCTTCCAACAAGGACCAGTACAGCTTGTTCCTTGTTCCTAACAGTGTCTATTACACTTCAGCTTTTCTTTTTTTACCTGTTAGGTTAAATATGACTTGCTGCATGGCAGTTAACTGTTTATGTTCTTATCTCTGTTTGTTATTCTCTGGTCTCTGTCTGATCTTGATGAATTGCATGAGTGCATAACTAACATGTGCCCAGCCACAGACCCCATTCTTCCATTCCCAGGTAGTGATAACATTGTTTTCTTTTTGCCTGATACTTTAACTATCACACTTGCAATTCCTGTGCTGCTTAGTCATTTTAGCTCAAATGGGAAGATGGCATATCAGACACAGTGTAGACCAGTGTTTCTCAACCTTGGCCACTTTAAGATGTGTGGACTTCAACTCCCAGAATTCCCTAGCCAGCATAATTCTGGCAGTTGAAGTCCACACATCTTAAAGTTACCAAGGTTGTGAAACACTGGTGTAGACCAAAGACATCTAGGATTAGTTATCACCCTGGTTTTTTTTTTCAAAGCTGCTTTAGTTCTGGTTCAGAGCTGAGTTACATCATCATCCATTTTGGATGTGGACATCATAATCTAGCTTGAACCTGCCACTCTTGGTCAGTATCTTGCATCCTGTCCCACTGGAAAGACAGTCAACTTCTCCTAACCTATCCAGTGTGAGAAAAAATCTACTGTATTGCATTCATTCGTTATCGCGCCCAACAATTTTGAACAAGTTCCAAGGACTGTAGTAAGCCAAGAACTAGAACAAAGAGCAAAAGCTCAATGCGCATTTTGTCCACTTCAGCGCCATAAGTGGATTAGTACTGAAATGACCTTGTCCAGTTGAGCGTCAGTGTTTATGTGAAAACAGTGGAATGTCCTATGTCTATATACATTGTTGAACAGTGCTGTGTTTTATATACGACAGCACACACACGTTGCGGTTTTTAATAGAAGACATCTATTTGCCTATCTAAATTGTTCCTTATGATGATGGAAGCAGCATGCAGTGCTTCTCTTCCTCTGAGAAACTGAAGGATCTTTCTGCTCCTTTATCCTGCAGAATGCATCCAACTACTAAGCAGATCTGCATGCCACAATCTCTTAACCTTAAAGTGCCACAGAATCCTCGGCTATGCTGCAAGATACTCATCCAGCTTTTGTACTGAAAATCCTCACTGACAGTGGAACACAACAGAGGAGTGCAGCCTGGAGTTTGCATCTAGTATTTTTATTGACCTCACCATGGTGCTGTGGCTGAAGAAGTCTTTCTGTGTTACAAAAGGTAGCAAAATTAGAAAATTAGCAAGTTTGTTTAGATTTATATAATGGACCAGCTTTTGAAACTCTGACTCTGGGCAACATATATCAGGTAAATAAGACTATAATTGCAGGTGAAAGACCATACAAAATTTAAAAAAACAAAATCCATAAGCAACATATAAAATGGAGTCAACCAAACACACGTTCCACTTTCAGAGATAGGCTCATCTATCATCCTGGCCTAATGCTTGGGGAAAACAATTCGGTTTTTAAAACTTTCAGGAAGGCTCAGTTGGCACCATCCAAGTATTGGGGATGGGTGGGGAGGAGGCTGCTTTAAAGGGCAGGAGCTGCCACAGAGAAGGCATGCTTTCAGATGACATTGTATCAAAGTGGGAATCTGGAGCATGTCCATCCTGTGGAATGGGCAGAAATAGTCATAGATAGGCAGTCCTGCAAATAACCTGTCCCTGTGCCATGTAGGGCTTTGTAGGTGACAACCAGCACATTGAATTGCAGTTAAAAGCCTTTTAGAAGTTTGCAAAGTAGTGGTGTTACATGATCATAACCTGGTGCACCCATGACTATCTGCATTGTCACATTCTGGACCAACTGCAGCTGAAGCCTGCTTTTTCCCATCCAGGACCTCATAGCCTCCAGACACTGGAAAAGGGCCTTGATAGTGTCACTTGGTTGGCAAGGGGGAAAGATGTACAACCAAGTAGCAACTTATATTTCAACACATGCTGATGAATGACCTCACCAGTGACTTCATGTAGATGTTAAACAAAAAGTGGGAGAAGACTAGATCCCTGAGGCATCCCAAAAAACAGGGGTCTAGGCTAGATCTATCTGCCAACACCAGCTGGAACCAATTCCAGAGGAGAAACACTGCGCCTCCCATTCCAAACCCGAGTTGGTCGAGAAGGATGCCATGACTGATGGTATCAAAGGTCACTGAGAGATCAAGGAAGACCAGGATGGATGCACTTCCCCATCTCAAGCCAACCATAGGCCATCAACAAGTGAGACCAACACCATCTCAGTACTATAGCCTGGTCTGAACCCAGACTGAAAGGAGTCCAGATAATCCATTTCCTCCAGGATGCAGTAAACACCCAATTCAACTGTCTGTTAATTATGTTCTCCATTGATTAAAACATTTTCCCCCATAGAACTATATATTCATTAAAGAAAGTGATGATAATTAAGTCATCACTCTGCCAGCTAACCTAGGGGATATCTGTAAATTGACCATTCCATTCCTTGATGGGAAATACCATGACATTCTGGAGCATTCCCACAAGGCAGTTCTTTCGGGGCGATCTGGGCGTCCCTCGTGATGCCTTTTGTTTTGCACACCAGCCTGTTTGCTGAAAATGGCAGGCTTCTCCTCTTGTCATGTCCCTTCTAGTCACGAGTATAAAACCACACTGAACGTGAATCAGGCTTTTCTGTATGAACCTCTTGGCCAGTGATTCAACTGTCTTCTGAAGTCTTCTGTATCTGTGGGGCAATTCCTATCACTTTGGTTCCTGGCCTGTTCTCAGTCCTTTACTCAGCCCTCTAACTTACATTTTCACTTACATTTTCTTCTCTCTGTTGTCTGTCATTCTATCCTGCTAGGGCCAGACAAAGAGTATTTCTTCAGCTGCTGTATTTTAGCTTCTCCAATGAACCACTACCACATTATCTTTTGAGTGATGTATCTGTTCTTGCTAGATAAGTAAGTTTCACTTCCTTTTTTCTTTTAATCCAGTGATTCATTCCAGTAGAGCAGAGGCATGTCTGCTGTCACTGAATATATTGCCCAGGTCCCCTCCATTTGGGTTTTTGCTGATTAAGGATGCCAAATGATGACTTCCCATCTAACTGATGCCCAGGATTTAGCTCTGCCAGATAGGCCCAATATTTTGGCATCAGATAAGTATGTTTATAAAAAGACTTTTTGCTTCAGGAATACGTAACGCCAGTGAACATATGTAATGATGCCTCCGGAAGTTGGGATCTGTCAGCTAAGATCGCAATAAATGGGCAACCACAGAATTGTGGACTTGGAAGGGCATTTAAGTTTGGTCTCCTTTCCTAGCAGTACATATGGCATATATGGCATATATATGGCAAGCATGAGTCATACAAACTGTTTTCACACAAAGATGACCAAACAGAACAAATGAATGAACTTGGGTGGGTAACCTTTGGCCCACAGAGCTTTCTCACGGAGCCATTTTGAAGCAAGAAAATACAAAACCTCCCTAAAATTGCCTTAATAGAGTTTACAAATTAAAGAACTCTACAACAGCAGGAAATATAGACTGAAAATCCTGCCTCTATCATATGCTCTATGTACTTCTCATCATGACCTTACTTCCTGCAAGCCTAGCCTTCCCCAGAAATATTAGATGCCACCACCTTACATTTTTCCACTCTGATGGAGCTGGTTGTCATCTGCTGTAATTTGGTTAAGGTAGGACAAGACTACTGAAGTTATCCTCATAGCTGCATCTTCTGTTGCAGCTCTAGTTAATTCCTGGTAGATGAAGAAAGCTGATAGGGAAGGTAGTTTCAGAGGTATCGTTACTACCGATCATATAACACAGTTTGTATATGGTAGAATGGATGTAGACACAATACAAATTTAACTATACAGAAATATACATCTTAAAAATGGCATTTTTCAAGTTCAAAAATGGCTGAATGGTTAATACACATGAACAATATGGTTGCTTTTACTGTATGAGGATGGGTTGGGGTTCAAAAGAGGCTTGTATATTTCATGGATAACGTAAGATAATTCTGGAGGAAACCCTGATGAATTAGAAGAGCATTGCTGCATAGTGTGGCTCTCCATTACCAGTGAGATTGGGCAGATTCTTGGGCAGGAAGTTCACCTTGTTGCTGGAAGAAAGTAAGGGAGGGGAGGAGTGCCTTTCCTATCCACCTGTTTCCTTCCCAAAAGCTGGCAAGAAATATGCTTCTTGGAAAACGCCAATTAATATTTCCCAAGTCATCTTTGGGAGCCAGGATGCCTGATACCTGCTTATCCGGGCATGGCTTTCATCTGGCGCACACACATAGAAAAAGCACAATTAGCAACTCCGTGTGGGAAGAGGGTGTGTCGTATCACTTTTGTAAGCAAAAGGTAACCACTCGCCAGGATTCTCGATGGACCAATTGCTCTGCAAAGTCATTCTCCAATATATATTTTTTTATTTTTTATCCGCCTTAATTATTTTTATAAATAACTCAAGGTGGCGAACATACCTAATACTCCTTCCTCCTCCTATTTTCCCCGCAACAGCAACCCTGTGAGGTGAGTTGGGCTGGGAGAGGGTGACTGGCCCAAGGTCACCCAGCCGGCTTTCATGCCTAAGGCGGGACTAGAACTCTCAGTCTCCTGGTTTGCGATTGGCTCCTTCCTAGGGCTGAGAGACAGGGACTGGCCCAAGGTCACCCAGCCGGCTTTCATGCCTAAGGCAGAACTAGAACTCTCAGTCTCCTGGTTTCTAGCCCGCTGCCTTAACCACTAGACCAAACTGACTTTAAACTTCAAAGCCTTAAACAGATTAGAACCAAGTTACTTGAAGGAATACCTTCACCTGCCCAGATTTTAAGATCAGCCTCTTTTCACTTCTTCACTGCTGAGGGCAGGGCAGATTGGCAAATATAATGGAGGTGGCCTATTGCACACCCGCCCCACGTTGCTGGCCTGGGCTGTCGTCTGGGGTCAGATAGACTCCGTTGTTACAGGCTATAGGTAACCATCTCAAGGTCTCTTTTGTTGGGTCTTTTCTTAGAGCATTCCTGGCTTTTAGCTGCAGTTATGGCTTTACATTTCAGTACTGTCTGCGGTGGATCCTTCTTACTGTTCCTTCTATTGTTTTTTTAAAAAAGTATTTTGTTATGTCAGCTTTTTTCTATAAAGCTGAGCTAGAAATACTTAAATGAATCAAACCAGGTTTTTTTTTTTGAGATTGTTGAGTGAACCTTTGTAAGTTTCAATAGTTGTTGGGAAGTTTTGTATCTTTACACCTCCATGCTACCACCTTTTATGTTAATTTCTGCATTCCCATTATTTGAGGGTGATGGTGGTAGAACAGCCTTTTTTTTGGGGGGGGGGTGTCTTCCCTTCAGTTCAGCTCGCCTGAAGCTGCTGCACTCAACGCTGGCAGAGCTGTAGCTTCATTCTTAATGGTGGTTAGCAGTCAATGACATCCCTGGTGCTAAGCAATGAATCTGTTCCACAAATCCTTGCCAATAAAAAGGGATAAAGACTCCAGGACCCATTGGGAGTACTGGAGATGTCAAGGCTGGAACAGCTGCTATTATTAAGTCATTTCTCATTAGTAATCTGCTAATTAACCTTCTGAAAATAGAAACATTTTTGCTTAGTGGGAAATAATTTTCCAGTCATTGTAATGACTGAGAATTCCTCACTTGGGAACAAGACTGACATCATTACAAATTTCAATCATTCAGTGTTTAATTGTAGCAGAGTATTTCGAGTTGTAGGCTTCTCCTGAGCAATATTATTTTCCTTTCGCCAATCCAACCCACTTGACAAATGTGCAGTGTGACCTCCATAAACTGAACTATACATGTGGAAGACATTTGTGGCAAAGTTAACCGAGAGAAATATATTCTGTCCTCTTAGTGTAAAACTGCAACTACAATTCTATATACTTTGCTGGGAATAAGGCTCTTCAGCCCAAAAGGCACTTATTTAAAAGGAGGTAAATACAATTTATTATATGTCTATTTAATTGTTTAATGTATTAATGGCTTATCTTTTCTCCATGCAGATCAAAGTACCATTGTTCTACCTGCAATGTTGGTTTTAACACTGCTTTAAATTTAAATTTTAGTTCTTGCAAATCACAAATGGCAATCACTTTGGGTTCATGTGACCAGATTAGCCACTGGTAACATTCCAAAAAATTGAATGGTGAAAAATTAAGGACAACAGAGGTGAGAGTAAGATGACAAAGATACAGCCCATTAATCAGGGTTTTTAGTAGAGTGTATCTTGTAAACAATACATTATTGGTGCAAATAATCAGTTGAGTTTTGTGACTGGGTATTGATTTGAATCTGGTCTCCCTAATCTTCTAACACAGGTTCTTAAGGAAAATGTGTTACAAGAGAGCAAAAGGTATCATTACAGTGGCTGCAAGCAACATATTTTGAACGTATAATTATATATCTCCTCTTTGTAGAATTCTGGCATTCAGCCTCAACACATACTAATTTGTTATTTGTAATTCAACCTAAAACCTAAAAGATTGTTGAAGTTTAGCCAGAGAGGAGTAAATACTAGAACTGTATTTGGCAAAACTTTGTTTATAAATTAAATGCCTTATGTTGTGTTCCTATCTGATATTTTAGTTATCTCATAAATTCTAGTGCTACTCCTACAGACAACTGAAGATGGAACTAAGCCATTGGTCTATGTAGTCCAGTATCTTCTACTCTGACTGGCAGCAGCTCTATAAGCTTTCCAGTAGGGACTTCTTACATCATCTACATCTCAGCATTTAACTCCAGAGGTGGTAACCTCTGGACCCTTGGGCTACATGCAATGGTTGCACTATTTCATGTAGTCCTAACATGAAACACATACACACATCATGCAAGAGCTCAATTTAGACCAAGCCATGACAAAATCAAAATGATGAGCTATGTCTTGATGTCATATTATATAATTTGTCTTATGAAGTCTGGCACAAGTACATGCAGTATTTGCATGATGTTACAAGACACGTGTCATCATTTACTCCCCTTTGGACGACCATGCATCAGCTCCATCTATCACACAACCCTCCAGTAATTACTCTGTGCAGCCATTGATGGAAAAAAGTTTCCCCGTTGATTTAACTAGGGATTGCAAAGACTGAATTTAGGACCTTCTGCGTGTAAAAATATACTATCAGAGCTGGGCTCAACCCATCATAGGCATTGCTAATGTCTTGGGGTCACTCTTTCCCCATGCTACTTTTTTTACAAGGGATGGGAAGGGTGCAGTATATGTATTTCTGATGTCAGTCCAATAAAGTCCAATGATCCAAATCACGTGAGAGGAGATGGGAGTTTCTGATGTTCAAGAGCATATAGGATGGACATATGCTGAGCAAGTTTGGTCTAGTGGTTAAGGTGCTGGGCTAGAAACCAGGAGTCTGTGAGTTCTAGTCCCGCCTTAGGCATGAAAGCTGGCTGGGTGACCTTGGGCCAGTCACTCTCTCTCACCCCAACTCACCTCACAGGGTGGCTATTGAGGAGGAGGAAGGAGTATTAGGTATGTTCGCCGCCTTGAGTTATTTATAAAAAAATAATAAAGGCAGGATAGAAAATAAATAAAATAAATAAATAAATTTCCATGCCACTGAATCAATCTGGTCCAGGGAAAATGAAGTCATTGTTTTAATACTGGATGTTAAAGTGTGACACATGAAGACTGAATAGTGGGAAAGCTAGATCACCTTTGTGCATACAGAGGATTGTTTGTCCAAGATTAGGTCTCCTCTGTCAGATGATTGCATTACATCTTAGCAGTTCTATTCAGGGTCTGGGTTGTTTAAACATTTTAGTTTCATGGTATGAATCTCAAAAGTGAAAAAGACAAAACGTTCATTTTCTCGATCAACGTTTCTAGGAGTTGTACCCAGGAGTGTAAGCTGAACTCATCCATGTGGCCCTACTGCTTTCCTTTGTTTCCACTTATGGTAACCACTTCTAGAACATTTCTCTAGACAGACAAAATAATTTATGAACTTCCCTTTAAATTCCTTCTCCTCCTGAATATTCACACAACCTAGAATTATTTTTGTGCTCTTGAAAAACAGGATAGCTTTAGTAAGTCATAGCAGGTATGAAGAATGGCCTATGATTCTTTCAAACTTCCTCCTGAGAGATATATGGCTGGCCACATCTGTGACTGCTTTAAAAGGAGGTTTTAAAAACTCATCTGTTCTCTCTGGGTTTTAATTGAAAAAAATTATGGTATTTGCTGATGACAGGCATTCCAAGGTTGTGTTTTATTGCAATAGGCTGCACTTGAAATTGTTTACAATTAATATAACTGAACTAGTTTTATGCTCTTACCTGCCCTGGAAGGATGGTGATCTTGAAAATAAAGCTAAATTAAAGACATAGCATGAAATAAAAATGTACCCAACAGGGAGATTTGGGGTCAGATTGCTTCTTTTGAGGCAACACATAAGGATGACGTTGAACTTTCTGTAAGCCATAACAACTGTTTGCTACTGAATATGTAAAACAAGGATTTGTGTATCACTTCGGCAATGAGAGACAAGTCTCCCACAACTCAAATGTAGAGGGAGATGTCCAAGTCCCTACTTTTCACATTATGCAGGGAACAAACAGATTAAATACTTATGGCTGCTTGGCTGTATATTATTTAATATGGGACAAAGCTTTGATCAACTGATCAAACTGATAAATGATTAAGCATGCAGCAGCATCTGGAAGATCTTGCAACATTATTCATAAGAATAATGAAAGCAGCATTGGACTGCAAGCTCTGCCCCTTTGGAACATGTGTACAATGTTACTACACATATAGAAAAGGGGAGGAGCTTGCATTGCAGCATTGCTTTAATCAGTCTGACTCTTCCTTGCATCCCCCTCAATGGTGCTGATCCTATTTTTAACAAGTCTCTTTTCACCCCAAATCCAAAGTCTGATCTAAGATGCCTACAAATCTTGGCTTCCGGGTGAGGTCTAATGGCAAGCTAGACATCCCTGAAGGAGCGAGGAAGCATTGCAGCGGAGATCGGTGGCCAGGTGGCGAATTCTGGTCAGCAGAGTCTCTCCGGACAGGGAGAGACCATGCGATCACCCCCCTGCACTAAGGACAGCTGCTCCTCATGAGAAGACCGCAGGAATCATGGTTTTTGTGGTCAACTTGTGAGTCGAGCGGCTGGGAATTGAGGGATTTCAATCATGCTCATAACCACAATACAGCCTGTAATGGACATAAGGTTCACAAAAGCCTCACTTTCTTAATCGCTATCGGATATAATAAATTTAAAGTTAAAGAGAGATCTTCTGATCAGCAGGATAAGAGAAAACCACTTGGTGAGTCAACCGTCTTTCTGGATTAGAGAAAGTGAAAGACATAACGCATAGTGTAGTATATAGAAAAGGGGAACCAGTTTTGTACATATATTTGTATGCACAATTTTTTCTCATTGAAGATATGGGGAGATTCATGTACATGGAAGCTATGTGTGAAAACAAACATTTTGAAGACATCTCTATCTGGGAGGGGAAAACAATAGAAAAACCATTCTGAAAAGCTTTTCTCACAGTAATTCCATATCTTTGTGAGGATACAGTGGGCAGGAATTTGCATTAAATTTAAAATAGATGTCCACCCTTCATGTCAACATTAATTGAATATACGTAGCCTGTGCAGCAGACTCTTTAGAAAGATGTCTCATGAATAGCTCAATTTTGATACAAATAGGTTTACGAATAGCCCTGCTGACCTCAGTGGGATTTACATGTTTTACCTGGGCTATGTCGGAGATTGTCTTCTGGGTAATCTGCATTTTCTCATTTCCATGTAGATTATGCCTGAACTATGTAATTATCACTAGAAGTGAGTATATACTTCCATACAGTACTACTATATTCTAGATTTGGACTAAAATAAACTGAAGTTTTAGGTGCTTTCTATTTACGGAAGATAGGCCGTAGACTCAGCTTAAGCACTCTAGAATGCAGAGCTTCTGAACAAGAGTGGAAACTGAATGTACAAGTTAAGATGCAGGAGAAGCAGCAGTGGCAACACAACCTTATAATCTGCTGCAATGTTTTGTTTAAATGGAACTATGTGATCAACTTAAATTATCCTCAGAATAAATTTAAGAAAACAGAAACTGCTTTTCTTAAATTTCTCTAACCTTCCCTCCTCCAAAACACTGCATCTTGGTTCAACCTCTGAGGGAACTTTTTAAGTGAACAACAGGAACAACAGGAAGCAGCGGTGCTGGTAATTCAATGAGGCCAAGTAAGCAGCTGTGAACCTCCTGCCATACAAACATTTCCTACAATTCCTTGCCATGGAGTCATTCTACCACTGAGTGGGGAGGCAAAAGTCTTCCAGTTATTGCTGAACTACAACTCACATCAGACCTAGCTAGCACTGCTAATGGTGAGAGATGCCGTGGAAGTTCAGCAACTTCTGAAAAGTCACAACTTTCTTACTCCTGTTCTAAGGCCTTTCAAAAAAGCCTTGGCACAAGGGGCATTCAATTGTGGGTATAAGATAAAATTAAGCAGAAACAGGTAGTACAACCATATGTGCTCCTAGCAGCAAGATACAAAAATATGGCAACAAAAATATATTACGTATGCAGTTACCTAATGTAACTACAGCTACTGTATATATCAAATGTCTAATGTAATACTTCTAAGGACCCATAATGAAAAATGCTGCACAAATGTAGCAGTTATAATGCATTCTATTTTAGAACTTTCAAACCACTATTAAAACACTTGCTTCCTTTAGGAGAATAATTGAAGGAGCTGGAGATCATCATTAATGACATATAAAGGTAAAGGTTCCCCCGCACAGTCATGTCCGACTCTAGGGGGCAGTGCTCATCTCCGTTTGTTAGCCAAAGAGCCAGCGTTGTCCAAAGACGCTTCCGTGGTCATGTGGCCGGCATGACGCACACGGAACGCTGTTACCATCCCACCGAAGTGGTACCCATTCATCTACTTGCATTTGCATGCTTTCAAATTGCTAGGTTGGCAAGAGCTGGGGCGAGTGCGGGAGCTCACTCCGTCACGCGGGGCTAGGGATTCAATTAATGACATATAGACCATTTACTATTCACACATTGGTATTCAATATTCATTCTGTTTTGGGAAACCAAAATACCTGCAGAAAGCTTTGGTGATAAAAAATTGTACACTGGCATCAACCTAAGAGTTTGAGTGATGTTTGTTAAAAAAAACACCTCCTTCTTTAAACCTAAAAACTCTTAATTAAGTAGCCACTCATGTTGTACTTTGGGTACAGTTTTTTTTCCCCACCAGAAAATGTCATCTGATTTGGCTTGTGTGTTTGCTTAATTCATTTTAAGTGATATTTCCCTAATAGTTGCAGTATTTGCCTCTTTTGGATATGGAAAATTCTGTTTATAATTAAGATTCTATTTCTGTAACTTTATGCCTCACCATCTTTCTATAGCTGGGTGTCCACTGCAGCTTCAGAAAGCAAAGTGAAAAATAATTATGCATTTCTCAGAGGATGCAACACTTTTCCCCCCATTAAGTTTCCAAAATATTTCCTCTGCCCAACTGACCCCTCTTGTTCTTTGGCAACTTCCTTATCTTTTATGATCTGCAAGGTGGTTTCATTAAACATCTAAGAGGAAAGATGGATAATTCATAATGTCAAATTGTATTTTAAAAAACCCATCAACCTCTGTAGACTAGGAACAGGGAGATTTTTGAACCCTGACGATATGGCATGTCAAATCAGAGATTTTGCATGATGCATGCTTACAACTCTCTCTCTCTCTCTCTCTCTCTCTCTCTCACACACACACACACACGTTATCTCTACTAGGGTAAAAAGCATACCCACAGCTAATATCACATACAGTACTTCATATCCAACTGAACAAGTGTTTTGTGAGATGGAAGGAATGCACTGGGCTAGGTGATGGACACAGGTTGTTTTGCTTAAAATACTTATGAACTATGCAATGTTGTCCACCCATCTTGCAAATGCCCCAACTGCGTACCCATATTGTGTTCATTAAGAAAATATTTTGCTTGTACATCTAATTGTTACCATTATTCTGCAAATGGAAGCTTTTATGTTTTCTCTATATTCATCCTAAAAAGAAATCGTGTCTTCAGAGCTGGAACAAAACTCTAAACAAGGCACAAGATGACACCTTTTTCCTCCCTCCCCCTATCATGTACTATTTTGTAGGAACGTTGTTGTACCATCCCATGAAATGTAAAAGTCTTGGCTGAAAAACCTACTGCCAGCAGAAGGCAGGGTTGGTGTTCGCTTTAGGCAAAGTGAAAAAAATGTCTCAGGCAGCAAGTGATAAGGAGTCCCGGTATCAGAGAAGAGAGCTGTATAGCACAGGCCTTCCCTGAATCTGAGCTGGCCTGCTGCCTTCAAATGCAGCAGCGTACCAGGGCTGTCCCACCGTTAATGCCGAAGGAAGGAAAGTTCAATGGCTAGTTCACTGGCTTTTGTAACTCGGAGGGGATGTTGTCATGCAACAATTTGTTTTGGGCCAGTCCTAGCAGGCAGGTGTATGTTAACTAAGGCTTCATCCAGACTTCCTGTTTGCCATGGCACCAAAATGCTCCACTGTCCATTGAGTGAAGTTGTGAACAAAGGACGGTGTCCTCAAACTATTCTAGGCCACCACAACGGCACTCTATGACCACATTTCCATGCATTTGAGAAGAGAGATTTTTTCCAGAACTACTGGCCCAAGTCACGTCAAGGGTCAGTCTGCTGCAATTTACTCTGAAGAAAGTTCAGGAACAGGCAGCCTAGCCTGCAGCTGTTGGCCGCCTGAGGTGGCTGTGAACACACCGCAGGTTAAGCTTGGAGAAGCAGCTCTGTGGGAAAGGGTGAGAAAACCCACTTCCCCTGCTTCTCCATGGATGGCAGGAGGAGCAGCAGATAATGGCTCCTTTGGTGCCAGTTCTCAGATTTCACCAGGGGACTTCTGCTACTAGTAACTGACATCAAAGGAGGTGTTCCTCATTCCAATCCAGTCATCTCTTGGGGTTTCAGTGCAGGTAGGACCCCTATTTTGCTTCACTGCCCAAAGCGGTCAGGACTTGTTTGAGCTGGCCCACCTTGGTGCCAGTTGCTACACGGGATGACAGCACTTTAGTACTGCCACACAGAAGAACCCAAAGAACTGAAAGTTTTCTCTGCACATTGCATTACACCTTTGCCATACCTTGATGTCCATGGGTTAGCAGCCTCAGTACTTTTGGAAGATTTGAAAACATCAGAACTGAATAAACCAGGGGGATCTGGATTTTTGGACTACAGATTCCATAATCTCCATCATTTAAACCTGCTATGGGAATTGAAGAAAAAAGTTCCTTTCCAAAGACATCTGTACTTATCCATGATGTTACCAAAATGACAAGCCGCATGACATCACAGTGCAAGTTTTGCTCATTTATTTATTTGTTACAACCCTGGGCAGCTCACAAAATGTAACAATGTAAAACATATTGTCACAAGGTTGCACGCAAGTATAAGGGGCAGAGTTTATATCATGTTGTCACTGCCCCCCAAACCCTCCTTCCTTCCTCACTCTTAGAAAGTTTTTCCTGCTTTTACCCAAATTACTTTCACATACAGTACAGAAATAAGCAGGATAATGAAGCAAGATAGATAGGAAAGCAAATATGTGCTAATCCTGACCTCAGGGTGCTTATGAATTCTCAAGTCATTTTTAGAAATTTTGAATTCTAAAAGTATACTATGCATAGAAGATTGTTTTATTAGTTGTGTTTATTCTACCACCAGATGCCACTTGGGGGAAATTAAATTAAAAGGAATTTTGCACTTTATGCATCGTTGTGCCAATAACTGCTTTACTGATCTCATCTAATTATTGGCTATAAACGAATAGTCTAAAGATATCTATAAACATGCAGTTAAGACACAGCAGGGGAGGTGACTGTTTATTCTGGAATCTTCAAAGACTTTTAGCTCTGTCTTTCACATATTACATGTTCATTGAAGTACACTGGCGCCAGAGCTCTAGCATAAAATGTAAATGTGGGCAACTTCAGCTGCCTCTAATTCAGAGAGTATAGTGGGATTTAATTCCACCTAATGTGCAAAGGCCAGAATTGTTCGATATAACTTAGCAAAATCACTTCCAACTTTATTTCTGTTATTTTCTCTGTGCCTAAATAAAACCCAATGATTCTCCTATTTTATGCCTTGGGAGTAGAACTCTAATAATTCAGGGGTAAGGCACATACTTTGTATACTTTACACAACCATTCAATAAGTTCAAATTCTGCTAGCACAGAATACAGTGGCTGTGTTCAAATGATACACGAAAGTATAGTTTGCTTAGCTATGGTTTACTGCATAAGCCATAATTAAGTTCACACACTACACTAAAACAATCCATGGTTTTCAGACAATGGCTGGGTTCATACAACTTGCTGATTGACAACCAACCACAATCTGGCATAGTGTGTTGTGTAAACTCAACCAGTGGGATACAGTACAGAGCTGTACCATTCTCGGTCTGCAAGGAAACAGGCAGCTATAAGAAATCAACCAAAAGGAGTGGGGTGTGGGGGTTTCTGCACTTCATATTCTGCAAATATCGTAGCATTTACTCCTGAATTTCAGGGCCTGAATTTCAGGGCCTGAATTGCTGCAGTTCATAGGTGACAGTCAATGGCTTATCAAGCTCCAGAATCTTACTCCGGAATTGTGAATGCCATAACCTTTCTAAAATAGAACAATCCTATGGACTTTTATTCAGATTTAAGCTGAATTCAAGAGGTTTACTACCAAGGGTTACTAGCAGAGGCTGCCGGCAAGTTTTAACGCTGCAATCACGAACTAAATGAGACTGCCTTTTGAGTAGGCAACTTCTAAGTAAGCCTCCATTAAACGATAGAAAATAAACACCCAAGATTCGCAGTAAGGTCGCAGCCAAGATGTTCATCAGAGAAAAAACCAATCGAAGAGAATCGAAGAGAAGAGAGAAAAAACCCGCGGCATCGCGCTATTGCGTAGCAGCAATCCTGTGCAATACTTACCAGGAAGTAAAACAAGACGGATTGGAAATCGCTTCCCTGTAAACACGCTTTGGACCCTCCAGAATTGGCGTGCGTGCGAAAATTAATACCAGCGGCATATACACTGGGATCACGCCTTGAGTATCACCATGCACACACGGTCTCTTTGGGGGGGAAATCATGCACGCACGCACGCGCGCATCCATATGAACAGTCGCGAGCTGCTAACAGCGTGCAGGCGGCGGCGGCGGCAGGTCAAAGAGGAGATTCACCTGCGTGCCTCATCATCATCAGCTGGTCCAGAGGGACGGCGGCGCGGCTGCTTGTTTGGCTGCACAAGCGAAGGAAGGCAACTGCGCAGCGTCTGGTTGCCGTTTCACCCGCTCACAGCTGCGGCGGCAGGTTGCGTGGATCAGGAAATTAGGGCAGTCGGCTGGGATTGGAGGCGCTCGAGAGCCAACCAGAGGCCGCCCAGGCGCCCGTGAGTCACCGGCAGCGGCGCGCAAGGAGACAGGAGCGGGGTGGTTCGTATAAGAGCGTCGCGAAGCTGCCCTCCCCTTTGTGTACGTTCTTCGGCTCTTCCTCACCGGCACAACCGGTGTGTGCGTGCGCGGGTGCACGCGCGCCGCCCGGCACGGCGCCTCCTGGATTTCTACCCCCCGCCCCCCCGCCCGCTTTTGCCTCCGACTGGAATTGCCGCCTGCATTGTCTGCCCTCTCTCCACCCTACCTGGAGCCCGCAAGCTGCGCTTGGCACACTTGCCCGCGAACAATATTTACCTTTCTAAAAAGGGGGGGAGTGAGGGAGGACTCCCCCCGTCCTCACGTTTTCCTTCTCGCTGAATGCTGCGAACTTGTGCGAGGCGCCGCGGGCGCTGCACGATGGACACGTTCTGGCGGCGCGGGCTGTGGCTCTGCCTCTTGCTGGCGCTGGCTTGCCTGCGAGGAGCGCGTGGTGAGTAAGAGGAAGGGGGTTCCGTTAGCTCGGAGGCTGCCGCGGCTCAAGCCCTCCCCGGGGGCGCCTGGCAACCGTGTAGGCGGCCAGGCAGGCAGGCAGGCAGGACGCGGGCGAGCGCGGTTGCTTTGCCTGCGGCCCCGTAGCGGGTCGAGTGGGGGGAGCCGTGGACTCCCTCGTTTCTCCCCCAAAGGAGCAGTAATTCTTTTTTTCCCAACGAGCGGCTACGTGCTGTTGCGTCTGTAATCAAGATCCATTTTTTCCCTTGCCGTCCGCCTTGCCGAGATGCAGGATAGAAAGGCGGGGCGCTGCTTTCCAGTTGGTGTTGGGCGGCAGTCAAGGGGAGCCCCGATGCTGCTGAAGCCCCGCGCGTGGAGAGAAGAGTGACCGGCCCCCTGCGGAGGGTGTCCCGGCCCTTCTTTGTTCCGACAGCTGTTGTTGGCTACGCTGTTGCCTTGGCCCTAAAGTTGAGCCGCTTGCTCAAAGGGGAGCTCCTCAAGCGCTCCCCTGCTCTTCTTTTTCCCCCCCCTCCCCGTTGTTTGGTATATCTGAAGGGGTACGCCTTAGTGTTGATTACAGAACTTTCCTTCTGTCTCCTGAGGGGGTGGCCCTTGAAGAGTTGTATATAGCTGCAGCACCATATTGGTGGTGGTGATCTCAAGACAAATAACACTGTAGTGTAAATGCTTATGGGCACCCTCCGTAGCACTGCATTCATGAATTGTAACTCTGGCTACACCTGTGGCAGAGAGCAGTGGCTCCAAGTGAGTGAGATCAGTGGAGAAGGAGCTACAGAGAAGATAACTGCTATATTAGCAGATGCTGAGAGTTGGGTCCCTGAAAAGAGAGAAGGGGGCTACTCCAAATGAAAAATGGTAGATCCAAGGGGCATGGTTTGGGCAATGTTACATGGCCTGCAGGGGCCAGACACAGAATGCATTGTTCTCAGCAGTATTTTAGTTGGCATATGGATCTGATTTTGAAGGCCAACAATGTTTTTAATTAATGCTTTGAGATACAAGTGTTTGAGTAGTTTAATCATGAAACAGCTACTCCCTGAAATAATAATCCTAGACTGTCTTTCTAAGCTAGCCTCCTTTACCTGAACTGTGTAGCTGAAGATAAAAACTAGGAGAAAATCAAGGGTTCACCATACAATCAAGTAAGAACTTCCAATCCTTCAGGTTTCTGCTAGTTCCTAGTAAGTCTACACAAGGCAACTCTCACTGTCACAAATAGGATTGCATTGCAAGTAGGATGGTGACTTGCAATATTTGGTGGCAAATGTTAATTTTCTCTTTATGGCTGCATAGGCCAATAAAAGCAAAGCTAAGATTCTGGTATGTCTTAAAAAGAACAATAGGTGAGATCACTTTGTTTACTAAACCAAATTCTTCGGAGTCAAATACCTTATGACTGATATTATTGCAGATGGATTTGCAGTACTTACCCCTATCAGTTGTTTGTTTCTTTTCTATAAGTCTTACTTGTGTGGCCTTTTAACTTTAGCACTTGAGAAGCAAAGTGCCAGTCTACCAAAACAGTAACTCTTCTTCACTGCCAAATATTCCATTGTAAACATGCTGTGTTAAAACTTACTTGGCTGTGGTAGAAGCTTTTCTAGACTATAGTCTACCTTCATCAGATACGGAAAGGACTGGAGTCTTACATTGCATTTGTTTTCTTGGTTTTTAATGCCTGCTTCACTAGAAATCATTATTTAAGGCCTGGATGATTTCAAATATAAAATGATAAGTTTTCTTGCATTGTGTTGGTTTTTAAATATCTTTAGTTCAGTGCAGATTCCCACTGCAGGAAGCTCTCCTGCCCATGTCACTTAAGAACTTTCTTCTTTTCCAAGCATCAGTAATTTGCCCAAGAAACTAAGTTTCAAAGCCAACTAGTCCCCAATACCAAGTTACATGTTTATCTTCCAAAGGCGTTAGTGTAGGTGTCTGTATGTGCGGCATTGCCACCAGTGTCATGCGGGGGAAGACATGTAGGGCATCCAACTTTTAATGTAGGTCTAGCCCAAAAGAAAAGTGGCGGGCGTTGTGGCTCAGCGGGTAAGACGCCAGGCTTGTTGATCTGAAGATCGGAGGTTCGAATCCCTAGCCCCGCATGATGGAGTGAGCTCCCGCACTAGCCCCAGCTCTTGCCAACCTAGCAATTTGAAAGCATGCAAATGCAAGTAGATGAATAGGTACCACTTCAGTGGGTAGGTAACAGCACTCCGTGCACGTCACGCCGGCCACATGACCGTGGAAGCGTCTTCGGACAACGCTGGCTCTTTGGCTAACAAACAGAGATGAGCACCGGCCCCTAGAGCCAGACACAACTGCACAAATGTGCGGGGGGGGGGGGACCTTTACCTTTAGCCCAAAAGTGGAGAATCCACAGCATTCCAGTTAGCGTGGATAGTGATCAGAAGATCATAGGAATTATAGTTCTTCACCTTTGTTTTTAGCCAGTAGTGTATTTGTTAATGTAAAAGAAAATATTGGATGTGAAAGAATCCTGGTTAGGGATGTGAAAAACTCTGTGTTCAAAATGGGTTGTTCCAATGTTTCCAGATTCTGTTATGATGGTATTTCAACCATACTGGAAATGCTCATGACCTTCAAAGGGGTGTTTTGAACTTGGAATATTTATGGTAGAATCAAAATAGCTTTGGCAGTCTTCTGGTAAGTTCAGCACAGCCATTTCAACAAGACACACCACCAATCAGAGTGAACTATTGAACTGAGAAACAGCAAATAGGAAAGTTATCTTTTAAATATGCTTTTACCTGCTTGTAGATTAAATTGGGAATACAAGAGTTGGTTGCCCTTTGTAGCATTAAATATCATGAAGTAAACTCTCAATTTAATTTGGGCATTGGATTTGTCATAAACATTTGCATTGGGAATCAGCCATCTTCATTTTTTGTGCTGTCCAAAACCATGTGAAATGCAGAAACTTTTCATACATGCTACATAGATATCATATTATTTCCTTACAAAGTAAATGATATCATATAAAGTACAGAGAGACTAAATAAGTAAAAGAAACTAAAGGCAGAAGAAAAAATAAAATCTTACTAAACTAAGTTTATACCAACTCCATTCTATTTACCTTGCCATGTATGACTATCCTTGCTTTCACTATGCTATATATCAATTCATTGCTTTCTGTTCTTTAAACTTATCTTTCTCTTTTTGGGGGGATCATCAACTTTATCCAACCATGACTTTTTTTGTTCTTCCCTTTCCTTGCGAGCCGTTTCTCTTCATATATTTGTTATCCATTTCAATCCTCATACATTAGCTCTATATGACCAAATTACCTTGGTGTATTAGTAACCTATGGCTGCGAGAGCTGGACCATAAGGAAGGCTGAGCGAAGGAAGAGAGATGCTTTTGAACTGTGGTGTTGGAGGAAAATTCTGAGAGTGCCTTGGACTGCAAGAAGATCAAACCAATCCATTAATCCAGGAAATAAAGCCAGACTGCTCACTTGAGGGAATGATATTAAAGGCAAAACTGAAGTACTTTGGCCACATAATGAGAAGACAGGATACCCTGGAGAAGATGCTGATGCTAGGGAAAGTGGAAGGCCAAAGGAAGAGGGGCCAACCAAGGGCAAGATGGATGGAAGATATTCTGGAGGTGATGTACTCGACCGTGGGGGAGCCGGGGGTGGCGATGGCTGACAGGAAGCTCTGGCGTGGGCTGGTCCATGAAGTCACGAAGAGTCGGAAGCGACTGAACGAATAAACAACAAAAAATTATTATATACTTGTCATTCATCTTTGTATTTGGTCCACATTCATTGAGTGTCTATTCATTCTTGACCCTATCTCTGCTTGTTTTATCATACATACTTTTTATGTAACTGAATTCAACTTCTATGTTTCTCTTAACTTAGCCAACTCTCACTTTCATCTAACAAAATGGATATAAATATGCTCTTATATATGGCTACATACTTTCAGTTCTTTCAAGTTTAATTCATTCCTCACAACAAACCACATACTACCAGTACCTTTCCCCGGACTTTTCATGCTTTAGAACAGTGTTTTTCAAACTTGGCAACTTTAAGATGTGTGGACTTGAACTCCCAGAATTCCCCAGCATGCTGGCTGGGGAATTCTGGGAGTTGAAGACCACACATCTTAAAGTTGCCAAGTTTGAAAAACACTGCTTTAGAATCTCTCCCTCATTCTCTAAAGGTATACAAATCCATCCATTTCCCTTGCCTTTTCACCATTGAATTGAATTTCAATTGTTCACTCCATTTTTCTTGTCAAACACACACTGTTTGACAGGAGCTTTTCAGAGGGAGAAATTAAAGGCACCGGATACTTTTCATCTCATCTTGCACAGTGCATTTATTCATAGCAGTGTACTCTGAAGCACGTAAAGTTAATATAAGGATTGTGCAGTTAGTAAAACTCTCCCTCTAGTTGTTGGGATTATTCGAATTAATTACACATTCAGAGCTTCCCTCCTCAGGAGAAGGAAGATCAAGAATAGGTCCTTATATGTGCTACTCAGCATATATAAACACCTGTTGACTTTCTCTCTTCTAGCAGTTTTTGTAATTTAAATTTGGTGTTGAGAAGCACATTCCGCAAGACTGGCATTTGAGGAAAGCTATTTAAATTGTGGAGATTAATGTATTTGTTGGTTTTCTCTTCAGGGAAAAGTAGAGTTCTGGGTCACAGCTTTAATAATCATCAATTCTGAGACAAACTTATGTATTATGACAAAAGATGCCTATGTTTGTGTGAATGCCTTAACTTGAAATATTACCCACATCTACCTAATGCATAGCTTTCCAAACTGTGTCGCAACACTTTAGTGTGTTGCGACACACAGTTTAGTGTGTCACGCAGCAGCGGTGCGGGGGCGGCGGTGTGCACGGTGGCGCGCCATCAGCGCTTCTGCGTTTTAGCGAGGCCGCCGCCGTGCACCCCCCGTGCCGTGTTGCCAACGGCAGCAGTTTGGAAAGCACTGACCTAATGCTTTCCACAATGGAGAAGTTGCCAGTGTTTAAAAGCTCCTAACCTTTAGGGCCTCTTGAGGTGGGATTTTGTCCATTGTAACCTTTCCCAGATCTCCATCCCTCAGTATCAGGAAATACTACAGTTTAGTGTTGACTTCTGGCCAAGACCTTTTCCTAAGTACTTGGTGTGTAAGAAAAGTAGAATCTTAAGCTAGACCTTGGCAGAAATCAACTTAAAGAGCACTTGCTGTTTTAGTGAGAGCTAAAAATAAATACACTCTGTTAACCTTGAGGTGACAAAAGTAAATATCTAAATGATGCAACAAATTAGGAAAGGCTTGCATCATGCTGTACTTCCTTGGCCTTTAAAATATTGAATTTCGGAGTGTTCTAGACGGATAAGCCTGACTGCATGTGCTGAAAAGCATGTCTTATTGTACCTACAAAGACTTTTTAAAGAAAGAACAAGGACAATATATAATTAAATCAATAGAAGAATTGGTATCAGAGGGATACAGTTTTCAATGGCTTTCATATATGCAGCTCGTAGAGAAATTTAAATTAGATAAGAAAGACCTTGAATTTGAACAAACCAAATCGGAATTTGAGATACAACTATGTGAGACAGATGATCATCTAATTGCAAAAATGTATAAATTATTGTTAAAAGGTGAAATGGTAGAGGAACAAGTTAAAGACTGTATGATTAAATGGGCTAAAAATATTGGCCATAATATTCAAATGCAACAATGGGAAGATATGTGGACCAAAGGGTTAAAATTTACTTTGTGTTATAATTTAAAAGAAAACTTTTATAAGATGATGTACAGATGGTATATGACCCCACAAAAACTTTCTAAAATGTATGGAAATGTCTCCAACTTATGTTGGAAATGTAAAAAAAAAGAGGGGTCTTTTTACCATATGTGGTGGACATGTGAGACTGCAAAGAAATTTTGGACTCAAATACATGCATTGATGCAAAATATATTACAAATCCGAGTTCCATTTAAACCGGAATTTTTCTTACTGGGAATAATTGATGGACAACCTGGGAAGCAATTTACAAGGATTATGCAATACATGATTACAGCAGCAAGACTTATTTTTGCACAAAATTGGAAAAACCAGATATCGCCTACAATACAAGATTGGATGTTAAAATTGATGGATATGGCAGAGAATGATAAACTGACATGTTTATTAAAAGAAAATCCAAATAATTATTTCCTTAAAGAGTGGAAACCATTAACTGACTATTTACAAGATGCGGGAGGGGCAAAGCTTATATGGGGATTTGAAGATTAAAATATATATATATTGATGTAATAGACAAGAAATATTCTTTAATATTATATATAGACCTAGCATGTAAGATAAAATTTTTAAAATACCATGACCAGATACAAATCGGAAGTTGACCAAATTCTGTTTCAGCTTTATCTTTTTTTCTTTTTTCCTTTACTACACTTTTTTATCTTTTCTTTTTTCTTGATTTGTATTTCCATTTTCTTTTCTGTTTCAAACTTTTATCTATGTAAAATTAAAATCTAATAAAATTTGTTAAAAAAAAGAAAAAAAAAGAAAAGCATGTCTTATTGTACTTCATTCAGATCAACTTAATAGGGGATGAAGTATTCTACAGTGGTGCCTAATTATGCCCTGTGTGTAGAAAGTCCAAATGCAAGTCCACCCTAAGTTTCATTGTATTACACATTATTATTATTATTTTCACTTTGTATGGATTACACACTAGATGGTTCTTTCTCTGCCAGTGCTGCATAGGTAAGATCTGAGCAAGAAGCAGCTCTTCCACCCCAAGGAAATGGAATTCACTGATACGTTGCTATATTGGAAGGAATGTTGCTCAGTGGTGGTATACATGCTTTAGCTTTTCCTGCAAGAGGTCCCAAGTTTAATATCTGGTATCTTCACATGGAACTGGGAAGTTTTCTCATAGGAGATTCTGTGTCAGGATGTGACATCCTGCCAGCATAAGAGTAGAGGTTTAGAAATGGGATTTGTAGTATTTGTAGTAGCGAGCAATTGGGTCTGGGAAGGAAAGGAGGGAGAAGACAAGCCGAGCATCTGCAAGGTCAATGGTGTGGGTTATCAGTGCTCGTCAGTCTGGAATGTGAGACAAGGGGGGAGAGCTGCCAGGAGGTGGAAGGGAATTTTACTGTTCGTTAGTTAAGCAAGAAAGGGTTTTTTTTGGCTGTTTGATGTTTTGGGATTCGTTGCAGCCTTTGGGAGGGGTGAGTACTGTATGGGGGATTTTAGTCTAGCGTTCGCATGTGCTTTTCTTCAGACTGAGCTTTGCCTTCGAAATGATAACTTACGTTAATAAAGAACTCTTTTATATTTGTTAATGGCTTGTAATAAGAGTCTGTTTTAATGACTAAAGTATCGGAACCATCACATTGTGTAAATCTGTTGCCAGTTTACTTTGAGATCATTTGTCATAGTCAGACCACGCCCTGGTGACCTTGAGATTCTCCTATGCCACTCCCCTCCACAGGGAGGCGGGACCTATTTGAATGGTCCGCCCTGGCGACTTATGAACCCGATAGGGTTCCAGAGGGAGCAGGGGGTTATACCCGAGGATCTGCTACCCAGTCCAACGGAGGCTCTGGCTGCTGCCTGGAATAGAGAGGCAGACGGGACCTTGGACAGGATCGCGCCTATGCGGCCTCTCTTGTCCAATCGAACCCGACGCTCCCCCTGAGGAGCTGAGGGTTCTGAAAAGGATTAAGAGACGCCTAGAGCGCAGCTGGAGGAAAACAAAGACTGAATCCGACCGAACACAATCTAGAGCCGCTATTAAGGCCTACCTTGTGGCGGTAAGAGCGGCGAAACGTCAATATTTCTCTGCTCTTATTGCATCTGCAGAATGCCGCCCAGCAGCCCTGTTTAAGATTACCCGATCCCTTTTAGGGAAAGGGGAGTCAGAGATCCATCTGCAGGGGCGTGCTGAGGAATTTTCTGAGCATTTGCAGGTTAAAATCGCTCGGATTTGTTCCAAGTTAGACTCTGAGCGTGAGACAGAGTCTGGAGAGTTACCCAGGGAACATACTTGCTTTGTTACCTGGGAACAGTTTGATCCTGTTGGACCCGAGGAAGTGGACAGAATCCTCTGGACTGTGAATGCCACCACCTGCCAATTAGACCCATGCCCCTCCTGGCTGGTGAAAGCAGCTCGGGAGGGGACTTGTAGTTGGGTCCAGGCAATGGTGAATACATCCCTGAGAGAGGGGTGTTCCCAGCAGCTTTTAAGGAAGCGCTGGTGCACCTCCTCCTTAAGAAGCCGTCACTAGACCCTACTAGACTGGATAGTTTTTGTCCAGTCTCCCACCTCCCCTTTTTGGGGAAGGTGGTTGAGAAGGCGGTGGTGTTGCAGCTCCAGAGGATTCTGGATGAAACGGATTATCTAAACCCCTTTCAGTCAGGTTTCAGGCCGAGTTATGGGAGGGAAACTGCATTGGTTGCGCTTATGGATGATCTCTGGCGGGAGCGAGATGGAGGCAGTGCATCCATTCTTGCTCTTCTTGACCTCTCAGCAGTGTTCGATACCGTCAACTATGGTATCCTTCTGGAATGGCTTAGGGAGTTGAGGGTGGGCGGCGTGGTTTTGCGCTGGTCACCTCCTTCCTCTGAGGCTGGTCCCAGTCGGTGTTGATTGGGAGCAAGAGATCCAGCCCGCAGACCCTTTTTTGTGGGGTCCTGCAGGGCTCGGCACTCTCTCCACTCCTTTTTAACATCTATATGAAACCGCTGGGTGAGATCATCCGGCACCACGGGGTGAGGTATCATCAATATGCCAATGATACCCAGTTGTACATCTCCATCCCAGGTGAAGTAAGTGATGCAGTGACCACCCTTTCCAAGTGCCTGGGGGGCTGTAGGGGCCTGGATGGGGAAAAACAGGCTTCGACTGAACCCTAGTAAGACTGAGTGGCTGTGGATTAATGGCTCCTTGGCATCTGGGAAATTGTCATCTTTAATTCTGTGGAGTCCTTGGTGCTCTCTGAGCCTTGTTGTTTTCTTGCAGACGCTTCATTGCCAGGCTAGGCAACATCTTCAGTGCGAAAAGGGAGTGGGAATTGCTCTCTGTTTATATACCCTGGCTTGTCCTGCCTGTGTTGGTGGGGGTGTTGTACTCTCCTTGGTAGTTCCTTGATTGGGTTGTTGTTTGCTGCTTGGATGATTGACTGAGTTAATAGTTCCATGATTAGGGTCTATTGTGTTGTTTGATTGCTCCTCTGGTGCTATTCTTGGTGTTAATCTTTGCCTATCTGGTTGTTGATTGCTGGCAAGGAGGTGTTCTGGTCTTCTGGCTTTTCTATTGTCTCTTATGAATGGTATGTAAATGTTGTTTACCTCTATGTGTCTGTTGATGGCTGCTTTGTCTGAGTGCCAAGCTTCCAGGAATTCTCTAGCATTTTTGGATTTGTACACCCCCACCAACACAGGCAGGACAAGCCAGGGTATTTAAACAGAGAGCAAGTCCCACTCCCTTTTCGCACAGAAGATGTTGCCTAGCCTGGCAATGAAATGTCTGCAAGAAAACAGCAAGGCTCAGAGAGCACCAAGGACTCCACAGTTCAACCCTGAGCTACAAATATTCTCTTCGATCTTTAATTCTGGATGGGGTTGCACTACCCCAGACAGATCCAGTGCGTAACTTGGGAGTCCTCTTGGACTCACGACTCTTGCTTGAAGAGCAGGTGGCAGTCGTGGCCAGGAGGGCTTTTGCGCAACTTCGTGTTGTGCGCCAGTTACGCCCCTTCCTGGAACAAGAGGCCCTTCAAACAGTCACTCATGCCCTGGTTATCTCCCACATAGACTACTGTAATGTGCTCTACATGGGGCTACCCTTGAAGAATATCTGGAAGCTACAACTGATCCAGAATGCAGCCACGCGGACAATTTTGGGTGTCCCAAGGAGGACACACGTAACACCTTTGCTCCGCGAGCTGGACTGGGTTCCAGTCTGCTTCCAGGTCCAATTCAAGGTGTTGGTTATCACCTTTAAAGCCCTACATGGCATACCTAAGGGACCGTCTCATCCCCATAATTTCATCCCGTCCCACCCGGGCATGCAGAGAGGGCATGCTGTGGACCCCTTCGGTTAAAGAGCTCCATCTAATGGGGTCATGTAAGCGAGCTTTCTCTGCTGTTGCCCCTGGCCTTTGGAACATTCTCCCCCCAGAGATTAGACAGTCCCCCTCACTCCTGGACTTCCAGAAAAAACTCAAAACCTGGTTTTGTCAGTATGCTTGGGGCGGGAAGGAGAATGTGCATACCTGGAGATGGCTAGCACCTTAGATTATCCCTGCAGTGCCCTTTTTACTTAAGAAGAACTTAAGAAAATTCCGTCATTGGATTTTATTACATTCTTATTGTAATTCTATTTTAAATTGTTATTTTAATCTGGGAGAGTTGGGCTGTGATAAATTTGATTAAATAAATAAATAAATGACTTAGAAGAACTTAGGATCATACGTGGCATAAGGCAATTTTCTCTATTTCTGTGTATGAAAGAGACAAACTGGTGGTGTGGCAGATATCAAGTTTCCATGTGATAGGAAGTTGTGTCCTTGATAAATTTACTTTATCAGTCTTAGTTGTTCTGTCAGTCTTATAAATCATAGCGCATAGCTTTCCAAACTGTGTGTCACGACACAGTACTGTGTCGCCTGCGGGGCCCAGGTGTGTCGCGCAAAAACCCGGAAGTGCTGATGGCGCACCACCGCCGGGCCATCAGCGCTTCCAGGTTTTTGTGCGGCATACCAGGACACTGCCACCGCGGTGGCGGCGCGTGAAAACCCGAAAGCACCGTGGTGGCGGTGCGCGAAAATCTGAAAGCGTGGCGGCGTGCGAAAACTCAGAACAGCATGTGAGATCCCGGAAGTGCTGCGGCGGCAGCACTCCTGGGTTTTTGCATGCTGCCGCCACAGCGCTTCCAGGTTTTCACGCGCCGCCATTGGTGTGTCACCAATGTGAAAAGTTTGGAAAGCCCTGTCATAGTGGTTGGTTCTTTTTCCTTTAACAGCAATTCCCCATGCTTCCTATTACAGCCCTTTTCCGTACCTTTCTGTAGCATAGACCATGTTTTCCTAGAAAGTGGTGAAGTAGAAAGGACAATACCCATTTTAGCCAATATCTTACACGCATCTGATTTAGTTCAGTTTTATGGAGAGAACATGAGGTTGGTTTTTATTCAAATTACCCAAGAGTTTGTATCCAAGGTTTTTTTGGGGGGCGGGGGGAGCTAATAACTCTTACAGTACAGCAAAGTTTCCTGATCAATTTGTATAATAACCAGCATGTCATGTAAGTTTTATCAGCCCCTAAAACATAACGCCAAAATAGGCAAGTTGCTGATGCCTCTCGTAAGTGCTGTGTTCTAGACCTGTATGGAGGATGCACCTGCTTCCTTTGAATTTTCATGAGCTTCTAGGTCTAAGGTCAGATGGGCTGTAGATACCACCTGTAATAAGTCCAAAAAAGGGGGGGGGAAGCACTACCTGCAAGTTCTTACAGTGTACCAAGACAATGTATTTCATGTCCAATTTATATTTGCACAACAGTGTTATACGTGTATTTCTTCCTTGGGGGCAGTTTGCTTTCAGCATCAAAATATAAGTTCTTAAACACATTTCTATTCTACTTGGCTTTTTGAAATGACCTCTTGGTTTTCAGTACTTCCAGTTAAATAGAGTACACTTATGCTAAATTTTTTGAAGTGCAATTTTGTTAAACATGTTCTCCATTTTTGTAGCGGTCATTGACAAATTATGTTACTAGATTCCCGACTTGGCTCAATTTTCTTCCCCATTGTTGAGGAAAGAAAAAATAATAGTTTTCTTATCCATCTATTATTTTTTATCTTTCACTCCAGGATGAATGGGGTGCTTTATAGAATATAAATCTTCTTACAACCCAGGAGTAGACAGAAGATATATTTAGATTTGCTATTTGCTTTTTGGATGATGCTTCTATGTATGCTCAGAAATAGCTTTTTCTCAATTGATGTGGAAATCTGAATGACTGAATTTGAACATCTGAATCAGATTGATTTTCTGAATAAGATCAATTCTCAAAATTGAATAGTTTGAATCAGATTTTGCAGAAGCTTAATGATTCATTCTAATCGACTCCAATCACTTTCTTCTACTCTTACCTGCGTGTCTTTTCCAGTATTGTTTTCAGATACTCTCTGCATTTTCTACAAATATATAATCATGATGTTTATTCAGTCCATGACCAGCAAAAATACAAATAGGTTTTGCAGAGTTCCTCCAGGGTACTTGCATCCTTGCCCCTTAATTGTCATTGCCACGGTCTCAGCTCTGGGTGATCTATCAAGTTTTTAGTTGGTCATATAAAGAGACTGGGTGCTAAGCATTCCTTATACTGTATATGCATTTACAGTTTAGAAAGGAAGTTGTATTTGTTTTGGTGATTTGGCAAAAGCTTAGCCTTCTGAATTCTTCAAATATTCCATAGAACTTTTCTTGTGTTGCATACAAGATTCCTTAATAGACTGATATCTGAACACTTAAAAATAAATTAGGTGAGGTATCTTCTAGTAGTCTCTTGGGAGTGGAGTGATCTAGAATTGCTGTATAGGTAAATAAATAAAATAGAAGTATGTACATATACCTCCATCCACACGTGGTACAATGTTTTATAAAACTGCTTAAAAAAAAGTGATATAGTCTCAATGAAGTAAGGTGGTACAAATGTCCTTATATTACCTCATGTGCATTACTTGCCGAACATAGTGATTCTACTAACTTTTAGAAATAACCATGTCAGTCTCAATCACGTCTAATAAATAATAATACTAAATAAATCAAAGCTACTCCTTTTTCAAAAACTGCTTTATTAATTGAGATGTATGAATCATTGCATTTTAGGAGCAATGATTGCATCACTTCATAATCACCTGAAAAAACATTCTATGTCTACTTTAGTTCCTAGAGGACTGGAATTGTCATTCTTAAACTCTGTTTGGTATGTTCTGCTGCTTCAAAGTCTATTGGATCTAACTAATTTATTTCTTAATTCAAGGTACAAGAGTAACATGTGATGAATCACAATTTCAGTGTCACAATGGCCGCTGCATAACTCTGGTGTGGCGGTGTGATGGGGATGAAGACTGCTCTGATGGCAGTGATGAACTAGCATGCGGTAAGGCTTAACATGGCCACTGATCCAGTCTCTTACTAGTAGGATTTTTGGGTTTTTGGTGTCTTTGAATCAGTCTTGACTTCTGGCAACTGCCTGGACCAGTCCCTGTGGTTTTCTTGGCAAGATTTCAGAAGTGGCTTGCCATTGCCGCCTCCTTCATAGGGTTGAGAGAGAGCGACTGGCCCAAGGTCACCCAGCCGGCTTTCATGCCTAAGGTGGGACTAGAGCTCATGGTCTCCCGGTTCCTGGCCTGGTGCCTTAACCACTACACCAAACTGGTTCTAACCTAGTAGTAGGATAGTCTTATAAATATTTCAGTATGGCTCTGACAGCCAACCAGGAATAACAATAATTACAATAGTAGTTCCAGCTTTAAGAAGGGTTATCAAAGCATCTAACCATGTAAAGTGACTATGGGAATAGTAGTCATAATCTGAATACCTTAGAATAGATCTGCTAGTTCTGCCAAGAGTTTCACATTGACCTTGGTATTTATTAAAGCGCACAAGCAGAACTGGGCTTCTTGCAATGCCATTTGTTTGACTTGAGTTAGACAGAAATTGTAGACATCTTTATAAACCTGCTCACAATTGCTGCAAAAACTTCAGCATCTTTGCTTCTCAGATGTCAGACACAACAAAAGAGTGCTCTGTGTGGAAAGTTGAGGCTAACTTAGCTCTGCCCTTACCATTCCCCAGGATGTGGCTGGAAGTGCAGGATATTGAAAGTGTATGATTTCCTTCTCCTTGTAGATAGAGAGGGAGGAATTGAGCATGCATCACCTTAAAAAAAAGAGGCCCATAGAAGTATCTCTCCTGCAGCATTTGCTTTCCCATGATGCTGTTGAAATCATACTAGTGTATTTTTTCCCCTTTCTTGTTTTAATATGACCTGATATTTAGCGTACATAACTGTTCCTGTGTTATCTAGGCATTGTAGGAGGAGAATTGTGTTAGTCTATAGTAGCCAAAAATTAGAGTCTGATAATGCCTTTTCCAACTAACAAATATTATTAAAACGTATATTTTATTTTATTTATTTTAAACAAATCTTGCCACTGCCCATCTCCCCCCAGAGGAGGGACTCTGGGTGGTTTACAATAAAAGTAAAAAATTTAAAATACAATAAAACCATAAATAATATACTGTATCAAATATACATATAAATACAAGATATAAAATAAAATCCAGGTGGCCATGAACGTTCTAATTCAGTTCATGTGAATATGAGGGCCATTTATAACCTTTCATGAGCTGTTTGTGTGGATAGAAAAGGGTTTAGCAGCAATATTGAGTGAGAGATTGCTGAACTCATATGCATCAAAAGGTTTCAGGTTAACACTAAAGGTCTCAACAAACACAGTGGGTTTTGAATACAATTGTTAATTGAATAGGCACTTGCAATCTGTCTTACATGTAACCTGCATCTACATAACCACTCTTACGTTCCCTTTCTTTTGCCATTTCTCATCCCAATTTAAACTCTACATCAGTTTAGCTGTGCTGTGCATCTGATGAAATAATCTATAGCTCATGAAAGCTTCTGTCTTTTAATAATGTTTGTTATTTTAATAAAAGGTACTACCAGACTCCTTTGTACTAACTAGGATAAAGTTGGCTATGGTGACTTTCTGAGAAATGGAAGCTGTCTCAGCAATTAATACAAAAAAATATGAGTTTTACTTGTTTTCAGACTCCTGGATCTGCTATGCTATCAAGTAGGCATGAGTACTTCAGTAGTTCTGGGAGGAAACTTTTGAAATAACTTTTATGCAGAGCATTTGAAACAGTGCAGCAGAGTTCTTCCTGTATTTTGGGCAAATTTAACAAAATATTACTCTTATGCAGTGAAGAAGACATGTTCTGCAACAGATTTTGTTTGCCAGAATGGACAGTGTATACCAAACAGGTGGCAGTGTGATGGAGATGCTGATTGTGAAGATGGCTCTGATGAAGGTTCTGAGTTATGCTGTGAGTAGGCTGACATCTATGCTGCAGGTCAACAAACTAAAAATGCCTATGCATCGATACATAATTTGTATATTATGGACTGTATATATTGTCAGTAAAGATTTATTGTCAGATTTATGTCCCTCCTTTCCTTCAGAAATTCAAGCACTCCCTCCTCTAAATTTTCTCCACCCCTATAATCTTACTCTTTAGATTGGGCTGGCCCAAAGGCAGAAGATAGGTAGGATGGAAATAAATTCAGTTTCAAATTTCAATGGCATTATTCAATCAAAACACCTTCTTTCAATTGAAAGTCCAGCTTCACCATTCTAGTGTTCTTCAGATTAGTTGGTTATGCAAATTGGAGGGTACGAGGCTGAGAAAAGCATTTGAGAACTTTGGACTTCATGGGAGAGGCCATAGTAATATCATGTCTTGTTTTATGATAGACAGACAGACAACCCCTAAATGATTGTATATATGCCTTAATAACCCAACAGAAACTACTGACAGATCCTGAAGAGAATTTCTACTTTGGTATTATTAGTTCTAATATTATTGTTTTAAATGTCTGTATAGCATCACAAATTTCAAATAGATTCATAGAATATTAAATGAAGAGATGATGTTCTCACCATAGAGATGATCCCAAACTATCCTGAAATAGCTAATATAATGCTACATGGCTTATTTGCCTCTGGATGAACAATTCCTACAATTGTGTAGCAGATAATAAGCACAGCATTGTGTAGCTTTGCTTTCATGCTTAGAGCTGTAAAGAAGTCATGTAAAACGAACTCCACCATCTAAATGAAGGAGTAGAAACCTTTTGGTGATTGAAGATCACATTTAATACTTCGGAGACAGAATAATGGGACAAATTGTGTGGGGCTGGAATATGCAGAGTTTGGGGTGAGTTTGGGGACTTTCCTAAACTATTTTAGGTGTACTTTAGGATACAGTTTTTGCATGTTTGGCCCCAGAATTCTGAGACACTTCTACAGTTGGGGCAGATGGGGCTCTAGGGAGTTGGGAAAAAGGGCTTGTGGGCCTGCATATAGGTCACTCTTGATTTGAACAACTGCCCTGAGTCTTCAGACCTTACAGTCTTCAAAAAGCGCCTAAGGAAACTCTTAATCACTTCTCAATAGATAGAAGAAAATGTACGATAGGTGAAGTCAGCTGTGGTCCTCTATCAAGTCAGTGCATCCCTGTATCCTGGAAATGTGATGGAGAAAATGACTGTGGTGATGGTACAGATGAAGACGGCTGTGGTAAGCCATAGTTGGTGGCGATGAAGTGGCTGGCTTAACTAGCTAGGCTGTGCAATAACTTCCCCATGAAAATTAGAAAGTCTTTAGTTACACTAATACATATTGGGCATAACTAGCAAAACTTTAACAGATACTGCCCCTTTTTAGGTCCTATAATTTCTAAGAGTAAATGTTGTTTTGGTGCCCTTGAGTCAGTGTTGACTCCTGGCGACTGCCTGGACTAGTCCCTGCAGTTTTCTTGGCAAGGTTTCAGAAGTGGTTTGCCATTGCCTCCTTCCTAGGGCTGAGAGAGTGAGTGGCCCAGGGTCACCCAGCTGGCTTCGTGCCTGAGGTGGGACTAGAACTCAACTAGAGTCTCCTGGTTTCTAGCCTGATGCCTTAACCACTATACCAAACTGGCTAATTTTAAACATCAGTGCCTAATATAGTAAGTATGTTAGCTTAAATAGGAAGTAAAAAATGGGCCTTCACTATAAAACCTAGACCACTTGAAAGAAAAATAAAACACAATGCTATATCCATTAGAAGTAGTTCTTCTTTCAAAATGCTATTTTATAGTAGGTTAAGCTGTCCTAAAAACAGACATTTTCGCTGTATAGAATAGATAGAACCTTAATTAGGCAATTTCATCAGTCTTGCAGTTTCTGTCTTGCATTATGTACAGTTCTTCCAGTACCTCTTAGCTTGAACCTTGTTAGGTACTGATTGCTGCAATTTCAGAACGCTGCCTCTGATTGCTAGATTAAATGGTAGTTCTGGCACAGGCATAGAAGTTAATCTGATCAGAATAGCAATACTCTGTTCCCAAGAAGCAGTGCTGTTTGTTAAATCAAATTATTTCACATTTTCCTTAGCCAACATAACATGTAGCCCTGAAGAATTCACTTGTGCTAATGGGCAGTGCATCTCAAAAGACTTTGCCTGCAACGGGCAGGAGGACTGCAGTGATGGTAGCGATGAGGAGGGCTGCAGCGCTCCTACCTGTGGGGTAGGTGACTTCCAGTGCACAAGTGAAAGCGACATCTGCATCCCACTTAACTGGGTATGCGACGGGGAAGCCGACTGTACTGACAGGTCAGATGAATCTCCAGAACAGTGTGGCCATCAACCTGTCCGTACCGCGAAGTGTGGAGAGAGTGAAATGCTTTGTGACTCGGGAGATGAATGTTTTCACAAGAAATGGCGCTGCGATGGGGATACGGACTGTAAGGATGGAAGCGATGAAATCAATTGCCGTAAGTAAGAAGCTGTCACTGGGCAGCAGAGGTTTTATTGGAAACCAAAATGATTTTTTAAATTTATTTGTTAGACTTGTATCCCACTCTTTCTCCAGGAGCTCAGGCAGGGTACTTAGCCTGCGATAATCTTGTGAGGTAAGTTGGGTTGGGGCAGTAACTTGCCTGAAGTTTCCTTCCAAATTTCCATGGAGGCAGGACTTGAACCTAGGACTCTCCAGCTGGATCCACACCTTAGCCACTACATACTATTTTCATCCTAAAACAGAATTTAAATGAAAAGTAAATAGTGACAAAAACATAAGCTCCTAAATAAAAGTGTTATTGTTTGTACACATTGATCTTTAGAAGTACAAACATTTAAAACATCTGTATTCACTGTTTTGGTCCAGAATGGATTTCTACAGATGAAAATTAACATGGCTAATATTCAACTACTTTACTGTAGTTTTTCAGAAGTCTTTGTAAATATTACTGACTGCATTTTAATTTTCCAGAGTTCTGTGATAACAAACATGGTAGCTAATACCAGGAATCAAATCAGTTCTTACATAAAATCAATTTATATTCTTTAGGAAGTACAGTTTATAAGCCACATGAATCATTATACTTTATTGGTGGTTGATTTTCCCAATTAAAATAAATAAATAAAAAGAACTGGCTAATTTGGCATTATCACGAAAGATGGCAAAATACGGCAATTTGCTTGCCATTTGGTTCATGTTATCTGGAAATACTACAATTTATGTTGTGTAATTTCAGGGGGTGGAGTGTTACCTATTAATAATCTCCATAATCAGTTCTGATGATCAGAAGACATTTAAAATGAATTCTGTGCCATAGAATTCCAATGAGATTCATCACATTCAAATCCTAAATCATCTTCCAAGAGTTTTTAAAACTTTCAAGCACTGTATAAAAGTGTTCTATAATGGTGATAAGATTCCTTTGTTTTGATGTATAAAGTAGATTTATGGGAAAACTTGAACGTTAAAGATGTTAATGTGATGTTGAATTATATACCAAAATTTTGGAATTTGACTATTTATCAGTCAAACCATTATGGTTGTATCGTGGGAGGGTAGCTAAAAGAAAATACATGTCTGTATATTTGTGTTTTGCTTATATTTTGTATTTCTCTAAAATAAAGATTAATTTTATGAAAGGTTCCTTTCCTAGTAAATGAAGTAGAAATATACCATTCTTCAAATTTTCTTAGTGGTCTGAATTGATGAGACATAGATATTTTACGAAGGAATGACTGAACTTGATTTATTTGGAACTCGGCTGGTATTGATAATCATTCTTTTTGCAAAGTATATTTAGTAGTAACAGGGTTTTCATCTCTTGTTCAGTCTATAATTCTACTTCCCATTATGTGTAGTGAATGCATTTATCCTTGTACTCAAAAATCAAGGCCTGGGAAAAGGAGATAAAGAGCCAGGAATTGTTGTTTACACCATTTCCAAGGTTCTAAAGAATATCGAACACTTTTAAATTTGTACTTGAAATAATAGAGATGAATTTCTTAACTGTCAGGCATAAATGCCACCCTAATCTAAGGAATCCCATATTAGCACATAAGACATCATTTAACTTTCTAATGAATGGACTCAGTTAAAAATATTGACACGAAGAGCTGATCCTCAGTACTTATTTGTTACAAGTGTGGTCCTTAAACAATATCTCCTGCACTCAGCTTCTCGGACATGCAGACCTGACCAATTCAGATGTGAGGATGGCAACTGTATCCATGGGACCAGACAGTGTAATGGTGTAAGAGATTGCATAGATGGAACTGATGAAGTGAACTGTCATGCTGGTAAGCAATTAGGACTTCAAGGCTATGCAGATGTGAGCATGTGACCTGAATATGTAGAAACCATATTCCTTGTGCTGGGTCCTAGAGAATCTCGTGGTGATTCCCATCAGAGGCTTGCTTCCTGGAACATGCCCTTTGGGGCTTGTATATTACTACTGCTCAGAGTTACAACTTTCCTGACTTATAAATTAGTATTGATTCCCTGAAACTGATAAGTAGCTGAGTTGCACAACAAGGAGACACTAAGCTGGGCATAGAGCCATTTATTTAATTGTGGCTTTCTCTTTCTATCCTCCAGTTAATCAGTGCACTGGACCCGGAAAATTCTTGTGTGGTAGTGGTGAGTGCGTAGATTTCAGCAAAGTGTGCAACCAGAAACAGGACTGCAGGGACTGGAGTGATGAGCCTCTCGAAGAATGCAGTAAGTTGTAGTTTAAGAAAGCCAACTAAGTAGTAATGTTTTCATCTGGCTGTCACTAGTGAAACAATTTCTCATCCCAAGGAATGACGCAGCTCCTACCGTAATAGGTCACATTCTAATCCAGAAGTTCTTCCATTGCAAACAGCTGTACAGTTTCCCCTTCTTGAAAAACATGCATCACTGATGCTTCCAAATAAATAACAACAAATCTAAGACTTGAATGGCATTACTAGTTCTTCTCCTTTCCAGATACAAATGAATGTTTGGTGAACAATGGTGGCTGCTCTCACATCTGCAGAGATCTGGTTTTAAGTTATGAATGTGATTGTCCAGCTGGCTTCGAGTTGATAGACAGAAAAACATGTGGAGGTAAAAATCCTGCAGAAGACATCATTTCTGAAGTTACCCTTTGTTCATATTAGGATGCAGCTGTGTCTTTTTTTCCCTAGACATTGATGAATGCCAGAATCCAGGTATCTGCAGTCAGATTTGCATTAATACCAAACTAGGCTATAAATGTGAATGTAGCCGTGGCTACCGAATGGATCCACAAACAGGAGTATGTAAAGCGATTGGTAAGTAACTTGAAGCAAATATCCAACTCAAATTCTGTCATAGGATGTTAGAAAGCCATGGCCAACACCTCTCAGACTGGGCAAGGCTGCTACAACATTCATCAACCAGGTGTGGCTCCAGATGTATTGGAATTACAACTCCAGAATTCCCAGCTAGCATGGTCAGATGTGAGTCCCATCCAGGCTAACCTGTTAACCTTGCATTCGCGACTGTCTCTGAAGCTTTATCGGCTAGTATTTGGATTCTTGAAATATGCAGTTCCAGTTTGGGTAGCTGAATGTGTGGGTGGCTAAGCCAACCCCAGATAAGGCCCTCAACTTTCTTCCAAGAGCTATGGGAAGAGCTGTTTCTTCAGCGACTGGCTTTAAGTTTTTATACCTAGCTATTTGTTGATAGCTTTATACAAATCTGCTCTTGCAGGAGGAGAACCAAGTCTGCTTTTTACCAATCGCTGGAACATCAGGCAGTTTGCCCTCGAAAGGCAGGACTATACGCAGCTAATAGGAGACCTAAGAAATGTTGTTGCTCTGGATGCCGACATGGCTGAGCATACAATCTTTTGGGCTGACGTTGGGCCAAATGCAATCCTCAGGTAAACTGACTGTGTAAGCTGTTTCTGTGTGAGGGTCAAAGCTTAACATATCTACCATACCTTGAAAAGCAATCAGTGAGTGTCAGCCCCTTAAGATAAAAGTGCTTCTGATTCATGGTTAACATGCAACCTCCTTGTTCTCCTTGGATAACCCTTGGACCCCCCCAAGATCAGGCCACTGAAATTTAGCAACAAATTTTCAGTCTTTGCAGCAAATTGTTCCTTCTTAAAGATAATAACGTACACAAAAGTAAGCACATCAGAGTTCCAATAGCTTAATATGCCTATTTTGAGTAGAGGGAGAAGGCCAAAGCCCCTCTCTCAATTAAAAAGAAAAGGACTGAAAATATTGACCCTGCCCTCTTCCACCCTCCCTCACTGCTGTGCCTTGTTTGCCTTGGAATGTCTGCCTTAATAAAGTCCAGTCCCCGAATGAAAAGGGCTTCCTGCCCCTGCTTAAAAGTATATGGTTTTGCTTAGAGACACTGTACAGCATCTGATCTGCACCTAGGTCTGGTCAGTAGTCTGAAGTGGGCTGTGTAGCCCATTTATAGCTCTGGTTTTTATAGTTCCAAGCAGAGTGTGTAACACTTTGCGTTTCTTCTTGGCAGTAGAGTGAAGGCAGCTGCTACTGTAAGGCATGATCTAAATAGCTCCGTGGAAAATGACATGATTGGCTCTTAGCTGCTAGCAGTCCGGTTGATCTAAATACAGACACCCACAATGTTCTCATTGCATTGTTCTGGAATCTTGCTTTGTACCCAGCTTCAAAATGGCTGTCGATTTAACCAGCCGTCAGTAAAATAAAAATTAACAAAATGTAACACCGCCTTGTTTCAACTGCTGTTCTGTTTGAAGAGCTTTTTACGCTGATCTAGGAGAACTGCTCTAATAATTGTCCAGGTAAACTTTGAAAGGGAGCTTAGGAGCTCAGTGCCAAATGTATTCCTGACAGAAATTATCCCAAAAAGCCTTGTTGAACACAACTAGCTGAATTTCGTAGGGAGCAGTCTTGGTGGTAAAAAAAATAAGAGAAGAAAGGTAGGAGAAAATTGAACAGTTGCTGAAGCTAAACTTCTAGGCAAGTCAGATCCAGGATTAACTTAGAACCAGACATGACCTGTTTTTTGTGCCTTTGCTGTATGCTTAAATATAGGACTCTGCATTCCCTGGAGACTGCATTTAATGAAATCTTTCTCCCTAGTGCCTCAATTACTTCTAGTAACAAACCAGTACGGCATCGCCGGATTGTAGGCAACGTACCAAGTCCTGCAGGAATTGCTGTTGATTGGATTTACAAGAACATTTATTGGACTGATTCCTCCCTGAAGTCCATTTCGGTGGCTAGCCTTGATGGCACTAAAAGGAAAGTCTTATTTAACACTGATTTAAGGGAGCCAGCATGTGTGGCTGTGGATCCACTTTCTGGGTAAGCTCATATTTACACCCTTGATGTGGAAGTGTCTGAGCATTAATTCTGGGTATCTTCAAGCCTCTCTAGTAAGACTGTCCTGCACAGAGATGCACCCTCCTGAAATTAAATCAGCGCTTGCATTCCTGTGAGCCTTAAATCACATCATTTGAGGGGTGGTGATTGAGGGTCTTTGGGGAAGGGTCCATGCAGCTCAGAAGAAATCCTAAAGTGATTTTAATTTCACTTCAGCATCTCTTTCACAGCTGTGCAAACACCAGCAGCAATGTTGACAAAGGCATAGCAGGAGGTGGCATAGCAAGAATCGCTAGTGTGTAATATTAGATATTTGCCAGTGATGTCTACACATCTTACTTGAGTGTCTCTGTTAATTAATAGCTGGGCTGCCAAGAAAGCACTGTATTTCTTCAGAACATAAAACAATGCACTGACACCATAGAAAGCCTTAAGAGAAGTGAACTTTGTCAATCGGATTGTATAAGTGGTACTTGATGCCCCAAGGACAAATAATATATTGGAGGGGGAGGTCCAATACTCTGGCAAGCTAGCCCAAATTTAAGGTCAAACATACAACCGAAGGAGGAACAAGTTTAAAAGGAGACAGTAGAAGTAAAATGACTGTCTCACAAGAGTGGACTGATGACAGCTCTTACCTGGTTTCTCTTACAGCTTCATGTATTGGTCTGATTGGGGTGAACCAGCCAAAATTGAGAAAGCAGGGATGAATGGACTTGACAGGCAGCAACTTGTGACAACAGATATTGAGAGGCCCAATGGGATTGCACTAGGTATATTAACGTTATTCATACCACGTTGGAATTCCTTTCTTAAGGAATTCTTGGAGTTACTGGTTAAATTAGACTAGTACATTAGGGGTTGAGGGCAAGTGACCTTCTGTATTGAAATACCATGTTAAAACATTCCCTTTCCTCCCCACCCAAAATCAAGCCAATACCTAGTTTGGTGGCATTGACACACCTGTATCTTGGCTTCTGAATGGCCATGTCCACAGGGGAAAGCTTCTGGCAGTGATGAGAGTTCTTTCAATCACTGTTTGTCATGGCCTTTATTTACCCACTGTGTAGTCAAGGATGCTACTTCAAAGCTTCCCTAGACATCTAGGTTTAAAGAGAGTTGAAGAAAGTAGGGAAGTTCTTGTTAAAGCATGGTTCTGGCCTAAGTACTGAAGTGTGTTTTTGTTTAGATCGTGTAAAAAATCGTGTTTACTGGGTTGACTCCAAACTGCATAAGCTTTCCAGTGTGGATATGAATGGGCAAGACCGCAGGATTGTGTTTGCATCCCATGAATTTCTTGCTCATCCTCTTAGTTTGACAATATTTGAGGTAAGAATCAAAAAACTTGCAGGCACGTATTTTGAGAGGTTGCAGGATAATATGACAGAGGTGAGCTACCCATCAGCTGCCACTAGTTCTTTTTTGGGGATGGGGAGATTGCATTGCTAAAATTTAAAGGACGCATGCAAAATTCTGGCATCATAGTCTTTATTTTTTTCACATAAGGACTCCAAGGAAAATAAGTTGGAGAAGCTAAGCTTAGTATAGCTATTTTCCTTTTGACCCCCCCCCCAACAAAAGATAACCTCCTGTCCTGTCTCCTCTTGTGATGTTACTGCCATATCTCCTGCCAGCCTTAGAGGCTGGTTCGGGAGACAAAATATGCTCCTGGTCACAAAAAGGTTGCAAATGCATAAGCTGGAGGAGGAAGAATGGTAAGCTCATCAGGAAGAGGTTTCTTTTGAACCTCTAAGTCTTAGTGATGAAATGCATGCTCTTTGGTCTACATTCCAGTACTCAAATATGAGAAAGTTAAGAAATAATCCTGCAGTTTGAAATAATCACTGTTTTCTTCCTAGGACACTGTTTACTGGACAGATTGGGAAAATGAAGCGGTGTACAGCGCCAATAAATTTACAGGATCTGAGCTGCAAACAGTAGTAAACAATCTGTATGATGCTCGAGACATCATTGTATATCATGAACTTGTTCAACAGTCAGGTAATAGCAGTGGTGTAGGTAGTAAGACTCCAAGTGAAAACTCTTGAGTTCTCAAGGTACAGGTGGGAGGAAAGCCCAGTATCGTTCAGGCTTTCCTTGAGGAGCAAAATTCTTGGACGGTTTCAATTTGTCAAGGTAGTCCTCACTTAACAACCACAATAGGGACCAGGAAATTGGTTAAGTGGTGCGGTCATTAAGTGAGTCGCCATGTGACGGGACCCAATTTTACGACCATTTTTACGATGGTTGTCAAGTGAATCACTGTGGTCGTTAAGTGAATCCAGCTTCCCCAATTGATGTTTTTTGCTGGAAACCGGCAAAAAGGTCGCAAATCGCGATCACGTGACTGCAGAATGTTGCAACTGGTTGTAAATGCGAGCCAGCTGCCAAGTGCCCAAATTGCGATCACGTGACCGTGGGGGTGGTGCGATGGTTTGCAACAGTCGTAAGTGTGAGTACAGGTCATAAAGCACTTTTTCCGAGGCCATCATAACTTCGGACCGTTGTTAAACAACAGTCATTATGTGAGGACTACCTGTATTTCTGACTTTGTATCGTTTCTTCAAAGTGCCTTGTGAATGCCACCTAGTATCAAAAAAAAAAAGAAATAGTGCCTTTATGACATAGAGATGGGGCAGCTCTATCTTGAGCAGTGGATGTCCTGGAGTGGGGGGGAGGTACGCCATTCTTTGTAGTGCCTTCAGTACCTGATCTAAAGTGGAAAGCCAAGTAAGATGTTGTAATTGTTTCAAATAGTAAATGGGCCACAGCCTTCACTGCTTTGTTAGAAATCTAGTTTTCAATTCTAGGTGACCTATGCTTGAAAACTTCTACCCACAGGTAAAAACTGGTGTGAAGAAGAGAATATGACAAATGGAGGCTGTGAATATCTTTGCCTGCCTGCCCCCCAGATAAACAGCCGTTCCCCAAAGTACACTTGCACATGTCCCGATGGAGATGCACCACAAGACAATGGCTTGAAATGCAGAGGTACAGCCTTGGACTCTCTTTGTGGGTGTTCTGGAAGCACTCGTGCCCTGCCATCTCATGCGTACCACTCTTGCTAATGTATTAAGTTTGGCCATTAAACAGCATCCTGACTGCCTGGCTTCTACATCCTCATGGATACTGCATGCTGTGTAACACATTAAGCCTGAACATCAACCTGATTTAATTATCAGCAATGATGTACATGGATACAAACCATAGAACGCTGCTTCTCTGCCGTGAGCCCACCAGCTCCTTGCCTCAAACTCCTATTGGGAACAATGCAGTTCTAACCTAGAGAGAGGCAAGATGCTTTGAATAGTCAAATTCTACATAAACACTAATCCAGAGTCTTGGATTGCATAATTCCGGATGGTATTCTGATTTGAATATAAAAGCACAATAATACAGTATATAAGCCAGCTATGGCATGCTAAATGGCACTGTTTTGTGTGCTGGTGGTGATAGACTTGCAGCTTGGTCCAAACAAGCCTGTGGTAACCCTCGATTGAGTGGACCTTTCCATTCTGTTGAACTCAAACCGCAATCCTTGCTTTGTTTTCCACCATGCATATGATGAGTCCGCATACCAAACTAGCTAAGAAGTGGCTCCTAGCATTATGATAGCTGACATAATGATACCCTTGCCTGTTGGCTACACCTTCATAGCACAATAAATCTAACATCTTTCAGGGCCAGATTAACTAGGCCTGCATGACCATACTCATCTGCTGTGGGTAGTCCACTTCCACAAAAAAAAAGGAAAAGGAAAAAAGCGCCAATGCGAGCTTCAAAGTTACTGATCTGTAATTTCAGGTACAGGAACTGCTGTGGCTTTCACTGAGGCAAAAGAGAGCAGCAGAACAGACAAACCACCTGGACCACTTTCTGGAGGTATTGGTCCTGATCCAAGGCAGCTCAAACGTGTCGGTGGTGAAGCAGGATAAATTAAGCCAAAGCTTTGACCTCGGAAGCAGGAATGAGCAGCTGTCTGTCTTGCTGGAATTATTTCAAGGAATGTGGAGCTAGGCTGACTTGGCTTGATTTGGCAAAGCACTTAAGTTCTTAAAGAATGCCTAGCCAGACATTTGGTAAAGTTGTACCTTGTGCCTTGTTTGCAGCGCTCTTAACTGCCTGGGTAAAACATTCAAAGCAGCTAGTTAAAAGAAACAATTTTAGCAATCAAAAAGGAATGAAAAGCAGCAGAAAAAATTAAGTATCAGACTCCTGCAGAAAGAGGCCCTAGCTGTGCGTCGGAGCGAGCAGTCTTTTAACTAAAGTAGACCGACTTGAGCATGAAGTTTGAATACCTTGGCAGCAGAGTCACATCTAGCTAGATTTCCTGCAGCGATGGGACAAGGAGCAGTGCTTGCTAGATCTTTATGAAGTGTTGGGCAACTCTTAAGTATTTGATTCTTCTGGTTTAAAAGTCAAAAGCCAACTTAAATCCTGAAACAAATGAGCAATGAAGCTGCTGAATTACTTGTACTCAGTTCAGGTAGAGCTGCTAGGAGGCCTCAAGGATTCAGCAGATCATCTAATAGCTACGTGGACACTCCAGGTTCTGACAATCCAAACATAAGGCTGGGTCCAGAAATACTCCCAGGGTGCAAATGTAAGCCTTAGGACGATCCTACAGCCATGTCAGAGGCTCATTCCTTACTGCTGGGACTAGAATCTCTTGTCTGGGTTTTCAGTTCTGTTCAACAGTATTTGTTGATGCTCATTGTGTGGATCTTAGATATCCTGCAACGTTGGTCCATTGGTCCAATCTGTTCTGGTTATAGCAAGCAAGGTGGTCATGTCAGAAGAGTGATGAAATATTTTAGAACCGATAATGTAGCGATTGTGAACTGAGCAGAAACTGTTGATAAACAGCTGATATAAATTCAGGCCACTTCCTGAATTATGTAGATTCTTTACTGGGCAATGTTGTGTTCTAGATACCAAAGTTGCTCAGGCTATCCATGATGATACATATATTGTAAATAGTACTTTGTAAACACATTGTAATTGTTTTCTCTCCTCAGGTCAAAATCAGAGCAGTCCACTATCAGAAGAGCTGGCTTCCTCCAGAAGTTCTTCAGCAGCATGGGCTATTCTTCCTATATGTAAGTATGAGGTAGTGCCCTGAAGTCAGGATAAGACGACATTTTCAGCATGGTCTTCTTTCACACCTCCACTATTTTTTCCTTTGGGATATAAAATTCTTTTGGAAAAAAGTAATGGCTAGAGGCAGCAGGAAGGGCATAGTGGCCAGGGAGCCTGAATAGCATTGGAAGAAAACAAATTTAGATCCTGACTTGGTAGTAAAGCTCAACGGATAGTCTCCCCCTCACCTCTGTTTCTCAGCCTAACTTGCCTCACATGATTATTGTGAAGAAACAAGATGGAAGGAGAGGTCACCGTGAGAGTCTGGAGGAAAAGGTATAATGCAAGTAATGAACTCTTAGTGCACAAGACTACTTAAGCTCAATTAGGGCATTCTAGCTGAATTTTAAAAATCTCACAATTTCTCGTAGTACTATTAGTCACAGCAGCAGCAGGAGGCTACTTCATGTGGCGCAACTGGCAACAGAAGAACATGAAAAGCATGAACTTTGACAACCCGGTGTACCTGAAAACCACAGAGGAAGATCTCTCTATAGATATTGGAAGACACAGCAGCACAGTTGGGCATACATATCCAGCAGTAAGTGGACTCCTGTTGGCTTCTTCTACTTTCCAAAAGATAGAACTAAAGCAGGTGATTCTACTTGATTGTTGTTGTTGTTCAGTCGTTCAGTCGTGTCCGACTCTTCGTGACCTCATGGACCATAGCACGCCAGGCCTTCCTGTCCTCCACTGTCACCCGGAGTTTACTCAAATTCATGTTCATTACATCGGTGATGCTATCTAACCATCTCATCCTCTGCCGTCCCCTTCTCCTTTTGCCTTCAGTCTTTCCCAGCATCAGGGTCTTTTCCAGTGAGTCCTCTCTTCGCATTAGGTGGCCAAAGTATTTGAGCTTCAGCTTCAGCATCTGTCCTTCCAATGAGCAGTCAGGGTTGATTTCCTTTAGGATTGACTGGTTTGACCTCCTTGCAGTCCAAGGGATTCTCAAGAGTCTTCTCCAGCACCACAGTTCAAAAGCATCAATTCTTCGGCGCTCTTACTTGATACCCAAAATTTAAATAATAGTTTTTAGAAAATCATGAAAGGTTGTACAACTTTTCACACTTCCTAAGGCATCTGATTGGAATCCCAACAACTGTCGTAGTCTGTCTTTATTCCAGGATGTGGACCTTAAAAATTAGCCACCTGGTTAAATCTCAAAGACAACCTTGAAGGACCAGGTTAGGGACAGACTGTCATGGAGAAAATCTATCTATGTGGTCACTAAGATTCAACACCGACTTGATGGCACATAATCAGTCAATAAGTCTCAAAATCCCGACTAGCTGCTGCACAGAATTATTCTTCAGTTGAAAGCTTTAGGGCACATAACCCACATGTTTGATTTAGATGTTTGCAGCTTAAAAATGGCAGCTTCATGTAAAACTGTATCAGACTTCAAGCTTGAGCAGCTATTTGCTCAGCTCCACTCCTTGGTTGAGAAAGTAAAAGGATATACGTGGTGTACGTATCAATGAAAACTGATGGCACAGACAAGCTTGTGTTTACATAGTTTGGGGGTGGGGGGGAGACTCCTGGTGGCACAGGCCACATTTACATTTGGAAGAAAGTGAGCAGAACATGCTGTTCTGGGTAGGATTTTTTTTCCTGTGGATATGTTGCAGCACTGGATAGTATGTTCACTTAAAAAAATGGTTAAGCTACGATTGGGTTTAGAGTGCAATTTGTATGTGCTATTTGTCTTAAAATGGAGGGATGGTGCATTACTGAAATGTAGTGGTCAGCTTAGAAGGCGGTCTCAGGGCTGCAGGTTGCCCTTGCCAACAAACAGCTGATCACTAAAGGTAGACCTTCCCTGCCTGAAATACAGGTGGATTAATCTGGGATATAACAAACTTTTTTTTTCTCTACACAGATATCAGTTGTAAGCACAGAGGATGATTTATCATGAATCTTGCCAATTGCCCTCTAGTCTACACTTGCATTCTACACTTTTGCATGGTAGCCAGACAGTGGCTGAAGAGATCCTTGAAGAATGAAGGCACAGGTGGAACAAGTTCACAAAAACCACACTTTCATACAAAGTTGTAAAGATCTGTGTTCACTCTCAGCTTTTGGTAGCTATTAGTTACCTGTAACCCTTGAATAAAATAAGTATTCCCACCACTGGCTATGTATAAAGCACTTTTCAAGAAGCCATATTATAGTAAGTGCTTCAGAAGTACTAGCTGTAAATAATTGTACAGGCCCAATTGTAAATCATCCAGGGGGGGGATAGTTTATTAAGCACTTTGGAATAACATTTCAATGTAAATTATTGTATAATTTTTTTCAATGGTTGGAAAATGGCAATAGGAAAAAACGGGTTACTCAGAATAATTGCCAAAAATTTGTAAACTAACTTTTGTATGAATTGTGAATTTGTCCTCCCTGAACCTCCTACAGGGGTGTGCAGAGGACAATTGCTCTGTATCAGAAATCACTGTAAATTTCGACACTGAAATGAAAGAAGCAAATCTCTGTACATGACTTGACTCATTCTTCTTTTAAGACCACTTGGCACATGGATGGAACTTCTCTTTTGAACAGATCTAAACAACAAAGCAGAATTAAACTCCATTCCCATAGAGGGCTCAGATATGATACCTAAAAGTCAGGGAGTAGATATATCTAACTGTTGGTGTGGGTTTTGATGGATGTGCAGAGTATCAGAAAGCGTTTTGGCATTAGAGACCAGTAACGGCACCAGGGTAACTTCTAAAACAAAGAAATGGCCTCCATATCACTGTAATCCAGTGTACCAATCACCAGACCTTATTTATAATGAGAACAGTCGGGCGCTTGAAATCTTGTAACTCAACTTCAGTAATCTCATTGTTTTTAAGGTGCTCGTTAGGGGCTGCCTACTGTTGCCTTTGACTTCGAATGCCAGGACGTTCTGCTACTTGGAGGATGCAAAGACTTTTAATGTATGTGTTATCTGCCTGCTAACCTCCTTGGCAGGTTAACACAAAACAATTCACTTAGAGGATTTTGTTTTGTGAAAACCTTAGCAGGAAACTTAAAATGCTTCCAGAGGGTGGGCAAGCAACCGAACATTGAGTGCTTGAGCCCAGTTAATGTTTTTTTACACAAAGTTACAAAGAGCATAACTGAGAGCAAACAGCTCCTGTAATAAAATACTGCAGTATAAACAGATTTAACTTGCTCAGAACAGGTGAAAAGATGAGGTACTTGATAGTAGAAAAGAGATAGAAATCGTTTTATTTTCCCCGCTATGGTATTAAGTATTTTATAGCCAGATTAGTTTGGGGTTAATCCTGGGAAATTGTGCAAAATTATACAGATGCTTATATAAATTGGTTTAAGTATGGGCGGGGGAGAGAAAGCTGTTGACAAACATTCAAATTAGTTTGTTTCTCAAACCTGGTGCTTTCTAGATCTTCAACCCTTCTGACTAACAGTCCCATGCTGACAACTGGTGGAAACTGCATCTGGTGGACATCAGAATGGGGACTGGCTCAGGGGGTGCTGCTGAAGGACAATTCCCAGCAGACCCATCCAAATGGCCAATAGTGAGGCCACTGAAGAGCGCTCTACTCTTGGCTTGCTGGACTCGGTTGCTGGCGCCCATATTCTGTAAGCCAGGTCTGCACATCCTTTCCAGGGCTTTCTCTTCCTCCTCTGATGGTATGTTGTGGAGCAGCATTCCAAAATCTAACCCTAACCCAGGACAAAAATAAATTTTGATTTCCTTTCATTTATGTTCAATTAAAATTTAAAATAGGCAATCTTATTATTCTCCAGTCATACGTTTATAATGTTCTTAAGTTGCATTAAAATCTATAATTTGATTAAAAACTTGTAAGGATTTCTGCCTTAGGGTTTATCCAAGGCTCTTCAGACTACGGGTGGTTTGGGATTCAGGTTGCAAGCTTCTGTTCTGGGTTCTCTGCTCTACCAACTTTTTTTTTATTGAGCATTTTTCATTTATAAAACTTACACTGGAAAATACTGTACCTGTGGAATTCCCTGAGTGTGTTTAACCTATTTCCTCCTCAGGTAGTTGGGTCACTTTTGAGCCAATTAATAGATATTTAACCTTCCATCAATTGTTAGAGTGGATATTGTGGGTCCCTAGTTCACAAAAATATTGAGTTATTTTCAAATAGCATGGATAAATATAAAATGCCTAGATAGCCATTCCACAGTGAAGTCTGCCTTGGTGAACTGCAGTGTTTTAATTCAAAAGAAATCTGTGGTTTTTGTTTTATGCCCATAATTGAAGCGAGCACATGTTTATTCAGTCAATCGGGGTTTAGCCTACAAAAAAAAATCAGAAAAGTGTTTTGGGAGGGCAAAACATTCCAGTACTGCGAATCAGTTGATATCTGGCTGGCCTTCCCTGTATGTGCCTTGAATTCTTGAATTCTCTTCCTGAATGTTGCATTTACACGAGTGCATGACGGAAGCCAGGCCACCCTCCCCCAGCATCTCACCGCAGGAACAGCCGGGCGGGAGATAGATGTGCCAGCTCAGGAGGCTAATCTGAAGAACACAAGACAGGTGAGAGAGTGCAGATGACTCCTCGCTGCTTATTTCACTGTGTTTTTCTCCTTGGCTGAGTTCAGCTATTAAGTGGCTACGGCTGAATGAAAAAAGGAGTGTTGGGAACATAGGCAGTTCTCAAGGATTTGTTTGGTCCTGGGCAATGATTTCCTTTTTGCTTTTAAAAACCAGGCACCCCTGCCAATTCGTTCATGAATGGGGCATTTATACAGCTAAACCTACAGAGCTGCTATTGTCATATTTACCTGGCTATAAAAGTGACATTTGGAGCCTACAAAACCTCCCTTTAGAAAAAAAGATTTTAAAACTTGCTGTATGGGCACATAAAAGGAATAATCTGTTAAATTAAATTAACTTTATTTTCTATCCTACCTTTATTATTTTTATAAATAACTCAAGGCGGCAAACATACCTAATACTCATTCCTCCTCCTCTTTTCCCCACAACAACAACAACACCCCTGTGAGGTGAGTTGGGCTGAGAGAGAGGGACTGGCCCAAGGTCACCCAGCTGGTTTTCAAGCCTAAGGCGGGACTAGAACTCTCAGGCTCCTGGTTTCTAGCCCGCTGCCTTAATGCATAGCTTTCCAAAGAGTGTGTCATGACACATTACTGTGTCACCTGCGGTGTCTTAGTGTGTTGCACTAAAACCCGGAAGCGCTGATAGGGGGAACCAGAAGAAGCACCCCCGCCAGTCAGCGCCGCTGCTGATTAGTGGGGGTGCCACTTCCCCCATCAGCGCTTCCGGATTTTAGCGCGACACATCAGGACACCGCAGGCCACGCCGCCGCCGTTGGTGTGTGTCGCCAACGCGAAAAGTTTGGAAAGCTCTGCCTTAATGGATATATACTTTCATGGTTAGTAAGCACAATACTCTTAACCTTCAAAGCCCTCTCTTGCCATCCATCCATAGCTCAGGATTATGGGGCAAGTTCTTATTCTGTCAGGAAATAAGGATACTTTGCTGCTAGCTTTCAGTCACCTTGTATTGGTGTTCGATCTGCTGAAAAAGTAACCAGTAATGGTGAGAAATATAATAAAAGTAAAGACTCCCTCAAATCCAGTTTAACTCCTTTGACTGCATGGACTCATCTAGTGTTCTTTGGCAACAGTGGAAGGAGTTTGCTTCTTTCAGAATGTTTTTTTTTCCAACCTACAGCTCTCCCATCCAGGTATTCACCAGGTCCAACCCTGCATCAGTTGGCCAAAATAAAAATTGCTGGAAGTATTCTAAATTGCAGCATTATACTGAAATTCTCTGTGCCTTACAAAAACATATTACTTGCATTAAAACTGGATTGTTTGTTGTCTTTTTATCAACACATTCCTTCTAATTTATAACCATAGAAACAGGTGTGCAAAAGCACTATGCCAGATCTAGAAAACATATACCTTTGAGCCAACCTAAAATGCTGCAGGAAGAAACATGTCTCCAAAGTCCATGGGATGTGACTGGTATGGGCTTTGTGCCTTGAAATACAGTAATTAAACTCAACACCTATCTGAGCTTTCTAATAAGCAAGGATGCAAAACATTTTGGGACAGAAAGCTGCATTGGGCTTTTGAGCAATATGATGGGCTTCTTGCTATAAACAGTAGGCAGGTGCAGACCAAGTAATTTGCATGTAATTCATGTAAAATTTAAATCCCATATATTTAAACAGTCATCCTTATATTAAGATTACAGCTATCCATTGTTGGAAGAATCCAGGGCTTTCTGGGCCAGGTTGACCATTCCTGAAAATCAGGAATCTTCCTCTCACTGCTTGAGTTAGATATCTGGAATGGCAGAGTGGTAACATCAGAAGCCAGAAGAAAAATGTGTAATGTACTAGAGAAGTCCATGAAATGGCAGTTCTTAATTCTGCATCCTCTTCATACAGAAGTGGACAACGTTTGGGGAGAGGTATCAATCCCATGATTTCTCTGATCTGGAGGAGTGGTAGAGGGAGTCATCACCCCCACACACTCACAATCCTCTTCTCCAGTCCTGCTTTGAGATTGCTGGGTTGGAGAAAGTCTTTAATCTCATCCCCTCCAGCACTCCTGGTCAACATGCTTATTCCTCTGTTGCTAAGAGCAGTGCAGAAGAAGCTACCTGTTCCCAGCACTCAGCGGGACCCCACAAATAGACGAGGCACCCCACAAAGCAGCCAAGGACACTGAGGTGTGTGTGTTGGGAGAGGGGGGGATATATTTGCTAGCTTTATAAATATAGTTATGGAATCTGCTCCCTCTGGAGTTGTGCTCAACTCCCACTCTCCTTTTCAGGAACAGAGCCCAGACCTTCCCCTTTAACTGGCTTTTTAGTTTAAATCAATGATTGTGTTAACTGGGTTTAATCAGGCCTTAACTGTTTGTGCTTTATTGCTTATTATTAGCCACCTTGAGTGTAAGTTGAATAAATACTAACAGCGAGCAAGATACCCAGTAAAGGCTACCATTTAGATCATTCTCCCTGGGTGAACATATGCCTGCAGCAAATTCATTTGCCATCACAGAACTATCCAGATGGAGTTTTATAGATGGATGGTTTCATTGGTCCTTCCCAAGGAAAGAGAGCTTGAGGCTTACAGAGCTAACACTGGAGATTCAACAAATGTTTGTTGAACCCTGTGCCCTCTTAGGTTTCACAGAACACAGTCACAGACTGGGTACACAGAACAAAGCAAAGGGCGCTATAGAGAGTGAATGCATCCTCCTGGATTTAAGATTATTTTGGATTTAACGTGGGAGGAAATCATGAGATTAAAATGATGGGAACCAGATCATTGCCCTAACATTAAAATACAGCCACAATGTTTCTGCATGGTATAGCAGGATAAATGGATTTTCATCTTTCTCACCATCTGTTTATTATTGTTATTAGTACTTAAGTCAGCAATGTGTCCTGGAATACCTAAAGTACCTCATTTGTTAGTTCGTGGCAAATTCCATTTCAACAAAATAGTGATGCAACAAAAGGTCAGAAAGACCACTATTATGTCAATGCATTTGTTATTGTCTATGAATTGCAATATAATGATATTGGGGTTGCTGTTCTAGGCATGGTTGAGTACCATGCATTCTTTTTACCATTGCTATTTTAGGTCAATTGTTGCGAATTCTACTTGCATTCTACATTGCAGAATCTAACATTCATTCTTTCCAATATAAAACTACACGTGTGCTCCAAAAGAGAGCATTTTAAAATACACAAGTGGTGGAGGAAAAAGTGAATGGAGTTGATTTCCTCTGCATAACCTCCCCCTCCCCAGGTGTCTCTTCACTTCTATTCACGCACACTCAGTTTCTACACCACCACCATTTTATAGGGAGCTAAATGCAGAAATAGCAACTCCCTTTGCTTGTGGTTAACGCTGAGAGAAAAGCATTTTTTCATTGCTGCATCTTACTATTTTTCTAGTTCTGTGGTTTATAAATTAACATTTTGGTATTATCTGCTCCTATAATGTATCTTCTGTTTATTCTCAGGCTCCAAATCAAGTAAAATGGTTAAGGATGGTCTTTTCAGTGTTTTGAGAGAATGCGATATTGGATATTTGCATTTTTTTTATCTGTGGATATTTCAACTGCATTTTGAACCTAGGGCAATCAGAACTAGGCTGCAAAAATCTAAACCACCTTTAGAGGATAGCAAAGAGTTCTAGATTTCTGCAACCCATAACTATTAACTATTGACCCACGTGTGTGGGTTTATTGTTTTAAAGGTGCAATTCTAGACACACCTGTATGAGAAAAAGTATGCTTCAGTATTGGAATCCCCATCATTATTCATGGAGAATTTTGAATAATTTGGTTGTTTATTGTATTACATGTTTTTTTAAGCCCTCCTTTGACACTATTTCAGACCTGATTTGTGTCTATTTTCCCTGCTGAAAAATTATTTTCAGCATCAGTACTTGTTGATGTTTTTAAAGGCCAATTAAAGGAGTATTTTTATTTAATTAGTTAAAAGCTTCCTTTTGCCATATTCACTGCTTTTTCATCAGTATAGCCCCTTTACTGAATTTTCATTGCCCCTTACTTGGAGTCTATTCTCACTGAGAAAGAAAATCAACAATGAAAGTATTGAATGCATTAGTTACTGCTTTCTTTATTTTCTCTTTACAGCAAAAAGGCACTATTTTGTTATAACACAGAAAGAGGGGCAACATAAAACGTAATTAACCCCTTTATGGCAATAAAAGCTGCTTAAGGATGACTTATCATTAATGCCCCAGTTGTGCTTAACAGGAAACAATAAAGAGGCAGAATCTTTAAGCAGGAAGCTACTAATTAGAAATATAAGGGACCTTTGATAAATGGCATTTGTAAATAACCATTATAAAGAAATCTTGGCTTGGAAATGCATTACAGGATAATACTGCATTATGTTAAGTGTTGTTTGAAGCCATTGTTTTAATAGTGAACAGACATGCTCTTGACAGTGTAATTAGAGTGCAATTTATCATTCACTCAGTTTGGAACTTAACATGATATTAGGCATGACTGCTGTATAGCTGTAGATTACATCATAATTGCAGTAGTATATTTAGGGCTAAATTGAGACCTGACTTCAGCAGGAGTACGTTATGGAAATCAAGATAATGCACTGACCACCATTATTTCAATTTATGTCACATTTTCAGTATAAAACATTTCAGTGTATTTCCTATATGGTATATTACTTAGCGGCTTAGTAAGGGTGGGATATCCAGTTGACTGGCACAGCTGAAATATTAAAGGTTCCTTGTCTGGAGCCTAATGCAGGAAATTACATCCAGCAATTGAATAGTGTGGGTAAGAGAACAGCATTTCCAGTTAAAAGGACCCAAGGCTAGATGGGCTAAAACTTTAACCCTAGGGTGTAACAATAGTTTACATTCCTTCTATATTTGTAGCACATCTGCATTCTCAGATTTATCTAGGGCACGATCAGTGTGCAGCCCTGTGATATGATATGAATCTGCTCAATTTTTTATCAGGTCCCTGAAGCTCTGCTTATTTTTCCATCAATCTCCCCTAGTGAAGGAAAGGAGGAAACTTTCAATTATTTCAAGCAAGTGAATGTATTCTACCATTAACTTAGGGCAGCCTTTCTCAACCTTTCGACCCTGGAGGAACCCTTGAAATATTTTTCAGGCCTCGGGGAACCCCTGCACATTCAGGCTCAAGTATAGGCCAGAAGTTACAAAATTATTATATTTGTTTCATGTGTAGGCCTGTATATATGCATTAACAGTGTTCTTAAACTAAACTGTATATATGCATTAACACTATTCTTAAACTAAAAATAAAGAATGAAACTTACCTCTTTAATGTGAAGTTGCCCAAATTTGAAATAATTTTTTAAATAAATTGTGATCTCCTAGGGAACCCCTAGTGACCTCTCGTGGAACCCTAGGGTTCCATGGAACCCTGGTTGAGAAACCCTGACTTACGTTGACTCACCCGTTTCTCTAAGCCACAGTGTGTCTTGCTTGATTTTGCCTTATCATGATGTGTGACCCCAGCCATTGTAGTTTATTCAATAAATTATGCTTAAACAAACTATGGCTGCATATGGTACAAACCTCATTTAAACAGGAATGGCACAAGCAACCAAGCTTGAGTTTAACAATTCCCCAAATCAATGGGAGAGTTACATCCATCAGGAGTCCCAGAGCCACAATAGTGGGGTCTGAGTTTGTCACTCATTCTGGAACTGAGCAGGCTGGAACTGTTGAATGCAATTTATTTATTTACTTACTTACTTACTTACTTACTTACTTACTTACTTACTTACTTACTAATTTATTGGATTTATCACCACCCAACTCCCCCAAGGGGGACTCTGGGCGGTTAATTAATTGCATTCCATGCTTTGCCGCACTCTCAGAGTGTTTAAATTATTCCTAGATTGATTCAAGAGCATCAGTGGGACCTGGGAGAGGAGAGGATCCTCCCATTGTGGATCCTCCCATTGCAGATCCTCCCATTGCGGATGCAGATCCTCCCATTGAGGATCCTCCCATTGGATCAAAGGAGCATGACAGGTACAAGATTTTCCACATCACCCGTAGACAGCCTCACCATGAACGCTTCTCCTTGAAGCCTGATGTCCCAATATGTGGGTTGTAGTAAATAGTCCTGTGTTTGTAGGGGAAAAGGATTTCCAAGTAGGCAACTAATAGAATTAACTCTTCTGGGTTTTGTTTGTTTTTTTATTGGTTGGTTACTTGGTTGGATTTTGTGGTGTTTGAGGGTTTGGAAATTTAAAGAGGGCAAGACAAATGAGTGGGATTAAAGCGATTATAATTCCATGAGAATATAAAAGTGAATTTAGTTGACTGTCACTGAATGGGGAGAGAGAGAATAATGGCTTGGTACTAAGAATAATTTTTCTGGTAAGAGGGATATTGTAGGTTGAACTATATTTTAAAGGCTGTGGTTTACATATAATTTTTTAATTTATATGCCAGAAGATAAGATTGTTCAGACACACAGAACAGAAGGCACAATCTTTGCTAGCAATCTGTTACCATAGTTCAGAATCTGAAAAGACATGGCAATCATGGCATTAAAGATGATTGGGAATGGGAATGGAAATAAAGGGGCTGCTCTTGCATTGACTTCTATTACAAGTTTCACTAAATGTTAAGGATGCTTCTGAAACCAGCCATGTTCTGTGATTCTACTGGTCTTCAGAAAATACCTGGTTGATACTCTGGTTTTCATACGAGTTGGCACTTACCAGAGTCCCTGGCAATCTTTATGATTCTGTATTCTTCCTGAAATCTGTTCTGGAGAGCTGGAAGATTGAAGAAATGAAACTGTTGGGATTGCAGGGGAAAGAAGACTTGGCAAAAGTTGCCTCCTTGCCCTTCTGCTAACTCCTATTGCCTCTATAGAATGGCCAAACTACTACATCATTGCCTTTTTGCTGACCACCAGAAGCCTAAAATGCTCTCTCACTGGGTAGCTGTTAATTATATATTTATATTTATATATGATTTATAGTTGTGTTTTAATATGATTTTATGAATCATGAGCTGCTTGGAATCCCTGGATGGGGGCAGGATAATACGGTTATAAATGATAGATAGATGACAGAGAGATAGAGAAAGAGAAAGAGATATGATAGATAGATAAGCAGCAGCTGCTAAAACTGTCAATATGGGAGGCGAGCATATGTGGACCTTGAGATAGGCTTGAATTCCACCTCGATGACCGCAAGACAGCATGGCCATTGGTCAGACTAGACAGCAGTTGGAACCATCAACATCTGGAATGGCACAGGTTGGTCAGCTTTATCTGTAGACTTTGGATTTCACAATGTATTTACTAGGAGAAAGCATGCTGTGTAATATTAATCTCCCTGCATATTTCCCTTCTCGCCTGGATGCTTTGCTCGTGTTCGTTTCTTGTTTTAGATCTTATGTCAGTCTCCTTGATCCAGGACACTCCCTTGTGCTTCTGGAGATGAGTCACTATCTTCACCTCTTGCAAGCCTGCACTGTTAACATCATGGCTATTAGCATGTCACTCATCTATTTGCTGCTCTTATAGACATACGCTGCATGTCTATGCTGTGTATATATCTCTTGCTTTTTTTCCAATGATGTTGGTTGTGATCTCCAGAATACTGACATTTAAACAACCCAGCTCCAATCAATCTTGCCAAGTTCCTTTCTGTAACTCTGTGCTTTCTGGAATAATGGTGCCCCACATGGCCTGAAACCTTGTGGGTATAGAAAGGCCATGTAATACTGTAATTTCTACAAGGGTGATATTATGCAAATGAGATCCTCATGGTCCATGGAATGACAGCACATCCGCTTGTATTATAAAGTCACTTGTTAAAATGTCAGTTCAATTTTACAGCACAAGCTTTCTGTCTTGTTTAATTATAAAGAATCCTCCTGGCCATCTTGCATGGGACTCAGTGCAACCTTGGACGATGGATGCCTGGAGCATGGGGCTCTTTGCATAACAAGCAAAAATGATTTATTGATAATGTGCCCCCCCTCTCAGGAAGCAGTCCATCCCCAATAAAAAAATTAACAGATACCAAACAGCAGTTAAAGGTACATAACAGCAATAAAATCAATATACATCATGATATATTTACAGGCACAATATACTGTATATTCTAAAAACACACTTCAAAAACTCAATCTGTTTCTGTATGGTGTAGATTTAATAATACATTTTAGGATTGAATTAATCTTATATTGATATTACATAGATCTTATTTTTTCTCTCTTTCCTACTTTCTTTTTTTTCTCCCTTTATATTCTCTTTCATTACTGTGAAGTGTAGTTTCTTTGCTGTACAGTCACGGATGTATTTTTATTTGTTTATTATACATCACTAATAAAAATTATGTAAAAAACCAGCTGAGCACCAAGAGCCCGAGTTGGGCTCTGGCACTCACAGGGAGCCAGTGTAAGGCCCTGCAGTGGGAGGAAAATGGGAAAAACAAGTGATGCAAAGTTCTGGGTTAAGGTCATTGGCTGGAGAAAGTCCGGGGAGACCCAGCCACAGACTCGGACTCTAGTAGTCCAGGCGAGAGACCGCCAGGGCCTGAAATAACAGCTACACCATGTCAGTCGACAGGAACCACTTCACCAATTTGGTGAAGATGACGTGCTGTCACAGTTGCCGCTATAAAAGACCAAAGTTGAAGCAAGTAAGAAAGGGATGGGCCTTGATCACCCAGTGACAGCCGCCCTCTTGACTTTCTGAACATCCCCTTGGATCCCCTTGCGCCAGCCAGTAATTACGTTGATCTTTTTTCTTGTAGAATCAGAGAATGATTAGCTGCCAATACTGTAAAACCATAAACCAGTGTAAAGATACTGATAAAATGCAATAGGGCAGCATTTTTATCTTTCCTGTATATCAACATATTTTTACACCATTTCAGGAAATGGAGTGATAGCCTAACATTCATTAACAGATTGATCAGTTGACCTAAGACAATACCAGATTTATTTATATTTATTTATATATATATATATACACACACACACACACACACACACACACACATACATATATACACACATACATACACACACACACATACATACACACACACACACAAACATTTTGCAGAGTGATTGGCTCAGCAGTTTGTCTTGGCATTACACTTCCAGCAGAGAACAAAATGTGTTAATGAAACTCCCACTGTTCTGCGGTTTATCTGTGGCCAGGGGAGTGAAATACAGGAATTGTTCCATCAGTCCCTCTTTGCTAAGCCCTAGCACATCTTGGGTTTTTTTGAGCAAGTTGGGATATTTCTGGGGCAAATCTTTACTTCTGACAGAGCAGCATTGGCCTACTAAACATCCAGTCAGCAATATAATGAAAGATAGAAAGTAAAATACCAATAAAAATACCAAATCATCTTGTCTGCCTCCTGAGGAATCTGTATAACGACCAAGTAGCAACGGTAAGAACAGATCACAGAACAACGGACTGGTTTAAGATTGGGAAAGGAGTATGGCAGGGTTGTATACTCTCACCCTACCTATTCAACCTGTACGCAGAATACATCATGCGACGTGCTGGGCTTGATGAATCCAAGGCTGGAGTTAAAATCACTGGAAGAAACATTAATAGTCTCAGATATGCAGATGATACCACTTTGATGGCTGAAAGCGAGGAGTTGCTGAGGAGCCTTATGACGAAGGTGAAAGAAGAAAGTGCAGAAGCTGGGTTGCAGTTAAACCTCAAAAAAACCAAGATTATGGCAACCAGCTTGATTGATCACTGGTAAATAGATGGAGAAAAAGTGGAGGCAGTGACAGACTTTGTATTTCTAGGCTCAAAGATTACTGCAGATGCTGACTGCAGCCAGGAAATCAGAAGACATCTACTTCTTGGGAGGAGAGCAATGGTAAATCTTGATAAAATAGTTAAGAGCAGAGACATCACACTGACAACAAAGGTCCGCATAGTTAAAGCAATGGTATTCCCCGTAGTAACCTATGGCTGCGAGAGCTGGACCATAAGGAAGGCTGAGCGAAGGAAGAGAGATGCTTTTGAACTGTGGTGTTGGAGGAAAATTCTGAGAGTGCCTTGGACTGCAAGAAGATCAAACCAGTCCATACTGCAGGAAATAAAGCCAGACTGCTCACTTGAGGGAATGATATTAAAGGCAAAACTGAAGTACTTTGACCACATAATGAGAAGACAGGATACCCTGGAGAAGAAGCTGATGCTAGGGAAAGTGGAAGGCAAAAGGAAGAGGGGCCAACCAACGACAAGATGGATGGATGATATTCTGGAGGTGACGGACTCGACCGTGGGGGAGCTGGGGATGGTGACAGCCGACAGGAAACTCTGGCGTGGGCTGGTCCATGAAGTCACGAAGAGTCGGAAGCGACTGAACGAATAAACAACAACAAAGAAAGTAAAAGCATAATTTAGGGAGTAATAAATGAATAAATTTGACCAGAAAATAATGAAAAGTTTAAGAATGGATATTACTGGATTAGAATGTAACTCCTAGAATATTTCAATTAATGCTGGTTGGGAGATTACTGTATAGGAATTGTAAACATTCATATCAGGTTGAGGATAGGAAGCATCCATAGTTTCCTGTTTGATATTTTTGAATGTGTTTCCCTATTCTCCATCAGTTTCTCATGCCCACTCAGCTCACTGCAGTTCTATATCCATTTACCGGGGATTAAGGTTCACAAACGCAATATGATTTTCTACTCCATTGACATCTGCAGGGCTTGTTCCATAAGTAACCTAACAATAGCAAAATGTTTTCTCCTAAATGTAAATTTCCACCTACATGTACTTGCTAGCCATGTAATGGAGCAATTTACTGAGCAAGTACAACAATCTTCCCATTGTCTTGAAGATACTACATAGGCCTCTTCCCTTCAACCCCGCCTGCTTGCATTCTTCTGGGCGCTAATTGCTGAGAGAATTTTCTGGCGGCCTCCCTGTTCTTTCTGCTGACATGAGTATGTCAGGTGAATGGGATCCACTGGAGGGGAAAGTTTATATCCAGCTAGACTTCCACTCCTGTGTTCTTGAGGTCAATATACACACCCTTTTTCCATACTAAACACAAACCATCAACCATTAACTCTGACCTATTATTCTCACCAAATTCTCCGCAAAGCATCAATCATTTTTCACAACTGGAGTTCTTCCCTCCAGCGGCTCTGCAGATGCAAAAGGAAATCCTGCAGCCAAAGCTAGTCGGGTGTTTTTCTGCAGTCTCTTGCGATGGCGCCTTTCAGTGTGGCCACTTGACTCGGGGGTGTCCTGTACCCCTTTGGGGCATTTGCTCGCAGCAGAAGCCGCACGGGCTCAGTTGAGATCGCTCAGGCTTGACTCAGCATTATGGACTTTAGCACATGATAACCCTTCAGAGCCCCAAGCAGGGATTTCTTTCTTTCTCTGTTCAGTGACCTGCCTCACCAGAGAATAAGCTGCATGCGTTGGACAATATGTGCAGAATTAGGGGGAAGAGTTGAGGTAGCTGGTAGGGGAGACGGCTCGGCATTTAAATTGGGGGAATCTGGAAGTGTAGCAGGATACAGCTTGGAGCAGGGTTTCTCACCAGGGTTCCCTGAGAGATCACGATTTATTTAAAAAATTATTTCAAATTCGGGCAGCGTCACATTAAAAGGTAAGTTTCATTCTTTATTTTTAGTTTAAGAACACTGTTGGTGCATATATACAGGCCTACACATGAAACAAATATAATAATTTTGTAACTTCTGGCCTATATTTGAGCCTGAATGTGCAGGGGTTGAAAAGTATTTCAAGAGTTCCTCCAGGGCTAAAAGGTTGAGAAAGGCTGGCTTGGAGAAACAAACAATAGTGAGGTGGCCGAAACAATCTAGGAACCAGAGATGTCTGCAGGGTACGGTCAAAAAGGTCAAGATGGCAGCTGCGATGGTACGTTGCACATAAAACACAGGCAGAGCTTCAATTGCACCATCGCAGCTACCATCTTGACTTTTTTGACCATATCTTGTGGTCACCCCTACTAGGAACATTTCCACATGTGGCTTCTTCCAGCTTTAAAGCATCTCTGGGCCGCCCACCATGTCAGCAGTGTTGGAAAGCTAAAGTGATTTATTTTCAGCTCAATTGCTATGAAGCTAGAGAGTGAGTTGTTTTGTTTTGTTTTGTTTCATTTGGCTGCATTTTCTCTGTGGAGGAAATGTCATCCCTCTTCTTGGCTCAGATCCTGTGCTATCTTGTTGGTTTTGCAGTACCCATGCAGACCAAAATAAAATATAAAATTTTAAAAGTTTTTGTCAGGTTCCCCTTTCTCTTCAAAACTGAACCATCCCACATAACACGTGCCAGGTACTAGATTCCCCCTCCCTCCCTTCCTCCCTCCCTTCCTCCCTTCCTTCATGATGGGGCTATTGCTGCACAACCTGCAATAAAGCAGGATGGAATTAGGTCAATGTTTCTCAAACGTGGCAACTTTAAGATGTGTGGACTTCAACTCCCAGAATTCCCCAGCCAGCATGCTGTCAGATTCTGGGGTTTTGTTCCTTACTCTCCCAGCAGTTCAAACCAGCTCAACTGAAGACCATGCGGATCACCTTTAAACTGCCTTTGAGGGTTTAGGGAATGAAAATGGTGGCACTATGGAAGTGGGCCACCAGCACTGTTCTATTTCCCAAAATCTCAAAAGTAGTTTAAAGATGTTCCACAAATGTCTTCACTCCTGCCTATTTGAAAACTTGAAGCAAAGAAGTTCATTTAATCACTGCTCTATTCTGAGTTATCAAAGGTTTTGGACACTGTAGGAAGACAGGTGTGTTAAATTATGGTGGCAAAAAAATCAGGAGGAGTCCGGCTAACTTTATTAAAAGGCAAAAGCTTTTATGAGCTGCATCTGATGAAGTTTGCTGCAGCTCATGAAACTTCATGCATTTTAATAAAATTTGCTAGTCAGAAAAGGTGCTACCAGATTCCTTCAAAGGTTCTGGAGTATCCTACATCCCCTCACTCCTGTTCCATCCAAAAAGAAAACAAAATAAATGCACTGCATATTCCACCCCATCCACATTCTTAATTCATTTTGTGTCCATCTGTCTTCTCATATGCAAATAAATAAATAAATCTGAGCAATTCCTATCAAGGGTAGCTGAAACTCCTTCAAGCCACATCCGTCTTTCAAAAACCTACGATAGAGCCAGTTGTGGGGCAGAGTAAAGAAAGCATTTTGGTTTCTTAGTGGTGTTTGAACTTGGTGGTTTTCCTGCAGATGATTTATTATCAGGTTAGGCAACATCATTAATTGCACTGATGAGGTTCCCTAGCCTGGAAATGAAACATCTGCAAAAAACCACCAAGCTCAGAGAACACCAAGAGAACCCAACAGTTCATCCCTGGGCTACAGCTATTCTCTACCAAAGAAAGCCTTTCTGGAAATGGGTTGCCCACTAGCTCCACAAAGCTCCAGCATTCTGAAGATCTCCAGATAACAGAGGTATACTAGTCCTTTTGAACCAGCACAGAGTCTTTGTGTTTGATAGAACACCTGTGTGAGTCTTACATGGTTGAAAGTGCCTTGTGGAACAGGGCATATAACGCTGTGACCAGCATGGCCAATGATCAGGGGAGGCAGGGGGTTGTAATTTGGCATCTGCTACTGGCCACAAGTTCTGCACCCCTTTCGTTAGCAAGAAAGAAGAATAACTATAGAGAGTGTTCCTGGGAAATCTGGGAATAATGTCTGCATCACATTATTTCATTCTTCAATAAAAATATTCCTTCACTGGCTTCAGCATCATGCTTTTGTGATGACAGAAAGAAGAAATACATGCCCAGAAATACATGGGGAAAGAGAAGCCACTTAATAGTTTGTCTACTTAGTAACACTGGGTGGTCCTGGGGTCCCAAGTTGCTCAACCTCATTCGTTCCTTTGTTGTTGTTGTTGTTCAGTCGTTTAGTCGTGTCCGACTCTTCGTGACCTCATGGACCATAGCACGCCAGGCCTTCCTGTCCTCCACTGTCTCTCGGAGTTTACTCAAATTCATGTTCATTACATCGGTGATGCTATCTAACCATCTCATCCTCTGCCGTCCCCTTCTCCTTTTGCCTTCAGTCTTTCCCAGCATCAGGGTCTTTTCCAGTGAGTCCTCTCTTCGCATTAGGTGGCCAAAGTATTTGAGCTTCAGCTTCAGCATCTGTCCTTCCAATGAGCAGTCAGGGTTGATTTCCTTTAGGATTGACTGGTTTGACCTCCTTGCAGTCCAAGGGACTCTTAAGAGTCTTCGGATTGGCAGAACCCAAAGGAAATTGCAGGGCAGATCCATGCAATCAAATGCCTGAGATAAAGCCCAATATGAGCCCAACTTATGTGTCACAGTGAAACCTTCTCTCCAATTGGAGTCCTTAAGCAGTACAATTTAGTTAGTAATTATCCAACCCTAAACACTATAGTTTTGTAGCAGATTGCTGTATCTCAAAGGATATAAATCAACCTTCCTCAATTTAATACCTCCTGTTATTTTGAACCAGGCAAAATTCGGAAAGATATATTTTAATAAACAAATGTGAGTGGGTCTACCCTGGGCCTGGGCCTAGGCCTGACTTCAGGCAGCATTTACCCGAAGATGAAAAATTTTGCTAGGCTTTTAGGTTTGACCTTTTCAAAAATTCAGCAAGCTCATCTTTAGCTAATGTTAGTATTTTAGCCCAGCCAATGGGATTCTCTATCCCTGTTAGCAACAATGTGCCATGTAGGAAGAACTGATGAGTAAAAGCATTGCCATTGGTCTGGTAGTTTTACAATTTCCAACATTCAATGTAAAGGTCATATCCTGGTGTTGCTAGTGAAGGAAATGAGTATTTGCACAGCTCCACTATTTATTATTACTGAATAGCAAAGTGTTCTTTCTACATATTGTATAGTTTCTAATGCCAATAATGAAAGTGAACAGTGAGTACATAGGTGAACAATTGTCGAAAAGGGGCCGGGAGCTGCATTCTATCTAAAAGCAATGATTCTTTCCCAGCCCCAACAATTAGTTAAACTTCAACAGGATGTTTTGCAGCAGTCTTCCCCACACTGGCTTCACCCTTCAAATCTGCTAGACCCAATTCCATCAACCTTGACCAACATCCAGGATATTAACTTGGGAAAGGCTGGTGTCATGAAATCAGGGGCACCCACAGGAGAGGAGGGGGAAGGATAAAAAAAGTCAAGATGGTGGCCGCATCCATGCAATCAAAGCCCCAGCCCTTTTATTGTCATTGCTCATGAAACACATGTAAAAAAAAGGAGCAGAGACTTCAATTGCATGGTTGAGTCCCCCCAATGGAAGCCCTTGCATGGAATACAGGCAATCATTAGCCAACTTATTCTCTTTGCTAGGACTCACAAAGATACAATTGTAAATGCATGAAGATGGCTTTGCTGAATGTATTTGGAAGAGGCAGCTCTGCAAGATGAATGGCTCCTCTGCCATCCTGTTTGACATGTTCTGCCTTCAACTATTACATTTGGTACAGATGGCTCTGCCTCTGTTAGATGCCTTTGATAAGAAGGATTTTGCCCACATTGGGACAGATTTGGTTAGGTCACTTCCACTCATGGTGTGTGAATTAATAAAAAGGTTCAGCCTTTCATTTAGGAGATTGATCTGCCACCTTAATCTTGGCAGAGTCTAGGCAGCAGATCTTTATCTTTGAGACGGAAGCCTGAAGCATCCTCAGAAGGATTGAGGTGAGAGTAATGCTAAAACTATAATGTGTCAGGTAATATTTTTAACTATGTTTACTTATAATTACTTTCATGTATATTGCTCTGTTTGTTGTCTGACTGATGCTAACCCATGCTTGTGTGCTTATATCTTAGAGAGGAATGAAGAGTTTCCAATAAGAGCCCAACACGATTCATTTTCTGTTTCAAAGTTCTAGACCAATCTTAATTAATCTACTCAAAGTAGCATATTGTTCAACTCAAAATCTGCTTCTTCCTTTGTTAGAGTGCCTGAAGTATTTGCAAATAGTGTGTTTATAAACTCGCAGGGAGCAATTAGAAGCCATACTACAGAGGAACACCCTCAAGTTCTGTCACACGGAGTAGAAACTATAGCAGTCTGAGTGAGAGCAGAAATATTTTTTGGCCTACAAACCACATGTCAGATTTAAATTGATCTGATGGACCTCATAAACCTCACAGGGTCCCTCCTTGTGGGGGAGATGGGCGGGATACAAATGTGATAGATAAATAAATAAATAATATATTTCATAAAGACACATTCCCTCCCTCTTTCAATAAGAACGAGAAGAGTAAGGAAATCAGAAAAGTTCAGACGTTTTCATAGGACTAGCTTGGTAAGGCAGGAATGCCAAGTAACTCTCCCCTTCCCCCATTTGAGCCATGTTGCTAAATTATTATTTGAGGGTTGTTGAGGGATGGCCTCTCCCCGATTATATCTACATGTCCCATCAGGTTCAGCAGGAGAGGTAAGCTCTGGGTCCCATCTATTACGAAGTGCCATCTGACGGGACCCAGGAAGAGAGCCTTTTCTGTAGTGGTGCCTGCTCTTTGGAATATCTTCCCCCCAGAAACTAGACTGGCCCCAACTGTCACTAGGCCTGGGGATCTGGAGGTGTGGCTGAGCCCGTGCGATGGTTGTATTGATTTGTTATTGGTGAGTTTATTTTTACCCCAACTGTGGATTATGTGTGTTGTTTCTGGGTTTTTTTAAATGTTTTTTATGCTGCTTTAATTATTGTTAGCTGCCCAGAGTCATTGAGATAATAAACAAACAAACAAACAAACAAATTTAAATGATCATTGGATTGTACTCAAGAAGGCATATAGGCATGCATGAATTCAATCTGTCTTCAACTCCTGCAGGTGTCTGCACCCATAGTTACAAAACCAAATGTATGCGCAACATCACTCAGTTGGTTTATGCACAATCTAGCAATGTCGTCTCAGAAACTGTGTGCAGAATGATAGTCATGCAGACAGCTGTTCTATGGAGGAATCATGAAGAATCTAATAATATGAATCTCTAGGAGGCTAAGTATGGGCCTGCAAAGACATGCTAAGCACTGTACAAACTTTCCCTTTTATTAGCAGCAGTTTTTAACTGGATCCCTCCAGACCAGCCCCAATGAAAAGAGGCACGGTTGGGTATCTAGGGGGTCCTTCGTTTTTCTGAAGCTCCTGCTGAGTGAACCTTCAGATACTTGGAGGTGAAGCTGGAAGCGGCTCAACATCAGAGTCTTCATTTTATATGGGAGACAGCACTTCACTCTTGCTATCTGGGTCCAAATAGTGTAGTGATTAAGCTGTTGGACTCAATAGTAGTGAGATCTTGATTCAACTCCACCCTCAGCAACTGAAGCTCAGTAGGTGACTTTGGGCCAGGCACTCTCTCTCAGCCCAATCTATCTCCTAGGCTTGGTGTTGAGGATAAAATTGGAGAAAGGTGTGTTACCTTGGGCTCCTAGAATAAAGGCAGGATATAAATCAGTTTATTGAGGTTTGGTGTCATTGCTGAATTGGCTTAATGAAACTATTTTAAAAGCCTTCAGATCAGATTTTTAAAGTGTGCCTAGCAGTCCAAGGAGAAACAGCTACTTAACGGGGGGTTTTCTCCAAGCATTCACTATTACGATAAAGGTACTCAGAAAAACCGGGGGAACTGGCTTCTTAGAAGAAAAGCATTCTGGCTCTTTTCTCAAGCATGAAACGACGCCTCTTCTGCAGCAGTGCTTGTGGTGACATTGACCTGCAGAACTAACAACCAATATCCTCCCCATGACCCTTTAGAATTACCTTTTTATGCATATTCAAATTAAAATTCAGTATGTTCAAACAAGGTTCCTTGCTTGGATGACAGCCTAAATTATAATCAGCTTTAGCTTGATTATTGCTCTTCTCCACGTAGCTTCCACATTGTTTACAAGGACTTCTGGATATGGTAATAAGCAATTATGCAAGCAGTGTCAGATCCTCCTCCGTCTGCCGGTGACTGAATTGAACAGGATGACTATAACTATATATATAATCTATATCTAGATACCACATGCAAATTATGCAATATTTGGGAGGAAGAGGTGCAATAAACAAGATCAGATTAATTTGCCAAAGGCTTGATATAACCATTAATAGAGATCAGCATTTGCTACTGTTGCTTGTTCACAACCCACTGATTAAGATAATTGACACTGAGCAGTTTATAATAATATTCTGCCTCTCCATTCCATCTACCTAGGACTACGCTGACTAATATTCTGCTAGGTGATTTCCCAGTTTAGTCTATAATTTTGGGATTTCTGGTAGCCTCCCATCCAAACATTAACCAGATCTGAATCTGCAGAGCTTTTTCAAAACCAGCCAAAGTTGTCTAGGTTTGGCCTCCTGCTGTGATGATCTTTGGGGTAGGGCACCATCATTCCACAAATGTATTGTTGCTAGGGAAGCAAAAAGAAAAATGGCTAATATGGCTGCAGGATCTTAACTCTGTTAAGGTTAGAAACATTTTTACTTTTGGTAGGAGAGAATATCTGTAGCTCAGGGTTGAACTGTGGAGTCCTTGGTGCTCTCTGAGCCTGGTTGTTTGTTTGCAGATGTTTCATTACCCGACTATAAAATGTCTGCAAGCAAGCAACCAAGCTCAGAGAGCACCAAGGACTCCACAGTTTTTTACTTTCGGATAAAGCTCAGATTATGTGGATTTTGCATAAACTACAAAACTTCTGTTTTGTTGTTGTTTATTCTTTCAGTTGCTTCCGACTCTTTGTGACTTCATGGAGCAGCCCACGCCAGAGCTCCCTGTCGGCCGTCACCATCCCCAGCTCCACCACGGTCGAGTCCGTCACCTCCAGAATATCATCCATCCATCTTGCCCTTGGTCGGCCCCTCTTCCTTTTGCCTTCTACTTTCCCTAGCATCAGCTTCTTCTCCAGGGTATCCTGCCTTCTCATTATGTGGCCAAAGTACTTCAGTTTTGCCTTTAATATCATTCCCTCAAGTGAGCAGTCTGGCTTTATTTCCTGGAGTATGGACTGGTTTGATCTTCTTGCAGTCCAAGGCACTCTCAGAATTTTCCTCCAGCACCACAGTTCAAAAGCATCTCTCTTCCTTCGCTCAGCCTTCCTTATGGTCCAGCTCTCGCAGCCATAGGTTACTATGGGGAATACCATTGCTTTAACTATGCGGACCTTTGTTGTCAGTGTGATGTCTCTGCTCTTAAATATTTTATCAAGATTTGCCATTGCTCTCCTCCCAAGAAGTAGATGTCTTCTGATTTCCTGGCTGCAGTCAGCATCTGCAGTAATCTTTGTGCCTAGAAATACAAAGTCTGTCACTGCCTCCACGTTTTCTCCCTCTATTTGCCAGTGATCGATCAAGCTGGTTGCCATAATCTTGGTTTTTTTGAGGTTTAACTGCAACCCAGCTTTTGCACTTTCTTCTTTCACCTTCATCATAAGGCTCCTCAGCTCCTCCTCGCTTTCAACCATCAAAGTGGTATCATCTGCATATCTGAGATTGTTAATGTTTCTTCCAGTGATTTTAACTCCAGCCTTGGATTCATCAAGCCCAGCACGTCGCATGATGTGTTCTGTGTACAGGCTGAATAGGTAGGGTGAAAGTATACAACCCTGCCGTACTCCTTTCCCAATCTGAAACCAGTCCGTTCTGTGGTCTGTTCTTACCGTTGCTACTTGGTCATTATACAGATTCCTCAGGAGGCAGACAAGATGATTTGGTATCCCCATACCACCAAGAACTTGCCACAATTTGTTATGATTCACACAGTCAAAGGCTTTAGAATAGTTGCATGTGCCACAGCTCCTACTCTATTTGAGCTCTTCATACCTCTGTTTCTCCAAACCTTAATTTATCATAGGCTTGACTGTACCTCATCACTAGGGGGCACAACCTGGTTTGTTTTATCTAAGTCTTCAGGAAGTCATTGTATTATAAGGAACATATAAATTTCTTAAGCTTCAGTCTGCTTTTTAAATCTGATATGGTTGGAGAGTTTGCTGAAGCTCCAATTTAGTGAAAGGATTGGGAAATAGTTCTTCACACCAATACACAAAAGAAATGTAACTGAATTCTGGGATTTGCTGTGATGCAAACCTATAATTTGTACTTTATTTCTCACTTTTTTCTTTATCTTATGTTAGAAGGGGATAGAACCCAGTTTAGACCCAGTTTAGAAATAAAATAATAAATATTATTAAAAGATAAACCTTACAACTGTTCACTAGGCAGAACAATCCTATATATTCATTTGAATGTCCCAAATTTGAGCATTCAAATGAATCCTAAAGTCCAGCTGGCTTCAGGAACAGTATTTTCTGTCCATCCTAATTTTATTTTAACAGCAAAAGAGATGCCTTCTATCATTTGCAGTGGGAGAAAATTTATTTAAACTAGGGTAAGTGTCTTCCCAAAGTATGATATGGAGAAGAGTAAAAAGGTTTAGGATCCTCCTTGAATCTTGCCTAAGCCTCAACTTGCTCCATTTTGGGTACCTTCAAAATATCCTGACTCCAAAGGAGTCGAGATCTATCAGAGATCAGAGAACAGGGATCCAGTGTTGGATTCTGGATTTTCCCCTCTGTGTTCAAATATCAGTAACTTCAGAGGAGGAAATTCAGAGAAATTGAATAAACAGATGTCTTTGGATTCTGTCTTAGAAGCTCAAGTAGACATTCTGTAATAGGGCTTTGCAATGTTTCAGATATGATTTCAAAAAGGTGTTTCAAAATACCCGAAGGTTCAACCACAGCACCTCACTGCAATCCTTTAAAGCAGAGCTTTCCAAACTTTTCATGTTGGTGACACACTTTTTAGACATGCATCATTTTGCGACACACTCTTGCAGCAGGGCACAAGGCAGGCACTAGGACCTGTGCGGAATCCTGGCAGGGCTCGGAGGCAGCAGCAGCCGCGACACACCCAGACACTGCAGCCGACACACTAACCTGTTGCGACACACAGTTTGGAAAGCTCTGCTTTAAAGCAACCACATCTTTTCCCAGGATCATGTGCAGAGGCAGCTGCACAATCCCAGGAAATGATGCAGCTACTTTAAAGAATTGCGAATCTTGCTCCTATATGTTTCAAAACACCTTTTCCAAATTATTTTGAAGTGCTGCATAGCTCTATTAGTTTTAGTTGAACCTTATAGTAGAAGCTGTCACTTGAGTATGGATGGCAGCAAAGTTGACCATCTACTCAGGTAAGGCAGCACTGTATAATAATTACTAAAATTTTGTGGTTAATAAAGAACTATAATTTTACTTGGGGGGAGGGCTTAAAAAACTCTTGGGAGAGATGCTTACCCTACAGTAAGTCAGCCATCCATTTCAAGTCAGCCCCCTTTAAACTTGGGTGCCCAGAATTGGGCTATTAATTGTGCTCAATTAATATTAACCGAGCCAGGAAAACCCCCTAGAGAGAATTGCTCTTGCCATAGTCTCTGCAAATGATGTTAAGGAAGCCATTGGTCACCGGTCAAGCTGTTGTAGTGGTCTCCTCCCTAGAATATGGCTATGATGATAATTCATTTTAAAATATATTTATTAATCATTTATAAAAGAAGGAGAAAAGAGCAAACAAGCAAGCAGAAGGAGAAAAGAAAAAAAATGATACAGAAATCAGCTACGATAATAATACTGATTCACTGTAAGAATTTTAGAACTCTGTTGAAGTGCTTTGAACATTCTAAATCACAATCAGTGCTACTCATTATTCTGAAGTAGAATCTCCCCATTGTTATCCCACTCACCTTCCTCCCCACCCCTCAAAACCAGGAACATTTCAGTCCCCCACCCTATTCATTCCTCTCGCCACATTTATTCAGTCAATCTGGGTGAGAAGAACACTGTTGGGTCTCATCAGCACATTAAGTGTTTCATTGCACTGTGTACAGTCTAACTCTAGGGTGATTAATTAGCTGGAGCACTTCAGATCTCAGAAACACAGTAAACCGTTAATGTAATTGAATTTTACAGTCAGCACAACAAATTAAGAGAGAGAAGCAACCCCCACGTAACAACTTTTTTTTTTTTTTTTTTGCAGTTCATTAGCTAAGGCGTAAATACTCCTAAACACAAGGTGGCCAAATGGATCTTCCCTCTAAAATGGAGCAATGCTGCATTTTTACACAGCACTTGAGATAAGGTACAGTTTACTGTATATCTAGATCACTTCCCTCTGTTAGGTTAAAGCTATGTTTTGTAGATTTATTTTCTCTTAGTATTATTTTTTTGTCTTCCCATGTACATTGTTTTGAAAGTGACACTTGTGTTCATAATTAGTCAGGTCAAGGAAGAGTTAACAGGATATTTGGATAATGTCTTACTGAGGGATTAGCTGTTTGTGTTAGTAAGAAAAGGAAGCTTGTCAGATGAGGGTGTTATCCTGAAGGAGATGCCAGTCAATGGCGACAAAAAATCAGAAGGAATCTGGAAGCACCTTTTCCAACTAACGAAGTTTATTAAAAAGCATAAGCTTTTTTACTACAGCATCTGATCAAGTGAGCTGCAGCTCACCAAAGCTTATGCCTTTTAATAGAAGTGCTACCAGACAATCCTGGTCGTTTATCCGATGGGGGCCAGCTTCTGGACTAGGACATAGAGCATTGCCAGCGTGCCTAGGAGACTCCCTTGAAGGGTCTACTGGTATTCATGTGAGCTGGGTGATATTTCTGAGGCTAACCTGTACAAATTGCTGTGGCCTATAAATACCATTAATGAAAAAATAAAAATATAGGAACAGATGATCTTTGTTGACTTTCCAATTCTATTCAATGGAACAGGAGAACTTTTTGCTCCTACTAGGAGTCTTCATGTCCTCTCCCTCTGCCACTCCTCCTCTTTCTCCCTGTCAGTCATCCTGTTCATCCAATGGGCTTATTCGGAACAGAGGAAGGGATCATTCTTGCTAGAAGTCTGATCCCTTGAGATAAGTCTGAAGGCCAAGTGAATTCTTGTGAAGAGCTACATACAGTAGGTCTCCTTGCTATAGGATATCAGTAGGACTGCCCCATCCCAAATCCTGCTTACTGTCATTGAATATTGCAGCAGAAGTATTCACTATACGGGATATCAAGGATATTAATGGGGTGAAGCGACAGGAGAAAATATCTTTAATTGATAAAAAATAATAGCTTCCATGCAAATTGATTTCTATAATGTGGTTCAATCAATACATGTTACTTTAAGAAAGTTCTGTTGATTTTAATGGGTCTTATTTCTCAGTAAATGAGCATGGAATTGCAGCCTTAAGTCCTTCTTAAGGACTTAACCTTCTTAACTGTGAAAACTTTGAATCAAATTATTTTTGCCAGCAAAAATCTGCTGGCTTTTCTTGCACCATCACATACAGAAAGCCTCTGTTATAAGCACCTCCATGCATTAGGACCTCAATGGTTTTGAGATTTATCAGATTATTTGATCTGTCCAGGGGAAAAAAGGAACCAGCATGCCAATCAAATGTTTCCTAATAAACTCAATATGGACAGTGCTGCAGAAAAGTGTTTGAGTTAGTTTATTATCTCAGAGGATGACTGCGTTCTGGTTGAATGTGCTGGCCACCAAACATTGCTTGGAGAGTGTTACAGTTTTCAGAAGGACTCCTGAAGCAACAATCAAGCTAAAAAGAGTGCTTCAATGAATGCCTTTCCAACTTTACATGGAGGTCTCTTTGGCCATATCTAAGGACGTATGAGGATTAATATCTGGGAGTTTGCCTGCTGCCCTTGATCCAGAAACCTGTGGGTTCTAAACCTATTTCAGCATTTGAAAGCCCAAGCAGAAGTTGGCTTATCTCCATGTGAGTTCCACTGATTTCCAAGGAAGTTACCACCAAGTAAGTGTGTGTATCGGATTGCAGACTAAATTATTCTTGTTAGGCTTTGCTAGCCGACTCCCTTGAAGAAATATAACCAAGATGTAAAGCACCAAGTGCCAGAACTTACCATGTGAAAATTGAACCATATGATTTGTTGTACATCAACAGTTATTGGGCTATGCATTGATTTGCACAGCCTCTGATTGCCATGTGTGAATTTTAGGAGCAACCCCTGATATTGCTTCCTACAATTTTTCACCTTCCTTCTTGCTGTTAGCCTTCTGTTCCTCCTCTCTCTTAGTTGTGCTTGTACTGCTGAGGGCATTTCCCTGGATAATGAGGCATCATTGAAGTTTCCCACTTCTTGCCTTCCACTTCAGATCCATGTAACAGAGCTTGCCGATTCCAAACAATTGCTTTTTGTACAAAGCACCCCACAGCTGGGGGAATGCAGTTAAACAACCCTCTCACACTGTGTAGCACCAGCTCTTCTACAGCACCATCTTCCTTTTCTTTGATGCTGGGAAGATCTCTTCTGCCCAGTCACCCCATGTTTATCTCACTTGCATTCCCTTTTCTTTCTTGCCTTCTGAAGTTATGCTGGCGTAGACAGGGTTTCTCTTCTCCAGGAACCTTGTCTCTTGTATACCCTTATTTCTACTTTAATGGAATCTGGCCAGCATATTTTCAACCGACTTAAAGCTGCCTGGTATGTCTCTTTAGACACCTTATTTTCCTTACACTCAGAAAGCAACAAGCTATAGCGTCAAAATACAGCACACAGTTCTGTTAACCATTAAGCTAGCTCATACCCTGATAGAATTCTTCACTCTTTCTGCTTGTTCAGGTATCACACAGACACCCCTTCTGACAAACACATGCTAATAGGTAAAGGTAAAGGTTCCCAACGCACATTTGTGCAGTCATGTCTGACTCTAGGGGCCGGTGCTCATCTCCGTTTGTTAGCCGAAGAGCCAGCGCTGTCCGAAGACACTTCCACAGTCATGTGGCCGGCCTGATGCATGAGGAATGCTGTTACCTACCCACCGAAGTGGTACCTATTAATCTACTTGCATCTGCATGCTTTCGAATTGCTAGGTTGGCAAGAGCTGGGGCGAGTGCGGGAGCTCCCTCCGTCACGCAGGGCTAGGGATTCGATAGGGATGCTAATAGGAGGGAAGGTGAAATGCAGATCACCCCCACATACCAAGTCTTCATGCATTCCCTGTGTAAAATAGGTGAGTGTGATTGGTTAAAGATTGAACTGGAAGAGAGTTAACCCAAGGCCAACATGGGGTAGTAGTTAGCGTTGTTAGGGTTAGCTTAGCATAACCTACGCCATCTTGCTTTTGGAATTTGCTTGCTAAAGGGAACTAGGTTAGCAGGGACGCAGAGACCTTGCTGCTGTCTCCAGGGATAAGTTCATTCAGATAACACTTAGCAAGGATTGTTTAACATACTAGGAGACAGAACGTCGGCTAGAAATGTAGATACGGAGCTTTGCCTGGTTACTGGGATAGAGTTCGTTCATGCTTCCTTACCAGCTTTGCTACTCTATGTAATCTCTGTGCTTGCGATGTGTGTGTGTGGATCTTCCCAGGCATTTTACTGTCATGATGCCTGTGGAGACCTCACCCAGCTTTGTCTTGGCCAAAATAAATGCTGTTACTTTAAATCTCCAAGCCTCGACTCAAGACTGTTATTGGTAACTTCAGGAACTTGGGTAAAACAGAGTAAGCAGGGGCCTTACAGCGTGTTTGATTAGTGCTGGGGAGCCCAAGCTTTAAATCTCACTCCTCCACAGAGCTATCTAGATGACATTGGGCTATTCACTAGTGTTTAGGCTAGCCTACCTCTAAGGGCTGTTGTGAGGATGAAGCAGAGAGGAAAATGTTTTCTGTTATCTTCAGCTGCTGAAAGAAAAGTGAGATATAAGTGCACTAAATCACTGCATAAAGCATTTGCTTTGAAGCTCATGAGGAAAAGAATTAGATCCTTATTTTCATGCAGCAAAAAATTCAGATTGAGTGTGATGCTTGGTGATTTCATGGACATGTCCGTGTAGTTTTCTTGGTCCAGGATTAGGCTACAGCCTTGATAGTTCCCGATAGTCTCCCAACCAAGTCCAAACCAGATGTAACCCTGTTTAACATTCTGGTATCAGCCAAAATGCAGCATAAATATTCTATATACCACGCTACATATTAAAAATGGCCAGAGCTTCAATTGTCTTGTCATGGTGGCCACCTCAACTGTTTTTACCATCCCTTTGGACACCCCAGTTCTACAGTTATTCCTATCCCATTGTCTATTAAAGAAATGAAAAATAATTCTAGTGCCATGCAATTTTGATAGTTTAAGTGGGGCAATTGCTCCTACAAAAATGAAAAGAAGGTTAAGGTCGCAATCACCTCCTCTTTTTGCCAAATCAACTAAGATTTTCTCGTATTCTGCTTACCTTTGGCCACTGCCTCTCCTACCTATCTAATTGGTCAAGTTAGTCTTCTTTCAGGACAATAGTTCCTCTAAATCACCCCATCTCCCTTCTATTTACTGTGCCTCTTTTTCCAATGTTGAAATAAGCACAGATGTAGAATTATACACCTAATTCAACTGTGTGTGTGTGTATATATGTATATACACCCACACACACCCACACATACTGTCCCTGTATTGCAGCTCAAAATCTTGCTAGTTATTGTTCCTTTAAATGGCCAGTTCCCTGCTACCCCAACATTATTCTGGAAAGCTCCCCCGGTTTCAAAAAAGGTTTGTCATGTACCAGAGGAGGACGCCTTTCCAAGGCTGTATTTGGAACAGAAAGTTACTTGCCTGGTTGGTTCCTTTGAAATCTTCCCCAATCAGTAGTCATCTCCTTGTTCTGTACCATTCTCCCACTTACTTTCCTGCCCCCGCCCTTTTGAATGACATTCTCTGCCCTTCAGTGTAGTTGCCTTGCTGTCAACCATCTGCATTTGATCTTTTCTTTAATCTGATTCCATTTCCTGATGGAAGATTAAGGTGAACTCCCAGATCATACTTAGATGCTACTGAATGAAATTGTACTCCTGGTGATGTATGGTCAAAAACTCATCATCTTGGCCTCATTGCTCTTCCAATCACATTCCATTAAACTCTTTCATCCCAGCTAAGTTTCATTAATCCAGTGTCATTTTCTACTTTTTATTTATTTATTTATTTATTTTTCAATTTCTATTACCGCCCCATCTCCCCCGAAAGGGTACTCTGGGCAGTTACTTCCTTCAACCTTGGTGAACACAATAATTTTTTGTAGTCCATCCATAGAGAGGTTGCCTTCCAGGCCCCCCTCAATAATCCTCTCCCTGGAATGCAGACTGCCATCACAAATTCAGTAAGATTCATGGAAGAAGCTGATGGCCATTAGTGGACTGCTAGGATCACTGAATGGGGGAGAGCTTAATGCAGCTGAGCAATAAGCACACAGAAAAGAGTTTTTATCAAAATAGCATTAATGAGCACACTAGAGAGATATAGGTTATTGATCTTAAGCACTTAGCCCACCCAAGCATAAAGAATTACACACTTAGACAAAGTAGGTTACAAAAGTAAGTACAAGAGAGTTCTTAACGTTTATTTGGTCCAGTTACAGTTACATCCATTCTGTTAGGAATTATTCTTCTTTCTGTTCCCTGAACTGAAACTCTTGGCCCTCATTGCTGCCAAGAGCTGCGCAGAGAAAGGGGGAAGCTTCTGGAGTTGAGGCATAGGCATGGCCTCTCGATAGAGAGGAGCTCAGCAGCCACATGCTGCTTCGATGGTGGCAAAAGGCAGAGAGAGAGAGAGAGAGAGAGAGAGGAAGTGGGAGGAGCAACAAACAGCTTCCTCCTGAAGCACATAGAGAGTCATCCTAGAGCGCTCATCTACATGCTAATGAGGCATGCTGATTTGCTGGGACCTCCAACAGAAGCTTGGTTATTTATAGCAGATATAAGCAACCAATGAAAGTACAGCTTCTACAAAAGCTAAACATCAGGTTATCTATACAAGTATGCCCCCCTAGTTTAAAACCTGAACTTCTTTCTCTTGCCCTTCTGCAATGGACTACTTAGATTCCATTTCTCTTGCTGGCCCAGCTGCACCTGGACAATGTTTACTAAGCAATTAGGTCTGGCTCCAAGCTCCTTGTTTCCCACCTTTTCCTCACACTATCTTCCACCCACACCATATACTTAAAGTATGAGTTTCTGCTTCTTGACCATTACCTCAAGGGAACAATCTGCCTTGATTTGGTCCAGAACTGATTGCATGGTTGTTTTTGCCATCCATGGTACTCTGTATTACAATGTTAGGGTGGTTCTGCTCCTTCCTGATGGGGAGAAACAAGTTGAAGTTGAATCCCAACAGAGCTAAATTGCTGTATAACCAAAACTCATCTGGCGCTCTGCTCCACTGATAACTCTAGATGTGGTAGCATTCCTCCTAAAGGAGCAGGTCTGAGACTTTGGGAATCACTCTAGAGTTATAGCCAGGGCCACAACTAGGGGGGGGGCAAGCGGGGCATGTGCCCCAGGCACCATGCTGGGGGGGGGCGCCAAAAGTCCTTTGTGTTAGGCCTGCGGTGCAAATCGGGAATTAATCTCACGCTCGCGCAGGTTCCTTGTGGGTGGAGCCCACCGCTCAAGCAGGTCTAAAGCAGGAGCGGCTTTTGTGCGCCCGGCTCCTCTGACAAACTAGTGCTTGCCAGAATGGGAGGGTGGGGGATCACTCGCTCTTCTCTCGCGCTTGGGAAAATGTTACGCAGGTTTGTACACACGCCATAGTGCGAGTAGGGGTGTGTGGCGCAACTTCTCATTTTGGGGGGCGCAGAATCCATGGGGGGGTGCGGAATCCATGTTTGCCCCAGGTGACAAAGACCCTAGTTGCGGGCCTGGTTATAGCTGCTGCTTGGTAGGTAGGTGAAGACCACACCTAGAGATCCTTTGCCCAACTTTCACTGGTGAGTCAACTTTCAACTTTCCTCATGAGTCAAAAGAAAAGAGGACTTCGGAAGGCTTTTAAGCTTTTTTAGGTTGGTCTTCTTCGTATCATAATATTTGTCTTCTGATGGATTGCTTTATAGCACTTGTGACCCTCACTTGGGAAAGACCCTGGAAACAGTGGTCCATACCCTTGACACCCCTTGATTAGCTCACTGCAATGAGTAATGCACTAGGCTGCTTTTGAAGACTTCTCAGAAGCTGCAGTTGATACAAAATACAGTAGCCCACTTATTCATGAGGGAGAGCTGCTACTTGCACATAGCATCTGTGCCACGGACTCTATGTTGGTTACCAATAGGCTTCCAAGTGCCATTCACAGTATTGGTTTGAGTAGAAACTGTATGTGGCTTGATGCCTAGGAATCTGCAGAACCTCCTCTTTCAGAATCTGGACTCCACCCATCTGATTCACACATCCCACGTAGGAACATTGAGGAATCTCCTTCCACTGTGTGAGATTCAGGAGAGAGCAAGAAACCAGCATGTTTCTGCTGTTGCCCGAATCTTCTGGCAAAGTTTTCCCCGGGAGATCTACATGCTGGCCTAACATCTAGGAAAGCTGTGACCACAGAGCTGTTTAGTTCTACAATGCTCTGAATCTTAGTCATAAGCAGCATGCCACAGAGAGCTGCTTTGAAACTAATAAAACACTCATTTAAAAATAGCCTGAAATTAAAGGGATAGCAGAGCATTGCTTTCTTTAATCCTCATGAGTCAAAAGAAAAGAGGACTTCGGAAGGCTTTTAAGCTTTTTTAGGTTGGTCTTCTTCGTATCATAATATTTGTCTTCTGATGGATTGCTTTTACTCTGGTGGAGTATAGCAGCTATTGGATTGGGGAAAGCCAAATACAGGTCCTCATTCAACCATGGAACTCACTGGGGGATTTGTGGATTTGTTCTCAACTCAACCTATTTTAGCGCCTAATACCTCCCCCAAGAGGGTATAAATGAATGAATGAATGAATGAATGAATGAATGAATGAATGAGAATGAATAAATGAATAAAATTATTCTGTTTGTTCTTTTTATTAGATTTGTAAAATGATCCTGGATCATACTGTGTCCATCAAAATCTGATCCCAGAGTCGTCCTGCTCATATGATAAAATCGGCCCTAATTCTCTGGACCTCAAATAAAGAATTCTGTCCAACCTTTCTATTATCCAGATATTTGCACTTTCCTGACTTGACTTTTAAAAACTAAGTTCTCTCTTGGTTGGTCTTTTTGCATCGCCATGCTTGTATTTACTTGACACTTTCAAATGATCCTATTTTAAACCCAGAGATATGCATTCAGGAAGGAATATTGGCATTTGCAGATTTAGTAGTTAATCCTCCCCTGCTAACAGCATTCTGTACTTTGCAGCTTTCTCCCAAGTGGTCATTGGCTTCTTCTTCTGATTTGTTAGCCGTTTGTTTTGCGTCACCGTGTAGATAGCAAACATTCTTGGGGAGCTCTCATGCAGTGAATGATAGATTACCCACTTCCTGACAAGGCTCATTTAAGAAACCCCCCCCCCCCCCTCATTGGCTGGTTGGGTCTACAGAAGTACCTGCACTGCTTAAAAATAAAATTTTTGAAAATAAAGGAGGGAAGTTGTTACAGGGTAATTAAGTGGCATAATGTCAGGAGAAATGGGCAGACTCTCTCCTCGGCTTTTACATGGCAATGGGGGGGGGGGGGAACTAACCTGTGTGCAAATGTTTTCTCCTCTCATAATGGTGAAACTGATATAGTTCAAGATATGTGCAAATTATTAGATTTTAAATTTAACTATTTTAATAATATTTTGCTGTACTAGGAGGTTCAATTGGACTCCTGCCAAAGGAACAAATCTATTGTTATTGCCAAATTGCTCCAGCAGTGCTGAATCCACTTTAAACCCACGTGGGCAGACTTTGTTTGGACAGAACATTGTGGTTGGCCTTGTGTGACCTGCTGAGAGTCGCACTCCCAAAATGGGTGGGGCCAAAAGGGGAAGTGGCCTCACCAGAGCAAAACATACTCGGTTCCAAAATGACATTCACTATGACATATATTTTTAATCAATTAATTTCCTGTATTGGTTGATCAATTTCTTGAATCCCTGTTGTTCTTTTTATACTTCCTGGATGTTTATAACTATCATCTGGCCCTAAAAGGGCCCAAAGAGTAGCTCTTTTTCATTAATATCTTGAGCCAGTAGAAAAAATATAGAACATTTTTCATCATTCACTGATTAAATTTTACAATGACAGGTGAAGTGGCAGTCACCTGGAACCGGCATTGATATGGTTTGCAGCCAACATCTGGCAGCCAACTGCAGAAGAGAGCTACCACATTTCAGGAGCAAGTGAGAGTGAAGTTCAGAGTCTGGAAAAGCTGCTTAAGGTCTATGGCCCAGTTGCAGTCCCCTTAAAGTATCTGTAGGATCTGAATGTGCCTATTATGTTGCACTTGGAATATTTTATTCCTAATATTAGCAAGTCATACAAGTCATACATACTGTGAAACCTGCTGTCGACGAAGGGGAATGAGATCTACCACTCCTGGATCAAATTGCATAATGTATATGTGTATATATGTATATATGTACAGTATATATGTATATATGTATATACAGTATGTATATATGTATATACAGTATGTATATGTGTGTGTGTGTATATATAATAATAATTATTATAATAAATAATTATAATAAAACAGTAATATATATATTACTGTTTATTATTGATATTTATTGTTTTAAGTGATTTTAAACTTTGTTGTGAACCGCCCAGGGTCCCTCCTTGTGGGGGAGCTGGGCGGGATATAAATGTGATAAATAAATAAATAAATAAATAAATAAATAAATAAAATCTAAATCAGGGCTTTCCAAAGTGCCACCGCTGGCGACACACCAACGGCAGCGACGGCGCGGGGGGGGCATGCGGCAGCGCGCGCACACAGTGGCGGCTCTGGGGGGCGTGTGGCGGCGTGTGCGCGCACGGTGGCGGCGCTGGGGGTGTGTGCGGCGGCACGGGGGGCATGCGGCAGCGCACGCGTGCATGGCGGCTGCCGTGCACACGCGTGCCGCCGCTTCCGGGTGGTGTGGCGACACACCACGCTGTGTGTGGCGACACACTTTTGTGTTGCGACACACAGTTTGGAAAGCTCTGATCTAAATACTGCTTTTCTGAATGGGAGACAAAAATCACACAAATTAATTGCAAGACAGAATTAAAAGAGACTCAGCCTATATACTGAAAAATAGGAACCAAGCAAAAAGGTCAGGTGATCAAAACCTTATCACGTTCTCTGTTGTTTTTTCATGGCAAGTGTTCAGGAGTTTGTGCCAATACTGTACATATTTGACATTCACTCCAACCCGTAAGTCATATTTAAGCTGTTGGAGAACCTAATACCCGCCAAGCAGCTGTGGAAATGCATGGAGGAGGGGAGAGGAGGAAAAGAGAAAACCTGCATGTGACAGAAGTGCAAAGAAATATGGGGCTTTATCTAGAGCAAGGGTCGGAAATGGTGGCTCGCGAGCCAGATGCGGCTCTTTGGCCCCTTGAGTGTGGCTCTTCCGCTGCTGAACTCACCCCCGCCCCTTCCACGCGATTGGCCCCCGCCCGCAAACCCCGCCCCCTGGCTCTCACACTGAGCGAGGCCCGGCGCGGCAGGGAGGCGCTGCTGGCCCGTGACGCGGCGCTGTCGGAGGCGGCGCAGGAGCGGCTGCAGGGGCTGCTGCGGCTGGAGATGGCGCTGATCCGTGGCATCCAGGTGCTGGGCGAGGGTGCGGGCCCGGGACACGAGCGGCAGGGTGGCGCAGGGGGCCTGGCCGAGGCGGTGGCGGTGGCGGCGGGGGGACGGAGCCGGCGGAGGTTTTCCGGGTGGCAGGACGGGGCAGGCGGCGCTGCTGGGGCTGGTGGCGGAGCTGGAGGGAGCGGAGGGACCAGGCGTTCCCGTGGGCACAGCGTGCGCTCTGCAACCCGCCTTGGAGAAGCGGCCGCGGGAGGCCCTCCGGGTGCACGCTCCCGCCCCATCAATCCCCCCACCCCGCCGTTCGGCATCCTCTCCCCCTGCTAACTCGAGCCCCGCGGCGGCCGGGGGAGCCGAGCCAGGCTCGGACCGGAGGCGGCCAAGGGGAGAGCAGGCGGCTCTTCGCCCTGCGCCGCCCTGCCGCTCGCGTCCCGGGCCCGCGCCCTCGCCCAGCGCCTGGATGCCGTGGAGCAGCGCCATCTCCAGCCGCAGCAGCCCCTGCAGCCGCTCCTGCGCCGCCTCCGACAGCACCGTGTCCCGGGCCAGCAGCACCTCCCTGCCGTGCCGGGCCTCGCAGAGACGGGCCTGAAGGGGCACAGAGGCTGGAGAGGGAGCCCCTCCGTCTCCCCTTCTCTCCCTGCCTCGCCCGCCCGGGACGTGAGCGGCAGGGCGGCGCAGGGTGAAGAGCCGCCTGCTCTCCCCTTGGCCGCCTCTGGTCCGAGCCTGGCTTCGCTCCCCCGGCCGCCGCAGGGCTCGGGTTAGCGGGGGGAGAGGACGCCGAACGTCGGGGTGGGGGGATTGATGGGGCGGGAGGGTGCCGCGCCACGCGCCACCCTTGACGTCAGGCGCTGGCGGCGTGCGGCGTCCCGGCTGGTGTCTGCGCTCGGGTGCCGGCGGGGAAGGAGGAGCGGGTCCCGCCCGGTGGAGAGGGCGCAGCCTTCCGCTCTCCCGCACCCGTCCTGCCGGCCGGAGGGTGGCAGCTCTTTCTCCGCCACTCCCGGTGGGGCGGCCGCCCCGTCCAGCCCCCCCCCCCGGCCGGGCCCGCGGCTCGCCCAGGCCGCCCGGGTGCTGCACGAGCAGGTGCACCAGGATAAAATAAAGTCCTGTTCGTGCAGCGTTCTAAGACGGCGAATCTCCCGCTCGTTCTTGGGTGGGTATTATCCTGGGATTGTGCAAAACGGGGAAGTGAATGCTCCACAGGGGCAAAACTTTGGTGAGGGGGTTGCTAATGTGGTGGAGCTGCATTGATTTGGGACTGGCGTGCCTGCAATGAAGGGGGAATCTTTGCCCAAGGCAGAGGAATTTATTCAAAATTCAGCGGCGCCTTCAAGCACCATGTTGGCGAGGAGGACGTTGAGCATCCAGAGCATCCTGGGTGCATCCTGAAATTAGGACACATGTTAATTACTATTCTACAACCAATTGCAACGGCAGCTCCTTCTTTCCCACCCGCTTTTCGTACCCTCCCCAGTCTATTTCTCCTTGCACCGGGTTTTAAAACGAAGAGTCAGCGGCAAGTTTGCACACGATGTATCGAGGTATACTAAGCAAATGCGAGGGGGAACATGGGAGGGAGGGAGATGAATTACCCAATTCATTCAAAGAAGCAGTAGCCACAGCCGCCTTTCTCTCCTAAAGCTCTGGATCAGCATTTTGCTGAGATGTAAGGCTGAGATGAACGGTTGGGGGAAAATGTCACACCTATGCACGTGCACACACACACACACATGCACGCACGCACAACCACAGCGAAGGGTTGTCTTCCCATTTCGTATGTGCACACATGCGCGTACACAAAGACACGCATGCTCGTACGCGCGCCCGAATTCCCAGAGGCGAATTGATTTGGGACCGCGTGTTGCTTGCACAGCATTTCCAGGAGGGGTGTGGATCGTTCTCTTCGCAGCCTGCGCTCGTTCCTAACCCCCCCCCCGCCAACAATTTAGCTGATGCGTTCTGAAGTGAATTCCCACCTCTGCTGCAGCCGGAGGGGGGGGCGGCCCGTGAGGGCTCCAGGGGGGCAGCAAGGCATCTCCTGCTCGGGTTGCTCGGGTGCCTTCCGCTCTCCCGCGCCCGTCCTGCCGGCCGGAGGGTGGCAGCTGTTTCTCCGGTGGGGCGGCCGGGCCGGGTTCGCGGAGCCGCTGGCTGCACGGAGCCGTTGGCTGCGCCCCCTCCCTCCGTGAGCCCCCGCCCCCTTCCACGCGATTGGCTCCCGCCCACAAAACCCGCCCCCTTCCACGCGATTGGCTCCTGCCCGCAAACCCCGCCCCCTTCCACGCGATTGGCCCCCGCCCGCAAACCCCGCCCCCTGGCTCTCAAGCACTTCAAAATGTGCACGAGCATGTCAAAATGGCTCCCGGCACAAAAAGTTTGCCGACCCCTGATCTAGAGAATATGCCGCTGAAATCAATGGGCCTTAAGAAACACTTTTATAGACCAGTCTTACAAAGCCCCCAAAGCAGCAGAAGGACTGTTCATAAAGAGTTTATTACAAAACTCTCTCTTTTCTTTGAGGAAGGGCAAAGCAAAACACATGACCATACGCCATACGTATGTGATGTTCAGTCTTGGGATCTCCACTTAAAACAATCCCAGGAATAGAAGCAGAAAGGTTCCTATCCTGAGATTTCAAAGCAGAGGTGGGGAATCTGTGACCTTCCAGGTATGGGTGAACTACAACTGCCAGCAGTCCACAGTGGTGTGGCCAGCGGTGAGTCGTTCAACATCTGGAGAGCCACAGGTATTTCTCCTTTACAGATACAACTCGCAGGCATAGAAACACTAATGGGCCATGATATGCCCCTGATTGCAAGCCTAAAGGCAGGTACATTAACATTTGTAAAAAGTGTTGCTTCATTAAAGAGGTAGCCCACTACAGCTGGGATGAGAAACACATTTTGTCTGAAAACTGAATTTTGTCTGAGCATAATTGATGACCCCAATGACTGCGGTCACAGGCCAGTGGCAGGGTCATCTCGCTTACTACAGTAAACTATTCCATATTCTGTTCCCAAAGGAACCCGGAGAGTAATTGTACAAATTAAGCTGGGGTGCGTATAACGCTGTATTTTGCCTAACATGCTCTCCCTCTGTTAAAGCAGTAAGTGAAAAGCTGTACATAGCATCAGAGTCCACTGCGTTGAATCGGGTACTGAAAGTTTGAGATAGTTGACGTCCAGCTTTTGAGATCTGACCAGGCATAATCCACCTTCTGTCTTGGCTGTTTTAAGGACCAGAACCTGACTTAGAAACAAACAAAAGGTAAGATTCCCAGATTAAGAGTTCTGCATCCAGTGTCCCTTTCTCGGTGTCCAGCGATGAGATATATCTGGCACAGTTACTTTTGTATTCTAGGTCAGGGTTTCTCAGACTTGGCAACTTTAAGATGCGTGGACTTCAACTCCCAGAATTCCCCAGCCAGCGTTGCTGTCTGGGGAATTCTGGGAGTTGAAGTCCACACATCTTAAAGTTGCCAAGTCTGAGAAACCCTGACTTAGATGAACCTGAATCTCTGCACTACTACTGAATTGACTGTTTGGAACCTTAACAAAAAATGGTGTTTGCTTTGCTCTCTGCAAAATTGGCTACAGCCAATAGAACAGCCCCAGAGGCATGGATATACCACACTTTGAGGAGGGGCAGGGGAAACGGGGGGGGGGGGCAAGATGAACTTCTCCCACTTACATTTGGAAAGAGGGATTGGTATTGTCTCACGGAAGAAACCCTTGGCTCTCCCGTGTTCTGGAAATATACTGAGAAGATCCTAATAGGGATATATTGGTTTTTATTAGTAGGGATATATTTACGTTTTTAAAAATTATTATCCGAAGATTCTTGGCTCCGTAGATCTTCACGTCACAGATAAAGGGAGATGAAGCTAAAATAGGATAATAGCCTTTAAATCCCCTTCTCTGAGTACTCAGTTCTTCCCTGTCAGCAAGATTAAAGCGGTCAACAGCAGTGTCTCCTTCCCCGCCCCCCATTCCCATGTCTGCATCCCCTCCTGAGTTTTAGCAACAACTGGAGTGAAGAGTGACTGGGGAAGAAATGTGAGGCTGCTGCTGCTCTGGCTGTGAATGCCTCAGGCAGAAAGAAGCAAAGCAAGAAAGCTGTGGCAAGAAACACATCCGAGAACCTTGCTGGTGGGATAGAGAGTTTCACCCATGAGGCACTTTAGTCAAAGGAAGCAACTTTCCACCTCAGGCGCTGAAGCACCTGAAGCCACACTGGAGTCTCCTGCAGAATGCAAGGAAGCAGAGCGCATAGACACACAAGGGACTACTCCCTGTGGATTGCAGCTGTCCCAGGAAACTGAAAAGAGCTACTACTGCTTGGATGAGGAAGAGGAACAGAAGGAGGAAGAAGAGCAGAACAGCCTCCTTTCAATGTTTGCATTTGATCCCGCTTTTTCTTCTGGAACAGCCGCTTCCCCCTCGGTGCTCAACGTTAATGTTGGTGGCCGAATCTACCAGCTGACATACCAAGCAGTGGCCACCTATCCCACGACCCGCCTTGGCCGCTTGGTAACTTCCACCGATCGCCATTGCCAGCTGGGCCTCTGTGATGACTATGCGGCTCAGGGGGACGAGTATTTCTTTGACCGGGACCCTGCGGTTTTCCAGCTGGTCTACAACTTCTATGCTTCGGGAGTGTTGCGGGTACAAAATGAGCTCTGCCCCCGCAGCTTCTTGGAGGAGTTGAGCTACTGGGGAGTCCGTCTCAAGTACACTCCCCGCTGCTGCCGTATCTGCTTTGAAGAGAGATGCGATGAGCTGAACGACCAGCTGAAAGTCCAGCAGGATCTCCGTGCTCAGGCGGCCGCCCAGGACAGTGAGGATCTCTTCCGCCACATGCGCTACTCCACGCAACGGTGGCGCCTCTGGAACCTCATGGAGAAGCCCTTCTCTTCCACCATGGCCAAAGCTGTGGGGGTTGCCTCCAGTTTCTTTGTTCTCATATCTGTGGTGGCGCTTGCTCTCAATACAGTCGAGGAGATGCAACACAAGGACAAAACCACTGGAGAGATGCGGCCAGTGTTGGAGCACGTGGAGACCTTCTGCATCGCCTTCTTTACTCTAGAGTACATACTGCGGCTGGTCTCTACCCCTGACTTACACCGCTTTGCTAGTAGCGCTCTCAATGCTGTGGACCTCATTGCTATCTTGCCCCTCTACCTTCAGCTGTTGCTAGAGCTTTTTATCGATGAGACCCAGGCTCACGGGCGAGGGTCCCAGCATGAACATGAGATTGAGAAAGTGGGGCGAGTGGGAAAAGTAGGGCAAGTTCTACGCATCATGCGTCTTATGCGCATTTTCCGCATTCTGAAGCTGGCCCGCCATTCCACAGGGCTTCGAGCCTTTGGCTTCACTTTGCGCCAATGTTACCAGCAAGTGGGCTGTCTCTTGCTCTTCATTGCCCTGGGCATCTTTGCCTTCTCAGCCATGGTCTACACTGTGGAGCATGATGTTGTTAGCACAAACTTCACCAGCATTCCTCAGGCCTGGTGGTGGGCTGCCGTAAGTACCTGCTGTACTCTTTGAGATCTGACCCTCACTTCTTGCTCTTTATTTAGAACAACTGCTTGTTATGAAAGCAGCAGGATATGCCCAGATTTTGAACATCTGTTCGGAGTCTTTGGTTTTAGAGGAGATGTAAATGCAGACACCCCACCCCACTACCCACTGTAAGCTTTAGCACATCTGTTTCAGTAGATCAATCTGTAATCAGTGAAGCTCAGCTTGAATTGGATGTCTTTTTGGGGCAATGTTCTGCACGGGTGGCCGCCTCGCAGTACTCAGGGCTACTCCTTGAGAAAGAAGAAGAAAATAGAAAGGAAGACATACTGGAAGCCCGAACTTTGCAGGGATTTCTGTATGCTTTTTAAAAAAAATTGGCAGACATTTCTAAGCTGTGACTTATTTATGGAGATAGTAAGGATGGCTTCACCCAATAATGTACCAATCCAATGAAGAATAAGTGAGATTGATGCCCATAGACCATGTAGAACTTACAGGTAAAGCTGGGTGTCTGCTCTTGTCTCTGAAGAATCAGGAGACAGGCAGATAACACAAAGGTTCTTCAAGGTTGTTCCCCAAACAACTGACAATAGAACAGAGCACAAGATGAGCTTCCTTTTTATTTTTATTAAGCCAGTAGCAATGGCCCAAAATAACAAAACAGGGGACAGCTGGCTGGCTCCCTGGACTGTAATGTGATATGGAGTTTATAATTTATCTTGGATAAACAACACATGGGCAAAGGTGTGTGCTGCAAATTTCTCCATGATCTTTTGTCCTTTGCTGAGTTGCCAGGGTTAATCAAAAATTGAAACTGGGCTTACCAACTTATGTCAATATATCCAATGTTGGCTTTACTCCATATGGCACAAAATGCATGCATCACATGTGATAAATTCTGCATGGGATTTGTATAGCTCTCTACATATACAGTACTTCCAGTGAGGAAAAAATGCCTTGTGTTATCTTGATTTACCCCTTGAATTGAAAAATAAGACCACAGTTTAAGAAAATTCAGGAAAACTAACATTGTCTATCAGGAAAGGTAAACAGTTCCATAAACAGATGCATCCAAAGTGATTATAAAAGTGGAATGGCTCTAGAATCTACTCCAGAAGTTGTCAAGCCAATTTATGACTGCATAGCATGCTATGGCACATCTGGAAAAGATCTCTGCTAACTCCCTTTGAAGCTAGAGGACAGCAGTCAAAGTATGAACCACTGTTATGTTTTGCTCAGATGATTATGGATTGCCTAAATGTTCATGATCATCCATAATCTGCTTAATAATATTACACAGAATCAGGATACTAGCCTAGTAGGAAGCAAGTAAATCCTTAAAATGAATGGGTTTTGCTCTGATCTAATACTTGCTGGTGATGTAAAAAAACCCTCTGCAACATAACTTATTCTGCACATGGGTTGTATATGGAAGCAATTCTTCCTCCAATAATCCTGCTAGATTGCCTGGAGTAGCAGCTGTAGGCAAGATTCCGGACTTTCCACAACATGCAGCTCTTTTGAGTTTCATTCAAATGAGCCCTGACAGCACTAGTTGTGATTTGGTTAGATAACTGAATACCATGCCATGATTCCGTTCACATGTTCCTCTAGTAACAGACAGACTCATTCTCTATAATGCAGTGGTGGGGAACCTGTGGATCTCCAGATGTCACTAAATTACAACTTGCACCAGATCCAGCTAGTATGCAGAGGAATAGCATAAGTGGTAATTCAGCAGCAACTGGAGACCACGGGCTCCCCAGCCTTGCTATAATGCAAGTCCATACAGCTTCCTAGGCATCAAGTGAAAGCCACGATACATCCCGTAAGTCAGAGCTTTCCAAACTCTTCATGTTGGTGACACACTTTTTAGACATGCATCATTTCGCGACACACTCTTGCAGCAGGGCATCATTTCACGACACACACTTACAGCAGGGCACAAGGCAGGCACTAGGACCTGCACGGAATCACAGCAGGTTTGGAGGCAGCCAGGCACAAGGCAGGCACTAGGACCTGCGTGGAATCCTGGCAGGGCTCGGAGGCAGCAGCAGCCGCGACACACCCAGACACTGCAGCCGACACACTAACGTGTCCCGACACACAGTTTGGAAAGCTCTGCCGTAAGTGATGACATCATCATACAAATGATGCAAATTACATAATGTGTCAGTTGTGATGTGGCAGATGCAAATTACATAATGTATGTCATTGGCATGGTGATGTCATAACTTGTATGGTGTCACCTCCCTTCCATGGACACTTATAACTGTATGTGCATAGGGATAACAGAAACACATATGCAGGAATAATTGTACAGGTTTTTTCCCACCTGACCTGTGCCTAGCTGGTTGAGATGAAAAGGACCTAAATCCTGTGCAGAAAAATTATAGTGCATTTTTTTCTTTACCTCTTCGCATTCAATTAGGTACAGGAGAATTTAAGTTCAAATTGGTCTTCAAAGGAGAAGGGGGGTTAGGTGAAATGTTTGTGTTGTGTTCTTGTACTTGTACTTGTACTTTATCTATCAACAAGGTGGCCAAAGGGCATCAGGGTCCTTTCCTCAGGGTACAAGCAGTCTTCACTTAATGACCATTCATTTAGTGACAGTTCAGACTTACAACACTGCTAAAAAAACCAACTTACAACCTGTGCTCAAACATGACCATCACAGCATCCCCATGGTCACGTGATCACGATTTGGGCACTTGGCAACTGGTTCGCATTTATGATAATCGCAGCATCCTGTGGTCACATGATCGCCATTTTTGACCTTCCCAGCTGGCTTCTGGCAAACAAAATCAATGGGGAACCACATGATTCGCTTAACAACCACGTGATTCCCTTAACAACCAGGGTGATTCGCTTAACAACCGCTGCAAAAGGGTCATAAAATTGGGTCGGATTCGCTTAATTATGCTTTGCTTAGCAACTGAAATTTCAGTCTCAATTGTGGTCATTAAGTGCGGACTACCTGTACTGTCATCTTTCTGGTTGACAGTTCCTGGGCTTTTTGTGTTTCAGTTTCATCATTCATTCAGTTTCAAGGGAAGACATCATGCAGGAATGCCTCCCATTGGGCTTTCTCAGACTGGGAAGGGTGAGGAACCCGTAAGCTTGAAAGACAGGTACAGAAATCGAAACTACATGCAGTAGCACCGAGGACTACCTCTAGTCATTTTAAATGCAACAACTCTGAAAATAAAAATAAAAAAAAAGAAATTAAAAATGCTCAAAAATCCTGTAAAGGAAGTAGATGCACAGAAGCCTCTTTCCTAGAGGAAGAACGGCCTTTGATCTGTTGCAAGGCACAATTCAAGCCTGCTTTAGAAAGGCCAGCACGACTGGCATCAGGTCACTGTTGTTCTTGCATTTCCATGCACGTAGCCGTTGAGGAACGTAAAGAAACTTCCACCCCAGAGTACATACAAAATACAATCACATATATAATTCAGAGCAGTATTTTCCTTGATTACCCGCTTTTCTATTCCAACTGTGCATAACATGAAAGACAGTGAAATCAAATCAAGAACAAACACAGAGCTACTTGCATATGCTACCCAGGAAAACACGTGAGTGAAAAATGCCATTCTCTAACCACTGGCTACTGTCAATAACATGTCTCTCTTTCATCTTGTTTATTTTCAGAGCTATTTCTCTCGCATTAACATTCAATTCCTGTGAGTCAATTTCCATTGGACCCTTAGACTAATCACATTTATCTAACCAAATATATCAGGTGCGCCCTAGAAATAAATTCCCTGGCTACGGGCTTATGCATTTCAAAAGTCCTACTTGTTAAAAACAACAGCAACAGCCACAACAATAAAAAAATGAGAGGAGGGGGAGGAAAAGGGGCTGCATTTTGCATGGTTACTCGACCTCTAAACCCACATGCAAATCACCTCTATGGGAGGATGTTCAGAAAGCTTCCAAAGGGCCATGTAGCTGTGATGGTTTGTCAAAATAAAAACTCAGTCTGGCATCAAGACTCTTTCTCACCAGCAAAGCAGTAGATCAATCAAAAATTATCACAGGAGGTACTGTATATGCAGTGAACTGCTTATGTGGGTTTTATTTCTGTCAATGTGTATTGAACAACATTCTTTATCCAAGGCTAGAGGTAGGCTCAGCCCTGGATTAACCATTAAGCAAACTGACCAGGTACTTAGGCCGTTTTGAACGGGACAGTCCCGTTTTTTAAAAAATTCCCGACCACCCCGTCGTTTTAAGAAAAATATCCATTTTGTCCTGTTTTTGAAAGTTCCCGCGGCGAAGTGAGCACATGCGCATGCGCCCCCACTTTGATCGGCGAGCTGTGGGTAGGTTAGGGTCCCGTTTTCCCCCCAAGGAAATATGGTCAGCCTATACTTAGGGCGGGGCGTGGTGGCTCAGCGGGTAAGTCGCCAGGCTTGTCGATCGGAAGATCGCAAGTTCGGAGGTTCGAATCCCTAGCCCTGCATGTGGAGTGAGCTCCCGCACTAGCTCCAGCTCTTGCCAACCTAGCAATTCGAAAGCATGCAAATGCAAGTAGATGAATAGGTACCACTTTGGTGGGTAGGTAAAAGCGTTCTGCGCGCGTCATGCCGGCCACATGACCGCGGAAGCATCTTCGGACAACGCTGGCTCTTCGGCTAACAAACGGAGATGAGCACCGGCCCCTAGAGTCGGACACGACTGCACAACTGTGCGGGGGGAACCTTTACCTTTTTATACCTAGGGCACGAGGGAAAGAGGGCACCTCAGATGTTTTTCCCCTAGCTATCATGCCCTAAACTCTTTCACTGCCACACTCAACTTTGGTTTTCAGCACTTACTGAGTCTTAATGTCAGATAAGCAGTGGAAGGCCTGAGGGCACCATTGTTGGGCTGTGCCTAAAGCATCAGTTGACCTTAATCCGGCCCTGAGTTGGCAGCTTCTTCACAGCTGAGGGCTGCATTTTCTTTTTAAAATTCAGCCTCCAAGGCCTTCAGCCGGCCAGATATATCACTTTCAGTATCACTGAAAGGAAAGGACCTGGGTTTTTTTCCTTTTATCCTGGCCTCAGGCTGAGACTTATTTAAAGCTTAATGCAAGGGATATAATGTTTATTGGTATACATAGTTTTAAAAAACAGAAAAAGCACACAGCTGGATGTCAATGTTTTGACACCAAATTTGAGTGGCAAGGGTTGGGTGGGTAGAAGAGGTTCAAAAACAAGGGGGGAAGCTGGTGGCACCATTCCTGTCCTAGAAAACAGAGCAAGTTGTGTTTCTGAACCCTCCTCTCAGGAACAGGCACCAGTCAGAGCCCAAGGTGGGCAGAAGCCCACCCTTGAGACTCGCTATTGAATAATATGGGCTACCCCAGGAGGTGGATTAGGAGTCTGTCTTTTTTAAAAAAATTGTTCAATTGTGTCTGACTCTTGGAGACTTCCTGGACTAGTCCCTGCAGTTTTCTTGGCAAGATTTTCAGAAGTGGTTTGCCACTGCCTTCTTCCTAGGGCTGAGAGAGAGTGACTGGCCCAAGGTCATCCAGCCGGCTTTCATGCCTAAGGTGGGACTAGAACTCACAGTCTCCTGGTTTGCTATTGGCTCCTTCCTAGGGCTGAGAGACAGCGATTGGCCCAAGGCTACCCAGCCGGCTTTCATGCCTAAGGCGGGACTAGAACTCAGGGTCTCCTGGTTTCTAGCCCAGTGCCTTAACTACTACCCCAAACTGGCTCTCAGGAATGTGTCTTAGCAGGCTTTTATAGAGACCACTGTACAAGGGAAAGTTCTAATGCAACAATGTTGGGCACCCTTTTACTATTTTAATAATCCATTGATCCTCAGCATAAAAGCCCACTTACTTCTTGATCTTCTACATAATTTTCCCTATTTATTTATTTATTTATTTATTTATTTATTTATTTATTTATTTATTTATTTATTTATTTAAAGGTCAGCATTTCTACTGTGGGGTATGGAGACATGTATCCAGAAACCCACCTTGGACGACTGTTTGCGTTCCTCTGCATCGCTTTTGGAATAATTCTGAATGGAATGCCCATCTCCGTCCTCTACAATAAATTCTCAGACTACTACAACAAGCTGAAAGCGTATGAGTATACAGCTATACGGAAAGACAGAGGGAAAGTGGAATTTATGCACCGGGCCATGAAGAAAATGTGCTACGGAAAGAGATCAGCCCCATTAGCAAGCCACAGATACAATTAATATTCCAGGAAGAGCAGAAGGATCGGGATATACTTAGATATGGTATTAACTGGTTCATTTAAAAAGAGAGAGAGATTTGCATGCAGTTCCCCTCTCTTATTCGCCTGGTTAATAAAGATTCCAACTCATATTCAAACAGCTGATAATGGTTTGGGATTGGGATCCAACAACTGATTCAAGGAAGGAGATGCTGAGAACCAAGATAAATATTGTCCATGCCAGATGTTTGGTCTGCAGATACAATCTGTTTAATGAATACTGACATCTCTACTGGCATGATAGATGTTGTAGGAGATTGTCAGGCAGAAACGTGTGCATTTTACTACACTGTTGAGATTGCAGAGAAGAACGTTGGAAAGCACTTTTGCACTCCTCTTCCACAGTCCAACATATCTGGAAAGCACCGTGTTGAAGCTTAGTTTAAACAAATAAGCAATGTCAAAGTCTTCCAGACATTCAAATTCACATGTTTTACATATCCACATTCAAAACAATAATGTCAGAGTCAAGACAGTTACTTCATTTTTCTTTCCTTTAACATTTTCTTAATATAGGACAGATGAACAGAGGTTTGATTTGCCAGGGCAAATTTTGGAAATAGTTTTCTAAGCATTAAAACACCAATATTTGCTAATTGGTGCCCATATATAAGCTAAATGGAATAGAAGTAGTGAGATAGTAATGTAACAGGGTGGATTATGCCAAATCAACTGTCCAGCTAATGTAGAGGCCAAGCCAGCAGGGCAGAATTTTCTCCCATTATTCTTGGATGGTGGTGGTGGAGCTCATTCCTTCCCTCTCTCTCTCCCCCTCTCTCTCTGCTAAATTTATTTAGGGTTCACAGTAAATGTTCATCTACTTCCTGCCTCAAAATGTTGTGTAACCACAATGCCACTTTTCAGCAATGGTGGTTGGAGGTGGCTTTGAGGACCATAAAAAGGGCATCGAAGCTCATTCCTGATACAAAAGATCCAATTTTGGAGTTACTGCTGAAGGAAGAAATTTTGGGCACCCTCCTGGCATTGTATAAACATGGCATCTGGACTCCTGGCTGGACAACCCACCAGTGAAGAATTACGCCTATACTACAGTTACTGCCAGTACAATTCCAAGATCGATTCAAAGTGCTGCTTGTTTCCCTTAAAGCCCTAAATGATGCTTGTATCAGGAAACGCTTCAGCAGAGCTGAATTTGCTTCTCCAGGCTGGCCATCCGTAGAGGGCCTGCTGAAAGTCTCGCCACTTCATGGGGATGAGACTGCAGGCTTTCTCTGTGTTAGTCCCCACTCTGTGGAATACCCTCTCCCCAGAATTTCGTGCAGACCCCACTTTGCTGATGTTTTGCAAATAACTCAAAGCAGTTCTATTCACGTGAGCCTTTGGCTCCAGTTAACTGGTTGGACAGTTAACAGGGGGCGTGGTGGCTCAGCGGGTAAGATGCCAGGCTTGTCGATCGGAAGATTGCAAGTTCGGAGGTTCGAATCCCTAGCCCTGTGTGCGGAGTGAGCTCCTGCACTAGCCCCAGCTCTTGCCAACCTAGCAATTCGAAAGCATGCAAATGCAAGTAGATAAATAGGTACCACTCCGGTGGGAAGGTAACAGCGTTCCGCGTGCATCATGCCAGCCACATGACCACGGAAGCGTCTTCGGACAACGCTGGCTCTTCGGCTAACAAACGGAGATGAGCACCGGCCCCTAGAGTCAGACACGACTGCACAAATGTGCAGGGGGAACCTTTACCTTTAACTGGTTGGAGGGGGTGCCTGTCTTGAGTTGTTTTTGCTTTTCGATGATGCTTTATTGTGACTTCAGTTCTGTTTGTTTTTGTTTGTTTTAGTTATATGCCACCCAGAGTCTTCTGGGATTGGGGTGGATTATAAGTACCAATAAATAAATAAATAAATAAATAAATAAATAAATAAATAAATAAATAAAAAAAATAAAATAAAATAAATAAAATAAAATAAATAAAATAAAATAAATAAAATAAATAAAATAAATAAAATAAACATACATACATACATACATACAGTACATACATACATACATACATACATACATAAATGTAGCCAATAGTCCTCTCAGTAAATGCACAGGTCATACTTCTTCAGGGGCTGTGTTGGCTAGGTCCAGCCGATGGAAGGCAGCTCTGGTGTAGTCTGGAACAGAGTCCTCTAAAGATTCTGAGATGCCAAGTTAGAGCTCAGCACGTACTCTTGTTCACATGCGGGGAAGAAACCACATTCCAAAAGTAAAAAGGTAAAGACCACAATTTTCATACACATAATACATTCAAATGTTATAATGGAGACTGCAGTGTATAACCTTGTATCAGAGAAGGGTTTTGTGTTTCGGTATGGGTTCCCCTGCCTGCTGTTCTTCAGATGTACATATGAGCCTCTTTTCATCTGCAACCAACATGGTCTCTGGGCTCCAAGGCGTGGATCAATAGACAAGCACATCAGGAAGAGCTTAGTTAGACAACTGAGAAATAGGGGATGTAGTGAGGATTCAGCAAACACCAATTTGTTCCTGGATGACATCTCAGAACTCCCAGGCTGAGATTTATTAATTGTGAGACATCACTTGTTTTGCTGAACATTTTAAATAAAACTAAATGTTGTGTGCCCTGTGCCTGCTGGTTTCTACTGTATTATGAAAATGACCAAACCCTCTGCTTAGAATCCAACTGCATTTCTGTTCCTTAAGAAAACTGATTCAAAATCAAAAGACCATCCATCTAAGCTGCCATATAGCAAAGTCTGTATGAATACAGCAGAGCACTTCAAATGCAAACACTGTTGTTTATTACTGTTGTTTATTGGTCAAAGAAGAAAGATGGTTCTCTGCGGAGGTGTCCTCAAGGTGTAGTAAAAAAAAAGAAGTCAAGATGGTACCACAAAGGTGCCAACAAAGCTTTGACAGTGCAATTGAAGCAATGCACATTAAAAACAGGAAGAGCTTTGATGACATAATTGCACCACCATCTTGACTTTTTTGAGCATACCCTGAGGACACCCCTGGTTCTTTGTCTTAGACTTCTTTCTTATTAGCCATAAGGCAAGATTTCTGGGATTTGTTGAAAAGGTTTCCCATTCTATTTGAAATAGGACCCTGTAGTTTATTCTCTGAGGGGGAAGACAGGAGGTTCACACTCACGCTCAATCTAATACTACATAGTTTATTACCAAGAACATTACTGTGAAACCAGAGTTCTTTGTTAGCAAGAAACCATCTAAATAGGTAAAAAGCACAGATACTAAAAAGAGATGGGTGTTATTAATTATCATCTCCCACACAAGCCAATTATATATAAGGAGCAGGAAAGGGGCAGAGAGTGATCAAATCTTGTATCCAAAACATATCTAATAAGCAACCTTTATTTTGCATATCTGCAATATTAGTAAAGATAAATACCTGTGACATTCAAATCCATTGGTATGAATAGCATGATAACAATGGGTGAAAGGCAAAAATAGAAACCAACTTCAACTGGGATTGGGAATGGGAATGGGATGAAAAAGATGTTGGGAATTGATGGAAATCCTCCACAGTCATGAATGGGAGGGGAGCTAGTGTCTCTATACTGGGCATCAGGGTCTATTAATAAGCCCAGGGACAGGACCTTTTCCAGCCACACAGCCTGGGCAGTCCAGAAACACTTCAAGCGATCAAACTGATTTGGAGCTACTAAATCTCTGTTATCACATTCTAGAGATGAGTGTGAAATACAATTTGGAAGCTAGCCAAAGATGGGGTAGGGAGAGGGAAACTGTTCTTCAGCAAACTAGTGACAAAAATATCTACAGAATCTACTGTTGTTGGCAGCCCCAGGAGATTACGCATATCTATCAATGGAAAGCAATGAATTCAGCTAGCACTTCTCTCTCCACCCCAAAGAAGACCATCTGTTGTTTTTCACTTCAGAAACTGAAGCACACACCGTGTTCGAGAGAAAGAGTCGGAGGGAATCTCTGTGACAGATTGGCATCCTCTGAAGGTTTAAGGATGCTTGTGGCTCTTACACTGATAAATCAACTGCATTTACCTAAAAGGAAGAGGACGGTGAAGTCAAGACAACTCTCCTGCGCAATGCCCAGCTTCTCCAGCTTCTCAACCAACTGTAGGTTTGCCAAATCCAGCTGAAACCAGTCCTGGAGTTTTCCCTCTCCCCATAAATGTTTGCATGTGTCACACTCGTGTGTGCATGTAAATATATCTGCCAGAAGCCACACTTCAAAAATGAGCAAAGCCAGGGAAAAAAAAATAAAAAAATCTATTGATTAAAATTAATTGCATGTAAAATAAGGTACCCCAGTTTTAAAATGAATTGCTCCTCCGTCTGCATACATCAACTGGTCTCTTTCACAGAATGAAACACAAAAGTACGCACACACAAAAGTATACAGGTTCTTCTCCCTCCCATCAATAGCAAAAGGAAAAGGGGAGGGGAGGAGGAGAGGGGGCTAAGGGGAGGAAGTAACTGCACTGTGGAAGGGAAAAAAGGGGGAGAGAACTGGATAGGCAGAGGCATCTGCTGGGTGTGGTCAAAAAAGTCAAAATGGAGGCCACAACAGTGTGATCAAAGCCCTGATCATTTTTATGTGGCCACCGTCTTGACTTTTTTGACCATACCCTCCAGATACCCCTGCAGATAGATATGAGATGAGGGGAAGAGATAACTGGACAGGGAAGGAAAACAGAGGGAAGCTCCCTTTAGGCATTACTGTAGGACATTACAAAATTCATCAGGTAACCAAGGAGTTATTCATCTTCAAGCCAACCTTCTAAGGCCTCCATTTTTTTTCAATAGCAAAGCAGCATTTCTACTCTCATTTAACCTAGTTTGCAGTCATTTCTTCTCAGCAAATGTAAGACCAACTCCTAGATATTTACCGGGGAGCAAAACCTTATTGGATAAATGCAGGCTATACCTGTGCTGCTTGATTTGGTGCACACAAGTCATGCATTGATTTCATTTTCAGGTATTAAGGAACAGCCATCCCCAAGCTGGTGCCCACCACCTATGTTGGGACTGCAACACCCAGTATTCCCGGCAGCATGAGTATGAGCATGAGGTTCAGGAAGGCTGTTAGAGCATGTGTGCCAATCATTAACTACCTTTCCAGAAATAAAAACATATACAGATATTACAGCCTTTCAGTTCAATGTTTACAAGCTTTTGTAACGTGGGTTCCAGTCTACAAAAGCTTACACCACAATAAAACTTTTTAGCTTTTAAGGTGACACAAGACTTGTCACTGTTTCCAAAGGGGAATGAAAATAAAAAGGGGCTGCTGGGGCCACCATGTAGCCTGTGTATGTTTCCTAAATTGTCTTGCAATTAAGAAAGAATTGCTCCTACTTTATTTTTCTGCACATAAGATGGAGTTAACAAAATGTCTATGATTACATAGAGAATTGTGTGAAATAATTAGACCCAAGAGATCAAATTGAATGGTGGCCTAGGACAGGGTGTCCAACGTTGACTATACAGACACTGAATTATAACTTATGATCCCCACCTAGTAGTTAAGGATGAAAGAAGCTTTAGTCCCACATCTGAAGACTGTCTCTGGCGATCCCTGGTTTAGGACTTAGAAAACCAAGGTTTAATGAAAAAAGTGACTTATGCCTGGTCCTTGCAGTTACGACGGTCGCAGCATCCCACAGTCACATGATCACTATTTGTGACCTTCCCAGCTGGCTTCCAACAAGCAAAGTCAATGGTGAAGCTGGCAGGAGGTCGCAAGTCATGGTCATGTGATGTCTTGCGACCTCCTGCTGGCTTCCCCATTGACTGCTGGAACTGCCATCGTAAGTTGGTGCAGTCACATGATGTTTTGCTTAACGACCACTTCATTTAGCAACAGAGTTGCCAGTCCCAATTAGAGTCGTTAAATGAAGACTACCTGTATTTGGACCCAAAGCAGGAATGGTGCTTTGGATCTGGCATGAGGAAGCTCGTTGTGTCTGTTGGTGGTCACAGAAAGATACAATGAGCTGCCCACACCAGATCTGAAACACCTTTCTCATTTTGGATCGAAATTGCCAGATAGTCTTAGTTTTAGCTAACTCACACAGTTATTATGAGAAGGTTTTGAAGAAAGAAGAACCATCTATGTGCTCCAATTTGTTGGAAGGGATAAACATGAAAAAAGCTGAACAACTAATGCCAGTCTAAGATTGATATTTACACAATATTACTGAACTTCCTAAACACACCTAATGTTATTGTATTCAAGGTACATTGAATTCAGTGCTGATCACTTTCTAGACATGGTGCTGTAAGATTTTGGCATGATCAGCGCTGCTTGCAGCTCAATAAACTTATGGACATATTATTTGAATCAGCATGTCCTGGTTCAAACTTTCTTTGAACAATTCCTTTGGAGGACCTGTCAGGAAGTCACTTTCTTCTGTCATTAGTGAAAAAAATGGCAGTCATGCAAAGAAACATGATGGAGTATGATGGCAGTATCTCTAAGGCCAAGTAGTACCAATGTGCATTCTATATATGTCACATTTCCATATGTGTTTCTAATGGCAGTTTGGAAATGCACAACTACATTTTCAGAAAATGTAGGCTAAGATGGCCTCTCAAATGTTAACATGGTGGAGTAGGGGTGGGAAGATGAAACATGGCTCCTCACATCTCACTCTTCCTCCAGGGAGTTCAAAGCTGACTAAGTGGAAATACTTACTTTCATCCTCATCTCAAATAGCTGCACAGGAGGTTGAACCTATCTCTTGCCACATCGTCATGGCATTGACACAAGGTGAATTAATGTGCATAGTAATTTAGGAAACTGTCCCAGTTTTCAAGTTCAATGGACTGTTTGCTTGAAGAATTTGGCAAAGGTACTGCTGTTTTGCAAGTTAAGAAATTCCATTGCCCTGTTCCCAAGGGCCTTTAGCACAGTAGTAATGGAAATTTCCACATTAAATATGAACATGCTCTTGAAATTTCTGAGTTTCTAGCCTATTTCAAGAACTTCCTGAAAATTGTGAACTATTTGTTGAGAAACAGAAGTAACACACCAATAGCTCAACTTTCTAAAAGAGATAGTAGCCACATTCAAAGCAAAACATAACAGAGAACTACTCAGTACAATTACATAAGTAAGGTGAAGAAGCAGTTTTGGAAGCTGATGGCAATGCAGCTAGTGTGGAATAAGGAGTATCCTTGCAGCAGTAAGTTCTGTGGGATGGCATATCAACTACTATAGTAGGAGGTGCTTGCTTACATTTACTCCTGTTTTGTAGGCCTTCAGCGTTCTCATGCCATAGGAAGCCAAGGCCAGATAGTGCTGCTCTGGAGCATCCCACTGTGCTAAGGGAAGTGGAGAACACAAAACATGTGCCCACTCTGTCTCTACCCAGGGTTTCCTATGTTGGCTTTGGATTGTGTTAGGAGGACAAAGATTCACCAGAGGCTCCCTGAGGAGGTCCAGGAGAACTCTTGTGCCTGAGCTGTGTTTTTTTTTAAAGCAAAAGTAGAATTTAGAAACGAAAGGCTTACAACTGTACAAAGTACGTAGCTCCAGGAAACAACCCAGGAGGAAGTAGATTGGTTTCTTCATTTTGTCACTTGTGGCTTGGATCCCTACCCTTCCTGATTGGTAAAAGCCTTTAAGAAGATAACAAGAGGCTGGGTCAGGGTGATAGTTAATACATGAGAGAGAGAGAGAGAGAGAGAGAGAGAGAGAGAGAGAGAGAGAGAGAGAGAGAGATGCCACCTGCCTTGAAGGAAGTGGTGGTGCACACCTCAAGAAGCCATTATTCGATCCAGCAATATTGGAGAACTGCCATCTAGTCTCCAACCTTCCGTTTTTTGAGAAAAGTTTGTTGGAAGAAGGTTGATCTATACTTGCAAAGAGCTTGGAAGAAAAAGATTATCTAAACCCTTACCAGTCAGGTTTTAGGCTTGGCCTCAGTACTAAGACCACACTTATTGCTGGGTGACACTGGAATGGTGGAGATGTGACTGTCCTGATTTTGCTGGATCTCTTAATGGGTTTTGATACCATCAATCATGGTATTCTACTAGACCACTTTTCTCCCTGAAGTGGGGTTCCCATCAATAGTAGTGGAGGAGAGGTCGTGACCTAGGGATGCAACAGGGCTCAACACTCTTGTCTCTCCTACTTAATATATAAATGAAGCTGCTGGGAGTAGTCATCCACTGCATGGGGTCAGATATCATCAGGTTGCAGATGATAGTTATATACTGTATTTCAACCACAGGCCAAACAGGAGTTGTAGTAGAGGTCCTATCCCAGTGTCTGGATCAGGGTTTCTCAACCAGGGTTCCATGGAAACCTGGGGTTCCATGAGAGGTCAATAGGGGTTCCCTGGGAGATCACGATTTATTAAAAAAAATTATTTCAAATTCAGGCAACTTCACATTAACGAGGTAAGTTTCATTCTTTATTTTTAGTTTAAGAACACTGTTGGTGCATATATACAGGCCTACACATGAAACAAATATAATAATTTTGTAACTTCTGGCCTATATTTGAGCCTGAATGTGCAGGGATTCCCCGAGGCCTGAAAAATATTTCAAGGGTTCCTCCAGGGTCAAAAGGTTGAGAAAGGCTGGTCTGGAGCCATGAGCATCTGGATAAGGATGAAAAGGCTCAGGCTTAATCTCAGGAAGATGCAGGGTCTATGGATACAGAAACCCTCCAGTACCAGGGATATTCCACCTTTGGTTATGAACAGGATTGTTCTGTCCTATGTGGAACTGATTTGTAACATGAGAGTCATTTGGACTCATACCTCCTGTTTGAAGACCCTGTGGCAGCTGTGACAAGAAGGGTCTTCCACAGTTACATCTACTGTCCCACTTACAAATTTTGCTGGATTTGGAGATTCTGCTTGTAGTAATTTAAGCCTTAGTAACCTCTTGTCTAGAGTATCACAATATCTTGAACATGGAGCTGTCCCTCTAGACCCCCCAGGAGCTTCAACTGGTGCAGAATGCAACGATTTGACTATGAGGAGAACCTCTGGATTTGCTCATGTAGCACCTCTACCTTGAGAGCTGCACTGGTTACCCATTTCCTTCTGGGTACAGTTCACGGTGCTGATTGTTACCTGTAAAGTCTCATGTGATTTAGCACCTATATATATCTGAGTACACCTTATCCCAGTGGCTTCTACCTGCCCAATAACATTGGAAAGGTGAGTTTTCTCTGGACCCCTTCTGTTAAGGAGTGTCACCTTCAGGGGCCATGGGGATGAACTTTTTCTGTTACTGCCTTCTCTGGAACAACATTTTCTCCAAGATTAGACTGGACCCCACCCAGATGGTCATGAAAGGCCATTAAAACCTGAATATTCTAGACCAGCGGCCCCCAACCTTTTTGGCACCAGGGACCGGTTTCGTGGAAGACAATTTTCCCGATGGTTTCGGGATGGCATGGACGGAAGTGGTAAGCGGACGGGATGGTGCAGACGGAAGTGGTAAGCGAACAGGATGGTGCAGACGGAAGTGTGAGGCCCGGTTCCTAACAGCCCACGGACCGGTACCAGTCCACGGTCCGGGGGTTGAGGACCCCTGTTCTAGACAGTCCTGAGACCAGATTTGTTATGAGGTGAAACCCTTCTATTACGGATTTTTCTATGTTCTTGTTTTTCCTTGGGTGTTGAGTTTCTTGTTTGTTTTCTTGTTGTGTGTATTACTTTTCAAATGTTTATTGAATACTAGAAACTGCTCAGAGTCTTGCTTGGACTGGAGCAAAATAAATTCCAGAAAAGCAAATAAATAAATAAATAAATAAATAAATAATCAAAGTTTCTGTGGTTACAAGTGATCAGCCAAACACATGGCAAAATAATTTCTTCTGGGGAAATGAATTTCTATTTTTGAAAAAAAAATCTGTTAAATACGCCATCTTAAAATGATTTGGTTTCAATATGATGAAACTGCAGTAAGGGGAGATTTAAAATATTTAATGTATATGTTTCATAGACTGATGAAAACATTGGCGTATCAGTAGCTGAGAAAAGAAAAGAATAAAAACCAAGCCAGTAAGGAGGATACTGATGTCTAACAATGATGGTGTTAGAACCTAAATAAATTTAGGTTGAAAAAGCTAAGCTAATCCTTTCAACATCTGCCATTCTCAACCTGATGCTCAGCTATATTTGGGACTACAACTTCCCAAATTCTCCACCATCAGACATTCTTGTCCAAGCGTATCTGGAAGGCACTAAGTTGGGAAGAGAGAGCCAGTTTGGTGTAGTGGTTAAGGCATCAGGCTGGAAACCAGGAGACCATGAATTCTAGTCCCGCCTTGGGCACAAAGCCAGCTGGGTGACCTTGGGCCAGTCACTCTCTCTCAGCCCTAGGAAGGAGGCAATGGCAAATCACTTCTGAAAAACCTTGCCAAGAAAGCTGCAGGGACTAGTTGCTGAGAATTGGACACGACTGAACGGCAAAGAAAAAAAAAGGTTGGGAAAGGTTGCTTGACACCCAAGAATGTAATGTTAGCTTTGCCCGTGTTTTCTAACATTAACATGTTCCCCGTCAAGGTTTTTTTCCACTAGAGCACAGCTTGCAGCGCTTAAACTTGCGTAAGGTCTTTTGGCTGCTGTTGGCTGATCTGCTATGTCATGAAAGCAGAAGAACCTTTAGAAAGGACTAGCAGAGGTTTGAAGATCCTCAGACAAGGTACATTCCCAGACTCACATCCTGACAGCCCCCTTTGGGTAGATGGACATGGGTGAGAGCAGCTGCAGGTGTTTTCCCAGCTGAGAAGCTGCTCCTCCTCCTCCTTCACCAGTTTAAACACTATAGTCTTCCCATTCCTGCTCTTCCCCAAAAAAATTTGTGGCAGGCAATGGCAGTGGTGGCTGCAGTTGTCTTGACAGGAACTTATTTTCATAGTGCCAGGATAATCAACCTACGTTGGATGCTAACATCAGACATGAATTGGGATTATTAGGTTTCCATCATTCTGCAAATGAATGGTACTCAAAGCCATTCTTTGGACAACCCCCAAATCCAGTTTGATAGCTGAAAATTTAAAATGCAAGTTCTAGTAATAAAAGTTAAGGAGCACAATGAAAAAATGGGACTAAAATTAAATATAAAGAAGACCAAACTAACGACTTTGGACTAATTATGCAAAGACCCAGCTCTCTGGAAAAGGCTCTAATGCTGGGAAAGGTGGAAGGAAGGAGAAGAGGACAACAGCAGCAAGGTGGATGGGCTCACCTACAGTGGCGATGGGGGCACTGTTGGAAGACGTGAAAGACCAGGTTAGGGACAGATCGTCATGGAGAAAATCTATCTGTGTGGTCGCTAAGGGTCGACAACAACTCAATGGCACATAATCAACTGATCAATCAATCAAATCCAGTACTGTATGTATTGGGGGGGGGGGCTTTTTAAGAACTAAGGCACTTTAATAGATAAAGTCATTGCTATATGTACTGTATCCCAGAATGAAAGGGCAAAAATATTTGTCTCATATGATGGATGTTATGCTTCAACATATGTTCCTACAAGGAAGTAAGATGCATTTCAGGGAGAAAGTTGATAAGTCAGTGTTTCACCTTGGCCGGCTTCCTACTTTGTTTTTGCCAAGAACTCTGACCCAAGGAAACATATTGAACATATTATCTTCTCCTGCACTTGATGCAGTCCTTTCTGTAACACGTCATTGCTGCATTTGCCCATCACGTCTCCCAAGCCAGCCTGCATCCAGCCTGCACCATCCAGGCTGCGTGAGGAAACTCATGTCATGGATGAACTTTCCTGGTCACAGAAAATTAGCCAGCCAAGCAGAAAGCATTCTCAACATCTAATTACGCTTTATTTTCATTGAGAAGAGCATTCAGTCATGGGACTCTGTGATTGAATAGTCTGAACCTGTGGTGATTTTTCTGGCACACATGAGACATACATGTAAGCCAATGCATTTTATGGGATCATCTTCTGGGACTATATATTTCTCGGTCTTTTAAAATCTGCAAGGTATTATTCATCATCTTACTTACTGCATAGAACTGAGTCAAACATTGTTAACAAGTTGAGGCACTTGGACAGACTTCTATAATGCGCCTTTATAGCATAGGGAAATTAACATTCTGCTCCATGTGATGTCTTTAGTTGAAATTGTCTCACCATTGGGGGTGGGGGAGATTAATGAAATCCTTGAGACACTGAAGGCAGAGCCTGGTAATACGATTCTCTGATGCCGGATGATCTCCTAGCAAAGAAACAAAGTGTTTAACCTGGGAAAGTCATAAAGAGAAATTAAAAATCCAATTGGCCTTTCAATGGGATCTCTCTTGATAGTTCTACTCAAATGTTCCATCAGGAGATTAGGATTTGGGGAGAAAAGGTAGTTGGGAACAAGTTCTGCACATATAGAGATACCCAGCAACCAATTTTGCTCTCCTGTTTAGAAATATAGTTATTGAAAAGGTAACTAAAACCCACAGTTGGTTGGCCAGTTGGTTTGATATTCATTGCTCCAAGGCAGATAATATTTAATCTTACATTGTGTCTCATTTATAATTTAGGAACCATGACAATAGTTATGTCCCAAATATGATGCACCTCAATAAGCAGGAACAATATCAAAACCTAGTCAGCAAGCTCTTCTATTCAAGTTAGATATGAGCTGAGAGATACATTTAGTTTCCTAAATAACAAAACTTTTCCTTGCAATGCACAAATATATTTGGCTCATACTGATCAGCTTATTTACATAACCTTTATTAACTTCTTTATACAATAGTACAATAATTGCACAAGATATCACTGTAATCTGAATCTTTTACCCTGGATTACTAGTTCCATATGCCACAAGAGCCCTTTTTGGAATGTATCCTAGTCTAAGGCTATATTAAATGGACATACAAAATGAATATAAAAATAATCCCTGGAATATTCAGAGAAGAAATTGCTGAACAAACCTGAGTTGATTTGGACATAGAGTGTAGTTGTGACTGGCCCTACTGATTTCAGATAGTTTACTCTGACTATATAAACTTCCTAACAATAAGAGCTGATTGTCAGTAGAAACAAGTACGAAGAGCAGTAATGGCCTCCCTTTAGGCAGCCATCTATCAGGAATGCTTTCTTCAAATTCCTGCTCTTAGCTAGAGGTTGGACTTGATGGCTTGGATGCCTCCATCCAATTCTATGATGGTCTGAGCACAACTGGTTGTTTTAGAGTATATAACCTTAATGTAACTCTGCTATATTTCCATTTCTATACTATCTAAGAGGGTTAACTTCACAACTCCCTGCATCAACAAAATTTTGCCAATGTTTTTTCCTTACCAGGAGCCAGGAAATCAGAAGACATTTACTTCTTGGGAGGAGAGCAATGGCAAATCTTGATAAAATAGTTAAGAGCAGAGACATCACACTGACAACAAAGGTCCGCATAGTTAAAGCAATGGTATTCCCTGTAGTAACCTATGGCTGCGAGAGCTGGACCATAAGGAAGGCTGAGCGAAGGAAGATAGATGCTTTTGAACTGTGGTGTTGAAGGAAAATTCTGAGAGTGCCTTGGACTGCAAGAAGATCAAACCAGTCCATACTCCAGTAAATAAAGCCAGACTGCTCACTTGAGGGAATGATATTAAAGGCAAAACTGAAGTGCTTTGGCCACATAATGAGAAGACAGGATACCCTGGAGAAGATGCTGATGCTGGGGAAAGTAGAAAGCAAAAGGAAGAGGGGCTGACCAAGGGCAAGATGGATGGATGATATTCTGGAGGTGACGGACTCGACCTTAGTGGAGCTGGGGGTGGCGATGGCCGACAGGAAGTTCTGGCGTGGGCTGGTCCATGAAGTCACGAAGAGTCGGAAGTGACTGAATGAATAAACAACAATAGAAAACCTGGCTTTTCTTTTACCCCTTTAATGCAGTTGCAGAGCTGAAAGGGATCATTTAGGTCATCTAGCTCAACCCCCACCAATAGAAGAATCAAATTAAATATCCCTAACAGATGGCTGTCCAGCTTTTGCTTGAGCACGTCCAAATGGAAGACCACCATCTTTCTCAGTAATCACTGTCAAACTCCTTTTACCCTTAGGATTTTTTTCTGATCTCTTCCTAACCTTTGCTATCATTTTCTTCTTCTGTTCTCTCTCCTGAAGACTAAACATTCCTTGGTCCTTAATCTCTCTTTATTGGATTTAGTCACTGGCCTCCTGATCATCTTTGTCCTTCTCTGCACCTGTTTCAACTTACCTGAATCCTGCTTAAAGTGTGGTGTTCAGAACTAGACACAGTACCTGAGATGGGATCTGATCAGAATAAAGTCAAATTATTACTTATTCTTGTGATATAGAAATGATGCTTCTGCTGATGCAGTCCAATGTTGCATTTGTCTGGGACATAGTCATTTTGCAATTCCCACATAGAAACTAACTAAGTCTTATCAAATAAGACTGTAAAGTTGGTTATTTTGTCTAACATTGTTTCCACAGTGGCCAAACAGCTGCTGATGTGAAAAGCTCACTAGCAGAATGAATGTGAGGGCAATAGCAACCCCCATTTTTGTTCCCTCTGATACTACAAGTAAGCTAAATTTATCTGGCTTCCTATAAAAAGGACAAAGGGAATATTGACTAACCAATTAGGCAAATATAATTAATAAATGTTAGAGAGACAGATCCTAGGCATCTGTAAGGAATTAGCAGGACATTCAAATTGAGATATTTTATTATAGGAAGAGAGAAAGAGAAGATTAGGAACTTCAGCTATCAAGCAACGAACAATGAATAAACAACGAACAATGGAGTAAAGCACCTTCCTCTGTTTCTACCTCTGAAATTACTATTTGAAAATCATCGCTTGATGGGTGGGAGGCAGGCAGAAGACTTGGAAAACTGGTGATATTCAGATTAAACTGATCAGCTCCTAAAAAGCTACCAGCCAATCTATCACTTCAGTCATTACTGTAGTCTAAGGTATTCTTTGGATATCTTTCAAGATACAGGACAGAAAGGTTACAGTATTTGCCATGACAGTCAGACAGTAAAGTCACCGTCATTGATGTGGATGTGGAGGTAGAGTTTTGTTAATTGGCGGGAGTTACAATTATATAGGTGCTATACGTGTTATGTTATGTTTTGTCATGTTATGTATGATGTATGTTAATAAATAAAATTTTTGCAAAAAAAAAAAAAACTAAAAAAAAAGGAGATATAATTTTGGTTCTTGTGATAGACCACATATTGTTAACATATTGCATGTACTGTATATTATCTGATTATGGTTAGACATAACATATGTACTGTATATTTAAATTGTAATAAATATATTTTAACATTAAAAAAAAATAAAGTCACCGTCATTCTACCTATTTTTTTAAAGAAGGGAGAGCTGGTTTTAGAAGATATGCAAATCAAGGACAATCAATATTGCAAAAGAATCAGAAAGTCTTTGTGGGGCCTATCCTTAGGTAAACAGTGATAAAAAAGTGACTAGTTGAAAAGCAAACAGTTCTATGTCCATGTATATGCACTCTGAGTAGATGAACGGTTCATTCCATGATTAGGGAACACTGTCCATTTCCCCAATCCTGAAGGCACAGAACATACATTGCTTGCAGTTCTTTCCTAGACTTTTTAGTTCCTGCCTTTGAAATGTTTGTAGAAAAAAAATTAGCCAAAAACAACATTTCAGATATCGGTACACACATGCACACTCCTGGATTGAAGGATAAAAAGGCAGTAACCGAAACAATCCAGTGACAGAATACTTTTTGATAATTTCTTAAGCTAATTATTTGTTGCCAAAATGACCTGCAAATATATATGTTTCTATGCAATTGGAGAACACCTCCCCTTATAATACCTATCTTCAAATGAATTGTTTTAATCTTCCATGGAAGATTGAGCATTGAGCAAATTTTGTATTCTAGGACATTTTAAAAGAAAACCTTTTAATGGAGAATCAGCAGCCCCGAAAGGTATGCCTTGGCTTGGCCAAATCTCTGTGGAGAGGTAGACGCTGGATTTATTGAAAACAAAGTATTGCAGCCAACATTAGACTTAGAACTTCTAGTAGCAATGCTTAGTCTTAGTCATGGGAACTACAAAGAGAAAACCAAGAGCATATTGGAGAGAAAAAGAGTTAAAGCATGCATAGGCAATGTAGATCTTGTGGACACTTCCTCTGCACTCACTGACCTCCCTGGCCACACTTGATTTTATCTTTCAGCTACTTCAAAGTTTAAAAGGAAATCCAAAACTGACATGCTACGAAGCAATGTGCCTTCCTCTAGCATCCACTTTGTTTACAAGAATGCCATTAGGCCCTACGTGGGCCTCAAAACTACTCTTCGAACATAAAATAGCAGGAGGCTGCAGGCCAGCACTTACTTTGGAACTGTTTCCACATGTCCAGAAAAACACACACACACACACACACACAAACTCGTGGCAGGATGTATTTGGGGAAGGGGAACAAAAATGGGCGCCAGGGAGCCCTCTCACCACTGCTTTCGGGTAGATGGGTGTTTTGTGACTGGCCACTCTCACCAGGGTATCATTTTTAGGAGCAGCTGAGTCCATCTGGCAGTTGTTTTGTGGGAGCACCCTCGACATGCTCTTAAAATGCTAAAATTCCACTTGGTCCAGGAAAGGTTGCCTACCATGATGTTAAAATAATTTTCTGAAAAATAACCCAGATTCCATCCCAGTTGGGTTTTTTTTGGAAAACCAAAACAATGTATGGAAACAATCTTTAAATATCAGCTGCTAGGAAGCAACAATGGAAGAGGTCCTATCACCCTCACATTTGCTTGTGACCTTATATGATCCTTGTATCCCCAAAGGGATGGCCCCTGTGATGATCCCCACTAAATGGGCTTGATCTGGCCCTCTCTCTCTTCCTAAATACAATATTGGTGTTAAAGTGGGAAGAGGCCATCACTATGGATATTGGACACGAAAGAATACCGTATGTACTTCTACCAGAACCGAAGTGCAGACCAGTCTTGGCGTGTGCAAAAGATTGTGAGAAATGCTTTGTCTTTTTAAAAGATAGCTCATTTTGACAGGTTTGCAGCTGTGTCTCAGCCCCAGCTGTCTTTTGTAGCAACGTTTCTTTCAACCATCATTTCGTTTTACTTCTTCCTCAAAAACCATGGAGATATAGGACAGCAACAAAGACTTGTTTGAAGTCATTTTCTGCTGACCTTTACATACATAAGCCAATAGTAAGCCAACACGTATTTCATGTTCCAAGAGACAATCCTAGTAGCAGAACTTAGGAGCTCTTCCGAAGCATCTAGGAGGTGCTCTGGGTGCAAATGATTGTGTCCCTGCCAATTAGACCTAGTTGAGATTAACCTTTAAGCCTTACCCAGGGCAATAAAGCTTAGGCACTATGCTTTAGTCAGCACTGTGTTACCCAGGCAGACAGATTGTTTATTTGTCCAAGCTCTTTTGGCTGTGTAACCTTTATGTCAAGATTAGCTAGCACATTTGCTTACTTACAAATCAGAGTCTTGTGTCAATGCAACTGGCCAAACATCACTGGCAGCAGAGCTCTCTCTCTCTCTCTCCCTCCTTTCCCCATATTAAGATCTTTCTAGTTGATTTAGGATGGCAAATTATAAATTATTTTAAAAGGGAAAGATGAAAATAATTTACCGTCACTCTCCTTACCATGACCTATGTCAGGAGCAGGCAACCGTTTTGGGCAGGGGAGATGCTGAAAGCATCAGGTAAGCTTGCTCCTAAAATGGTTGCCAAGGGAGAGTTGTCCAGTCCCACAATGGTTGCCATATCAAGCATGGCCAGCCCTAAAATACCCATTTAGCAGAGAATGCTACCCTCTGAGTGGAATGCTTGGAGGCTCGAAAGCATTCCTGGAAAATAATACATGAGAGACTCATGCTTTGCTTTGTCTCATGCCAGCTTCCTATTATTATTATTATTATTATTATTATTATTATTATTATTATTTTCCTAAGAATAAGTCAGATGAAACAGCATGCCTAAGGGCACCAAAGCATATGTCTGGGGGCATAATGATAGTGGTTAAAACGCCAGGCTTGTTGATTGGAAGGTCGCAACTTTGGCGGTTCACGGAGTGAGCTCCTGCACTCGCCCCAGCTCTTGCCAACCTAGCAATGGTTATATAAATTAAATAAATAAATAAAATTCGAAAGCATGCAAATTCAAGTAGATAAATAGGTACCACTCCCATGGGATGGTAACAGCGTTCTGCGCGCGTCATGCTGGCCACATGACCGCAGAAGCATCTTCGGACAGCGCTGGCTCTTCGGCTAAGAAACGGAGATGAGCACCGCCCCCTAGTCGGACACGACTGTGCAGGGGAAAACCTTTACCTTTACCTAAAACAACTTAAACATTTGAAATAATTTATGGAGACCAAGTTAGTCTCTTTCAGACTCATGAGGTAAGAGATTGCTCCAAGGGAAGTGGCAGACTAAAACACAAACTTCAGCAAGTGCTGCATCTCCACATAATCCCTTCCAAGGAGGGGAGTCTTACATCTCTTCCTTCCTGGTCCTTGTTAGGGGAGTTTCTGATCCGGATTGAATCATGAGAGGTTTTGCAAAAAGAGGAGACACATTTTATTCTTGAGACTGCTGTTAGTTACTCCACTGGACTATTTAAAAAAACCTACTTAAAAACAGTGTTCCACATAGTAAACAAAATGGAACTTGTATGGAAACAGTGTATAAATATAATCATATAAAATATCTTCTGTTACACAGAAGAGAGGGTTTTGTTTTGTTTTTTAGGGGGGGGGGAAAGAGAGAAATGAGAGCTTTTTAAGTCACCCAAGGTTAAGGAAGTGGAGACAGTGAGGTTAAGGTTCATTCAGACACCACAGAAGCAGGCAGATGGCCCATCACCAAATACATTTCCTACCTACCATTCTCCTCGACAATAACTCATCATTTCCTGAGATATCCAAGACAGTTGTAGAGAGAGCTGCGCTATCAATTAGTTAATTCGCAGAACAAGATTTAAACAGGGGTCTAACAGATCTCAGCCTCTGCTAATTAAGGAGCAATTAAGATGTAATTAAATCCTAACCAGCAAAAGCTGAGGAAGCTTGCACTGGGTGCAGAGCAGTGCTCCTAAGCCTGTGGGAATTTTGGCAAAGATCTGGCAATCTTGATGCATATCTGAAGTCAGCAATGAAAATGGATTTTCCTAACTGAATCAACACATGGCAATGTGTTGCACTGCTAGGTCAATTATATTAACATAAATCAGGTCACATTCACATAAAATAGCATCTCAAGTTATCACTCTGGTTTGGAGGACCTCTTCGCTATGTGTGACCTTATTTCATCTGAAAACAACAAATCTAGTAAAACCCGTCTAGACTGTGATATGCGGGACTACCCATTTCTGCCCATCCCACCATATCTGGCAGGGTGAGCGTGTGCCAAGGCCCTTCTGTGAAACAATGCCATCTAGCAGTCATCTAGGTCACAGCAGTCCCCAACCTTTTTGGCACCAGGGACCGGTCGTGGAAGACAATTTTTCCACAGACCAGGGTGGGGTGGGGTTTGCAGGTGGGAGCCAATCATGCGCACTGGGGGCGGGGTAATCGCATGCACCAGGGGGCAGGGTTTGCAGGCGGGAGCCCCACAGCCCACTTCCTAACAGGCCGTGGCCCACAGGTTGGGGACCCCTGATCTAGGAGACACGCCATCTCTGATGTGGGGCCTGCCCTTTGAAACTGCCTCCCTCCTAATTTCTGGAGAGTCCCAATCCTTTCAGCCTTCTGGGGCACCAAGGCCTGGATATTAGTGGAGCCCCACGTGTTTGTTTTGTGCCATGATAGTCGATGAGGACCCTCACTGGTTTTTAATTATATGTTGCTTTGTGGCTTTCACATTATTTTATGTACTGGCTTTGTTAGCTGCCTGGAGATATTTGGTTAAGATGGGCAGCCATATAAATAATTAATTAAAATAACAGGCGGAAGGTCCTGAATTTATTGACAAATTGACCCATCAGGTTTTGTACACCCACAGTTTGAAATACAGAACACAGTCTATGTAACATTTTCTGCATTTACAAGAAGTGTGCTTGTAAGAGCCTGCAGTTGCTCTCAACACTTTTAGAAAACAGTAGTGACAAACCACAACTTTTGTGAGTTTGTGCATGGACTGCATTGCAGAACAGGCGGTGATCTATCAATTGCAAACCCCATGCCAAGGAGCTCCCCATAATCCGGCACAGTGCATTTCATCTCCACCATTATACGTGCTTATCTTCAGGCTGCACACATGGTTGGCTGGACCAGTGCCACGGATAGGATTGACTGATGGCAGACTAATTTACTTGCTGCTTGTGTTTACTTGGTGAGTTACACCATTGTTTGACTTTAACTTTGAAAAGAGGGAGGGTACACATGTTGTATTCCTTGGTATTGTATAAACCAGCCCCCTCCCCCCTGCAGCAGCTGAGCTACATCTTTCCAAGAAGAAAAGTGGCCACTTTTCTTCCCTGCTTGCATTTTTTTTACTTCTACTACTACTAAGATACTACTAATCCAAAAAACGATAGAATGATCTCAATTCGAATTCAGAGTAAGCCATTTAACATCACAGTGATCCAAATATACGCCCCAACCACAGATGCTGAAGAAGCAGAAGTAGATCAGTTCTATGAGGATCTGCAGAACCTACTGGATAATACACCAAAAAGAGATGTTATTTTCATTACAGGAGACTGGAATGCTAAGGTGGGTAGTCAGACGACACCTGGAATTACAGGCAAGCATGGTCTGGGAGAACAAAATGAAGCAGGACATAGGCTGATAGAATTTTGCCAAGACAACTCACTGTGGTAAACACTCTCTTCCAACAACCTAAAAGACGACTTTATACATGGACTTCACCAGATGGTCGACACCGAAATCAGATTGACTACATCCTTTGCAGCCAAAGGTGGCGGACATCTAGACAGTCGGTAAAAACAAGACCTGGAGCTGACTGTAGTTCAGATCACGACCTTCTTATTGCACAATTTAGAATCAGACTAAAGAGAATAGGGAAGACCCACAGATCAGTTAGATATGAGCTCACTAATATTCCTAAGGAATATGCAGTGGAGGTGAAGAATAGATTTAAGGGACTAGATTTAGTAGATAGGGTCCCGGAAGAACTATGGACAGAAGTTTGCAACATTGTTCAGGAGGCGGCAACAAAAAACGTCCCAAAGAAAAAGAAAACCAAGAAGGCAAGATGGCTGTCTGCTGAGACACTGGAAGTAGCCCAAGAAAGAAGGAAAGCAAAAGGCAACAGTGATAGGGGGAGACATGCCCAATTGAATGCAAAATTCCAGAGGTTAGCCAGAAGAGATAAGGAATTATTTTTAAACAAGCAATGTGCGGAAGTGGAAGAAGACAATAGAATAGGAAGGACAAGAGACCTCTTCCAGAAAATTAGAAACATTGGAGGTAAATTCCAGGCAAAAATGGGTATGATCAAAAACAAAGATGGTAAGGACCTAACACAAGCAGAAGAGATCAAGAAAAGGTGGTAAGAATATACGGAAGATCTGGATAGGAAGGATAATAATATTGGAGATAGCTTTGACGGTGTGGTCAGTGAGTTAGAGCCAAACATCCTGAAGAGTGAGGTTGAATGGGCCTTAAGAAACATTGCTAATAACAAGGCAGCAGGAGACGACGGTATCCCAGCTGAACTGTTTAAAATCTTGCAAGATGATGCTGTCAAGGTGATGCATGCCATATGCCAGCAAATCTGGAAAACACAAGAATGGCCATCCGATTGGAAAAAATCAACTTATATCCCCATACCAAAAAAGGGAAGCACTAAAGAATGTTCAAACTATCAAACAGTGGCACTTATTTCACATGCCAGTAAGGTAATGCTCAAGATCTTGCAAGGGAGACTCCAGCAATTCATGGAGCGAGAATTGCCAGATGTACAAGCTGGGTTTAGAAAAGGCAGAGGAACTAGAGACCAAATTGCCAATATCCGCTGGATAATGGAGAAAGCCAGGGAGTTTCAGAAAAACATCTATTTCTGTTTTATTGACTATTCTAAAGCCTTTGACTGTGTGGATCATAACAAATTGTGGCAAGTTCTTGGTGGTATGGGGATACCAAGTCATCTTGTCTGCCTCCTGAGGAATCTGCATAACGACCAAGTAGCAACGGTAAGAACAGACCACGGAACAACGGACTGGTTTAAGATTGGGAAAGGAGTACGGCAGGGCTGTATACTCTCACCCTACCTATTCAACCTGTATGCAGAACATATCATGCGACGTGCTGGGTTTGAGGAATCCAAGGCTGGAGTTAAAATCACTGGAAGAAACATTAACAGTCTTAGATATGCAGATGATACCACTTTGATGGCTGAAAGCGAGGAGGAGTTGGTGAGCCTTATGACGAAGGTGAAAGAAGAAAGTGCAAAAGCTGGGTTGCAGTTAAACCTCAAAAAAACCAAGATTATGGCAACCAGCTTGATTGATAACTGGCAAATAGAGGGAGCAAAAGTGGAGGCAGTGACAGACTTTGTATTTCTAGGCACAAAGATTACTGCAGATGCTGACTGCAGCCAGGAAATCAGAAGACGTCTACTTCTTGGGAGGAGAGCAATGGCAAATCTTGGTAAAATAGTTAAGAGCAGAGACATCACACTGACAACAAAGGTCCGCATAGTTAAAGCAATGGTATTCCCTGTAGTAACCTATGGCTGCGAGAGCTGGACCATAAGGAAGGCTGAGCGAAAGAAGAGAGATGCTTTTGAACTGTGGTGTTGGAGGAAAATTCTGAGAGTGCCTTGGACTGCAAGAAGATCAAACCAGTCCATACTCCAGGAAATAAAGCCAGACTGCTCACTTGAGGGAATGATATTAAAGGCAAAACTGAACTACTTTGGACACATAATGAGAAGACAGGATACCCTGGAGAAGAAGCTGATGCTGGGGAAAGTGGACGGCAAAAGGAAGAGGGGCCGACCAAGGGCAAGATGGATGGATGATATTCTGGAGGTGACGGATTCAACCATGGGGGAGCTGGGGATGGTGACAGCCGACAGGAAGCTCTGGCGTGGGCTGGTCCATGAAGTCACGAAGAGTCGGAAGCGACTGAACGAATAAACAACAACAAACTACTAAGATGCACAGCTAATTAAATGAAGGTGGAAAAGCAAACCAGCCATGGCCTCAGAGACCAGAGGAGACAGGAACAGGATCAGAGACAGCCAGTTTGTATATGTAGCTATTTATTTGTTAGATTTATATGCTGCCTTTTGTACATAGTGATCCATCCTCCTCTTTCCCCCCCACAAACAATAACCCCAGTGAAGTGGGTTAGGCTGAGAGAGGGTGGCTGGCCCCACATCATCCGGGGAGCCTCCATGGTAAGGGGGGGGGCAGAACCTGGGTCTTCTTGCTCCCCACCTAATGCCTTAGCCACTGTACCATATTTATTTATTTACTGTATTTATTTATTTATCGTATGGCATATTCACATCCTGTACCATATTGACTCCGTATAAACATGAATACACAGTGGGAGGTTAGAGACAGAAGGGTACTTTGAGTAGCATTCAAGAGCAAACATTTAAAAGGTAAAAGCATTTATTGGCAAATTAAATTATGTAATTTTTTTACAGTTAACCCAACACTGTCCAAACCCCTTTCCATTTAAATTTCTTTTAAAAAGGCATCTGGTTGCATAGAAGAATTGAATAATTATTAAATTAAGATAATATCTTCTCCAGCAATGCCTTTATTGCTGCTGCACCGTCTTTAGTCCTTTTTAGTTTTGGAATAACACTTTTTAGTCCATCTTTGACTTGTGTTGCAACTTCTTGATCAGAGCTCTGAAGAAGACTGTACAAGAGGAAGAAAAAGAATATTTAAAACATGTTATAAAAAGTATCCTTTAAAAAAGAATGTTCATTATAAACTGAGTAACACATGACAGAGAGATCAGCATATGACGGAGTAGTTCTACTTTGTTAAGGAACAATTGGGGTCACCGCCTCCTAGAAAGTGGGTAATGACCATTCAGTTTAAATGTTCAAATTCTACAGAATAGCACAGAGACTTTGTGTTCAGAGTGCACTTTCAATTAAGTTTTAATTTCTTAAACAGGACTGTATTTACTCTGGAATTTTATTTATTATGAATGCTTTCATGCTGCCTCAACCATTTTGTCTCTAAGTGGCTAACAAGCAGCAATATACAATACACACTAGTACTAAATCATAAAAATTGCCAGTATATCAAACAATAAAAATATAATCAGCCAACACAGTATGATATAAAAGAACATACCACTGCATATCATCAGAGAAAAAGAAAACCTTGGGTACCTCTGCCTACTCTCACTTCAGCTCTCAAATGCATGTTGAAAAAAGCCATAAAAGTTTCCTGCATATTAAAGGGCATGAATCTTATACCCGGTGGGAGGGCATTCTAACTCTAGGAACCAGTGCACCAGCTAAAACTGGGCTAAGGCCGTCCTAGCCACAGCTTCCAACTGCTGTTCCAGCAGGAGCTGAGGGTCCAGGGGTACCCCAAATAGTGTGGCAACACAAACCTGTCTAGAGCTAAGGTTGATACTATCCTAAAATCAGTCAGCTTCTGAACCCACAGCCACTTGGTCTTGCTACAATTGAGTCTCAACCAATTTAGACCTTCCCACAATGTCTCTCAGCAGGGATATATAACTGACATCATCAGCAAATCGATGATTCTGCACCTGAATGGCTTCAAGTAGATATTAAACAGGATTTGGGAGAGGGATGAGCTGAGGCATCCCATGCCAGAGTGTCCAAGGGCTCACCTCTCCTTCCTCTCAACACTCCAACTGGAACTGCCCACTCAAGGAGCTGAACCATCAGAGAATGGCTTCCACAACTATCAACCGTTGCAGATAGTTCAGAAAGACCACAGTCAGGGATAACCGCCCAGAGTCCAGAGATGGGCGGTGATATAAGTTAGAAATATATATATATATATATATATATATATATATATATATATATATAAATAAATAAATAAATAAATAAATATCAAAGGACACTGAGAGATTGAGCAGAACTAGTAGGGTTGTCCTTCCCACATCTAAACCGTTATAGGTCACCAATGAGAGCAACCAATGCTGCTTCCATCTCATGCTTAGGTATGAACCCTGACTGAAAAGTGTCCAGATAATGTTTTCTCCCAGAGCTCTTTCTGTATTTACAGCCCACCACCGGTATAAACCAGGTCCAATGTGAGCATTGTGATGGTTTGGAATAAGCACACAGCAGCTATGAGGGCCATGAAATCCTGACCCACTTCAGAAGCCATCCATCCACAGATGGCAGGTTGAAATCATTCAGTAACTTCAACCTAGGTTCGCATGTGGAGCAGGGATTCTAGGGACCATCAGGGTTTCCTGATGGACAAGAGACATTCCATTCCCTCGAATGCCTCCAGATGTACTCTTATGACAGTTTGGAATTATGGGAGTTGTAGTCCCAATATATCTGGAATGGCCACAGGGAAGGCCGGACCATCTGGTTGTGACCTGTAAACACATTTGACCATGACCAACAGCTGAGAAAGGAGAAATAACCTCCCCTGCTGGCCATGAACTGTATACTGTATCCAATAGAAGAGAATATACTGTATGTATCTCAGGGTTGAACTCTGCAGTCCTTGGTGCTCTCTGAGCTTGGTTGTTTGCTTGCAGACGTTTTATTACCTGACTAGGTAACATCATCAGTGCTAGTGAGCATGGGGTTTGCTCCCTGTTTGTACACAGTAGCTTGCCCTGCCATTGTTGGTGGGGGTGTGGTTTTCTCCTTGGTAGTTCCTTGATTAGGATATTGTTTTCTGCTTCATTGTTTGCCTGGTGTTAATCCCTGCTTATCTGGGTGTAGGCTGCTGGAGAGGATGTGTTCTGGTCTTTTTGTTTCCTTCTTGGCTTTTTTATTGTCTCTTTTGAATGGTGTTAAAATATGGTTTATTTCTATGTGTCTATTGATGGCTGGTTTGTCTGAATGCCAAGCTTCCAGGAATTCCCTAGCGTTTTTGGATTTAGCTCGGTCTAGGACGCTCACAGTTTCCCAGTTGCCTTGTAGGACAGACCGGCAGAAGGCTAGCAGAGCGCACCCATGAACACCAACTAGCAGTCAGAAGACACGATGAAAACTCCTTAATCTCACAACACATGGACAGACTCAACCATAGTTTCAACTGGGATGTCTATGCTATATCTCAACATCTCTTTGCACAGCAAATAAAGAGTTTGCCACTTTGATTGAAGCAGCTCCCCACAAAACTTTACTCAACATCTGTGTGTGAGATTATGGATTTTAAAAAGTAATTAAGCATTCTTGTCAAATGCAAGGGTTCTGTTGTAAGGTACAATGGAAAATCCCCCCAGTTCTATTTTAGAAAGGCAGTAGCAGAGCACTAGAACTTCACAGTGATAAACCTGTCAAAGGGATGCTTGATTTAAGCCTGGTGTTTTTGCACTGATCCACAGAAACAGCAACATTTTTCTGATCTGTACCAGAAACGCTAGAAAATAAAAAAAAGGAAGAATGGGATAATGAAGAAGGAAACCAACTATTTTCAGCAGGTGTGTGTGCCGCGGCTGATCATGCTTGGCTAGGAGAGGCAATGTGTTTTTCGTGAGTAGGGGGTACCATCCGACTGACTGCATAAGGCGCTTTGGGATGGACCTACAGACCATGCAGGTAGGGAAAAGGGCTAGAACTTCATGCATTCAGAACTCTGTTCCCCCCACCCAAATTCAGATTACTGGAACAAAGTAAGTTATTGTTTGCTCTTCAGTGATCCTGATCAACATTTCTGTTAACAGAAGCAAGGAAACAGTAACCTTCCATTAGGGATTACTGGTGTGAAGACTGCAGGGAAAAAGCAATCTTGATTATCTTCTCAAGTTCAGGACATTTCAGGAATGGTCCTAACCCTGCTGGATTGGGCAATCCGGAACTAAAAATTTGCACATCTCTGCATCTGCCCTGGACGTCTGGACAGGGCACCACCTGGGTACTCAAGGGCAAGTCAGGACAAAAGTCCATACGAAGACCATGGCAAATAACTTCTATAACACGTGCAAGAAAACTCCTGATCACCAGGAGTCAAGCTTGACTTGAGGTGTTTTGACCTTTTATTTTGCCCTCATACAGATCATTATTTCAGTAGGCTTGATTAGAACCCTGGAACATAATTAAAAGCCTTTCTCCTTTTCTCTCCTCCTGTGACCTTGACCAGGTTGGCTGGGGAGGGAAGATTATAACCTCCTCAGAAAGCCAATAAGCAGGACTGTTCCCCTTCTGTCCAGCTTTGAAGTTCAGCTGTCCTGCAACCATGTTATTTTCTGTTCTCATTTTAGTTTGCTTTCACTGAATGCACCTCTAATCCTGAAGGAACATTTATTCTTTGTCAAAAGGCACCAGGAAAATATTAACAAACCCAATTCGGTATCGGGAGATATTCTAGGTACAGTTCAGATACATTTGATCTATTTCTAGTGATTCTTTGAATAGACTCATCAGTTTTAACTTAATGGAACACGTTGCTATAGTGATCCCATCATTACTAATCCCTGAGAAAATGTACAGGGCAGAAATTAAAACCGAACTTGGAAATATCATCAATGATTCAAATGGAGAAGAATAGTTAATCTATAAAAGCAGGTGCTCACAATTAATAAATACAAGTTAAAATGTATTTTAGTTCTGTATCCCGTCAACTACTTTTTAAATAGTTTTATATATGAAGATGCTGCAAATACTTTACTGAATCATCATATTGATTTATTCTAAAAGAGAAGAGCTGTTATTTTCAGGCTGCTTGCTTGAGGGCTATGTCAATAACTGCAGCAAAAGTGGTATAGGAGCTACAGCTTCAAGCTCATTTGCAATGTGCGCTGTGTTTAACAGAACCAATAACGTCTGCATTATTCACATCACTGAGTGAGCAATCTTCATGGGATGCCTCACTGGAATAAGTGGAATTACCACATTATGGAGAAGGAATGTGGTACTCCTGAACGGCCGTGACAGCAAAGCCTCTAGACATCATAAATTCCAGGTCAGCCAAATATTACCTTCAAAGAAAGACAGTCCGGCGGGAGGAGACAATCAACAGCAGCTGAATATTTTTTAAAAATTATCGCAAAACTTCAGCTTACTTCCTTTGTACTTTTTTTTTCTTCAAAAAATAACGAAGCTGAAAGCAAGGCAATGAATCTTTCTTTGAAGGCAATTCAGCAATGCTCAACAAACAAGTTAACTCAGCTGTTGCCTACTTGCTAGCAGGAATGGTTACAGGCACTTCTTAAAATACAATTGGCTAAAAAATATTAATATTAAACAACTAGGTCACTGCCTAAAAACATTCAAGGATGTTCAGTAACCTAGAAACCTTCTACATACCGGCACAGAATAATTGCACCACGATTCACATCCACCCAGGTCTTTAGAAGGTCAATTCCCACATGTTCTACCAGTATTCTTGCAAAACAACCTGTTAAGGGGAGAATCCAGAGCAGGCATTATACAATTTTTTAAAATCTCCTTATTAATATTTTAAATGCCTAATTGATTACGGTTAGCCTCAAAATAATTTGATTGTTCAATATATTTATATAAATATGACTACCATTAGCAATATTAAGAAATAATCAGAAATTTACAGCAGAATGCTTTGAAGAGTTCCCCCTCCCCTCCAAATTGTTTTGGAAAAAGCCTTCCTTTCCAAAATGATGGGGAATCCAGGATGACGTCCCAGAATTCAAGGGGCAAATTTAGCCTTTGTAGTTCTTGGTATTTTGCTCACTGAGGTATTCCTCATTTATTTAGATTACAAAATATAAGTTTTAACCTGATTAACTAAGGGCTCAAAAAGCAAAAAACGAAACCTGAAATGTCACAAAGCAGTGGGGGAGAGGTGGTGGTAAGGAAATACTGTGATAACTCATTTAGCATCTCAGATCAGCTATCAATGAATACTAAGACTGAATCAATACATCTGCATTCACTTTAAGGAGATATTGGTTAGATTACACACAATGTTGGTTTGTAGCATTCAGAGCACATGTGCTTTGAATCTACTTTTCTCTGTTATTCACACACACACACACACACACATCAAATTCAAGGAAAAAGAAACTCATTCCTTGAATTGCCTTGCAAGAATATGCCCTTCCTTTTTAGAAATACTTTTCCATACTTATTATGAGCAACTCCCCCCGTCCTTCGAGCCATACCATTCACAGAAGCTTTTTAAATTAAGGTACCCAAAATGGAAACCAGGACCTAGTTAGCCTGCCCAACCCTCCACTGATTAAGGTCTATTAATTAATTTCACCTTCGATTTACAGATTTACCAACATACCTTCTCTGCCAGCCTCTCTCATCTTCTCATCTTGTTCTATTAGCCACTTAAGCACCAAATGACCTGCTGGATGTTCAGCAATGTGGAGCTTTAAAATAAAATAAAGCAAGAATATGTCAAGACCTCACCAGGCTCATTCTTCATTATTCCCCCATGTATAGCTTATAAAACTCTTCAAAAGTAGGTCAAGTCATAGCACATGAGAAGCGTGCCATGCACTTTTCTTCATATAATTAAGTGGCCGTTAAGTTAATCAGTGAACAAATAGCAAGACAGTCTAAATTTTAAACAGCCAGAGATCTTGGTGCTCAATCAGAATAGACCAGTGTTTCTCAACCTTGGCAACTTTAAGTTGTATAGACTTCAACATGCTGGCTGGGGAATTCTGGGAGTTGAAGTCCATACAGCTTAAAGTTGCCAAGGTTGAGAAACACTGGACAAGACATATACTTCAATTTGAAAAAAAACCATCATCTTCAGTCTCCAATACTGTCCTTCAATATCTTCTGCCACTAATCCTTTCATAGTTCCTGAAGGCACTAGTCTGACAATTTTTTTAGCCCAGTTAGGGTACTTTCCTGAATCCTCAGGATGTCCTCCCTCTGCTTACTGGCCGCTTTTTGCATTCCATCCACCCTGCCCTTTGTGTTGAGCAAAGAAGCCTCGAGGGAACCATCCTGGTCTAAACATAAATACAGCTCCCTCCATTATACAGAACTCTCACAAAGCAGTGTTTAGCATGACAGAGACAGCTATAATTCTATTTTAGTTCTACTTTAAGACTTTCCACCTGAATGTGTGGAAAACAGTGTGTGTGTTGGGGGAAAGGGGTGACAGGGCACAAAAGCATGGAAGGCAGGGCACCAAGCACAGCCCTATCGTTTAACCAGGTTCAGATCTTCATGTATCTAGGCAAATACGTGAACACAGCTAATGCCACCAACATATACGTATGCTAATGCAGTATTTTGGAATCATATGCACATTTGGGTCCAAAGCAGTAGGAAGAATTGTGTCCCAACTAGGCAAAGGTGAGTCAATTCTGGTGCAGACACCTTGTTGTATGTTGATGGCTCATTAGAAAAGCCATGCTTTTTCCTCGTCCCTCATGGTAGCTATGTAGATTCAGGAATATATGTGCCTGAGTTAAGGATGTGGCAACATGGAGACACTACATGGCTACACCCTGTTGCCACCTCCTTTATGCCTCCTTAACACAAACATGCATTTTCCTGAGCTTGTGTGAGACCAGGAAAAGTCATGGTTCCTTTAAGCAAGTCCCTGAATTTCAGAGTAAAACTATCAGCTTAAGTCTTATGTCAGATGGAACCTAAATTAAGTTCTTTCCCTAGATCAGAGCTTTCCAAACTGTGTGTCGCGACACAAAAGTATGTCGCCTGCGGGGCCCAGATGTGTCGCGTCAAAACCCGGAAGCGCTGATGGCACGCCATCAGCGCTTCCGGGTTTTCCCGCGGCGACACACCAACGGTGGTTGGTGTGTCGCCGCGGGAAAACTTTGGAAAGCCCTGCCCTAGATAATCACTATTATCTATTATCCCTAGATAATCACTATTATCTGGGAGAGAGGACTGGACAACAATCAAACAGAAATCTGCTAATATTTTGGGCTGCTTATTACTGTTTGCTTTGTGCATTGCTTACTTGTCCATCTTTTCCCCCTGGAATCATCTCTCTTGCAGCAAGACTAGCAATGGCTTTCATCGCTGGCTGCACATCGCCGACCGCAGCCTTGAGGATGCCTGTCACTGCAATGAATGCAGCTTTGTCCATCACCATTTCTTCGGCATCTACACTGAGGTGATGTAATAAGGGAGGGGAAATGGCTTCCAGAAGCTCATGACGGCGAACATCTACATCCTTTTTACTGGTGGAATAAAGAAGACAGACATAGGAACATTTGCTCCACCAAGAAAAGCAGGTATTACACAAAATTTTGTTGCTCAAATAAAAAATCCAAATTCAGCAGCACATTACACTCATGTTCTTCCCAACAATATGTTCCCAACAAATATCTCCAAAAATAGAGGAAAGGTTTTGATTTACACTCCAAACCAGAGCCCTAGAGATCACCTGTGTTCGTGTATGCACTGGAAATTTGTAAAGCAGTTGTTTCTACCAAAATCAGTAAAGTTGACTCTGCAGAGCAAAGGGTTTATGAAACATATTCTCATGAGAAATTGCTGGAATGGAGAATTCAGCTTCAGGCCAAAGACAAGTCTCATAACAGTTGCAACCCCCAGTTCAGGCTCCATTTCCTTGGGTGTGCAATTTTTGAAGACCAAGACTGGTCAACATGAAGGCAATTTGCATGGCTGTTGCAATTATTGTAATTGGAAAGATCAGCAAAAGAGACAGACAGTGGTGTAAATCCCCTCCCTGCAGAGGGGCACCATTTTTACTCAATTAGCAGCTGGCATATTTTGAGGTGCCATTTAATTACCTGTGGGGTGATATCAATCAAAGCTGTCTAGTGGCAGTGGCAGTGAGTATGTTTATGGTAGGAGTGAAGGTGACAGTTGGCTTCTCCCTATAGTATTTTGATCTATAACCTGAGTTTCAAGTCATTTGTTAATACTTGCAGTGGTTTGTGGGATATAAATCTTTCAAATAATACTTTGCCTCAGAAGGGTCCAACAGCTATTGCCTGAGTTTTTTCAACATTTTACTGCATCAAACTAATTAACAGATTAATTAATTAAATTAATTAATTAAACCAATACATAATATACTGGTTTAAAAAAAACAATGACAAAAAAGAATACCCTAGAAGTTTAGGTCATTAACAAAACTTGAAAAAAATTGACCAGAATGCCTCAGGTCTTTTTTCTTGCCACTTTTTCAGAAACCACTTACCACTTTGACAGACTATTGGTATCAGCCCACCGCTGTAAGTCTAGTGTACATTTGTCCTCCCAACACTGCATAATAAACTTCTGGATCACCCTGTTGCTCAAAATGTCCACACTGCCCATGTGCAAACTAGATGATGGCCACCATGCCTATCTCCTGGTTTTATCTTCCCTTAGTGAAAGGACCTTGGGGAAAAAATCATTTCTGTTCTGCAAGTATTCTTTCACTGAAGCCTCTTAAACTGGCACATTGTTAAAGGCTGACATCCACAAACTTTGCAGAATTTCTATCTCCTCTGGATTCAACAGCATCACTCAGCCTTGAATTTGTCAGACTGATCTGTATCCTTGTAAGATGAGCAGATTTTTCCAAAAAGTTTATATATGAAGGCAAGATACAGATAACCACCCAGCAAGTTATCTTAAAGCAAGTGAGACGTGGGATTATTGAAACGAATACTCAGAAACGAATCTAGTCTGTATCATAACCAGCTGTAGGTAAAGCATAACTGCACAATTCTGCCATTGTTGAAATAAACACCTGCTGTTCTTATTTGCCAGTTGACTCACAGAATGATAAACAATTCCTTATTTTAGCAAATCCACTAAAAGCAAATGTGATACAAATTCACAGAAAATTACCCAATATGAAATCCAGTATTTCCCACTAAAATGTTGCCTTATTTTTTTTTAAAAAAAACCATCTTGCTACTCTACTCTTTAAGGCCATTTATATAAAATAAAAACACACATAAAATTCTACTTTGCACAGCATTCTTATGCAACTGTAGAGCCATCATTCAATCCACTGGGATTTGGAAGAAAAAGTACTAAAAAGTAGCACATCTTCAGATATAGCTAGAGAGGAGAAGATGCAGAGATTTCAAGAAATTGTACATGAGTACCTGTAAGCATTTCCATCACCCTGTTGCAGGATTTTGATTATTGCTGGGGAAAAATATGTGGGGTCCCGTGCACTTAACAAATACAACAGGACTTTCCTTCCATATTTGTTGCTTATAACACTGGCTAAGGTAGCATTCAATTCCTAAATGTTGGGGGAAAGACAAAAATTCCTGTTAGTAATGGTAACACTGTTTTCAATTAACAATTTTAGCTTCAGTTTTTTTGGAGGGAAGCCAATTTTTTATCCTTATTCAAATCTTACCTATGACTAAATAAGACATTATGCTGATGCATGGCACTTGCTCCAAGAATTGATAAGCCACATGTTTATATGGGAGGATCATCCCCATTCCTTGCACTTTCCTTTTTCTTATACAGCTGAGCATTTCCCCCCACATTTTTTTTTCATTTCAAAAGCCATCTTTAGCAACCTTGCAGGTAAAATTAGTATAAAGCTTTTAGATACGTATTAAAGGGCAATGTTGTTTCATTTTGTTGTTCATAAACTTGGCTCTACATTAAGAAAAAAAATGTATGCATCAGAAGTGCAAAGTCTAACTTAGACATCTTCCCTATAATATGATTTCAGCAGCGGCCCAACATATTAAAAAGGTAAAGGTTCCCCCCGCACATTTGTGCAGTCGTGTCCAACTCTAGGGGCCGGTGCTCATCTCCGTTTGTTAGCCAAAGAGCCAGCGTTGTCCGAAGACACTTCCACGGTCATGTGGCCGGCATGACGCATGCGGAACACTGTTACCTACCCACCAAAGTGGTACCTATTAATCTACTTGCATGCTTTCGAATAGAGCATAGCCACGAGCAAACTTAAAACAAGCTGTAACTAGATTCTCTGGTTAACTCTGACTGGAAGTAAAGGTTTCCCCTGCACAGTCGTGTCCGACTCTAGGGGCCGGTGCTCATCTCCGTTTGTTAGCCGAAGAGCCAGCGTTGTCCGAAGACGCTTCCACGGTCATGTGGCCAGCATGACGCACGCGGAACACTGTTACCTTCCCACCAAAGTGGTACCTATTCATCTACTTGCATTTGCATGCTTTCGAATTGCTAGGTTGGCAAGAGCTGGGGCGAGTGCGGGAGCTCACTCCGTCATGCGGGGCTAGGGATTCGAACCTCCAAACTTGCGATCTTCCAATCGATAAGCCTGGCGTCTTACCCACTGAGCCACCACGCCCCTTATTATTATCAATTATTATTACCAATTGTTATTACATATTGCACAATACATATTACCAATTGTTAATCCCTCTTTTTTTTCCCATCTGTGCAACAATACTGATCAGTCCAGCTTGCTGGAATTTTAAGCTCAAATCAGCTATTCCAAAACTTTACCTAGATAGTATTACTAAAGTTATTACATGCAACATGACTGAAGGACAGACATGAAAGCAGATGCCAGTTTATCTAACAATCAAGTTTAAATTCATTTAAGGTGGAGGTAATGCAACCTTTTCATCCAAAATGACAGATTTTTCTTTTTATTCTAGTAATGAAATATATTGTGAATGTGACAACACTATGGCCCGTTAAATCCAGTTTTCAGTAGTTTTCCACAATGTTCACATGTTATAGCAGAGCTTTCCAAACTTTTCATGTCAGTCAGCAACCCCCCTGCCCTGTAAGTCATGCTTGGGGACATCAGTGAATAGCCATTTCTCTTGAGCGTGCAACCCAGCTGCCTTCAGCAGGGGTCCTTTGCACACACCCTCAGGCTTTCCAAGTGAGCTGGAACCCTGAGAGGGCAGAAGACGCTCTTCATTTGTGTAGCTGAAGGCTACCTGTGGCAGAAAACGGTGCCATATTTGTTCACCACTTGCAGTGCACCACCGAGGGGGGCGGAGCTGCTTATATATTCGGTTCTACGCACAAAGGACTGAAGAGGACTAGTGATTTTCTCAAATATTTCACTGAGTTTCAATCTGGATAATTAAACTGTCAAATATTCATGGGCAACAATGAGAATTATATGAGCCAACTGAACCAAGGCATTTCCAATCATGTTTGCCATCAAAGGCCCACAAGCAGTGCTTTACTTTCAATTCAAACATTGATGTTACCAATTCAAAACATAGTAACATATACAGTACTTAAGTTTCCGACAGATGCCCTCTAGAGGCCATGACATGTTAAACAGAATAGACCTCGTTTGCATCTACTCCTACATCTGTATTTCCCAGATTCATACATATACATATGCTGTAGATTTCATCTACTCTAAACCCATTAATTAACAGCATCAACTGCAACCATCAACTGTGCCTCTTGATTCTGCTCAAACATTGTATTAACTTAAAAATTATGTGTAGGAACATCATTTACAAAGAGAGATGGAAATAGCTTGGGACAATAGTGAAATATAAAAAAATTTAAACTCCCAGAAAACCTTTGGGTCTGTGCACCCTTGTTCTGCAACCTGCCTTGGCATGTATCTTGGTAGTTCTCACTGTCAACCACCAACCTTCCAGGCAGTGCCTCAACTGGTGTCCTCCTTGCCAACTTTAGCTTATGAGAGGGATAAACCCCTGATACTGTGTGTTACTTTCTGACAAATTAAAGGGGAAAGAATGAGAAAAAAATGAAATAAATTATATAGTGCCACCTCCTGGCTTGACAGAGTCAAGGTGTGTGACTAGCAGAATTATCCTTCTTCCCTTGGGAGACAGACCAATCTCACAAGAGATAAACAGAATCAAGTGTTATTTTTAAAAGTCAATCAATCATGCAGCAAACAACAGCCTAATCAAGGAACTACCAAGGAGAGAACCACCACCACACCAACACAAGCAGGGCAAGCCACTGTATATAAGGCTCAGAGAGCACCAAGGACTACACAGTAATACAATTCTCAAAAGGACAGCACAACAGAAGTGTCACCGAAGCTGTTCCAATGGATACTGTAACAATTGTGCACAGCATTCTGTAGAGCACTATTGCTGCTTTGGAGGTTGGTGCAAGCGTGACCACTTTCTTTACCCCTCAGAGCTGTACGTTACATTAGTTGCTTAGACTTCAGGTGAGTAAACAATGTTACAGTTGCTAAAGACCTAACTTGGGATTGTAAAATATCTTTCAAGTTTAAGGTCATCGCTTCAGGATATAATGATAACAACCCCTGAAAAGTCTTTTGGGAATAGCAAACATGTTGCTAAACATTTCAGACCATTTGATTTTGGACTCTATTGTACAACTTTGATTGTAAACCGCCCAGAGTCTACTATGGTAGAGATGGGCGGGGATAAATTCAAATAATAAATAAATAATAAACAAACAAACTTTTTGAGACAAAGGAAATGTGATGTTGGTCAAATGAAGGTTAGGGTCACAAGAGATTCAATCATGGTTCTCTTTCTTCATCTTACCCAATCTAATCTTTAACTCTGCTATCCTCTAATTTAATTAGAGCCCAGAGTCCCTTGCATGGGAGATGGGCGGGGAATAAATTAGATAGATAGATAGATAGATAGATAGATAGATAGATAGATAGATAGAACAGATATGTGCCTCATTAACCTGTCATTTCACAGCTTCCCCATCAGTAGAAAGAAAGTAAAAACTCATTAATTTCACCACTAAATCAGGATTTCGACATTTGCTTCAATTTTAGCTAGCTAGCATCTAGATTACTCTGCTGATCTCAGAAAGCTAAGCAGGATCAGACTTGGTTAATATTTGGATGGGAGACTACCAAGAAATGCCAAGGCTGTAGCCTAGACCAGGAAATCAAAAATCATCCTGAGAGAATATTTGTACTGTTGCCAAGAAAACAATACAGTTGTGTTACCAGAAGCTGAGCTCAATTCAATAGCATCTTTACCATTTTTGGCTGGAAAGCTGAAATAGGATAATAGCTAAATGGAGTTCAACAAACAGACTAAGACAGGAATTTAAACACCATTATATATTCATACATATTCAAGATATGCATAGCAACAGAGCTATAAAAAGAAAGCTATAATGCAGTGACTGTGAGCTGGTTCAAAATACATCTAAAGCATCAAATGTTATTGCCAGTACGATCAAGATGGCCCTTTAAAATGAATTATTAGCCACACTCCTAATCTCCCTCCCTGCTGTCCTACAAACATCATATCTGCTAAGATAACCCTTTAATTTTTATATTAATACCTACTGAGGTAGAAACATTTTTTAGCTGCAGATGGAGACAAATGATTTTAACTAACTGTAGAGGGCATAGGGAATGGCCTTGAAGGACAGGTGGAAGAGCTGCAACCAAAGCAACGGTCAATTAAGAGGGGTCTGAGTCTGGGCCAAGAAATTAGTTTGAGTAAACATCTCAAACTCCTCCCATGTTTACATGAAGATAAAGGGAGGGAGGGAGAAGCACATTCAGACTTGCAAGATTCTGTTGCTATAGCTATTACAATAAAAGTACATAGTCCTAACCTAAATGGCAAAGGTTTTGTAGTCTGGTCTACCTTTTTGGGCTGACAATAATAAAGAAACTTTCATAGGAATAAAATAGTGAATTGCTAGAGATTCCTCCTAAGGGGCGTGGTGGCTCAGTGGGTAAGACACCAGGCTTGTCGATTGGAAGGTCGCAACTTTGCCGGTTCGAGACCTGAGCGCCACGTGACGGAGTGAGCTCCCGCACTAGCCCCAGCTCTTGCCAACCTAGCAATTCGAAAGCATGCAAATGCAAGTAGATGAATAGGTACCACTTCGGTGAGTAGGTAACAGCATTCCGTGCGGGTCATGCCGGCCACATGACCGCGGAAGCGTCTTCGGACAACGCTGGCTCTTCGGCTAACAAACGATGAGCACCGGCCCCTAGAGTCGGACACGACTGCACAAATGCGCGGGGGGATCCTTTACCTTTTTAGAGATTCCTCCACCCACTGCAGATAGAACTCCGGTATATGAAAAGTTCCTTATATGACAGCTCCATGAAGGCAAAAGAGGAATAATATGAGAAACATGCTCGAGATTCCCCTCCCTCAGCATGCTTCCCATAGTCCTCTTTTGGCACTGAAGTTGCTTATTTTATCTTGGTCCTGGATCTGGGCATGGGGGAAGGAGGATGGAGAATGGTCTATGGAAAGTAAAATCCTAAGCATTTGTCCCATATTCTTTGTTTGCCTTCAGTCATCTCTTTTAATGTCAAGATACAAAGAAAAGCATTATACTGCCCCATATTTTAATCCAATGCATAATTATTCACTAGTAGCACATTGATTTACAGATAAAAAATTTCTACCACAAAAGGAAGAGTAATGGATAGATGAAAAAAGTACTCCTTCACCTGAAGCATTCTAAGTTACCAAAAGTCAACACCCCACGGTAACTTGGATAATTCATTTCTTTCCATTTTAAACAACAAAACTGAATAGAGTATAATCTTTGTCTAAAACTAGGGAAATTTCCTATATTACTTATATCATTCTGCTAGGTGAATGGGGTAGATTAAAAATGAAGATTAGAAATCAGATTACTTACAGATATAATCAATTGTTTCACAAGTTTAGTATCATCAATGCAGTCAAATGCTGCCAGCAAAACCAAATGTGAAAATTCACCCTGAAACATGAGCCAAAAATTACAAATGATGTAAGACACAAGCCTGATTAGCTATTCAGCCAAAACAAGTCTTGAACAATAGTTCCTAATTATCAAAAGTGATTACTCATCTCAATTCTGATTTTAAAACCTTTTTGGCTAAGATATTCAAATAAGGTTCTTCTTCAAAGCCAAAAACGACCACCCAACCCACCAAATTACCATACCTTTCAAGTGCCTTAAATAAAGCTGAATTCCAGTGCCCACTTATTTAAAATTAAACAGTGAACTTTGTGACACTTACTCCTCAGTAAATATGCTAAGGATGATCTTTCTGGATTCTAACTATTTAAAAGTTAATATGTATCATAACTAAACAAACACTGCCCATTCCTTGCCACCGAATTTCTTTCAACTTTGTCAACGTCCAAATGATTTATTAAATCTCTTATTTAAACACATGTGTTAATGTAATTTACATAAACTTAAAATAATTATAAACATAATTCTCACAATTAATTTCTTCTGAATTTGTACTGCGGTAAAGTATTCTCCCAGAAATGAGAGCACGAGACTGAAACCCTAAACTTACAATGAAAACGCTGCTGACTACAGCACGGTTTACTTCTGAATAAGCATGAATTGGATAGGATTGCGCTGCATGTGATTACAATAGGACACATAAAAAAATACTCACTGTAGCTATTTTTTCAACATATGTCTTCATAGTTTTTACAATGACCTTTCTGTCCTAACAATTGTGGGAAATGAAAGAATAGTGAGAAGCTTGACACCTTAAAATACAAGTAACGTAATATGGTATGAAATCAGGCTGCTGATTTTAAAAACTATCATCATAATAAAGCAAATGCAATACTTGGGGGATTGTTAGCAAGTCCACATCTGGATTAAGGATGGAGAGCCATCATCCAGAGCAGTTTGGAAGCCTTCTCTGTACTGTAAAAAAAACCCATCAACTGATCTCTGCTTCGTTCAACCCTGAAATTGCTATATGAAGTGGAATACACATAATACTTCATGTTCCATACTCTATTTTCTAAGTCAGTTTGTATATCACACTTATGCAAGCTAATGTTAAGACTGTAAGGAACTAAATTACTCTTTCCCTCCAACTCCCCAGATACATTCAATTAGCAAATAGCATGAGCATTTTTCTTTCCTTCTTTGCTTAATTTCTGTTTTTTCCTACTTTCTCTTAATTTATGTTATCTGGTTAATGGTTTTCTTCTTTTTGTTTGCATATTAAAGCAATATTAAAACAAACCTACTTCCAACCTCCATTAAACAGAATATATAACCATATACCTAGCTACTGCAAATTGTACCTATTTCCTCTGATTAGCTGAAATTGGCAGGAGCATGCACCCCACCGCCACACTAAACACTAAACTAATCCTTGTTGGTATTTCTCAAAAGCTAACACCAAAAACATGCATGGATGTTTCTCTATTTGAAAAAATTGTGAAAGTACACAATTGAGTTGTTGATCACTGCATCTGAGACAACCAGGTCACACCAATCCATAGTCCGGGACTTTAGACACAAACCGGCTACTTCACAGGCAATACCTTGGGAGTCCCGTGCCACAAGCAATGCATGGCTACTCTGGCTCCATCATGGGTGTGTGCCAAGTAAATGACAGCTTCTCTAATTGCTTCAATCATTTCCTAAACACAGAAAACATCATTTTAGGGAACAGTTTTAAGAACTCATTATTGTCTTCAGTGAACAAAGCTTGTTTAATCTTCAATGCATTCTCTCACAACCACACCGGCAATCTTTTTAGGTATTAAGCAGTCTCCATTATTTCCTCCACCCCTTAAATAATAGCCCTGATCCTAACCCTGAACTCAATCTCTGCTTTTTAAAAGGAAGATTTAAGTTGGTGTGGAATCTGTTAACCCCTAATTCAAAACGATTTCAGGGTTCTAGGATCCACATCACATTTTAATACATAAACAACTAAATTATATTAACAAAAGCATGCACCAAGAAAGAATTTCATTTTATATATGCAAATATGACAAGGGAAAAAAAACTTTATGCAACTTAATGTAAGGTGACGTCCTTACATTTGAATTATGTTATAAATGACTAGCTGTGCCAGAGAGCAGAGCAAGATACATCCCACGGAAAAAAATTCAATGGAACACTCTCCATATTCTGAGGTGCAGTTAGGCTGCCAGATCTGACTCAGCAAGCAAAGCTGCACAGAGTCCAACCAGAATAGACCTCCTTGGCTGGACTGGGTCATTTTGTTGTTGCTGCTGTTATTGGAAAGCCCAAATCAGCACCAAATATTTGATATGATATATAACTCTATTTAACACGAAAACAGACTAAAAACCTAAGTAAACTGGAATGGATAAATACTTACAGATCTCTGTTTAGGGACAGCGTAAGTAAAAAAGTCCAAAAAAACTTTATGTACCAACGAATGCTTTATTACAGCCTCTCTGTAAGGTGAAAAGGAAAACAATAAAAAGAAGTTTGTATTTACCTGATGTGAAATATTTTCACTAACACAAAGAATGGCATTTGCCACATATTTTCATTTGTATTTGGATCAAGACAGTAGTTTCAAAGCTTCAGAAGTATCTAACCAAGCTGGGAGCAAGAAGTGTCTGCTCATTTGGGGGGGAAGAGGGAGAAAGACATAGTAGGCATAAGAATTTGGGGTTTCTGGGGGGGAGAAAACCCCAAGATCCCACAAAGTTAACAAAGGGGCAGGTTATCATTAGATCTCTGTAATAAAAAATATTTTGCTATTATTAGTAGAGAGATCACCATTTCAAATGGATTTCTATTCCTAGCCTTAAAAGAGAATAGAGTTTAAGTCAAGCTTTCCATGCAGTTTGGCATTTATTCTTACTTTTGAGCCATTGGAGTAAGGATCTGCTTCATCTCATCCATAATGGCCTCTCGCTTTTCAGGCTGAGCCTCTAACACTTCACCCAGAGTTGACTGATCAGCTGTCTGAAACAAGAAAAAAAATGTTATAGAGCCAAAAGGTAAGAAAACAAAGGATTTCAGTATACGTAAAGCAAAATTCTCAGCTGTAGTCAGCTATGCCTTAATCTGGCACTCTGGCTTTGCTGGATTCATTCAAAGACTCTAGGACCTCTGGCGAACCAAAGCAGGTTCAAGATTGAGAAGACAGCTAGGAACCACTCCAGACATAACATCTCAAATAAATATGGTGCAAGGGTCCCTGAACCTGCACTGTCTGGAAAAGCCTGATTACAATGGAATGCCCAACCTAATTGCAAATTGGCTACCACAGAACAAAGTCATTCTGAATTGACCTCTCTAAATGGATCTTGAGGATCACATATGATTTGTAAGAGGAATCAATAGGACTTCCTAAAACAATGAAGTAGCTTTTTAAAATTAATATATTTTTCATTTATTTTTGACTGCTGGAAGGAATAGAAGGGTTTTTAAAAATTAGTATGTAGAATGGAACTTGTGTGATTATTTGAAGAAATACAACAGTCTTGTGGTATCTTAAAAAGTACCATTTATTATGGCATATGCTTTCTTGGATCACAGTCCACCTGATCCATGAAAGCTTATACCACAATAAATCTTATACCACAAAAAATGAACATGGTTAGCCCTCAGGAAATTATAGTTATAAAATATTACACCTACTTCTTGAAACATCTGTGATCATTACGTTTATCATATTTTTCAAGAAGTAGGTGTAATATTTTATAACCTTTAAAAATGCCTCATTAAGTATTAATAGTCTTTTATAGAGTTTGTTTATCAAAATTCCCAAACAGTAAGTTTCCTGTTAATTAACTTTCTATTTAATACTTACCATTTAAAAAATACTTACCACCACCCCACAACCTAAGAATTTTGATCAACAATAAAACAGGGTGTTGTGTAATGGAATACATCGTTTCAAGATAACAGGAAGTGTGAAGTATGGCACAGTTATTTCAATTATAAGTTTCTATCTTTTTAATTAAAATTACATATGAACATTAGCCATCTGCTCATTTGTAGTAATTTATAATCCATATTTAAAGATGCTCTCCAAAATACTTCTTCTGCCAATACAGGTTAGGTTCCAAAATTTCATACCAATGAGATTAAAATACATGAGAGCTTTAAAGCTGAATCAAGACCTGCTGAAATCAACCTCTAGAGCAGTGTTTCTCAACCTTGGCAACTTTAAGATGTGTGGACTTCAACTCCCAGAATTCCCCAGCCAGCATGGTTGGCTGGGGAATTCTGGGAGTTGAAGTCCACACATCTTCAAGCTGCCACGGTTGAGAAACACTGCTCTAGAGCAAATAACATGTCCACAATTCTGAAATGGTTGTACTTGGCCGAATTTGTTTTGGTAACTACTATTTTGAATGCATTTGTTTTAATGAAGCTAATAGAAGTTTAATTAAATATTAAAAGATATTCATTTTCCCCCCAGCTGCAAAGTAAGTTCCATAATTCAGAGATATGGAATCTTTGACTGCCAAAATGTTTTTTGGTTTCTTGGGTGCCTTCAAGTCAGTCTTGACTCCTGGCAATAGCATGGAGTTTTCTTGGAAACATTTCCAGAAGTGGCTTACCACTGCCTAGGCCTGAGAGAATGTGACAGGCCCAAAGTCACCTAGTTGGCTTTGTGCTGAAGGCAGGACTAGAAATCACCGTCTCCCAGTTTCTAGCCTGGTGCCTTTAACCAATCCACCAAACTGTCTCTCACCAAAATGTTACTCAAGTATAACTCCTAGCTGTTTCAGCCACAAGAGGCAACTGTAATCCAACAATATTTGGAAGATCACAGGTTTTTGCACCCTTGCACTTATACATCTCTGGGGGAAAAAAGGCAAAAATCCTGTAGCCTCAAGGCTATTCCACCCTGGGAAAGTTCTAAGGTTCATGAGAGAAGCTAATGGTGAGAAGTTACATATGCCCCAGTGAAGCAATGTACAGGATACAGGTATACAGAGATTCCTCGGAACTAAACTGTTACACTTTTATTTCTGATTTGCCTGCCCTTTCTTTTCTCTCATAACTCAAAAGTAATTTCAGATGTCAAATAACACAAAGAAAAGCTCCAAATGTTTGTGAAGAAACAAGTGTATCAGTAATCACCTTATAGACCTGGAATGTATTACCATAAAGCTCCTCCGTCAACATGTTTCGTTGCTCCAGAATGGCTTTATCATTGTATGCGTACTCCACCACTGCAGATGCTTCAGCATGCCGTAACATCCTTTTAACCTCACCTTTAAAACTTTTGATTATTTCTGCAATTTGTGGCTTTGTTCTGTTCCAGAAATAAATGTGGTTGACAAACAGAAGATAGGGACAAAAGAAAGTCAATCAAGGATTCTAAGTCAAGAATGAGCTACTTTTTTCAGTTGGGGGAAATCATTATTCCCAACCAAACCCTGGTTCCTAGGGCCATAGGGGACATATTTAGTGATGCAACAGTGAGTGGGGCTTACATTTTTGGGCCTTTTTCTTCATTTTTCCCCATTTATTTAGGGAGGGAGTTAAAGGCCAATGTTGGTGAACCTCTTTAGAGTCCTATGGCATGTGCACCAAATTTTAGGTAGGGTTGGAATCAACCTTTCATACTAAGCTGAATTTATTAAAAAAAAACGAGCGAGTACAATACATTGAACACAGTCTAAAGAAACAACTTTGTCAAAGTTACTTTGCGCTATGAATTGTTCATCCACAGTAAAGAATGGCATTCCATTTGGAGTTTAGTTAAGAATCTCATATTCAGATAAACCAAACCAGCATTTTTCAGATTTAGAGCAGGAATCAGAAACAGCAAAACGGTAAGCAAAAAAGATCACTAAATTATTTTTGAACAGTGGAATTTCATAAGTCAGACAGTGATTTTCTGAAGTATGTTTATGAACGTGGTGGGATTACAAAGTAGGTTTGCAAGAAAAATTCATTTACATTTCTGTTTTTGCAAAGCCCTTTTTAACACCTTCAACAACAACAACAGGATGGAAATTTTGGAGCTATACATGGACACGTATGAGCAGACGGCCAGAAGCAGCTCTGAAGCAGCTGTGCATATCTGAAAATAGAAGTTAAGTACTTTAAAAATCAAAAAGAGCTATTTTATAAATGTCTCCATGTGTTCCAAACTTCTTTCCAAGAATTTGCACAACCTTGTTAAGTAAACCTGCTTTACCCATAAATTACTGTTATAAAAGGTATGATTAATTCATACAATTCTTACAAACTTAGAAAATGAATAATTTTAATTTACAAATGGAGCTACATACTGTATTGCTAGCATTTCTCTTTTTTTGCCATGTTTTTAGAAGAACAAAAATGTAAAACAAAAAAATCAGCAGAATAACTTTTTCCCTTTATTACCTTCAGCTCCTTGTACAGTGGGGCAAAAAAGTATTTAGTCAGCCACCAATTGTGCAAGTTCTCCCACTTAAAAAGATGAGAGAGGCCTGTAATTGACATCATAGGTAGACCTCAACTAGGAGAGACAAAATGAGAAAACAAATCCAGACAATCACATTGTCTGATTCGGAAAGAATTTATTTGCAAATTATGGTGGAAAATAAGTATTTGGTCACCTACAAACAAGCAAGATGTCTGGCTCTCACAGACCTGTAACAACGTCTTTAAGAGGCTCCTCTGTCCTCCACTCATTACCTGTAGTAATGGCACCTGTTTGAACTTGTTATCAGTATAAAAGACACCTGTCCACAACCTCAAACAGTCACACTCCAAACTCCACTATGGTGAAGACCAAAGAGCTGTCGAAGGACACCAGAAACAAAATTGTAGACCTGCACCAGGCTGGGAAGACTGAATCTGCAATAGGCAAGCAGCTTGGTGTGAAGAAATCAACTGTGGGAGCAATAATTAGAAAATGGAAGACATACAAGACCACTGATAATCTCCCTCGATCTGGGGCTCCACGCAAGATCTCACCCCGTGGGGTCAAAATGATCACAAGAACGGTGAGCAAAAATCCCAGAACCACACGGGGGGACCTAGTGAATGACCTGCAGAGAGCTGGGACCAACGTAACAAAGGCTACCATCAGTAACACACTACGCCGCCAGGGACTCAGATCCTGCAGTGCCAGACGTGTCCCCCTGCTTAAGCCAGTACATGTCCGGGCCCGTCTGAAGTTTGCTAGAGAGCATTTGGATGATCCAGAAGAGGATTGGGAGAATGTCATATGGTCAGATGAAACCAAAGTAGAACTGTTTGGTAGAAACACAACTCGTCGTGTTTGGAGGAGAGAGAATGCTGAGTTGCATCCAAAGAACACCATACCTACTGTGAAGCATGGGGGTGGCAACATCATGCTTTGGGGCTGTTTCTCTGCAAAGGGACCAGGACGACTGTTCCATGTACAGGAAAGAATGAATGGGGCCATGTATCGTGAGATTTTGAGTGCAAACCTCCTTCCATCAGCAAGGGCATTGAAGATGAAACGTGGCTGGGTCTTTCAGCATGACAATGATCCCAAACACACCGCCCGGGCAACGAAGGAGTGGCTTCGTAAGAAGCATTTCAAGGTCCTGGAGTGGCCTAGCCAGTCTCCAGATCAAAACCCCATAGAAAACCTTTGGAGGGAGTTGAAAGTCCGTGTTGCCCAGCGACAGCCCCAAAACATCACTGCTCTAGAGGAGATCTGCATGGAGGAATGGGCCAACATACCAGCAACAGTGTGTGCCAACCTTGTGAAGACTTACAGAAAACGTTTGACCTCTGTCATTGCCAACAAAGGATATATAACAAAGTATTGAGGTGAACTTTTGATATTGACCAAATACTTATTTTCCACCATAATTTGCAAATAAATTCTTTCCGAATCAGACAATGTGATTGTCTGGATTTGTTTTCTCATTTTGTCTCTCCTAGTTGAGGTCTACCTATGATGTCAATTACAGGCCTCTCTCATCTTTTTAAGTGGGAGAACTTGCACAATTAGTGGCTGACTAAATACTTTTTTGCCCCACTGTATCTTCAATAACAGAACAGTTTTTTTTTCATTGCTGGGATATCTAGTCTAATCAGTCACATTTTCTGAGCAATTTACATTTACTATCTAGGGATTCTATCATCTTTTTGGAAAATGAAGGTTCCTCGGAATGAGACCCGCTTCTCTACTCTTTCACTTATTACTTTGTTTCATGGTTTAAAATGAATCTTTTCAAAAACTGGAATAATCCTGTATACAAAAGGCCTTCCCTTGTGTAATTTTTAGAGAGAGTTTTTGTACAGCAAAGGCAGGGGAATAGTTATCCTTAAATATTTTGCTCACCATTCTAAAGGAAAGTTTTCCAGAACTCTTTTTTTCAATTTTTCCAATTCAGTGAAAAACAAAACAGGAGGAAAACAAGAGAAAAACATTTTTTTCCCATCAGTCTTTCACATTATCTCTAACCAAAGATAAGGCTATTGCAGAATGGAGTATATGGATACACCGAATACTTACCCATACATGAGAAGTTTCTTTACAACGTTTCTAGAATACTTGGACTTGCTTAGTTCTGTGAAGCTTTCTGTGGAATGAAAAGTCATACTGAGAAACTGACACCATAAAGCATTCTAGATGCCAAGATGGATTATTTGAAGAAGCATACCTTTTAATTCTTCAAATACTTCTTGCCTCTGTTCTTCAGTGCCAAACTGAATGTAACACTGAATGACACGTGTTGAATCGTGAGCAAATGCCATCTGAGGAGAGAGCAACTTAATATGTCATTTAGGTAGCATTATATTTTGTGGATTTCACTACATTTATTTTCATATTTTTTTCATATTTAACAACATTTTAAAAGGATTATTATTATAGCTGGCTGGAGTTATAAAGAAATGACACACTGCCCCAAAACAAATTGTCTAAGAGCACTAAGGGTGGTATGGCCTTCAGGAAGAAATAAACTAATCTGAAAAACATTGCTTCAATATTTTCACTTCTCCAAGATTTGGAATGCCAAGCAGTTCTTAAAACTGATACCCTTCTTATAACCTCACTGCACTTTATCCTCTTACACAATTCTCTCACAAGTCTCAGAAGGTGTTTGTTTGTTTCAATTTATATAGCCACCCATCTCAAAATCATGACTCTGGGCAGCTAGCAACAGTTAAAAACACCATAAACAACAATAACTTAATAAATACATGATCAGATCAGCAGGCAAGGTAAAACCTAAAAAAACATCAAATCAGGATCAAATCGCATCACAGGCTCTGACAAATATCAGAGTTTGGGACAAATGAATTCTTCCACAGTTTGCCTTTATCTGTCTATAGCACCTTGTTATAAACTATGGTAAGTTTGGGCAAAAAAGGAATGTGAGATCATCCAGATCTCAGCTACAACTCCTATGGATAAGAGTAATACATCTTAGCATAGAGTTTTTCACTACTCACATATACAATAGTTCATAAATTTGTGAATTACACTGCTTTTCCCCCAAAAATATATACATGTTGTATATTCCTTACATTTTTAATTTTTCCATGAAGTAACTCCTGAAGGTCACACAACAGCTTCTTGCGTTTTTCCTTGTCACAGTTTTTTCTACAATTAGACCCAGAGGTAAACCAATAGTTTATTATTTCATTTTGGCAGTAGAACTGTTCTAATTATCTGTTAGCACTCTTAAACTTGTAATATTGGATACTATCAGGACACATGTATTTGCGACTTCCGGTGGGGAACATGGCCGACGGAACAGCTGTGTCCGCGAGCTCCGTGGGCAGATCTGATAATGTGGCTTTTTGGGGAGGGCTCAGGCAGGCTTTTCCTGAAGCCCTAGAGCAGGGGTCCCCAACCTGTGGGCCGCGGCCTGTTAGGAAGTGGGCTGCACAGCAGGTGAGCAGTGGTGGGCCGCACGGTTGGCTCCCGCCTGCGAACCCCGCCCCCGTCCGCACGATTGGCTCCCGCCTGCAAACCCGCCCCGTCCGCGCGATTGGCTCCTGCCTGCAAACCCCGCCCCCTGGTCCGCGCGATTGGCTCCTGCCTGCAAACCCCGCCCCCTGGTCCACACGATTGGCTTCCCCCTGCAAACCCCACCCCCCCGGTCTGTGGAAAAATTGTCTTCCACAACCAGTCCCTGGTGCCAAAAAGGTTGGGTACCCCTGCCCTAGAGCGTTTTCATGAACAGAACACACTTGGAATCATCCCATTTGTACTCCAAAACGCCGTCTTGCAGCCAGAGAATCACAAACAGCGTTCGCAACAATCCGGTAAGAGACAACGGGAGGCGAGGACGTCACCATTTCCACGCCACGCTGTAGCCTTAAAGGGACATCAGGTCGAGCCACCCCATTTCTAAATCAATGTATGTATGTATGTATGTATGTATGTATGTTTATTTATTTATTTGTTTATTTATTTATTTATTTGTATTGTACCCTAAGAGAAGCTTTCTACAGTAAGAAGAAGCGGACTCTCTTGGTGCTTATTGTTATTTCTGGATTAAATTTCTAAAATCTTTTTAAGTTTTGGCTTATTTTCCTGTTTAAAGACTAAGGAGAATTGAGAATAAATAATTGCCTCCCTGCTATTATTTTTGTATTGAATTTGAAGGATTTAATATTTCCCTACATGCTGAAATTGCTGTTTTGAATTTCTAGCCCTCTGTTCACTTTCTCTGAGAGCTGTTAGCCTACTTCTCTTGCTTCAATTTCACGCAGAAGTTTTTAATTAACTCATTAACTCCTATCTGCGCGAGTCAAGTATCTAGGGGGCACCATAATCTACTGTCTGAAGCATGGAAGATTTCAAGGAGACTCTCCTTGGTGGTGAGCTTCACTCAGACTTTAAACAGATCTTTTATGATACCCGTCAAGCTATTCTGCAGAATATTCGGGACATTGGGGAAGATATTATTTCTAAAGTGTGTCATCTGGCTGAAGATGTGATGGAAGAAGATGAAGATTTTGACAAGGATGGAGATCTTTCCACTGACAGTGAGACTGAAGTAATGCCAGACGAAGACTACATTTTGGTGCTGAAGGGGTTAAAGCGACAGTCCGAGCTGCAGATTACAAGGAGAGCTATTTTTCTGAGGGAATGTTTTGGGAGAGAAGAGAATCTGCTTTGTGGGAGTTTTTTTTTTTTTTTGCTGAGAAGTCTGAGTTTTTAAGGGGGGCAGTTGGGCTGTTTGATTTTTGCAAGAAAAATGCCTTGTGGGTAATAGGGAGATATGTAAATGTTTTGGTTTATTTCAAAGTGGGGTAAAAAATTAAGAACGTTTAATTGGATTGACAATGAGGCTTTTATGATTTCATTTTTCTTTAATGATTTGGATTAAGATTTATTGGATTCTTTTTAAGGTTTGTTTGATTTTTAAGATTTATAAGGTATCTATAAAGTATAATAATAATTGCTTGGTTTTTAGGTTTAATAGGGTTAAGATTGCTGTAGTATTATTAATTATAAAAGTAGACAATTTATACGTTTTTATATTTGGATTTTTATTATAGTGGACAAAATTTATGAATGTTTAAATTGAATTGACAATGAGGCTATTATATTTCATTTTTCGTTAACGATTTGGATTAAGATTTACTGGATTTTTTTTTAAGGTTGGTTTGATTTATAAGATTTATAAGGTATCTATAAAGTATAATAACTGGTTTTTTAGGTTTAATGGGGTTAAGATTGTTGTAGTATAAACAATTACAAAAGTAGACAATGTGTATGTTTTTATAATTTGATTTTTATTACAGTGGGCAGAAGTATATAGACTAGTAGGGAAGGAAATAATTAAATAGATGTTGTCTTTTGGGGGAGGGAAGTTGATATACATACATACATACATACATTTCTTTTTTTATAAAGGGAAGGAGCAATTGTATTAGTGATTTGTATATGTGAATGGAAGGATTTATAGAAATAATGTGATTTTGGTTTGATATAGAGATTGAATATGGAAATTGCTGTATATTCTTGTTGAAAGTTGGAAGTCATTTCTTTATGTAATCTTCAAAATTCTTTTTTCTTGTGTTTCACACCTTTTTAGTTTTTTTATTTCTTTTTGTAGTTTTTTACTTTTTTGTAGTTTTTATCTTTGTTTCAAATTAATAAAATTCTTATTAAAATAAAAAGGACACATGTATTTGCAACAGCACATGGAATAGATCAGCCAAGTACACAATAGTATAACTGAATAATTTATGAGTTGAGCCTTTTGGGCATCAGTTATCTCCATCCCCTCCATAAAGATTTTCTTTACAATATGCAATCATATCTATCTATCTATCTATCTATCTATCTATCTATCTATCTATCTATCTATCTATCATGCCAACATACACTACTTCATTTATCAATTTTAAAAAATCCAAACATCAAGCAAGCCCTCAATTTTACAAAGCTCTTATAGACTGTTCAGAAAGATCACCTCTGCACAAGAACTAAGTAAAACAAACATTTCTTCATGGAAGAAAAACAAAATATACCATTAGGTTACTGAATACACAACTGTAGTGATTATAATTACCGCCGCAGAGTTTCCCAAATCTGTTTTCCTTTAATAACTATGTCATAATTGGTCTTGTCATTCAGCTGGCGGTTCTGCTTCAGCTCCTTCTTTTTCTTCTTGATGTCATCCCACTTAGGCTTTTTAGGTTGTGATCCTAATGATAAATAAATAAAACAAAATGTAGCTTTACAGCAGGCTAATATGTAGTGAATGCCATCTGTACTAATTAATACTGCACCAACTGTTTAAAGTTACGTTTCTGGGTTCTTATCCAAGATCTTCTTGAACTATTTTTTGTTAATTTTGGCCCAATTATAATTTCAATAATGGCAGGTTTGAGGAAAGAACTATTTTTTAATTGAGACAACTTCTGCTCAAGCTTGCATGAACTGGACAATGTTGAATCAAAGCATGAGTCTGTCTAGTTTGATGTGGTCTGCTTTGAAAGTGACAGAGGTCCGTTCCAGCCCTTCTACCCAAGGTTCCTTTTTAAAACTGCAAAAACATTGAAGGCGGCTGTTAGATTAACATATTTAACTTTTAAAAGCACATTTTTACCTTCTGTATCACCTTGAAGCTTGCGCTTCCTGGATAACTTCCCTGAGAGCTGCTTACTCTTCCAATGTTTCACGCCAGCTTTATCATTTTTTTTGCCTCCTTTTTCAGTTTTCTTAGATTTAAATTTGGGTTTTCTATCTTCATTTTTTCTAATGACTCTCTTTGGAAGACCAGGATCTGTTTTAATGTTGTAGAGAAAGAATTCCCAGAATCAACAACATGCTTGTATATATCTATAAGTATTATACTGTATTTGTTCTTAACCCAGCTTTGACAACTTAATTAAATTGCTTTTCTCCAAGTTCTTTCATCAACTGAAATTTAAATGTATTTTGTACAATCCATATTGTACTTAAACATACTTAGAACATGAAAAACCTCTTTGATTTCAAGCAAAACGTTAAAAATAATCAAAAATTAAAAAAACACAGAAAAACCAGTATACACAAGCATTTAATTTCCAAATGATAATGTAAAGACTCTAGAAAGAGAGACCCACTGGGCTGCAACATTTAGACATTACGAATGCCAGCCTTTGCCAGTATATATGGAATAATCACTATGCAAGTGGACTATTAAACCTGCTATCAATAGTGAAGGAAGACAGTATGTAGCCTTTCACATACTAGTAAATCACACTCCCAGCAGCCCCGGTCAATTATTACTAATGGCAAACAGTGCTGGGAGTTGTACTTCAGCAGTATCTGGAGAGGGATTTCCCACTCCTGAGTTCATGGGTATGCAGGAGCTTATCATGGAAAACATGTTTTTTAACCACACAGCTATTAACCAAGTTTGAAAATGTATTTTTATCTTAATTTTTCTTCATCAAAACTGTATATTTTGTGATGACTTCCAGAGGAAGAAATGGCAGACTGAAGACAACTCTGCAAAAAGCAGAGCCAACAACTACGGCGGAATGAAGAGCTGGCAAGTAGACTGGCTCTTCGATAATTCCTCTCCGGACAAGGAGAGGACTTGAAATCACCCGCAAGAGCTCCAGACAGCTGCTTCTTGCGAGGAGACTGCCAGATAGCGGTCTCCAGCAGGTTTAGAGCTCTGGGAGACTAGGGAATAGCCATCTTGCTCAAACCACGGTCAGGACCTTTGAAAGGACACTAAGTTCGCATACTTCCTTTTCTAATCACTTTCGGAAATTGCTTGTTAACTGCTTTTCAGCTATTAAAACATTTGGATTGACAAGTTTGACAGCACCAGGTGAGTTTCCTTCAATCCTTAGTGAAAGAAAATTGTAACTACAAGTTTAAGAACATTATATATATATATAGGAATAAACAGCAAAAGGGTGATTACAACTTTGATTTTAGAAAGTTACAAATGGACTAAGGGTCCAGATAAACTTGAAAAGATTTTGGAATTAATTATAAAGAATCCTTCCCATGGGAAAATGCTTTTATTTTGATTTTTTTTTAAAAAAACATAAGATTTTAAAATTTGGGAACTAGAGGGAACTAAATATTACAATTAAAGGAGAAGAATGCATAAACTCAACTTACAATTACAGAATGAAGGAAAATATTCTAACATGGGACATATTGAAGAATATTTTTGAACAATGGACCCAAGAGTTAATTTTAATAGTGTCAACAGAGACATCTGCCTCTATGGAGACTGTCTAAAGATGTTATGGAAGAGGAACAAGTTCTATCTGACAAGATCGAGACTGAGTTGAAAGTGGAATTACAAATGACAGGCTACAAGAATGACATGGAAAAAGATGTTTTATTTATTTATCAATCAAATTTATATTGCTGCCTCTCTCACAAAAAAATGACTCTGGGCAGCATACAGAAGAAACTGGCTGATGTCCTAATAATTAAAAGGGATATACAAACAATAAACCAAGAGAGTAACCTGGATAATTTTCCTATATAGGATTTACAAAAGAGGCTTGTTAAAGTCTTGAAGAATCTTGTGAGAAGGGACAAAGAAAAAATGAAAAGAAATCATGCTGGTGTCAGCAAAAGTCCACAAAGTGTTACCAGAGATAACATATCTATTTTAACCTTCATCAAATGAACCAACTTTCTTTTACTTCTAACAATCTTAATCTTTAGTCCATTCATATTGGTCTCACCATTATTCTTTGTAAGCTTCTTTTTACCACGCCCAGCTTTTCCACCTTTGCCAATAAATTTCCTTTTGGTGTCCATTAATTTAATGCTGCAAAACAGAGAAAATTATCATGACTGCTTCCAGTACCCCATTCCTCATATATGTGCAATTCAAGACTGCAGAAGCTATAGAAACCAGCTTTCTCCAGTCTGAAACTTGTCAGATATATTGATTACAAACCCATAACTCTCAGTCAGCCCATTCATTATTGGGGAGTTAAAATTTAAAGACATTTGAAAGCATCAGGTGTGGAAGACTGCTATAAACAAAAAAGGCAATGATAGATTTGAAGTTTTAGTTTTGATTTTTTTACTACTTGCGTAGTTTTTGTGTGATTACAAATAATTGTCACTTTACTAAAAATAGAAAAATTGGGGATTGGTATAATATTTTAAGAAAAAAATCTGAATACTTGCTACATGACATCAATGTGGCTGGGAATCTAAAAATAAACCAAAAAGATACTGGTCTACTATGAAAAATATAAAAAAATATTTATTTATTTATTTATTTATCTATCTATCTATCTATCTATCAATCAATCAATCAATCAAATTTTTATCACCACCCATCTACTCCTCAAGGAGGGACCCTGGGTGGTTTACAATAAAAACAAAATTTAAAATTCAATACAAACTATCAATAATACAAATAGAAGATAGAAATATAAAATACAATAAAATCCAGATGGTGGTAAGTTCTACTTCAGTAAAAAATAATGTAGGAAAAATAGCACAATAGCTGCACAAACTGCTCTGTTAGAAACCATCAAAAACTCAAGTCTATAAGCACGCTTGGAAATTTATTTTATTTATATTTCCAACTTATATCACCGCCCATCTCCCCCCATTCCGGAGGGGACTCTGGGCGGTTTACACCAAGCCAGCAATTAAAACATATAAAAATTTATAAAAAGAATACATAATTTAATTAAATATATAAAATCCAAGAGGCTCTGATGTTAGGCTTTAAAGAACCCTATGGAGCAAGCCAACCCCAAGAGGAGCTATTACTACCCCCATCCCAAGCGAGGTGGCAGAGCCAGGTCTTCAGTTGTTTCCGGAAGGCCATAAGTGTGGGGGAAATATATTTTCGTATCACCATTTGGCATTTTAATTAGTATAGAACACTGCATTATACCACTATTATGGCAGATGTATACATGATATAATCCTTTTTAATCCTTTTGTTATTGTCTACTTGGTAAATGCCCATTATACACATGCACTGGAGTGAATACCTAAGGCTCTCTTTGATTTTAGCCAATAAGGGCTCTTGAAACTGCAAATAAGCCCCAGGGCCCTTGACAGGAACTCAGAACACTCAGAACATATTTTCAGTTCACCTTCTCCAAGTCCAAAGAAAGAATCACACACCGGGATTGTGGACAGCTGCATGGTCTTTGCCTCAGACAGAGGCTGACCATTTCAGGATGGATTGATCAAAAAAGTTTGGATCTACTATTTTTTATGTGATAGAAACTTGGCTTCCACCAATTCAAAATGAGATTCTATTTTTTTTCACATGCAACCACTATCTATCAGGGATACTTTTACAATAGACAGTTCACCTTCTACAGCTTAGATGTATGAGATTATCAACGTCACTGGACTATTATGAGGATGAACAAGAGCTGAAGGCCCAGGCAGGCAACCTCCACTGACCCCGCTACTGGGAGCTTATGGGAATTCTGGTCGAAACCATCCCAGGGCAGCAGCTCAGCCGTTCCTGCTTGTGGTAGCCACAAGAAGAGAAACAACTACTCTACACCACGCCTCCCCAAAAGACAGCCCCATTGACTTCCACGGAAGACTGGTGCAGCAGCAGATGGACTACAACTCTCATCATCCGTAAGCAACTGGTTAGGGTGACTGCAAGAAGCCAGCACGTATGGAGGGCGTCAGTGCAAACTGAGGAAAAAGCCCATCGGACGCTTAGATAAGACTCGAAGACCATCACCAGAGCTCCCTAAGCAACTAAACCGTCGTTTTCTGCCTCCCACAAGAAGACTCACCCGTTACCGACCGCACGTGTTCCGCTCCTTCCGAAAGACTTCCTCTCTCTTTTTTTGCTGCTTCCGGCGCAGGCTACGTTCCCGTTGGTCGACGGGAAACTGAGATTCACAACAGTGTCATAAACGCGCTGCCGTAAAACAAGCCAGAGAAATCTCGAGCGGCGAGATCAAGTATGTGAGGAATTGAAGACGCTAGAGCAGCACTTCCGGTTCCAAATTGAACGATGCCAGCCGACAGAACACCATAGATACTGAATGGTAGAGTGGCTCCTCTGTGGCACATCGGGGCTTATGTTTCCGGTTGCAGTGTTCCAATGGAAACCGAAAGCGGTAGCTGCCTCCCAAAGTATCCGCCCGCTGCTAAATGTTGCTAATATTGGCTTGTTTCAGTGGGGTCGAAGCGGCCGTCTCCCACTGACCCGGGGAGCCTTCCTTAACCTCGTGCTCGTCCTGGAGAGGTTGGACAGCTTCCATAATCCTCCAGCCTGGGTAGTGGAATATTGAAGTCCAACCCCTGCGAAGGGCACCAGTTTGGAAAAGGCTGGGTTAGAGTAACTGCCCTGGAAGACAGATCTCTGATGTACTTCGGGGTACCTTTGTGTGTTTACTATATTAATAGATTATGTGTATTTATGTTGTTATAATATAATTGTATGTATTTATTATATCATTATTATAAATTATTAATAATTTATATCCCACCTTTCCTTCAGGAGTTTGAAGGTAGAGAGCGCTCTCCTCCCCTTCTTCCCATTTCACCAACCCAAGGAGTAGATTGAGCTCATAAAGGGAGGGAATAGATGCCTACCTTTATTAAAGAGTGGCAGATGATTATCAATCTGAGCCCCCGTCTGAAGAATAGCGGTCATATTCAGAGTCATTCTAATGCCCAGCCCCCTTTGCACTATGAAGATAGTGATCCTCGAGTGTTGCAAACTTCTCAGTCTGAGCCCCTTCCTCAGTGAATGAATGGAGAGGTGCTATTAGATGGAAGGCCTGCAGGACTGGTGTTTTGTTTTGTAAGAAAAGCAATGAAAGAAGTGAGGACTGGAAAGAGGGATTTTCAAAATGGAAAATTATGTCTGTATGATTGAATGAGTGTTTTTTGTGGGCTTCAGCAAATTGTATATTTAGATGGCTTTGTTACAGGTTTTTTTAAAAAAATGTTTTTGTTTTGGATTTCTATGTTGTTGCTTTTTTAATGTTCTGTTAACCCTCCAGGGTCATGAGAAGGAAATGGGAGGCTATCTAAATTGTTAAATAAATAAAACATTCTAACCTGAAACAATTTCTGCAATCCAAGGGCAGGAGGGGTTGGGAGGACAATTTTTCAAGTTGCATAAATCAAATCAACATTTTCTTTCTGCAACAAGACTTGAATGTCAGTTTTATCAAAACTTACATAAAGTGATTGTGACTGATGATTCTCTTAAACTGAAGTTTATTTTCAAAAATACTAAGGTTCTGCTAGTTGCCAACACAGAGAGCTGTAGAAACCATGAATATAATAGGGAGATTTTCCATGAACCAAGTGCAGATTGTCGCAATTTTTCTGGTACAGCTCATGCCTTTCATGGCTGTGTAATAATCAGAAATCAGCAGATGAGGCCTTCCATTAAAAAAAAGTACTCGTTGAATTACGTCCTCTCATGGAGACATTGCCAGCGGACAAGTCCTGCCAGGTGTATGTCTGTGATGGTGGTGGAAATCCTAGTCATTATTGTAACACTACTGTCACATGTATTTTGGCCCAGTTTTCTTCCTTCAGTGCCATCTTGTGCTGGCCCTGTCTAGACTGAAAGGATGAATTAGTGCCATTAATGAATAAGGTGGATGATATTTTGAAATCTGACTTTTGAACCTATGTTAATGTTTTTGTTTATCAATGGATATTACTTGGGCCAGCACATGAGCAAGCAAGTTTTTGTTTGGAGAACCATAATGTGTATTGAGGTTTCCCCTTAGTTACTTTAAATTTGGTTGAAAGCCATGCTATTGTTCAAATAAAAGTAGAGATGCACTTTACTAGTTTGTCAAGTCCTTGCCACAGAAAAAACTATAAATGCTTTTAAATATATACCAGTTTGAAAAAGATGATGTATTTATGAAAGTTGAGCTAAAGAGTGTAGGCGACCAGAAAAGTGCATGGTTTAATTTGAAGTCCTATCTCAGGTTTTTAAGCCATTTTATGTTGAATAAGAAGTTATAGGCACCACCAGATGGCACTAACATTTCAGGTACTATACAGTCAAAGCAAAGTTACTCTTTCCTCACATTTGCCTGGAGAATAAAGTATAGCAGTAGTATTCTGAATATGATTTGCAAAGATTAAAACATACACACATCATTAATACGGTCTTTCAGAGTTTCTTGCAGTCTGATCATTAGCCTCGCTCTGCTTTACTTAGTTTCCTTCCTGTACATCCCATATGTTCTTCCCATGTAGGACAAGTTCAGACTAGCCTGCTGCACAGAGGAGTCCCAATGAAGACTGTCAGATTTTAAATGAACTCATATTGTCCTTGCAGGGACCGTAACTCCCATTATAGTATCCACCCCTGTGGACATCTGGGAAGGGAGGAGTTATTTGGTTGATTTTACAGCTAAATGTGAGGCATTGCTGAATGATGGTAAGCTCAATTGCAAAACCTCTTCTTTTACCTTCCTCAAGGCCCACTTGAACTTATTAAAAAGGCCAGATATGCCAATTTTGGGTCTCATTTCAATTGCAGTATTGGAAGAATCTTTGGTGATCAACAGCAACAAAGGATCTTCTGGCATTGTAAAGGGAACTGTAATGGGATAAACATTCCTAGCCTTCATAAGTTGCATGAATTGTTGTCCTCAACTGTCAGCTTGCTATACAGAAGCAGCAAACAATGTGGTCTGATAGTAACGTGATGCAAGCTTACATTGTGTTGAAGTGTAAATTATGCACATTAAATATAGCCTTTTAATAGAATACTTCATGCATAGGATGAACGTGGCCAGCCCAAGACATTTTGCTGCCTGTGAAGGACTAGATGGCACTGTTTTTCCAAGTCATTCATTGAAGCTGGCCAAAGTTGGTACAAACTCACAATGAGGTAGTGTCCTCCATCAACCCAAGCCTGCAGGGTGGTTTAGGGAACTAAAAGTATGCTGTGTTGCCAACAGATGGAAATACTTTGGGGGGTGCAGAAGGAAAAGCTGGAAGGCTGCAACTGCTGCCCTGTAATGGAGCAACCTGAGGCAGTGGACCTCCTCTGCCTACTGCTAAGACTGTACTGGTGAGGTGGACAGCAGTGTTCCAGAACTTACAGAGAAATACATTTGGTTTAGGGTAATGCAAAATGGCTGTTTTTAATGCAACAGGCAAACATGGCTATCCCTCAAGAAACCATACAGCTTTTCAGCTGAAATCTATTGTGGTCTGCAAACAAGATAAATACAATGAAAATATCATGTTCAGCCAAGCAAGTGATTTTGTGAAAAATGTTATAGAACAGGAAAAAGGTAAAGGATGTTTCACAATAAACAGTATTCCTATTTAATGAGCAAAGCTTGCAGTAGAGAGGACAAAGGAATCAGTGTTGCAGTTAAAGAGAAGTAGTAGAAAAGGATGCATTGCACTAGGAAGAGTTAGTTGCATTCTGTGAATAGCTCCTATTGACCTCAGAGAATCTTATTCTCAAAAAGTGGTTGCAGGATTATCAAAGGAAGTTCAAACAAGTCAAGAAGATGGATACTGATACTTGTATTTGTAATACCACATTCTGCAACCTGTAGATCTCACGACTTCTGCAGCTTGATACAAAGATTCCAAGATTCTTTGGCCTTCTGCTTATTTGAAAATAGATTTCCCAATTAAATGGAAAACCACTTGGAAAATGATAGGAGGTTCAAAACTAATTTACAATTTGGAATGGGAATTTGTAAAATAGCAAGCAAACATTTTCTAATAATTGCACTCAAGTGTTCAGGAATATTCAGAACTCCTCTTTGGATAATGTTTATTGTTTCAGTTAGAAACAAAATTGATTTATCATAATGTGCTATTTCTATAATACTGTAGAATTAATTGTAATGGTTTAGGAAAATAAAATGACTGCAGTTGCTATAAATAAAAAATACATATTCTAGAGTTCCCCCCTTCAGTGTTGCTGATTAGTTTATTATTGGTAAACATAATCCGTAGCTCCTTAGTGAACATTTCAAAGTAAAGTAGCTCTGGAATTCAGTTTATAAGCTGCTAGAATTCTTTTTACAACTTTTCAACAGTGGAAAAAGCAAAGAAGATTAATGGGTTACTCATCTTGCTATAATAATAAACAAGGTAAAAACGTTTCTGTTAACACAGGACTGGTCAAGGCTGTATTATGTCTCATTTGCTTGTCAAAGAAGGATGTCATGCTGTTGTGTTATGTCTTGCTTTGTTTTCTTAAGACACTCAGGATCTGTGAGGGTTCAACATGTTTGGTCAAACCTGGTAAGATTACCCTGAAGAGTGAAGTCACAAATCCCCCTTGGCTTCAACTAACTGCTTTTCCCTAGTCAGGCCCCTCAAATCTCTTCTATTATCTTTTGGCTTGATCCAAGGCAGCAAGCTAATCACGGTTTCTGTTTTCAGAACTGGAGGTAGAATGGTGGTGATCAGTCATTGCTTCTTGTTCTCAAGAGTTAGATGTAACCTCATACTTGCAGCACGTACCAGTGACTGATACAAGGCTACCTGCTACCACAGCTGGGCTTCAGAAAATCCATACTGTCGGGCCACATGGCAGCAAAGTGTTTTCTGTCTCTTGTTGCTGCCCCTAGTGCTTGTAGCCCAAATGAGGTAGCCCAAGACGAAGACATTCAGTGTGCAATTTCCATTTTAAGATTGCAGGTGACATGGCCTAGTTTTTGAATTTCCACCCAGCCTTTTGTACATTTTGCCTGAGAGAGTTCTAGGGTATTAAAAATTTGCTGACACTTCTGTGGCATTTTGAATGGTCCTAATAAAGGCGTTATCTAACAATAGATCTTTGATTCTCTTTTGTTAAATATGGACAATATGGTTAGTGGTAATTGCATATGCAAATCATTTATGCACATTGTTCTTTGATGAGCTGACCAAATAGATGTTTTATAATCTTCCTGCTTAATGTACAGTTCACTGCAAATTAGTACTCTAGGAAACAGAGAAGAAAAGGGCATGTTCTCAACTGTTCAGGAGCACTTTCTGGCAGAGCACAGCTTTCATTAGAAATGTAGGAGGCTGCTTTAAGTCCCATCATCCACTGTTTCGCTCAGTGAGGTCTATTCTGACTAGCAAGGGCTTTCCAGGTTTTCAGACAGAGATGATTCTTGCTTGATCTAGAGATGCTAGGGATTATCCTGCAAAGCTCTATGGCTCAGTGGGAAGTATCATCTAAATATTTCTATGTGCTGATATTATCATTAGTACACTAGCTGTAAGGGATGCATTTTCTCATAAATAGCTTCCATATGAGCTGGAGTAATGTTTGAACGAGTGTTTCTAACTATTACAGGGTCTATCATACTATCCAATGAGTGGAAAGTTCAGGAAATTATTGGTATAGGAATGACACAGTTGCTAGCTTGGTGGAAAGGGTAGATTATGAAGGGCAAAATGTTCTCTTACAAGCAGGGTAGAGCATCTTGAATGTAGTCTAGTTTCTCCTGTTAAAAGGATCACACTGCTTTAGTTTATATGCCTGTTAAGAAGTAAAGTTGCCTTCAAGTCAAGCTCAACTCCTAATGAACTGTATCAACACATCTAAAGTTTTCTTGGCAAAAGCATGGAACTCATTTTATATTGCCTTATTTCAGGATGTTTTCCCAACTTCTGAGTCTAATCTACAGTCTGAATTCCATAGTGGTTTTCTCATCTAAATATTAACCAGCTACAACCCTGCTTAGTTTCTGAGCTCAGATAAAGCTGCCTATGTGCTGGATCTGTTATCTTTAACTAAAATAAGGGGCTTTTCCTAGTTGAGATCTAGGAAAAAGCTTTTCCTAGCTTTTTGAGTTAACTTCTGTTTCTATTTTATTTTTTATTTTTTGTTGTTCAATTTATATATCCGCTCATCTCACATATGTGATCCTGGGTGACTTTTTTTGTTTGTGCGTGTATGCCTTCGAGTCAGTTTTCCATTCCTGGCAACTGCCTGGACTAGTCCTTGCAGTTTTCAACATTTTCAGAAGTAGCTTGCCAGTGCCTTCTTCCTAGGGTCAAGAGAGAGTGACTGGCCCAAGGTCCCCCAGCTGGCTTTGTGCTTAAGGCGGGACTAGAACTCAGAGTTTCCCAGTTTCTAGCCTGGTGCCTTAACTGCTACACCAGAGCTTTCCAAACTGTGTGTCGGGACACGTTAGTGTGTCGGCTGCAGTGTCTGGGTGTGTCGCGGCTGCTGCTGCCTCCAAGCCCTGCCAGGATTCCGCGCAGGTCCTACTGCCTGCCTTGTGCCCTGCTGTAAGAGTGTGTCGCAAAATGATGTCCTGCTGTAAGAGTGTGTCATGAAATGATGCATGTCTAAAAAGTGTGTCACCAACATGAAAAGTTTGGAAAGCTCTGCGCTACACCAGACTGGCTCTATCTGACATATGTGACTCTGGGCAGCTTACAAAACACTATTTTAGAAAACACTATTAGATGTATAAGTTGGACTGCAGTTTATTTTTCTTTGTAGATGTTTCTACTAAAAGTCCTTTGATTATTTAAATATTATCCAATCCATATGGATGTGCTACACTACTTACATATTTAAACCATGCCAAATGCTAGTTTTGATGTGAAGACAATTATTCTTTTCTCACACACAATGCTTCTTTCCTTCTGGGGCGGGGGGTGAGGGAGGTATAAATTTCTCACTCTTTGGAACAGTTATACAACATAGTATTTTCACTGCCAAATGCTTTTGGATATGTGCCATTTGATAATTATTTGCTGTGTATTTTCAGCTAATTCTGTCCGAGAGGAATGCTTTTAAAATTGATAGCCTGAGATAAAGCCAAATACAGTTTATTAAAGGGCATTATTGCTGGTTGTCTTTTTGTGGTGACAGATTCATGTGTTTCATTTTGAGCTTATCTAAAAACATAATTTTCACTGATTTCAAACAGTTATGAAATATGAAGCATTTGGGAATCCTAGTCTTCCCTAGTTAAGGGAAGCTTAGTTTTCTTATTTACATTCTAGCTTTTTTTTAATGTGAGCCAAGTGATCCATCATTATCTTTGAAGATTTCCAATTTTTTGTTGTTGTTTAAAGGTCTAGTTAACTTTATACAATAAGTAAAGTTATGTATCTAAATTGCATGATTGACTGCATGGAATGTGATTTTTTTTATTGATTAGGTGCCATCAAGTTGGTATTCACTCTTAGCAACCACTCTTTCAGGTCTTCCAACAGAGTACCCATTACCACTATAACTGAGTCCATCTACCTTGCTGCTGGTTGTCCTCTTCTATTTCCTTTCACCTTTCTCAGCATTACAGCCTTCTCCAAAAAACCTGGTCTTTGCATAATGTGTCTGAAGTAGGATAATTTGAGTGTGGTCATTGGTGCCCTGCAGAGCTTTCCAAACTGTGTGTCGCCACACACAGCGTGGTGTGTCGCCACACCACCCGGAAGCGGCGGCGCGCGTGTGCACGGCGGCAGCAGCAGCGGCGCGGAATCTGTGCTTCCGCGTTTTAGCGGAGGCTGCCGCCGTGCACGCGTGTGCCGCCGTACGCCTCCCCGCGCCACCACCATGCACGTGCCACCGCACGCCCCCCGCGCCACCGTGCACGCCCCGCCGCACGCCCCCCCTGCCGCCACACTGCCGCCGCCGCTGCTGCTGGTGTGTCGCCAGCGGCGGCACTTTGGAAAGCCCTGGTGCCCTGAGTGAAGACTCTAGGTTGATTTGTTCGATGATCCATTTGTTTGTTTTCTTGGCTGTCCATGGTATTTTTAGGAGCCTCCTCCAACATTAAAGTTCAAAAGTGTCAATACTCTTTTTACCCTGCTTCTTCAGAGTCCAACTTTCGCTTCCTTAGAGCATCACAGGGAATACCATTGCTTGCACTGTTCTGATCTTTGTAGACACATTACAGCATCTGAATCTCTTTTCCAAGGCCTCCTTCAGTAGGGAATGTAGAGCTACCATATATGGGATGCAAAATATGGATGACTCTTTCTCTCTTGATATGTTTGCTAATTTCCTTGAAATAATAGTCAAGATAATTAGGGGGTCTTCAACCTAAACTCTGCTTTTTATCTGCATTCTGCAAGTCTGTGTGATGCTCTGGGATAACTGATGAGAGTTTAGCCTGCCTTTTAGTTTCTCCCATTACTAATTATCAAGACTGTAGGCATTTTAAGATTCGATAGCTTACCTTTTCAGATTGAGATACATGTGCAGTATACAACCAGAAGTATGTAATCCAGATAGTAGCCTTCATTCACTGTAGGTTTCCAAGTATCTGAAACCACCACATATTGAGGTCATTTATGTATCTGGGTTTTTCCAAGAAGGTAAATACACCATTTGTTCTATATCTGTCTAGCCTTTTCCTCAGCCTATCTTAATCAGTGAAATTCAAGGGACTCTCTATTGTGTATCATTCTCTAACCATTACTGGGTATTTATCCTACTAGTTTTTTTTCTTTTTTTGACAAACCATAGCTACCTGTTTTGGTTTGTTTTTGTGTTGTGATTATTAGGAAGTCTGCTGGAGCAGTTCTAAGAAATTAATGTACTAATAAAAACTTTATCTTCTGTACAGAATGTAGTGGTAAAATAAATTGTTGCTTACTCTTTGCTTTTGAGCTTATTTTCCGTTCTTTACTGAAACACAATGTTGTATGTACCCACCAAAAATCTCCAATATGTACAGGTTCTTTATCAATTTCATATATTTTAGTCCACACGTGCATACAAACAAGGGCAATAGTAACAGGAAGGTCCTGTTACATCTTTCTTCTACTTGCTTAGAATGATTTCCAAAATTTGGCAATTAAGTACTGAACTAAAATTGCAAGACTTTCATCAGATAAAAAGCAGCTTTAGAGATGGGTGCCTTCACAGGATTACAATTTAGATAGGTTGTATAGCAGTTTGTAAATCAGGGCAATATGGAAAAGGGACAAAAATCAAGTCCTATATGAATGGATGTCATAGGAAAAGGAGTAATAGTATTTTCTTATGTAAGTATCATAGTGAAATCATACAAAACAAATTTGCACATAGGACTGACCATGATTATTAGCCCATGATAATTAAACTATAGATTTATAAACATAATTTAAGTGAACACTACATAACTGATGAATAATGGGGACAAAAAGCATAGTAGGGTTATTGGGTTCATGCCACAAATAAACCCCCAATCATATACTGGGTTACCACTGAAAACAGTGCTGGAGTAGATGAGTAGATTGTCAGATTCAGGAAGGTTACTCATTTTCTTTACCAACTTTTTATTTAGAGAGAAAGCAATATGACAGACATATTAACAAGACATATTAATAGACATTTATACATTTCTATAGTAAACATTTTTACCAATTTATCATCCAGGAACACAGATGTGTGTCTATGTGTAACATACTATCGTGAAATAATGTAGTGGGACTAAGTATATCCTAATTTTTGTATTTGCCGGCAAAGAAAAAAATATGTAAATCCAGGTGATAGGGATTCCAACCAATACTGGACAAAACACATCTTAATCCAGCAAGGGAGTTCTAGATGTAAAGAATACTTATTTGTGACATTCAGCAAATACGTTGGTTCACTAAATCCAACTCCTTGGACACATTACAATTAATACCTTATGGCAGAGCTTTCCAAACTGTGTGTTGCAACACAGTACTGTGTCGCCTGCGGGCCCCAAGTGTGTTGCGCGACAACCCGGAAGCACGCACAGCAGTGGGCCATCAGCGCTTCCGGGTTATCGCGCAACAAACCAGGACGCCACCGCCATGCCGCCGCCGGCACAGCACACACAAACCCAAAAGTACGGTGGCGGCGGCAACCCGGAAGCGCCGCCACCGGCGCTTCCAGGTTTTTGCGTGCCGCAGTAGCGGCGGCGCTTCTGGGTTTTTGCGCGCCAGCCATTGGTGTGTCGCCAACAGCAAAAGTTTGGAAAGCCCTGCCTTATGGATTATGCTTACCAGATGATCAGTGCAGTCAATAACAGGCTTGAAATAAATGAAAATTTCTGTCTTTCAGTTTAGCAGCCATATTAAACCCAACAGGTTGGGAAGGTTAACGTGGCACTTGTTTCAATAGCTGCTTAATAGGACTGTATCGGGGGCAAAAATTCGAGTTTTCCAAAGCTAACAGAAAGAGTAAGTGATTAGAGAGCTGAAATATTAGCTGTGATTTGACAGAGGATTGATTGTGCTTTGCTCCAGCAGCAGTGAGCAATCTTCTCCCATTCACTCTTCGATCTTCTGCTGAAAAGCAGGGACAGAGCAACTTCAGCTGCTTTTTCACAATGTGCCAGCTGCTGGAAGCGGGTTGCATTGAACAGCACCTTGTTCAAGAGCACAGGTAGATAACTCAACTTCATTTCTCTTAGCCAATTCCTTTTTCCAGCCTTTTGCATACTTTTCTTTTTCTGAAGCTCTAAACAATCCCTAGCAAAATCCTAAGGAATGATTCCACATCAGATAGAACTTCATGGTTAAATACTTCAGGTTGCACCCCTTTGGACATAAAATGTGACCAATTAAATGACAAAATAGAAACACAAAGTGAAAACCACAATAGGGCTGGGGAAGGGTGGTGGTGGTGGGATAATACATTTTTGAAAATCACACTGTTACCACCTCTTTATATTTTACATATATTTCGTATATATTTACAGAATATATGAAATATACAGAAATATAGACACAGGTTATATGCTCTTCAACCTTGAGTTTATTTTAAGACTGCATAAAGACTGAATTGCTGAATGACTCACATGGGTTGTTTGTTTCTAACCATTAATATTAATATAGAGCGGTGACATCTGTCAAGTAAATACTCTAGTGCCATTTGCTACAAGATAGTGAATTGTTTATTATTGGCTAGCTGAGAATAAACTCTAGACATTTAAATTGATATTGTAAATATTAAAGCAGACTTAAGTATGATCGTAGCCTTTTGTTCATATTATTCCCATACATCCTATATATGTACAGAGACATGAGGTAGGTTATGTTAAGAATATTCCAGGGGAAAGAATAAAAATGAAAGGAATGTCAGCATTACAAAGAGAAATCAAATATAATCTCCTGTACAGTACGATTCTGATCAGGTGGAACAAACAGAGTAATTCAAAAGAGTAATATGGGACTAACATTCCAAACTTAGACACATTTACTTGTTCCTGCTGATTCCACCAGAAGAAATTTCAAAGTAAAAGTGCTAAGCCAACCATTTATTCATTTATTCAGTACAGTGGGTAACAGTTCCAGACAGATGTGTTTAAAGATTGAGATATACAGTACATCTGAAAAAATAGTTTTCACAAATATTATACAATTTGTAGAAAATATTTTTTTTTAATATGTACATACAGATTTCACAGAAGCAGCAATGCCAATATGCTTGTATTTAACTGTTCATAGGCTCCTTGGTTTATTTATAATCCTGGCTGTTCTTCCAGCAGGTTAGTTTCATAAAATCTAAGCATACCTATAAAAATGTTTTAAAAAGTAAAAGTTGGATGATGTATACAAGATATTTCAGCAGATAGAATTTGCACAATGAAAGCTCTATCTGGAAGCATGCAGCGTCACAATGAAAGCTACATGGCTTCATTTATTTCCATTGAAATCACATAGCCAAAAATCTAATTTGAATCATAAGGTGGTCATGTCATCATCACATATGCCATCATGATCATACATGAAGACATTCTAAGAAAACTGGAGATAAAGGGGTAACCAACCAAGGGGTATCAAACAGGGAGTGGGTGAAATAAAGTATGAACATATTAAAGGCAGGGGGCTTGGGGTACCACTCTGGTCACTTATAGATGGGTTAAATGCTAACAAATAATGTTTCTTCCATATTTCCTGAGAAGCGACAATATTCAATGTTTACTTATAAATACTAAAATAGAAATCATTTTTCAAGGCAGCAATTACTGTGAATCAAAGCTGAAGGCACTTCTTACCTAAAGAACGGATTCTTTAAATCAAGCACATTGCCTGATTTAAAGCCTGTCTCATCCACTATGGCAACAATCTGGATGTCATAACTCTGCCTGTGTCATAAATAGAAAATACAGTTTAATATATGCAGTTAGATACTTAATCTTTATTGAACAATAAATGGGTTGATATTCTTGTTTTGATCATTTGACCCTGGAATGAAATTACTGTTTTGTGGAAAGATTAACACGTTCTCCAGAACTATTTATCATAAAAAAATATAGCATTACTGAATTTTGGAGTGGGGGCTTTCCAATACAGATACATTGCTGGAAAACAAACACTTGGGTTCTGTCATGGGTTTATGTCACTACAAAAACAAAGAGGCTGAATTTTGGAATGGGTCTAGAATTAATATAACTGCATTTGTCCTCAAAATATGTATTTTTGAGACCCTTCAAAAGCACCTTGTGAAGAATGAGCTCACCCACTATTAATACATAACATTAGCAGTAATGCTGTAAATAATGTTAAGATAAAATTGAACTATTGCAAGTAAGCCCCTATCTTTTGTATCTAGCAATCTAGATGAATTAATCAATTCTTTCTCTAGGAGTTTAAAAAATAACGTCTTTTTAATAGTAATGTAAGTAACATTCTAGAAAAGACAATATTCGAGGTGATAAATTCGAATAAATAAATAAATAAATAAATAAATAAATAAATAAATATTAGGGCTGTGCAGGTTACAGAACTGATTTGAAACAGGTGCTTCAAAAACATACTTTGAAAGCAGTTCGGTTTAGATTTTTTAGGATTCCACATAAGCCTGAAAAAAACAGATGCTGTAAAGAGTCATATTAAAAATGTGGCTGCTTTTCTATGTTAGTTCCTTAAAGTTGCCATATTTTTAATCAGGTTCATACAGAAGCCTGAAAACATTTAGTTGCCTTAAGGAGTAATTGCAAAGAGTGGTTGCATAAGTTCTGAAGCAGTTTTTCCAAACAATTTTGGAAACATGGACATCCGTAGAAAAGATGGCAATTTGAAAAAAAAATTCCCTCAGATTTTGAATGTGCTGTTATTCTGGGCAAATGGGAGTTTTTAACACCATTTATCAAAAACAACTATTTTGTGAGTTAAAGAGGACTGTAGGCCTGAAAAACCAAGGACACGGCACCTTGTTTTAGACCCAAGACACAATAAGCCCGGTTCTTTGCTCTAATTACCTCTGGGGAATGTTTTTTCTGGAATCATTATTGATTGCTACAGAAATAGTTTTGTAAACAAGGAGGACAAGAATAGTAGATATTTATGTGATGGGACACACTGCTTCACTAAGCCTAGTAAGTTACTTCACCTTTGAAATGTAGTTCCCAACTGAATACGAGTAATATAATCCCCTTACGAAAATGTTTTTAAACAGAGTCCTGGGAGCACTAGGAAACCCTAACTAAAATATCTGCTATTTATAGGAATTCTGTTTTTCAGTGGTTTCTACTAGAATTTCTGATCTGGTCCTCTGTGCACTGAGCAGCTTATTTTTTAAAAAGCTACTGGAAGCTGGTGTTTTATTACAAGCATATATAAGCAGAAGGTGAAGGTAACAAAACGAAGGTTGTAATTTTTAAAGGCCCTATTTTAAGTGATCTTGGGTGCCCATTCCAAATGGAAAGGCAGAACACTATATATGTAAAGCAAGCCACTTACACACAACATCCCCAGCAAGTGAGCCTGTGCGCAGTAACCCAGGCTTCCCTTTTTATTTTCATTCAAAATTTCAGGTTATAAGGGTTTCTAGCCTGGAATTTGTGCCTGAAATTCCAGTTTCAGATTCTCATTTGGTCCTTTTGTTAGCCATTTTACCAACCAGATTTGACGACCCTACCAACTCTGGAACTTGGATTTTGTGGGAAACTGGCTCTAAAACTACAAGGGGCTCTAATTTCAACCCAGTCATCACAACTTATGCAAAGTAATGATACAGACAATATGGAAGCCCCATGAAGCGTTCAAGTTCCATTGTGCGTATAAACATCTTCCTTGGTACCCATCAGATTCCATGTCTCAACAGAGTTTATACATTTTTAACAACACTTTTAAATTAAAAGAAAATGGGAAGCTGACATGTTGCAAAGCAGAGTACAGTATTTCTAACACTGCCCCTGGGCTCCAAATGGACTCCATGGACAGATGTAATTCAGTGCTTAATATGGAAGTGGGCAACCAAATGGACAAAGCTAAGCAGGCACAATAAGGAGCATCCTGTCAAGGGAGGGAAAGGAGGCAGAAGGAGTGGAAGGGAACACTGGTTCTTTGGAGGTGGTTATGTCTTCCAAGAAGGGGCGTGGTGGCTCAGTGGGTAAGACGCCAGGCTTGTCAATCTTGTCAATCGGAAGATCACAAATTCGGAGGTTCAAATCCCTAGCCCTGCGTGCGGAGTGAGCTCCCGCACTAGCTCCAGCTCTTGCCAACCTAGCAATTCGAAAGCATGCAAATGCAAGTAGATTAATAGGTATCACTTCAGTGGGATGGTAACAGCGTTCCGCATGCGTCATGCTGGCCACATGACCGTGGAAGCGTCTTCGGACAACGCTGGCTCTTCGGCTAACAAACGGAGATGAGCACCGGCCCCTAGAGTCGGACATGACTGCACAAATGTGTGGGGGGAACCTTTACCTTTACGTCTTCCAAGGCAGCCATTTAGTGAGTGGGCAACCCCTTCAGGCAGCCATTTGGCACATCACAGATGTCTTCAGAATTCCAAATGTGCCCATCAGCCCCCACAAGCTGGAGATTCTAGACAACAGCAATGACTAACTTCTTGTATTCTGTATGCATGTGCTGGTTCTTATTTATATCTAACTATTTTCTGCAGGTCATGCTAACATCTTTTCTGGCTAAACACAGGACACATATGCTGCCACAGTCGGATTGCCCAATTATACCTCTATTGACTTTACCAATGTTAAAAGTAACAGGAAATAACCAAAATTATTCCACTAAGAATAATTATTGCGCTAGACATTATGTAGGACAGCTGGACAGAATTAACCTTTCATCACCATGAAAGAAATCTACTTACCGTTTATTTGCTATAAATAAGACTTCCCCTGAAAGTGTTTCCCCTTCTTTGGCAAAGAGAGGAGTTTGGAAAAGGCAGCGCACTTGATACCAATGTGTCAGAGGCTCTGTTGGAGCAGTTGAGAGCCAAACTGTTACCCTTAAAATGAGAAATTAAATAAATGTGAAGCATCAAGAGAAACAGAAGCTAAGGTTGCCGTAAAGCAATTTCCTGAATGTTCAGGAGTAAGACAGTGGCACAGTTCCTAGGTTACTATTCTGGGAATAGGAGCTTCCACTGAATAGAAAGAGTTATAGTTCCCAGAAGACATCTTTTGCAGGTGCAATTCTCCTTCAATTTATAGAAAAAAACTTTCTAGTCAGTATATAATGTCTAAGGAACTATATTCAAACAGTAATCCAGCAAGTAAAAAGATGGAGCACTATAAATAAAGTAATGATTTTAAGAGAGAAAGAGAGGGATGGATGGAAAATACACCATAGAAGTCAATGCTACTCCACCAATGTAATGGCTGTTAGGACCATAGCCTCAGTCACAATAGAATTGTCAAGCTAGCTTTCTGGTTTGCTACCAGTTTAAGACAAACACTGAAGGAAATAAATACTCTTGCACCTTAGCCATACTTCTCTGTTTAATATGTTCAAGATTAAGGAAACTCACTACTTGACATTCCTAACCTAAATTATCTAAAACAGAGGAACCAGTGCTTCTGATTCAGGAGGTAGCAATCTTGATAGAGCTACATACCCACTGAAGGATCAGGTTTACAAACTAGCTTCTTAAGACCTACAGAACCCATTGGCTCACATTTTTCCTAGCTGAAGTTGCTATACAGCTGTAATTCCTTCTGGACTGAGATCATAAAGCCATAGTTATCCTGTCTTGCTAATTAATGTTGCGCTATTATATGGGGAAGCCTTCTTGGAAACTTTAGTTTAGAACACAGTACTAGGCTGCTAATTGGAGAGAATATATTTTTATTGTTCTTTGAAATAAATTTGCTGACTGTTCATCTGTTGCAAATCACAATTCAAACTGTTGATGCTTACTTTTAAAACTACATAGTTTGAGATACTGGTATTTTATATGTCTTTGTCAACATATTACTATCCATGCAATAAAGTCATAGCTGAAGGCTATGATATGATTGATTCTCTCTTCTGGAATAAAATGGGTGATAATTGGGAAGAGATTCCTATTATGGCAAAACAATTCTAAGATGCTTTCCAGAACGGTGCATTTTTCTGTACCTTGGGCATAAAGTCTTTATTAAGCTGATTTTGTTTTATTCTGATGCAGTTTCTTTGTGCATTTTATTCCTTTTCAACATATTCTTTTAATTGCCCTTGTCCAGCTGATGGCCAGCTTGAAAGACTGTGCATGATGGATGGGATGTAATGAAAAGAAGAAAAAGCATGTACACTGAAGTTATTTACTGCTACCAGGAATGAGAAACATGCTCTAAGATGACAAAATAGACTTAGAGTCTGGTAGCTGGCTGGGGGATTCTGGGAGTTGAAGTCCACATATCTTAAAAGTTGCCAAGGTTGAGAAACACTGTCCTAGTTCCACTCAGGACCTGATTTGTTTTTGATTCATCACATTATCTAAAACAGACTCAATTAGTATTTATTTTTGATGTGGCCCACTCAATGTTGAAAAGAAAAAATACGTACAGTGAGCCAACAAATGCCACATCAAACCAAAATGCCAAGCCGTGAATTAATCCAGATTGCATCATTTGGAATACAAAAGGGATTTCCACTCTATAGAAGGAAATTAAAAAAATAACATAATTAGAAAACCACAATCAAAAATATGAAAGTGTCATGATGATTGGCATCCTTAAAAAGAGCATTTTACTAGAAATCAAATTAAATGGTTTTTCACCCAAGGAAGTGTATCTAAAATAACAGCTTTTCTGGATGAAATATTTACTGAGCATATTTACTGAGTTCAACGTCATGTTGAACCCTTAATAAAAAATGACTGCAGCCCAAAGGCAAGGAAAATTAATTTATTTAAATTGTAGGTCATCAATATTCACAGATAAAGTTTCCTAAACTCAATAATACTAGACTGACCATATTTCCTTGAGACGAAATGGGACGGGGGTGGTTGCCTCCTCCTGTCGGCGCGTGGGGGTGGGTGGGGTGGGGGGCGTGGTGGGCAGAGGTGATTCCCCTTCTGGGTTCCCTCCAATCAGCTGCTCCTCCCCCACCCATCGCGCTGCCTGGCCCGCCCCTCCCGCGTGCTGATAGGCGGAGGCGACTCCCCCCTGCCCCCCCCAACCAGCCGCTCTGCCCCCGCCCATTCCTCTTGTCCCATTTTTTTTGCCTCCACCTGTCAGTGTGTGGTGGGGCGGGGCGGGCAGCACGGTGGGCGGAGGCAGAGCAGCTGATTGGGGGGGGCGGGGGAAGTCACTTCCACCTATCAGCGCGTGGGAGGGGCGGGCTGGGCAGTGTGATGGGCGGGGGCGGAGCAGCTGATTGGAGGGAACCCAGAAGCGGAATCGCCTCCGCCTGTTGTGCTGCTCAGCCCGCCTCTCCCACCTCCTTTGCTGCGCACTGGTGAGCGGGGGCAATTCCTCATCCGGGTTTAAAAAAGGGACAAAATTGAGATTTTTAGTATAACGACAGGACGCTCCAGAAATGGTGAAAAAATGGGACAATCCCATTCAAAACGGGACGTATGGTCAGCCTAATTAATACTCTCACTGCAGGTTTGGCAGACCCTACTCTGTATTTCAAGAACACATCTTAGATGCAACACCAGCATGCAATGAGTGACTTTAACAACCATTCTTAACCAATTATCTAAGACTTGCCTAAATTGGATGGCAAACTATAAATTGCATTACAGTCAATGCACATGGGATGGGACAGTTTATACTAAATTATGTTCTACTCTAAATACTATGGTTCTTTTAGTAGAGCACACTACTCTAGGATAAAAAGTACATATTTTGAGTGTATCCCACTCAACATGCCGTACAGTGACTAGCTTGCTAATAAATTGAAAACTATACCAACAAATAGTGGTTCAAAACGGAACAGTATAATATGGGAAAATAGACTCTTACCTATGCAAATCTTCCTCTTCTGCTTCTATAAAACTAACAGTGTATTTCACTGTCCGGGCCATCAAAATTCTAATGTCAAATGTGTCCTGCAAATAAAAATGGAAAAGAAAGAACATGTATCATCATCTAGAGGGGGGGGTGGCAACTACAACTACAACTTCCATATGGAATGCCAGTGTTAAATATAAAAATAAATAAATCATCTGAAATTTTGTGAAATCACAACTTGTGAAACATCAGTGTTCTCACATGACTTTTTACCAAGATTTTAAGATAGAATCTCAAAAATCTCACATGAAAATGCAGATGTCTCATACCTGCATTTTCATGTGAGATTTTTACATTCTTTAATGGGACTATGCAACATCTTAGTGGGTGTGCATATGTGTAAGAAACAGAAATTGGCGGTAAGCTTAAGAATTCCTTCCTTGTGTATATCACCAACCCATATTTGCAATAAAGAAGCCAAAATAAATGTTAAGTTTCCTTCAAGTTGAACTCAACTCCTGTTTTTTTCTTTGGCAAGTCCATTCTGTTTTCTTAGCAGTAGCATGGAAGTGATTTATTACTGTCACCTTCTAGATATTTTTTGAGAATCCAGTCTAGCCTACAGCCCTGATACTTCCTGGAAATCCCTCATCTAGGTAATAACCCATCCAAGTAATTATCAAGCCTGTTAAGCTTTTGAGACCAGTCAAGGTAATCTGAGGCAAAACCGATTTATTATTATATACTGGATAATGGCACATCGTAGAGAAAAAAATTGCAGCTGCAGACAGTCCTACATAATTCCACATGGTTTTTTTTTCTGTTTTTGGAAAAATTGTGAATAAAGAATATAATTTTTTATAAATTAACCTGTTTTGTCTTATGCTTAAAAACAAAAAAATATATATCAATTTTCATAAGCAACATGTTCTACATATACCATCTCTTCCTATGCAAATAAAATCCTCTGAATTCATTTCAACAATAAATTATAAATCTCTCATTACTTTTGATCAGATGATTCTAAATTACGACTTTTTAAAAACCTAATCGCAATATTCCTCACTGATGAACATTTTCAAGCAATCAAATAACATGTACTCCCACTGTTATCTGTGCCTGTGACAAAAATTCAACAAAGAGGCAAAGAAGACTTCGCAATATGGTTAAAGATGTTGGGGTTTATAACATAATTTCCAGGCCCCTTTTCTCCTTTTTATAAACAAATATGCATGTTACATGCCTTTAATGCTGCTTTATATATTTTCATTAAAAAGGTAAAGGTTCCCCCCGCACATTTGTGCAGTCGTGTCCGACTCTAGGGGCCGGTGCTCATCTCCGTTTGTTAGCCGAAGAGCCAGCGTTGTCCGAAGATGCTTCCGTGGTCATGTGGCTGCATGACGTGCGCGGAACACTGTTACCTACCCACCAAAGTGGTACCTATTTATCTACTTGCATTTGCATGCTTTCAAATTGCTAGGTTGGCAAGAGCTGGGGCGAGTGCGGGAGCTCACTCCGTCACGCGGGGCTAGGGATTCGAACCTCTGAACTTGCGATCTTCCGATCAACAAGCCTGGCGTCTTACCCGCTGAGCCACCATGCCCCTATATTTACATTAGTTTAGCATAATTCAATTTAAAAATTAATAATTCTGATGCTAATTTCTATGCATTTTTAAAAAGAACTGTCAATGCTCTACTTCAAGATACATTTATGCACTCAGAAATGGATGTTAAGTAGCTGCCTAACCATTTTCCATTTTTTCATGTGAGTACAACATCACCCTAAATTATTTTGTTAAGAGAGAGAGAAAATAATTTTTCTCTTGCAACAGGGAAAGCAGTTTGGAGACACTGATTTTAACTAGAAAAAATAGCAACAGGACATGAGCTAACAACTGCTCATGGGATACTATTTTTTTCTTATTTTGGACATTTTGGATTGGAAATACATATCCAAGAAAGGAAAAAGAGGAAGGACAGAATCATAAGAGTTCCATTTTAATATGTAATATAAGCCTCAGACAGGATATTATTGGCTAACTTTACTAAGCTATAAAATGGCAAAATGTGGCTTGAGAGGAACCTATGCCAAGATGAGGACAATCAATTACTGAGAAGCTTGAAAACAATGTGTTGTCAAACTGACTCTTCCTGAAGGACAATAGAGGATATGTTTTGACAGATCTCAAGAGCCCCCAGATGGGAAAAAAATGGCTGCCTTTGGAACATAATGCAAAAGAAAGGCAAAGTACAAAGAAATAAAAAGAGCAATTAAAAATAACTTACTACAATGGGCTGTCTGAAGTACTCATCTACTGCTGCATTACGGAGACTGGACAGATTTACCCCATAAAAACACTGCTGATACCTGGAAGGAATAATGTATTTGTTTTGCTTTTTTAAAAGTAAATTCAGAGAAAGAAGTCTTATGGACCTCACATAACAATGCCAGATCCATGTGTATTATTGAAAGACAAAGACACACACGCATACACAGACACACACACGAAACAAGAAGACTGCCCAACGCATTTTTTTTAATTGTAAAAATATATATTTTGACTCGGTGTAATTGTTTATTGGTAATTGCTTAATACAGCAATTAACTCTCAAAAAATTCCAGAGCCCTAAGCAATTTCATTAAAAATAAATTTTAAAAGAATTAATGGTCACAATTCAGCTACAACATTAAGTTGTGGTACTTATGTGTTAGATACTCTCCTTAAACCTTGGACTGATATCCAGAAGCTGGCTTTTACAACCCCACCATGCATGGAATCCAGCTTTGGATTTCACAGGTGCTTTTTCAGAGGAAAATGATATTTTTACTCTGGCCCTTGAAATGGGTATTAAGCACCAATTTAGGGAGGACTGCAAGTAGGCAAGAGAAACTCCAGACTTGAACCAAATCAGTATGTTCCTATATTAGGATCATTTGTAAGCTGAAAAGGAATGGCCAAGAAAAGACTATAGTAGGAAGGACTTATCAAGCAAAGGCAACAAGTACCTGAACATAATGGGAACTTTCAGGTTTTTGAAACAAAGGCTGTGCTCGGACTTCCGGTGGGGACATGGCGGACTGAACAGCTGTGCCCGCAGCCTCAGCGGGCAGAACTGACAACGGGGCAGTTTTTTCGGGCTCAGGCAGGATTTTCCTGAAGCCCAGGAGTGTTTTTCCGGAAAAAGGAAAACACCTGGAATCACCCGATCTGTCCTCCGGACAGCTGCTTGCAGCCAGAAGATCGTAAACAGCGTTCGTGCTCGACTGGTAAGAGCTAGCCAGGAGGCTGGGATGTCACCATTTCCAAGCCACACTGTAGCCTTAAAAGGACACTAAGACCGGCCACCCCATTTCTAAATCACCCAATTTATATTTCTTTTAAGTACGCGTACCCTACAAGAGGCTTTCTACAGCAAGGAGAAGCGGGTTCTCTTGGTGCTTATCGTTATTTTGGGGATAATTTTTTTTTAAAATATATATTTTTAAGTTTTGGATTGTGTTTTCCATCCAAATATTAAGGAGGATTGAGAGTAAATAATTGTCTCCCTGTTACTATTTTTGTACTAAATTTGAAGATATTAGCATTTTCCTACATGTTGAATCTGCTGTTTTGAACTTTCAGTTTTCTGCTTCTACTTTCCCTGGGGAACTGTCTGCATATCTCACTTTCGCTTGTGTAAACACATTCCGGAATTCTTTCACATCTTTGACTTTCGCTGGTTAAGCTCCTATGGGGTGCCATAATCTACTGCGTGAGACATGGAGGATTTTAAACAGACTTTCTCTGACTTCCAACGAGATTTTAAACAGATTCTTTCTGATTCCTAACAAGTTTTTATGCAAGGCATTCAGGACATTGTGGAAAATATGACGTCTAAAATGTGTCATCTGGTTGGGGATGTCGTGGAGGAAACAGGAATTTAACAGCGACAGAAATGTCTCTTCTAAGAGTGAGATCGGGACTTCTGTTGAAATGCTGGATGAAGATCGGATAGTCGAGTTGAAGAAATTAAAGGGAGAGATTGAGTTGCAAGCCATAAGTGAAATTGATCTTCTGATGGAATGCCATGGAAAAGAAGGGGTTATTGTGTATGGGAGGTCTCCTGAAGAGAAGTCAGAGTTTTTGAGGGGGCAGTTGGGCTCTTTGATTTTTTTAAGAAAAAAGCTCTGTGCACATTGTGGTGATATGTAAATGCTCTGGTTTATTTTGAAGTGGGATAAGGGTTTAAGAATATTTATCTGGATTGCTTTTAGGGTTTGGCTGATTTCATTTATGTTTAGTGATTTGGATTAAGATAATTAATATATAATAAAAAATAAATTTCTGGTTTTGGGTTTAATATGATTAAGATTATTAAAATTGTTTTATTATCAAGTACAATGATAGACAATTTATATGTTTTTTAGTTTGATCTTTATTATAGTAGACAGGAATGTATAGAATAGTAGTAGGAAGGAAATAATTGAATAAATGTTAACTGGGGGGGAAGTTGATTAGGTGGTTTATATTTTTCTTTTTTTTTTCTTTTAATATAAGTGGAGGGAACAATTGTATTTAGTGATTGTTATAATGTGCCAATGGAATGATTTATAGAAATAATGTGATTTTGGTTTAATATAGAGTAAGGGATTGATTAGGGGAAATTGTTGTATATCCTTGCTGTTAAAAGTCAGAAGTCACCTCTTTTTGTAATTTTGAAAAATGTTCTCTTGTGTTTCTACATTTTTTTAGTTTTTTCTTTTTTTCTTTGTAGTTTTTTGTTTTTTCTGTAGCTTTTATCTTTGCTTGAAACTTAATAAAATTCTTACAAAAAAAAGAAAGGCTGTGCTCCACATGGGTCTCAATAAAGAAAACATCAGTGGTGGTGGTGGTGGTGGATACTTGGGCTCATGCAAAGAATTGTGTTGCAGGATTCTTAATCCTGGTCTAAGGGCAAAGAAGTAATTGTAGACTTGTGACTGATGCCACTCTGAACTTTGCTATCCATTAGAAGGGTGAAAGCATTTTGCAAATGGGTTATTTTCCCTACTAGAACTCCATATTGCATAATTAAATAGCAGCATATTGATTTGTAATTAGATATGTAATACAACATTCTACTATCTCAGAATTTTTAATTTAGTTAACAAAAGAATGTATATACTTAATTCAATTCATGGAGGAGGTACATGATGAACAAGAGCAAGCAAAAGTTTTTATTTGTGGCAGTGCTACGGACTTTCCATTTGGGCACTCTTTTCAGAACAAAAATGGTGATTAAATGGATCTCCGGAGCCATGGTTTTGGGGAGTATCTTAAGCAAACATAAAATAGAAAACTACAGAAGCTAGCACAGATCTTCTTTTTGAAAAATAGTGCATTTAATAAGCAAGAAATATGTGAGCCTCAACAGCTGTGCCTTTATTCAGCCAGAATCCAAAAAAAAACTGGATCCAGGTGGTGTGAGTGGAGGGTGTTACAGTATGATAATGGCATATTAATTTGAACAGCCTTTTCCCAGCTGCTTGTCTGCATGGGATGATGAGAATAGACCAACACATCTGGAGGATACCAAGTTAGGCAAGGGTGAATTAAAAACTTTTTCAACTGTGTCTCAGCATGTTTATTTTGTCAGTTTGAGGACCTACCTCTTCTCTTTCAAATTCCTACTGTACAACTTCACAGAATTTGGTATCTTTATCTCTATTCCCACATGCCAAACTTTAGTACCACATAAATCACTGCTGCAAGTACTGAAGCTTATGCAGAAGTGGTTTCCAGGGTTGGGTGCAGCAAACTCCAATATCCAGAAGTTCCACAATCTCATCAAGGCATCATCTGATGCTCAACAATTTTAGGAAGTAACAACAACAAGAAAACTATTTAAACTGGAAAATGACTGGTATCTGTTAGAGAAAGAAGGTACACATTCATTCAAACAAATGCAACCCAAGGAATGTCTGCCAAAAACAAACTTTCCAACCCAATGAGAACTACTGCTTTACAAATAATTTTGAACTCCACACTTAGCATTACACAGTTAAATAGAAAATAATTTAAGTGTAGTTCTTCTATAAGAATCCAAGTTTAAGATAAAAAATAAAGATCAACTTATTATTCCAGAGTCAGAATAACCTTATTGCTTTCAGAGATACTTTAACAGTACATGAAGTAAATCAAACTAAAGTCAGATAACAAAGTAAGCACAACACATAAGATGTGCAGGCTTTTTCCAACACAGAAATTAAATCTAGGTAAAAAAACAAAACAGCCTATAGAACTAGTTTGTTTCTTGCCTTAAAAAAAAATAGAAAGGCCACAACTTATTTACTGTTACAAGAGAACTGTAAATACTTAGATGGCGTGTTTCAGAAGATATAACTTCTAAAGGTATAATTTCTGATTAAATAATCCAAATTGATTACTATAAATCTGAACTGGTAAATAAAGCAATGAATTAAACTGAGATGTTTAGGAGATTACAAGTAGTGCGAGCAAACTATGGTAAAAAAAATTTAGCAGAAGTATTGACATATTTCAATCAATACTACTTTTTCTTAAACTTCATAAAAATGTACTTTATATAAGCTTCAGTGCAATTACTGAGTTTCAGTAGTTTATACATTACAGACTTTTTTGCATGCATTTTCGGAACATGCTTAAATTACTGTGTTTCGTTCTACTTGTTGTGGTAAAAGGTACCCCCCCAACACACACGTGAACTGCATTCACTACCGAACCTATGAGATGCCCCCCGTCCCCAAATACATGTGAACCACTTAAAGTGCCCTTGTAAGAAAACATTTACAGAAAACTGAATTGATCCTATATGGCAACAGGGAGAAGAATCAGACAGGAACCAGTGGCCCAGTAAACTAAATTGTTTATATTCACTGACCATATCTCAGAGATAATATGGCTAGCATGCCAACCTAATAGGAAGGGATAAATCATAAGGTCACACTGTAATTCACACCGTGTCTGCCTTATTCTTTGTCTTCTCTTTGTAATGTAGTAGGCCAGAGGTATATAAGCTGTGGTTCTGCTTTTGCTCAGGACTGCTCAACAAGCTGCCAATGCTTTGCTGGGAGCCCAGTGTACACTGTATCAGTATGCACGCTAATAAATTTAAGTTGTATCTTCAAAGGTATTTGGTTGTTTTAGGTGAGTCAGGTTTTGGTCACAACATACTAAATCAGTTCTTCAAAATACTTCAGAATGGCCATATTAGATCTGATAATCTAAATAATTTGTGATGGAAAAATGTCACCAAATTAAAACAGTGCTCAATGTCTGATTTTCTGAACAGGACATTTCAGCACTAATAAATACGTATTTTAAATCCTATAATATGCTGTTTACAAATTGTATTCTTATACCAATGCAGTAAGGAGATATAATCCAAGTGATTAAAACACTCCAAAAGAATATTCTGAACCAATTTTGAAGGATCAGATGATAATATTAAAACTAAGCTTTTATATCTATATATTTCAGCCAGAAGCCTAGAGGGAGGGAGGGAGGGAGGGAGGGAGGGAGGGATTTATTTATTTTATCTCTCACATTTCTGTACCGCCCATCTCGCAAGCGACTCTGGGTGGTTTACAATTCAATTAAAATAACAAGAGATTAAAATCATAAAAATAAGTACATCATAAAAATATAAATATAAAATATATAAAATATTTAAAATTTATATAAAATATACATTCCTTGGGGCCACATCACGGGGCCATTATCCTTATAGATAAAGTTAAAATCTTCAAATTGAACTTAACTTCTGGTGCTTTCATGGATGTGTCAGTGCCATTTTCTTGGCAAAAGTATGGAATAGTTTGACATTACCTTCTTCCAGAATGTTTTCTGAAATTCCCAGTCCAACCTAAAGCCCTGGATTTCCCACATGGTCTCATATCCAAGTATTAACCAGAGACAACCCTGTTTAGCTTTCTAGATTAGCCAAAGTCTTTGTAAAATAAATGTATCATTGTGTGCACAATAAAACTTGGGTGGGGCTGAGACTAAAGAACTACTACCACTACAAAAAATACAGTGGAAGGTATATCAGCTCCCTACACATCCTCAGAAATTCCAAGAGATCTTCCAGATGATCAGCCTTTCAGTCTCCCAATCCTTCCCAATCAGTTTAAAGTGCACCCAAGTGTGTACCCAAGATTGATTCAGGCTGTTTGCAGATTTAGGCATAATGACACTATGAGTATGGTCATGTCCCTATATTTGCAAGTATAGAAATCAGAGAACTGCCAGCCAATTAGTTCTTCACATTTCTGACTAATAATTGAGCATAGTGAGAACAGACTCGCCCTCGAAACACAAGGCAATACTGTAATACACTGAAATGTCTGAAGCTGCATTTGCTGGAATGGCATTTCTCCCTTCAAGGTTAAAAAGGCTGTGGCATATGGATATACTGTGACTGCAATCCCCCAATGGTGATGTCGTACAGCTGGCTAGGGGTGGGATTGTGGCCATGTCTGCCCTACTTCTGGACTGCACAACCATCTGGAAGACCACCAAGATGGTAAGAGGGAAGTGCCTATATACTTTCTCCAAGTACATTATCTCCATTCTATAACCCTGTTCTTAATTTTTTTCCCATTTTGTCACCAAGCCTATGTATCTCAAGCTGTGAAATAGTCTCTAAAGGGAGTTCTGCTTGGCAAACTCATTATTCTTTCAGCTTCAGATAATTACATTTTTATTTTCCTGCGAAGAATGTAACCATGGGACTGTTATCTATTTTATTATTTTGCAACTTTTAGTTTAGATTTTTATACTTACATTCAATTATTCAATTATATTTGTAAAAGAGCCTACATCAGAAGGCCACATCTTGCAAGTGCAATGTAATGAATGGGAAAGCATGTGTGTCTGTGTGTACATACATAAGCAAATTAGACTGCATACACTATCTGTGTACATCTATGACAAATATAAATTTATGTTTGCAAATGAAGGTGCATAATTATCATAAGTATATTTGCGCATGCAGTAGGAGAGAAAACTGAAAGGTAAGTGCAAAGAGAAGATGCTATAAATAATTTTCTCTACACATCATGATTATCATGGGGTCCTTAATTACATCTTTTTAATGAGCTGTTAAGTGACTCCTAAAGTAAACAAGTGCCTAACAAAATCTATCTTAAAATGCACTGCAGACATCTGTCTGTGTACTAATAAAAAGAACACTGAATAATTAAGGAGAATTTAGAAAGTCTTGTTGAGATTCCCAGTTTGGAATAAATTATCTTGCAGGTGTTTCAGTACTTCTGTTTCTATATATATTGTGTGTAAGTGTATATGGTTGGCTTTGTATACAGCCATTTATTTCCATTGTAAGAAATAGGCAGAACAGAGAAAGAATCTTGTAATCATTTTGTTGTATTATAAAAGGACTATATTATTTTAAAATAATACCCTAATCAAGGAAGAATCAAGGAGAAAACCACACAAAACTGGCAGGGCAAGCTTCGGTATATAAGCAGGGAGCAAACCCCACACTCACTAGCACTGATGAGGTTACCAAGTTGGGCAATGAAAACAACCAAACTCAGAGAGCATCAAGGACTCCACGGTTCAACCCTTAGCTTCTATTGGACTTAATACTTTAAAAAAATGGTTAACAAAACAGAATAAAAACTTTAACACTCCTAGTCAAACCCCTAGAAAGTATAGGCATGACATAATTTGTCATGTCAGGCAAATTCCATGATTCCTTTTTCCTTTAGCCTGGCTGCCTTAACTGCAAAGAAAGCAACCTGCTGTGTTACAAACAGGTTAGTACCTTGTAGGAGGAAATTCAAATTGCTTTCAGCATTCGAAATCCTCAAATCATTAAGGCAGAGCTTTCCAAACTTTTCATGTTGGTGACACGCTTTTTAGACATGCCTCATTTCGCGACACACTCTTACAGCAGGGCACAAGGCAGGCACTAGGACCTTCGTGGAATCCTGGCAGGGCAGGTCTGGAGGCAGCAAGGCACAAGGCAGGCACTAGGACCTGCGTGGAATCCTGGCAGGGCAGGTCTGGAGGCAGCAGGGCACAAGGCAGGCACTAGGACCTGCGCGGAATCCTGGCAGGACTCGGAGGCAGCAGCAGCGACACACCCAGACACTGCAGCCGACACACTAACGTGTCCCAACACAGTTTGGAAAGCTCTGCATTAAGGCCTGAAAATAAATAACAATTTCTATATTTAGCACACAACTGGCATATGTAATATGTCTATGAAGGTTCTCAGTCATCCAGGTGGAACAGTCTGTGGCTTGAATCATGTCAACTGGATTTCTATTTTCTTAGTGGAAACGTTTCACTCCTTATCCAAGGAGCTTCTTCAGTCTGAGTAAAGTTAGTAAGGGAATCCTTAAATATGTTTCTAGGCTGGCTGTGTGACCTTGCACCTGGGGCTAGGTCATGGTTATTTTTGAGATGTTTGTTTCTAAGTCCCTTTAACATCTAAAGGAGGATCGTTAAGATTACCCTGCTGCTGTTGAGCTTGTGAAATGGTCTTAATCTTCCTAGGCACAGAAGACAAAGCAGGAAGGAAGATAGGGGAAAGGTTATGCCTGAGGCCCCCACCTCTATTCAAGGAAGGATTTTCCAAGTTGGCATGAATGGATTCCTTGACCCCTCTCTCAAACCACCTATCTTCTCTGTCTAAAATGTGAACATTAATGTCCTCAAATGAGTGTCCTTTTTCCTTTAGATGAAGATAAACTGCTGACTCTGGTCCTGTGGTGTTACTTCTCCTGTGTTGGGCCATCCTCCTGTACAAAGGTTGTTTGGTTTCTCCAATGTAGAGTTCAGAGCACTCCTCACTGCACTGGATTGCATACACTACATTGCTTTCCTTGTGTTTTGGAGTTTGATCTTTGGGGTGTACAAGCCTCTGTCTCAGTGTGTTGGTGGGTTTGAAATATACAGGTATGTGGTGTTTGCCAAATATCCGTTTGATCTTTTCAGACACGCCAGCCATGTAAGGAATGACCAGGTTCTTCCGTTTACTCTGAGTCTCAGCCCTATCTGTCGCTGTTTTAGGTCTGGTAGACTTAGATTTGGTGAAGGCCCAATTTGGATATCCACAGGCCTGCAGAGCTGTTCTCAGATGCTGCTTTTCATTCTTTTTGGAATCCATGGAGGTGGGGATGGTTTCTGCTCTGTGTGACAATGTCCTGATGACTCCTAGTTTGTGCTGCAGTGGATGGTGGGAGTCAAACATCAGGTATTGATCTGTGTGTGTGGGTTTCCTGTAGATCCCTATTTCTAGCTTGCCACCGGTCCCAATGAGGACTTCACAGTCTAGGAATGCCAGTCTGTTGTCCTTGGTGTCTTCTCTGGTGAAGCTAATGTTGGCATCTATAGTGTTTATATGGTCCGTGAAGGCCTGTACTTCCTGGGCCTTGATTTTGACCCAGGTGTCATCCACATACCTAAACCAGTGGGTGGGCACCGTTCCCTGGAATGTGTTGAGTGCTTTCTTCTCCACTTCTTCCATGTATAAATTGGCCACAATGGGTGACACAGGAGAACCCATGGCACAGCCGTGTTTTTGTCTGTAAAAGTCACCTCTGTATGTGAAATAAGTGGTGTTAAGACACAGGTCCAGAAGATGGCAGATCTGGTTTGGGTTGAGATGGCTTCTCCTTTCCAGGGTGCTGTCCTCTTCTAGTCTCTTCCTGACAGCGGATAGAGCATGAGTGGTGGGGATGCTGGTGAAAAGGGAGGACACATCAAAGGAGACCATAGTTTCATCTGTATCCAGTTTCAGGATCTTTGCTTTGGAAACAAATTCTTCCGAATTATAGATGTGGTGTTCAGAGTGTCCAACTAGAGGTGCTAGTATGGTAGAGAGGTGTTTGGCAATGTTGTATGTTACCGAATTGATGCTGCTGACTATGGGTCGGAGGGGTGTTCCTTCCTTGTGGATCTTAGGAAGTCCGTAGATGCAGGGGATGGCTTCTCCAGGATACAGACGGTGGTAGGTAATCCTATCGATGGAGCCATCATGTTCCAATTGTTTCAAACTGTCTATTGCCTTTTTCTTGTAATTGTTGGTGGGGTCTCTTTTCAGTTTTTCATATGTATGGTGATCCTCCAAAAGTGAGGTAATTTTATTGTGGTAGTCTGCAGTGTTTAGAACCACTGTACATCTTCCTTTGTCAGCAGGTAAAATGGTGATGGTTTCATCTTTGCTGAGGGCTGTCAGGGCTCTCCTCTCTTGGACGGTAAGGTTGGGGGGAGGAGGTTGAGCACTGGACAGAGCTGCAGATATTTTAAGCCGGAGTTGTTCTGCTTCTTCAAAAGGTAGGTGGTTGTTGTGGATGGCAGATTCTGTGGCTGTAATGAGCTCCACAACCGGAACTTGCTTGGGAGTGATGGCAAAATTAAGACCTTTGGCTAGGACATCTCTCTCTGGTTGGGTAAGTTCTCTGTCTGAGAGATTTTTCACCCACATGTTCTTTTTGTCCTCTGTGGTCCTGTTGTTGTTGTTCCTCCCAGCGGTTTCTCCAGTTCCTTGTTTCTGCTTGCTGCGAGAAAGAAGAATGTCAAATTTCTTAGTTTGCCTCTCCTTTGTCTTGTGATGCTGGGCCAGCTGTACTTTATTGCCAAGCTGAATAACTCTATCCAATATTGGGTCAGGAAGGGTGGCTGAGACCTTTCCCCTATCTTCCTTCCTGCTTTGTCTTCTGTGCCTAGGAAGATTAAGACCATTTCACAAGCTCAACAGCAGCAGGGTAATCTTAACGATCCTCCTTTAGATGTTAAAGGGACTTAGAAACAAACATCTCAAAAATAACCATGACCTAGCCCCAGGTGCAAGGTCACACAGCCAGCCTAGAAACATATTTAAGGATTCCCTTACTAACTTTACTCAGACTGAAGAAGCTCCTTGGATAAGGAGTGAAACGTTTCCACTAAGAAAATAGAAATCCAGTTGACATGATTCAAGCCACAGACTGGCATATGTAATGTGCCAGAGCTTCTATTGCGCCTGCCCCACATACAAAGTCTATCTTGTTCTGGGATGCCTTGGAATCTGCCTTGACACATCATTGTATCCATTTACTCAAATTGGAGACAGCTTAGACCAGGGGTCGGCAACCGGTGGTCTGCGGGCCATTAGGAAGTGGGCCGCAGTGTGAGCCGAAGCAGCTGATTGGTGGGGGCCCGGAAGGGGAAACACCTCCACCTATCAGCGTGCGGCTCACAGCGTGTGCGATGAGGCTTTTGCCTTTCTGCATGAACTGAGGGCATTCTTGGGGTCCCGAGAGCCTGCCCTTTCGAAGGGGCAAGCTCCGGGGACCCCGAGAATGCCCTCTGTTCTGGCAGAAAGGCAAAAGCTTCACCGGGCGCCCAGGCTGCCGGCCACTGAGCAGCGCAGGGGGGCGAGTGGAAAATCTCCACGCCGAAAGGGGCCCGGCAGCATGCAGACGCGCAGCGAGGCTTTTGCCTTTCTGCCAGAACCGAGGGCATTCTCGGGGTCCCTGGAGCTTGCCCCTTCGAAAAGGCAGGCTCTGGAGACTCCAAGAATGCCCTCAGTGCCCCGGAGTGGCAGGCCTGCAAACCCCGCCCCCGTCCGATTGGCTGCCGCCCGCAAACCCCGCCCCCGGTCCTTGAAAAAAAATTTCCTACGGGGGTGGTCCCTGATGGAAAAAAGGTTGCCGACCCCTGGCTTAGACTACACAATAATCCCTTTTCACTGGAAAAGCCAATTACTTTTCTTCTTGAAATTGGGATTTAATTCCTGCTAGCCATTTCAAACATAATATAAAGATCTTGCCCTAACCAATTACATATTTTTCATTCATAGGCAGGATTTAGAAAAGCAAAGCTTCGTGTCAATTTGAAAGTAGGTGTAATACCTTATTTTCCCCCTTGTTCATCCTTACATTCATATACATAATTCCACTGATGTGCATCCACGCCTCCTCTTCATACCTTTTATATTCTGTGCTTTAATTTGATTTCTCATTTATCTTTCTATACCTAAAGTAATTGTCCTAAAAATTATCAAAGGTTGTATTTGCCAAATCAATATCATACTTTCTCACTTCTGCATTTTTCTGACCTTAAGTTAGTTTTGGCCTATTTCTCTATCAATCTGTGAATTTGTCGCACCAAATCTTATCAACATTTTCATTCAAATTTCCTTTCTTTTCCTAGAACAGGTACAGTTGCATACAATTTTTCTCTATACAATGGTTATTTTGCAAATTATCTTCCAAATTTTCCCTTAATGTACACACATTTTGTGAACTGCAAACTGTATCACAATATTCTGAAATGTGCAAAAATATATGAAATGGATGAACTCAGTTATTCTCAATAAAGTTGACTTCTGAATAAACATGTGTAGGTTACAGGAGCTACAAATACCCATTTACAAATGTGTGTTATTTTCCATAAATGCAGAAATATGTAGATTATTGTCTCCAGCATAAAGATTATTTGCAAAAGCAACTTATATAATGGCTAAAGCTCCTCCCAGCTTCTTATAAAATCTTTGAAATACACTCCCTGCTGAACTGAGGGACTTAGCTTCTTCATTTGCTTATGAAAAGGCCCTAAAACAAATACTTTTAAAACAAGCTTGATTTTAATTGTTTTTTAATTCTTTTATTTTTATTGCAAATTGCCAAGAATCGGTGTTATAGTAAGTTTAAATCAATAAATGAGTCATGTGTTTTCTACCAATAAAACTTCAAATGACCTAAGAAGGTACAATCCAGCCCAGCTAAAATGCATTTAATCAGTAAAAGCATCAGATAAACTTCTGTGCTTCCTCTCAGACTACTAGATAGGCTTACTATGCATGAACTACCTTGGCGCAGTAATCCTTGAGTTTGTTTATTTATTTATTTCGTGTCCAGATCAAACTTTACTCTGCCAAAATGTAGCCACCGCCACAGCTTTGTCATTAGCTTGCTGTAGGTCGTCAACAGTACAACGCTCCAACAGTAATCGACACACCATCAGATGCTCTGGGTCTTGGATTTTTCTGCATTCACATAATGTATTGTCGTCAGCCAACAACCCCCACTTAAATAAATTTGTCTTGCACCTTGGTACCCCCACCCTCATCCTATTCATTGTCCTCCAAACTGTATAAGGGAGAGTGTTTCCAGCGGCCATTTCTTCCTTCGGTAAAATACTCAAATCGGTGAGCTCATTCCTCCATTTACTTATTTGATTCTGTTCTGTGGACCCCTCTAGGGTATTAGTTCTTGCCATAAAGCTCTTTCTAGATTTAAGTCGAACTGGAGGAGCATATCCGCATATCCTTGAGTTGTTAGTATGACACTATGTAATATAATAACATGCATGTACACCTACAACATAATCCCAAATTGGGCACCAAGGAGCCTATTTGACTACTAGGGCAAATGAGGAATGATAGATGAGAGGAAGAGTCTCTATAGGTTATCCCTCACATCTATTTCTCACCTGGCCTATGGTTAAATAAGTCTCTGTGTTTAAGAAACAAACTTCCTGTTTGTCTTGTACTTTTTTCTGTTCAAGATGTACTTTAGCAAGAAGTGGGGCTTTTCCACCCTTATGTATTTCTTAATAAATCTAGTTTTTACTTCAAATATAATGAATGTCTGTTAGCATTTATTTATTTATTCAATTAAATTTTGGTGCCACCCAACTCCGGAGCGACTCATCGATTCATTGTTTTATTCATTGGTAGCTGGCTAACCCATGCTCTGCATCCAAGAACTATATATTTTTCTTTTAATAGGATGTTCTGTATTCAATTAATATTCTTTCAGCACTCTGTTTATTTTCAGGAGCAGATACTCTAACAAGGGGCCCTAATGAATTCAAATCTCAAACATCCTTGCTATTTCAGGAAGTAAAGGCTTAAAAAGAAGAAAAACAGGGTATAGAAGGGGCAAGTGACAATGCTTGGAAACTGACTAGTAAACTCAATCAAGCTTAAATACAGAAAGTGTAAGAGTTGAGTTTGTCATGTCTTGCATTTGTTTTTGCCAGTCTCCAAGATTAGCATAGGCCATAAGTGGCCATGTTTTCATCCCACAAATATACTTCATTTATCTATGAATGGTGGTTCCCAATATTTTATGCCATTTGCCCAGCAGAAGATAGGAGCGTGAAAATAAAAGGACATCTGCTTCACAAACCTATCCAGATGCATCAACTTTTTGCTTTATCAAACAAGCAACTAAATCAGAATGCAAGAGCAGGTATTAATTTGAACAAACATACGCTAGAAATGACTGAGTGGCTTAAGACAAGGAAATGTTCAGAGTTATAAAAACAGTATTGAGTTCTAAATTCTTTCCCATTGTACCTGACTAGTGATTACATCAAAATATTTATAAATATTAAAACTGCTTCTGGTTACTAGGTTTATATCAAATATTTCCCCTTAAAAACTGTACTCTGAGTATGTGAGTTTGCCTCAATTTTTCATTTTTCACTTTTTTTCCCTTTCCTTTTTACATCATGGGCATTTATTTTAGGAATAATAGTGGTGATATCAATATTTATTTATTTAATTTTTATCCCACCTTTATTATTTTTATAAATAACTTAAGGCGGCAAACATACCTAATACTCCTTCCTCCTATTTTCCCCACAACCACCACCCTGTGAGGTGAGTTGGGCTGAGAGTGACTGGCCCAAGGTCACCCAGCCGGCTTTCATGCCTAAGGCGGGACTAGAACTCTCAGTCTCCTGGTTTCTAGCCCAGCACCTTAACCACTAGACCAAACTGGCCTAAAATATTAAATGTTTAGAGTTTGGTAGTGATTTTCAACTATTTCTTAATCATACAAGGAGCCTAGTTTTATATATTATTTAATCAGTGAAATAATTTTAAATTTTATGACAATTATAAATTGTATTGATATTTTTGTATTGATATTATAAATTGTATTGATATTTTATTTTTCATCCACTATGTCCTTTTTTCACTTTCTTTTTTCTTTTATGTAGTTATTTATTTTATTCCTTAAGTGTTTGGAAAGAAAGAAAGAAAGAAAGAAAGAAAGAAAGAAAGAAAGAAAGAAAGAAAGAAAGAAAGAAAGAAAGAAAGAAAGAAAGAAAGAAAGAAAGATTTACAGATGAATGACAAATGCAGGATTCCAAAATTATGAAAAGAAGCATTGCATAAAATCTCCGCAGAATTCTGATCAAAGTTGTAAGAAGACAAATCAACTGAATCTGTCATATACATTCTGAAAATGCATCATTGAAACAAAACAAACCTTAAAATCACTTGTTAAAGGTATAAACCATTTTAGCAAAAGGTATGCAGATCATTTTTGTCCCATCCTTTCTTATAGCATCTGCCCACTGCAATGGGAAAAGCAAGAAACAGAAAAGTAGGCAACTGGGAAACACCATTTTGTACACATATACCCAAATTTACTTATAATTCCCTTAATGCAAGCACTCTGAATGCTATTAATATGCCTGTGTACATACAGTATTTACCATACATGTATATCCACACCCACTCTTGTCCGTCGGAGAAGACCAATTTAATAAGCCTAAAATCTTTACATGGGAGTGGATTTGGAAATACTTCCACATCACTGTTCTGGTTCCCTGTTCCTTCAAAAGCACTTTGAAGCTGATCCACAGGTATCTTCAATGTCCCTGATCTCAGAAAGCTGCAAACGCCATCAGTTGATCAGTATTCCTTCAGCTGACCCATCAGAGGGTGTGAAAAACTGAATTTAAATAGGCATAACCCATTGTGCACAAAACAGCTTGTCTGAGATAATCCACAGCCAAACCAAAATATATGCTTTGGTCCATGCAAGGAACAAAATGGGAGAGAAGTTGCTAGAAACGAATGGAAGAGAAAATAGACATAAACAATCTAGAAGCCAAATTGGTGAACAGCCCACCTAATAAACAGCAACTTAACCAGGTGGACAGAAATCTGGGAAGGAGCATTTCAAGTAAAAAATACTCCACCTTAATTAACTCATTATAATTGAGGGTGGGAAATTCCTCCCACACTTTCAAGATTCTGTATTTAACCCAAGCTAGTATTAAAGATACCCTACTGAAATATGAAGGAGTCTGGTAGCACCTTTTCTAACTAACAAATTTTATTAAAAGGCATAAGCTTTTGTGCATTACAGCTCAATTCATCAAATGCATGGGGTGCTTAAACCAGTGTTTTTCAAACTTGGCAACTTGAAGATGCGTGGACTTCAACTCCCAGCATGCTGGCTGGGGAATTTTGGGAGTTGAAACCTACATGTCTTAAAGTTGCCATGTTTGAAAAACACTGGGTTAAACTGAAACAGGATTTAAATTAGGGTAAATTGGGGGGGGGAGATGAAAAGGGAGGGGAAGACAGGATGGTTATGCTGATGCAATAATGTAATACGTGAAAAGATCACAAATTACCTAATCCATTAACAATTGTAATGTATTAAAACCCATTGCCTTACTAAAATCTGTGTAGTTCTTGCTAGCTAGCTAGCTATTTATTTATTTTATTTATTTATTTATTTATTTATTTATTTAACAGTTTATATAGTTTCTTATCTCACAACATCTTTGATCTTGCTCAAAGCAGACAAAAACTCAGAACTACAGTAGTCCAGGTTTCAGTTCTGCCAAACTGTGGCTGATCTGAAATGGTTTAGGAAACCTCTGGAATACAACAGTTTATTCCAGGTTCAAAACAGAACATTTTCCCCATTCCATGCACATTGTTACATTCAAGCAGTGCCCTCCCCCATTCATGCTTTTATTTTATGTTATGTGCTTTTATTGGTGATTTCTCAAAATTGGAGTGATAGCTACCAAGAGGAGCTGCATCACCTTCAAGGAACTATTGTACTGTATCTTTTTGCTACATTTTAAAGAGCTGTGGGGGGAAAAAAGCATCTCAGAAAGATGCTAGGGTGGTTGTTCCCCTACAGGGGATGGGAGAGAAAATATGGTTTCAGCCCAGAAGGTTGGTGATGCAAGAGTTCTTGTCAGAGTGAAAACTGGTCTAAAATGCAAAGTAGGTATGTATATGTTAAAATGACATCCAAACAAATTCCTTTATTTATTATGATGTCTCCAAAGGGAATCAAACTGAATTATTCTAGCTAAAACATAGAACTAGATGACACAAGCAATATAGAACTCCAGCTATTCCTCGCTTTGTAATAGGCTGGAAAGATGAGAACATGTTCAATGTGATGAAACCTTTATTACACATTGAATTAAACTTAGATGTGTTATGATATCAGAAGGGAAGCAATTACAGGACACAGGTGCTACCTCTTTCCTAATGTCTCATTCCACTCTTAGATTTTGCTATGTTCGTCATCCTTTGATATACCACTGACCTATCTTGAGGAAAATTCTTCATCAAGGAGCAGAGTAGATTCTTGGAAAAGGCAGTGATGGGGCAACATCCATTCAGTTCTTAACATGACCCTAGCTAAAACCCTAAAATGAGAAGATTCAATCTTCAAACCCAACTTCAGTGTTAGAGTTCATTCCGAAAGCATGTGACTGGATTGTAAATTATCTTTCTTCTTACTGAATTATGGCTGCCACAATATTACTACTTCAGTAGCATTACTACCCTGGCCCATTCTGATTTTTCCTCACACTTTTTGCTTTTGCTTGTCTGATTTTTGTACTGAGGCTCAACCAGTACTGCATTAACCTTGCATTACTGCTGCCACTGAAACACAAAGCATAAACCCTTTCCTTATTTTCTTTCCAGTTCTTTGCTTTGAGCAGGTATACACCATACTATGTTATCACTACCATTTTGTTTGCAAGTGATACTCTCATAACATACAGTCATTTCTTTCCTAGGTAAGAACAGTTTGCCTGTAATTAAGAAGGAATCAAATGGAGAGTGCAATGTGACCCAAGCTTCAAATTACCAAGTCATTGAATGGTAACTGTAATTGCTGCACAAATAATATGACTGTAACTTCTGGCAGCCTATAAAACAAGTGTGTAGGGTTATAAAAATAAATACAACAATGGGCTTAAGAATCAGCCCTAACTGGTACAGATGTAGACCAACAAAATAAGTATTTTGCAGTTACTTTAGACATCTATAATTCACTACTGCATTACGATTCCAAGAAGCTGTTTCATTTGGAAATTCCTGCTAAATTGCCAAGCAAAATACTTTTCTTTTTTGTGTGTGTGAAAAAAGTGAAATAATTATTACCAAAAATTGGCCCTGGAGTAGTGTTCCATGTAGAGCTGTTCATCGGAAAAAGGAGCCAAATGAATGTCACTAAATGTTGGAAACATCATTCCTGGTGAACAAAAGATAATATACAGTAGCAAAGTTCAAATCTTCTTTGTAGTCCTTAAAAATTTAGTGGAAATATCCAAGAGGCATTATTTACTATCTACCCCATACAATTTTTTTTTATAAATGAACAGTAGATATTAATTTTTTGCTTTAATTTTTGGTCACATTTTAGTAAATCCATTGACAGCAAGAGAGCACTTAAGATGGTAATGCCAACTTACTGCCACAAACTGATAAAGCATTAATATTTTTAACACATTAGCTATTAGATATTCAAATATATTCCTTAAATTAAAAGCAAGAGAGTATTCCAATTCATCCACCACTACTGGAAAAATGGGGTCATATTTCTTAAGCTGAAGACTCAACATATAACTTATAATAAATAATTATTACTAATCAACCATCAACTTTTTCAGAGATTCATTGAAGATAATCTTAGACGCTGTCAGTATTAAAAACTAGTATATTAAGGAATATCAAATGACCACAAAGCATTTTACAAACCTTATGACCATTTCAATGCAATGTAACACAGAATTATGACCACATTACAGACTTATACTGCTAGTTAGTCACACTTCACTTAAATAAAAGCTTAACTCAACATTTGGGAAGGACCATATGAAAGCATTTTAATAGGTGAATTGCTTAATAGCTTAACAATATAGAGAAGAATTAGCACATGAAGGGGAGACAAGACATTTACAAGAAAACATACATCTTTTAAATCAATGATTGTTAGCTAGGAAGACAATTGATTCCTTTTTGTAGTTTGATGGGCAAAGTATTGTTAATGCTGCTTTCAAAAAGGTTTTGATTGTACACTAAAATCCTAAAGCTCTTTAGTCCCAAGCAAATCACTGAACTCAGTTTTAAGTTGTTTCAGTTTAGCAATATTACAATATACAGGCAACTCTTAGGATTAAGAGTTGTGTATTACTGAGACCTGGCTAGGCCCAGAGGGAGGGGTAGCCCTCTCAGAAATGTGCCCAGCCGGGTTTCAGGTGTGGCACCAGCCGAGACACCGGGGTAGGGGAGGAGGGGTGGCAGTTATCATCAGAGAATCTTTGGTGGCTTTCAGGGGCCTTGCTCCACAAGCGTTCGGATGTGAGACCCTGTTTTTCAAGTTGGGTGCCCGAGAACAGTTGGGAATGTTGCTACTGTATCAGCCTCCCTGCTGTGTAGCAACCTCCCTGCCTGAGTTGCTGGAGGCCATCTTGGGGTTGGCGGTGGAGTTTCCCAGGCTTATGGTCCTGGGGGATTTTAATTTGCCTTCCCTGGGGTGTGCTTCGGAAGCGGCTCAGGAGTTCATGGCTACCATGGCAGCCATGGGCCTGTCCCAGATTATTCGGGACCCGACTCGTGACAGTGGACTCACCCCGGATTTAGTTTTCTTGTCAGAGCAATGGCAAAGTGATCTGAGGGGAAAGTTAGAACTATCCCCATTGTCATGGTCAGATCACGTCCTGATATCCCTAAGGTTCTCTTATGCCGCCCCACTCCGCAGGGAGGCAGGACCTATTCGATTGGTCCGCCCCCGGCGACTTATGGACCCAATGAGGTTTCAGAGGGAGCTGGGGGTAATACCCGATGATCTGCTGCATGGTCCAACGGAGGCACTGGCTGCAGCCTGGAATAGGGAGGCGGCCGGGGCCTTGGACAGGACCGCGCCGATGCGACCTCTCTAGCCCCATTCGACCCGTCACTCCCCGTGGTTTACGGAGGAGTTGAGGGTCTTGAAGAGGGTGAAGAGACGTGTAAAGCGCCGCTGGAGAAAGACGAAGGCGGAATCGGACCGAACACAATCTAGAGCCGCTATTAAGGCCTACCTTGTGGCGGTAAGAGCGGCGAAACGTGAATATTTCTCCGCTCTTATTGCATCCGCAGAATGCCGTCCGAAGGCCCTGTTCAAGATTACGCGATCTCTCTTAGGTAGGGTGGAGTCGGTGACCCACCTGCAGGGCCGTGCGGAAGAATTTTCCGAGCATCTGCAGGATAAAATCGCTTGGATTCGGTCTAAGTTGGTCTCCATGCGTGAAATGCAGTCTGGGGAGATGCCGGGAGAGCGGCCTGGCCTTATTATCTGGGAATGATTTGATCCTGTTGGACCTAAGGAAGTGGACAGGATCCTCCAAATTGTTAATTCCACCACATGCTATTTAGATCCCTGCCCTTCCTGGCTGGTAAAATCGGCCAGGGAGGTGACGTGTGGGTGGGTCCAGGCGATGGTTAACTCATCCTTGTTGGAGGGAGTGTTTCCAACTGCCTTCAAGGAGGCATTGGTGCATCCTCTCCTCAAGAAGCCATCCCTGGACCCCACCATTCTGGACAATTTTTGTCCAGTCTCCCACCTTCCCTTTTTGAGGAAGGTGGTTGAGAAAGTGGTGGCGTTGCAACTTCAGAGGACCCTGGATGAAGCGGAATATCTAGACCCTTTTCAGTCAGGTTTCAGGCCGGGATATGGGACAGAGACTGCATTGGTCGCGCTTATGGATGACCTCTGGCGGGTGCGGGATGGAGGTAGTGCATCCATCCTGGCTCTCTTGGATCTTTCAGCGGCTTTCGATACCATCGACCATGGTATCCTTTTGGGTCGGCTTAGGGAGTTGGGGGTGGGAGGCGTAGTTTTGCGCTGGTTCACCTCCTTCCTCCAGGGCCGTTCCCAGTCGGTGGCGATAGGGGAGGAGAGATCCAGCCCGCGACCGCTCTTATATGGAGTGCCGCAGGGTTCGGTTCTCTCTCCTCTCCTATTCAACATCTACATGAAACCGCTGGGTGAGGTCATCCGACATCATGGGATGAGGTATCATCAATATGCTGATGATACTCAATTGTATATCTCCATCCCAGGTGAAGTAAGTGATGCAGTGACCACCCTGTCTCAGTGCCTGGGGGCTGTGAGGGCCTGGATGGGGAACAACAGGCTTCAGTTGAACCCTGGCAAGACCGAATGGCTGTGGATTGATGGCTTAGTGTCTTCTGGGAAATTATCATCTTTGGTTCTCGATGGGGTAGTACTGCCCCATTCGGAGCCGGTGCGGAACTTGGGGGTCCTTCTAGACTCACGACTCCTGCTCGAAGAGCAGGTGGCGGTCGTGGCTAGGAGGGGTTTTGCACAGCTTCGGCTGGTGCGCCAGTTACGCCCATTCCTGGATCAAGATGCCCTCCGAACAGTCACTCATGCTCTCGTCATCTCCCATGTAGACTATTGCAATGCGCTTTACATGGGGCTACCCTTGAAGACTATCCGGAAGCTACAACTGGTTCAGAGTGCAGCCGTGTGAGCAGTTCTAGGTGCGCCAAGATCAGCGCATATAACACCTTTACTCCGCGAGCTGCATTGGGTGCCGGTTTGCTTCCGGGTACAATTCAAGGTGTTGGTTATCAGCTTTAAAGCCCTACATGGCATGGGACCAGAATACCTGAGGGACCGTCTTATCCCCATATCATCGACCCGCCCCACCCGATCATTCAGAGAGGGTCTGCTACGAACCCCATCAATAAGAGAGTGTCATCTGGTGGGGTCTAAAAGGCGGGCCTTCTCTGTGGTGGCACCAGCACTCTGGAACACCTTGCCCCCAGAGTTGAGGCAGATCCCCTCCCTCCCGACCTTTAGGAAAGATCTGAAGACCTGGTTCTGCCGCCTGGCATGGGAAGGAGGAAATAATAGTTCCTCATGGGGGTGGTTAATTTCATAATGTCCTTCTTTTTATTTAACTATCTGGCCATTTGGATTTTATAATTTATTTATTGTATTATTTGATTGTATTTTTATATTCTTTATTCTATTTTAATCAGTTTTATTGTAAACCGCCCAGAGTTCCCCGTTGGGGGAGATGGGCTGTCATATAAGTTAAATAAAATAAAAAAAAAAATAAAATAAAATAAAATAAAATAAAATAAAATAATAAAATAAAATAAAATAAAATAATAAAATAATAAAATAAATAAAATAAAATAAAATAAAATAAAATAAAATAAAATAAAATAAAATAAAATAAAATAAAATATATATATATATATATATATATATATATATATATATATATATATATTTAATTTTGTCATGCCCATCTCCCCCCTCAAGAGGGACTCTCAGCGGTTTACAATAAAAATGGTCAATTAAAACAATAACCATAAAATATAAATACTATATATAAAATGTAAATACGATTATCAAATAATTATAAAAATAAGAATAAAATCCAAGTGGCAGAAAGGTCTAATTCAGTCCATGTATGTGAGGAGCACTCCAAGGCACTAGCCATCCCCAAGAGTAACTACTACCCTCCCGGCCCCAAGCAAGGTGGCAGAGCCAAGTCTTCAGGTTCCTCTGGAAGGTCAGGAGCGATGGGGCTAACCTCACCTCCGGGGGGGAGGATGTTCCAAAGGGCAGGAGCTACTGCAGAGAAGGCCCGTTTCCTGGACCCCGTCAAACGGAATTCTCTTACAGACAGGGTCCGCAACATACCCTCTCTGCATGATTGGGTGAGACGGGTTGATGTACTGCGGACAAGGCGGTCCCTCAGGTAACCTGGCCCCATGCCATGTAGGGCTTTAAAGGTGATAACCAACACCTTGAATTGGACCCAGAAGCAAACCGGTACCCAATGCAGCTTGCGCAGTAGGGGTGTTATGTGTGCCGATCTAGATGCACCAACAATAGCCCGTGCGGCTGCATTCTGGACCAGCTGTAGCTTCCGGATACTCTTCAAGCATAGCCCCATGTAGAGCGCATTGCAATAGTCTATGGAGAAAACAAGGGCATGAGTGACTGTTCGAAGGGCTTCCTGATCCAGGAAAGGGCGTAACTGGTGCACAACACGAAGTTGCGCAAAGGCCCTCCTGGCCACGACTGCCACCTGCTCTTCGAGGAAGAGCCGTGAGTCCAGGAGGACCCCCAGATTCCGCACCAGGCCTGTCTGGGGTAGTGCAACCCCATCCAGAACCAAAGATGACAATGTCCCGTATATGGAACAGCCATTAACCCACAGCCACTCCATCTTACCAGGGTTCAGCTGAAGCCTGTTGGTCCCCATCCAGACCCCTACAGCCCCCAGGCACCGAGAGAGGGCAGTCACAGCATCACTTACCCGGGACGGAGATGTATAATTGAGTATCATCAGCGTATTGATGATACCTCACCCAATGGTGACGGATGATCTCACCCAGTGGTTTCATGTAGATGTTTAAAAGGAGTGGGGAGAGAACCGAACCCTGTGGCACCCCACAATGGAGGGGCCGAGGGTCGGATCTCTCACTCCCTATCACCACCGATTGGGACTGTCCCTGGAGGAAGGAGGTGAACCAGTGCAAAACCACGCTGCCCACCCCCAACTCCCTAAGCCGACCCAAAAGGATACCATGGTCAATGGTATCGAAAGCCGCTGAGAGGTCAAGAAGAGCAAGGATGGATGCACTGCCCCCATCCTGCTCCTGCCAGAGATCATCCATAAGTGCAACCAATGCCCTTTCTGTCCCATATCCGGGCCTGAAACCTGACTGAAAGGGGTCTAGATAATCCATTTCATCCAGAACCCTCTGGAGCTGCAACGCCACCACTTTCTCAACCACCTTTCCCAAGAAGGGGAGGTGGGAGACTGGACAAAAATTGTCCAGTACAATAGGGTCCAGTGATGGTTTCTTGAGGAGGGGGTGCACCAGCACCTCCTTTAAGGCATCCAGAAACACCCCCTCTCTCAAGGATGTATTAACCATTGCCTGGACCCAAGCACATGTCACCTCCCGAGCTGCTTTCACCAGCCAGGAGGGACATGGATCTAGATGACACGTGGTGGCATTTACTGTCCGGAGGATCCTGTCTACTTCCTCAGGTCCAACAGGATCAAACTGTTCCCAGATAACTGGGTAAGTACGCTCCCCTGGTATCTCCCCAGACCATGCCTCACGCTTGGGAGTCTAACTTGGAATGGATCCGATCGATTTCTGCATGGCCCTGTAGGTGGGTCACAGGGCTCACCTTCCCCAAAAGGGATCGAGTGACCTTAAACAGGGTCGTCGGGCGGCATTCTGCGGACGCAATAAGAGCAGAGAAATATTGATGTTTCGCCACTCTTACAGCCACAAGGTAGGCCTTAATAGCGGCTCTAGATTGTGTTCGGTCGGATTCAGTCTTTGTTTTCCTCCAGCGGCGCTCTAGACATCTCTTAATCCTCTTCAGAACCCTCAACTCCTCCGTAAACCACGGGGAGTGTCGGGTTTGATGGGACAAGAGAGGTCGCACAGGTGCGATCCTGTCCAAGGCCCTGCCGCCTCCCTATTCCAGGCAGCGGCCAGGGCCTCCGCTGGACCGTGCAGCAGATCAGGTATAACCCCCAGCTCCCGCTGAAACCCAGCCGGGTCCATCAGTCGCCAGGGGCGGACCAATCAAATGGGTCCTGCCTCCCTGTGGAGGGGGGCGGCATAAGAGAATCTCAAGGTCATCAGGGTATGATCTGACCATGACAATGGGGATAGATGCAGCTCTCCCCTCAGATCACATTGCCACTGCTCAGACAAGAAAACCAAGTCCAGGGTGAGGCCACTGTCTCAAGTCGGGTCTCGAATAATCTGGGACAGGCCCATGGCTGCCATGGTAGTCATGAACTCCCGAGCCACCTCCGAGGCACGCCCCAGGGATGGCAGGTTGAAGTCCCCCAAAACCATAAGCCTGGGGAACTCCACCACCAATATAGAAGAAATATATCCTTATTGCCCCTTTTTACTCTACAGATGAGGAAAAAATAACATTAGCACAATGCCATTGAAATAGGATTTAAATTTTAGGAACAAGAACAACAAAAAGGACACATTTAAAAGAGCAAATTACACCAAACCAGAAGGTCTGATTCACTTTAAAATGTAGTTAAAAGTTGTGTTTCCTGAGTTAGAAGAAGGGTTCGCAAAAAGCAGAAAACCACCTTGTCAGAGCTTGATTTTCCATGCTGCACCCAACTCCTCTGTTTATCATGTATAATTGCACTAAATAAATAAATAAATAAATAAATGTAAGAAACCCACATATTCTCTAAACTGGTGCTTTATAGAGAAAGCTTGCCTGTGTTATACAAGTTTTAAATAGGATTTAAAATTATTTTTTTCTCTACCTCCTGTTGATCCATATTTTAATGCTACCAGGGCAGAAAGAGACTGGGAGATCCCATTATTACTTTGTTGATTTGTGTTAAGATTTTTATCTTGTCTGGAGACCAAGATATCTTGGTATCTGGACATAAAACTGGGGACAGGGCTACTGGGCAAGATAGAATCATATCATCTATTTACTGCATCAGTATAAGTATGGGTGATAAGACAGGGGGTAAAAGGCAATTAATATGTAATACTGTATGCCAAAAGGAAACTAGCAGTCTCTCTTATTAGTGGCTATATCCCATAAACTGTGAATTATGCTTCTGTCTGTGAGATCTGTTTGTGAGATGCAGATCCTCAGTATCTGCAAACATATAGACTCACCATTTGACTTCAGCCATTTCTTGGAGTGAAGGTAACTTTCCAGCATCCTTTCATTGAACAGCATGTAACCCATTGGTTCAGAAACTATAACATCTACACTTTCAGGTAGGGTGATTTCCTCAATTTTTCCTGAGAGAACACTGATCTTATCAGCAAGATTGTTACTCTGGACTAAAATCTGTAAAGTAATAAGATTGTAAATATATATATATATATATATATATGTATATTAGCTTTGTTGATTCCTAAATAATTTAATGAGACATCAAGTCGGTGGATTAATAGAACTCTGAAAGAGCTGCATCCAGCTGTCTTCACTTAGCTTTTTTATGGAATTAAGTTTCCAAAAAGTAACATAAATAATATATCATGTTCTTGCATTCTGTACTGTACACTCAGCTTGTTAAATAAGTCTGAATCAAAGCTAAATTAATTAAGTTATTTATTTATTTATCAAATTTATGTAGCCACTCATCTCACTGACATGACTCTGGGTGGCGTACAATAAAACAATGAAAACATATTAAATAACCATTAAAACATTTAACATAAAATATAAATAAGATCACAGGAGAAGGCACCAAAATCTCACATACAATACAGCACAACCATCTTGGGGGCTTCCCTGTGAATAAGTTTTAGCTATATGAAGTATATAATCACTGCAGCTTGATTTTTATTTATGTATGGTAACCTTCATGTTCCATCTTTTTAGTGAGTTTGCAGAAGGCCAGTATGATTCAGTTATAAATCTAGAAAGTATCTTTCCTTTACCTAATCACAGTGGTCCCCATTGGAAGAAAGGGAAGCTATTTCTCCAAAGGACTCTTGCCTTCTGTTGCCACAGTGTAAATTCATGGAAATATTTGCTCTCTTTCCTAAGTAGTTCTCATGTATCACAGGCTGTATTGTAATAACAAATAATTTTAATTGCCAAATTCTTATATTGAAAGCATTTCGTGCAACAGCTTAATGAAAGATTTGTCCATGAACATGGCAGAATTAGGATAAGAAGAATGAAAAGAAAAGACAACTTATCAAAGCGGTCCTAATAAGGTTACCTGCAAATTTTGTTTATTGTAACTCTAAAGGGTCAAAGCGGATAATTTTATCCCAACCTTTATAACCGTAGCTCTTAGATTCTCAGAAATGCTATAATCCAATAAATAATGTGTTTATAGACGCACATTTTATGAAATATCCCTGAAAAAAAAGCACCATATAATTTCTAAATATGATTTCATGATATTCTGTACTGTCATACAGATTTTGACACTATTAGCAACAGTAAATACCATGACTTATGATGCTCCCTATCTTCTCTACTTTTGCTGTTGCAGCTTTCCAGATCCTTTTTGAAATATAGTCACTATCAGTATATTGCAAAATGCTCTCTATAATTTGAGGCAAATCCTAAACTACTGGTTTGGATTATGGTGTGTTATAGAGCATAATTCTTGAGTTATTAAAATGCATTTAAAATGAAAGCAGACCAAAAGTTGAGTAGAACAGATGAATCAGTAATCTCACTAGTATTATGAATGGTTATCCAAGTATGTCCTTGCAGTAATATTAACTTACCTATACCTGCTTTAATCTCTGGAATGGAAAGGGAAAAGATTTTATTTGGCAAACTATGAGCTACATGTAGCCCTTGCAGGCCTCAAGTGCAATCTGCTATTGTCTGGCTCTTTGTATATCCCAAGTGAGTTGCTCTGTCCTGATGGTTTCTGACAATCATCAAGCAGTGGTCTCGCTGGTTGTTAAGATCATGCTGAGGATAGGCATCAGGACAATTCCCCAACAGGACTGGAGCCCTGATGGTCTTCCAAGTAACTGTGGTGGGCATTAGAAAGGAGTTTAAATAGAGAAAGCACTTCCTTTTGCAAGATGGCAATGTGTGAATAAGCCCTAACATATACTGATTATGTATATTTTTCAGCATTATTTTCCACTTCTCAGGCCAGAGATACTGCTACATCATTTAGAACTAAATTTCTTTGCTTAAATTGAATTCTAACCACATTTCCCATTTTATAAAATAAGTGAAGACAATAACATTGAAATGAATTGTTTAACAGCATGCATGTTCATGAAATTCATTAAAGAAAAGACTAAAGGTTCTTTGCATTTAGACACACACACATGCACAAATCTAAATTTAAGTATAAACTAATCTTAAGCTAGTCTCTTTTACTGGTTAAAATATTATCTAAAAATAACTTCATGGTTAAAGTGAGTTACAGCTGAACAGAAGAGTAGAAATCAGAACAGTATATAAGTTCCAGGATTTTATAAATTATGATAGATTTTTTTTCTATAATGGGCCAAGTTATTAAACAAGTAAAAGGGTCTGCTTTTACTTATGAAAATGAAAGTAAACTGCCTAATACCAAGAATGCACAATTCTTACAATTTTTAACACTCCAGCTATTCTACAAAATCATAAACTTTATACTGACACATATTCATAGTTCTATGATAGTCTTAATCTTTTGGTGAATTCATGATGCCAAAAACTCTGAATTGACTCGATTTTGTCCTCCAATTCTTTTCACATTAATTTAGTAAGACAGCAATATCTGAGGTCAAACTGAATTATCAGTTAACAGAGTTATTAAAAAGCTTGGCAATCAATCTTCAGTGCTGATTTTTCAACAGAAGCATCAGACTTCAAAGGCAAAGCAGTCTATCCCCAGAGCCTTGAGAAGAAGACAGTTGATGAAAACAACATATGTTGCAGTCCTATTTGAGCTTGTCTCTAACCATTAAAAAATGACATGATCCCAAACCAACAGTTTTCAAAGCTGACTGCTCTTTTGTAATGTCTGACAAAGATTCCTCCAGTGTAAGTATGACATATGTCACCTCTACATCATGTTACTGTCATGATAGGCTGCAGAAATGGCCTATGATCTGTAATGCAGAGAAGTCAGAATTGTTAGCAAAGGCTTAAAACATAATACAAGGCACAGTCATAAGCCACTGAGAAATCTGTAATGGATGGCAACGTTGGAACTGGCTGAAAATCTGATTAGTTACAGCCTGAAGATGGGGGCAAGACAGCTCTGGGGGAATGAGATTGGATTGTATTGGAAGCTCACTAGGGATTCACTAATCCTTAAGTAAACCACTGTCACATCCAGATGTTAAGGAATTAGGTAACAAAACAAGGCAGACTCTTGTGAGTAACAATAAAGCCATTTTCCCCTCAAAAGACAACCAAGCAAGATGTCATTCCCAGGTTCCTTTTTTGGGAATGAACATTTGGGAAGATTGGGTGGACTAGGAGATGAAAGGACTGAATGTGGAGGCTTGTGCGGTACTACTAATGGGTAGAAGAATGCTGCTTTCTACAATATTTAATTATACAAGTACAGCTGGTTATTTAATCTGGTATCCATATTTCTATGCAGCTTAACATAATTAATATGTTAATTAATGACAGCTAAATGGTCCACCCAAATTCTGTAATATTATACTCATTCCTTTCTCTTCTTTTTTTTTACTCTGGTTATAACATTATATGGAATTCTGCCCTTTTTCATCAATGCACACAGTTTCCCAAAGTGGTAATTTAGCGTGAGAAGGGAAATCTAGTAATTTTTATCATTTAGATTTCAGAGGAATGATAATAAACATTTTAGGAGAGGCCAAGAAAAAATTATAATTACTTTACAATTGCAATATGTCTCCTAATTAAAGCTAATATTTTGTACAGAGCTACTAGGCTTAATGAAAATAGATATAGATAAAATTTGTATTCCCATTTTTCTACTTGTTATTCATGGCTGAATTCCCAAACTGAATATACTGTAAGATGCATAAGTTGGGTGCTCTTAAATCTACTTTATCACTGAAACCAGCAATAATGAAGAGGACCTTTTCCACTCCCTTAACTGTTATACAAATCTGGTTAACCTGGTGTACCTTCCTTTGGCAGAGACAATTTGATAATTCATGCTCTGGTAGCTTTCTACTTACACTGTTATGTGCTATATGAAGACTTGGCAGATATTGTATGACTAACCAGTTCTGGTCACTGGGAACATTATCTTACCAATACTTAAACAGATTCATTATTTCTTTAAGATCTCAGTTCAACTCCTGGTACTTGCTACACATTAATGTTACCCAACTTAGAATGACTGCTGCAAATTATTGAAGTTGGCAGACCCAACACTTCTGGATTAGGCCAAATTGAGGAGGGCTAACCTGCTCAATGTAGAACAGAGTTCTCTAAAATATTTTTTCCCCCTATACCATTCTCTTCATGTAGTGAGGTCATCCTCAAAAAGCTTTTTCCAAGCATCCCCACTATTTGCTGAAAGTTGCAATAACTATGACTGACACTATGGTCCAAAGTTTCTTCTGATAGGCATGAATGATGACGATTCTTCTTTTAGGCATCAACCAGAAACTTCATCGATTTCCCAGGCCTTTCAAATACTTTCAAATGCTTTAATTAAAAGTAATAAAACACTGGGCTTTAATGTTTAATATGAAGTTTTTTGTTTATTGTTTTTAATAATAATATTAACCATCCCTAGAACAAATCTTGAAGAAAGCAGAAAACAGACATATTAAAGAAATAGGAAATTTTTTGGAACAGCACAGAACTAAGAGCCTTCCCCAAAACAGCTTTTGATTCATTAAATAGAAAACCTTGCCTGGGGGCAAATGCAACTAGCATCCGGAAGAATGATAGCTTCTTCTCTTTGGGCCTCTGTTCAAAAGGAACCCCGCTGCCAAAACTCCCAGAAAGATTTCCCTTTCCCCAGCCTCATGTGCCAAATGCCTCTGTATTCCTCAAGGACTAATTTTTTATTTCTAATGATCCCATCAGTAGTTGACCTCGCCCATATACTATAGAGAACTTTTTCCTTATGCTAGTTGCTCCCATGCTCTGTTTGTTCAAGTGCCCTCCATAAAATTCCTCCAGCTTAACATTGCATTACTTCTCAGACTTTGCAGAAGTAATTTAAATCCAAATTCTAAACACAGCTATTTGGAAACATCTCACTATTTCTGTAGAACATGCTCCCAGCTAAACTTGGGGGCACAGGATTCAAATGGTCTGTTACAGTTATACAGAAATATGGTTAATACTATAAACAGAACCTAAGCAGGTTCAATGGGATTTATTTTGATATAAAAGTTAAAAAGGACAGCTTTAATCCTATCATCCAGCTTTCTCTGGTCTCATACCACAAGGTGTGCTATAATTAGGCTGACCATACATCCCGTTTTGAACGGGACAGTCCCGTTTTTTAAACAATTCCCGACTGTCCCGTCGTTTTAATAAAAATGTCCATTTTGTCCCGTTCTCAATGAGAGCGTGCACAGCCGCCCCATTTGCAGGGGCACCACAGGGACCGCGCTGCTGGCGAGGCTTTGCTAGACGGAGTGTGTGCGTGCGTGCGTGTGTCTGTACGCATGCCCACTTTGTCCGGCAAGCCGTGGGTAGGTTAGGGTCCCGTTTTTGTCTCAAGGAAATATGGTCAGCCTAGCTATAATGTAATTTGCGCTCCATGAAACAGATCTGTAGTCCAACACAATAGGAAGATAACAGACTGGGGAAAACTGCATTAATACTTTTTTTAAATGTACCCTTTGACAGCATTTATTTGAGATGAAGTAAATAATGTTTCTTGCAACTGTAATTCAAGAACAAAGTCATGCAAGAAAAATCTGAAAACCAGATAGGTAAACAAGCTAATCATTTGCAATGTTCTACAGTAGTGGCAAGGGGTGAGTCCATAGCATAGGGTGAAAGGTGGGAGATTTCCAACTTCCTCTCCCAGAAACCCTCTGGGTTTTATACATCCTGGCCTGCCTTCCTGCTTTGGAACAGCTGCTTGGTAGTTTTACAGAGGCCACTAGCTATCTGCTTAGGCTGTGTAGGTGACATTCTCCCCTTAACACCAGCATGTGGGACATACAGGGATTCCCACAGTCTATACTGGCAAATCAAAGAAAAACAAGTATGATAAAAATGAAAAAAATTATACTGTGCCACCTATCATAAGTCTAGTACACGTAGTCCTTGTTTAGCGACCACAATTGGGACTGGCAACTCAGTCATTAAGTGAAGCAGTCGCTAAGTGAAACTGTGACTGTGCTTATGATCTTATTTCAGGTTTCCTTTACTTTACAGACCTGTGAAGGTTGTAAATGCAAGGACTGGTCACAAAGTTACTTTTTCATCACCACTGTAACTGTGAATGGTCACTAAACAAGTCAGTCGCTAAACGAGGACTATCTGTATAAATTTGACATGTGTGCTGTGGGGAAAGCTGCCACCCTCTTAGGAGTCAGAATAAGCATTAATTGTAAATTAAACTACATTAAAAATAAGAAAAGGTAAAGGTAAAGGTTCCCCCACACAGTCGTGTCCAACTCTAGGGGCCGGTGCTCATCACCGTTTGTTGGCGAAGAGCCAGCGTTGTCCGAAGACGCTTCCGTGGTCATGTGGCTGGCATGATGCGCGCGGAACGCTGTTACCTACCCACCGAAGTGGTACCTATTTATCTACTTGCATTTCTATGCTTTCTAATTGCTAGGTTGGCAAGAGCTGGGGCGAGTGCGGGAGCTCACTCTGCAAGCAGGGCTAGGGATTCGAACCTCCAAACTTGCGATCTTCCGATCGACAAGCCTGGCGCCTTAACCGCTGAGCCACCGCGCCCCCTAAAAATAAGATGTAAGATGTAAATTGTTCCCTTTCATTTTAAGAAGTCACCTGTGAAAACAATCATACTTGGTGAAAATAACCCCAAAGCACTGCTAAAATCAGGCAGCATCTTAAAAAGAATCACTGTGATATAATGAGACTCCAAATTGTATATAAAAAAACACAGTTCACTGACCATGTGCAACATAAGATCTGAAGATCATCACAAATACTAAAATCTCAGAGACATTAAAGAATTTAACTGGAGGACACACATTAAAATAAAGTATAAAATCCTGACAGAAAGTTTTAGCTAAACTGGTTTTTTATTTTATTTTTTTAAAAAAATTATCCCGCCTCAAGGCAGCGAACATACCTAATGCTCCTTCCTCCTCCTATTTTCCCCACAACAACAACCCTGTGAGGTGAGATGGGCTGAGAGAGAGTGACTGGCCCAAGGTCACCCAGCCGGCTTTCATGCCTAAGGCGGGACTAGAACTCACAGACTCCTGGTTTGCTATTGGCTCCTTCCTAGGGCTGAGAGACGGTGACTGGTCCAAGGTCACCCAGCCGGCTTTCATGCCTAAGGCGGGACTAGAACTCTCAGTCTCCTGGTTTGCTATTGGCTCCTTCCTAGGGCTGAGAGAGAGAGTGACTGGCCCAAGGTCACCCAGCCGGCTTTCATGCCTAAGGCGGGACTAGAACTCACAGCCTCCTGGTTTCTAGCCCAGCACCTTAACCACTAGACCAAACTGGTTGACCTTCAGTATACCTACCCAAACACCAATTCCTTGAATCAGAAGTCTGTTTCTGATTCAATGATGCCTTGACTCACCTTTAGTTTTTCTGCAATGTCAAAGCTTACTTTTGAAGACAGTAAAGCCCACTTATGTCGGCCTCCCCATGGCATCTTTTTGGTGTTCTCTTCCGTCAAGTTCTCTCTCTCTTTCTCTTTCTCTTCTCTTTCAAAGATTGGACTTCAAAACAATCTTTTTTTTTTCTCTAGAGAAGGAAGTTGCTCAGGAAATTCTCTTTTGTCTTACTTGGTTGTGTCTGGATTTGTCTCCTTTGACTGCACGTTTCCAGCCATTGCTCATCTGTAGGTGAGTATTAACTCTCCTGCTTGATAAATATTTCCATTCTGGAAATTGGCTGTAAATCTTATGATGGCTGGAGCAAGTGAAGTTAGTGAATGGAGTCGTGGGTTTGGCCATTTGCTATATGTACATTCAACTGAATATTGTTTGTGATGTGCCTACTACACTACTGAGATGGTCACAACATTTTAATTATAATCCAGATTATATTACATTTGAATTAGTCTAAACATCTTTAGAAACAGCCGGAGTTTTGCATAAATTGCTCAGCTACTTCCCTGATATTAGAGAAAGGGGGAGAGAGGAAGCAGTATCCACTGAATTCACTAGCCTTTCTGAACCATGTAGTCTAAACCTGTGATGCTAATCCAACTTCTCCATCTTGGCCAGACTGGGAACGAGATCAGCATAACTTGCATATTCCGCATGCTGTTACTATATCTGAAGTGAGAGAAGAACAATCCCAGGAAAGAAACCGCTTGCTTTTCCCTGAAATATGCCCAGTATGCTTGGTTGACTCTAAGTGGATCCATCCAAGAACAAGAGAACCTGCTATTTAGTTAAGTCCCCTCACAGAATATGAGTTTCAGTTAGCAAAGTTTTTAGCATATTTCAATATGGCAAAAAAAGCATATCCATAGAACGGTAGCCATTAAAGATGGTTCTAATCAAAAGTAGTATTTTACTTTAAATATCAGTAGCACATTCAATTCTTATTCCCTGCTATTAATTTACCAGTGAAGTGGTTCCAGCCTTATTTGCATTCTACTGAATAGGCTGACCCATGTTTCTCAAATATAAAGCAGCCGTTGCAAGGATGCATTATACTTGTTAGTGGAGATAGTAATCCTCTTAAATCTGCCTCCACCATTAAAATATAATTTTGTTTAATGACTATCCTACTTTCACACAGATCTTTAAAAGTGCTAGATTGCAGTTGCTTAAGTGGAAACAAGTCTCACTGAAACAATCAAAACTTGCTGTCATTTAATATGTCGCTTCAGACTAAATTATGATCAAGACACAATCCTGACGAAACACTGTGAAATAAAATTAGCATTTGATATATCAGTGTTTCTCAACCTTGGCAACTTTAAGATGGGTGGACTTCAACTCCCAGAGTTCCCCAGCCAGCCCTGGGGAATTCTGGGAGTTGAAGTCCACCCATCTTAAAGTTGCCAAGGTTGAGAAACCCTGCGATAGACAGTAACCCAAACTGGTTGCACTCCTTTGTTTAAGCCAAAAATACCTTGTTTTCTGTACACACAGCAAAGCAAACTAGTGCAGTAGCTAATCAAATCTAACATACTCACCTCAGCATATTTTGCCACCGAGCTAGCTTCAACGGCATAGACTTTTCTAGCTCCAGCTTGCACAGCGAAAAATGAAAGAATACCTGATCCGCACCCAACATCTAGGACCACCTTGTAACATAAAAATGGATGGGGATGAATATACCACTGTATAAAGCTTTATTTATATTTCAGATCTTATCAGCAGATTCAGAAAGTATAAAACCCTCCTGCCAATAAGTGCTATTAAATATTTATAAATACTATATATGAAGTTGCCAATCCTCAAGATCTCCTAACTAAAAAAATGCTAAAGTTTGCTTTGTTATAGTGTGAAATTAAAATACTTGATCAAATTCATACCATATTTCTCTGCATAATTTTTCATTAATTATAGTACAAGAAAACCAATAACAAGTCTTGAAATCACAAGCTCTTGGTATGACTAATTTTGAGAACCTACAAATAAATTGTAATTTACTCTTCTGAGGGAATTCAATAGTTATTCTTGCCACAGTATTTCTGAGCAGAAGCATTAGTATAGGTGTGGGAAAAAAAGCAAGGACAAATGCTTTAGGATTATTAATTTAACACATGTAGATCTTGCAAATTCTTTTCAAAGCATTTTATTCCATTAGATACAGTCCTAATCTAAAGTCAAAAAGCAATGGTTGTTGTCGGTTTTCCGGGCTGTGTGGCCATGTTCTGGCAGTTTTTGTTCCCAATGTTTCGCCAGTAGCTGTGGCTGGCATCTTCAGAGGACAGGAGCACAGCTAGAACAGCTACTGGCGAAATGTTAGGAACAAAAACTGCCAGAACATGGCCACACAGCCCGGAAAACCCACAACAACCATCGGATTCCGGCCGTGAAAGCCTTCGACTATACATCAAAAAGCAATATTGGAAGCATGTATTTTTTGTTTAATCCACTTAGCAAAAGCAGTGAAATAACAGAACACAGTTGTTATATTAACAAAACCAAATGATTTGTGCTCAGGTAGACAGCATTTGTCACTATCACTCCCAGCAGAGGAACTAAATTAGACTATACTACCTACTTACTTACTTAGTGTGCCGCCTGACTCCCAATGACTCTGGGCAGCTAATAAATTCATACATTAGGTAGTCTCATTGGCTCTAACAAACTCAGAATAAATGAATTGATTTTTATCAGCTCAAGAGCTACCCACATTTATTCTGTAGCTTGAATCATGTCAACTGGATTTCTATTTTCTCAGTGGAAACGTTTCGCTCCTTATCCAAGAAGCTTCTTCAGTCTGAGCAAAGTTAGTAAGGGAATCCTTAAATATGTTTCTAGGGTGGCTGTGTGACCTTGCACCTGGGGCTTGGTCATGGTTATTTGAGATGTTTATTTCTAAGTCCCTTTATCATCCAAAGGAGGATCGTTAAGATTACCATGCTGCTGTTGAGTTTGCGAAATGGTCTTAATCTTCCTAGGCACAGAAGACAAAGCAGGAAGGAAAATAGGGGAAAGATTGTGCCTGAGGCCCCCACCTCTATTCAAGGAAGGATTTTCCAAGTTGGCATAAATGGATTCCTTGACCCCTCTTTCAAACCACTTATCTTCCCTGTCTAAAATGTGAACATTTCTAAGTCCCTTTATCATCCAAAGGAGGATCGTTAAGATTACCATGCTGCTGTTGAGCTTGCGAAATGGTCTTAATCTTCCTAGGCACAGAAGACAAAGCAGGAAGGAAAATAGGTGAAAGATTGTGCCTGAGGCCCCCACCTCTATTCAAGGAAGGATTTTCCAAGTTGGCATAAATGGATTCCTTGACCCCTCTTTCAAACCACTTATCTTAACCACGACCTAGCCCCAGGTGCAAGATCACACAGCCACCCTAGAAACATATTTAAGAATTCCCTTACTAACTTTGCTCAGACTGAAGAACCTTCTTGGATAAGGAGCGAAACGTTTCCACTGAGAAAATAGAAATCCAGTTGACATGATTCAAGCTACAGACTGTTCCACCTGGATGACTGAGAACCTTCATCGACATACCCACATTTATGTTTTCTAGGACTGCTGTGATGCATTACAATCCTGAATCTTTCATGTGTGTGTGCATTTACTGAACTTTTCCTGCCCTCCTCCATCCCTTAATTTACTTCCTTCCACAGACCTAATCAGCTTTGGTTTATTTTGGGAAATAAATGCAAACATACATTACTGTTTTGACATACTAAATAAAGAGAGCTGAAGTAATACTATAACACTATCACTAATAGTTCAAAATGGATGGATGGATGGATGGATGGATGGATGGATGGATGGATGGAAGATAGATAGATAGATAGATAGATAGATAGATAGATAGATAGATATCCTGTTGTTATGGAGGTGGGCCACGAAAGGCAAAGGCTGAGATGCTGCTCTGACATCTGACTTCCATTCTATGGCTCCCTGTAATGGTATGTGGGAATGACCTTGGGAGACGGGTGGGCGGGGGAGGAAGAACAGATGCTGCCTAGGGAATGATCAGTTAAAAGTGTGTGTGTGTGGGGGGAAGCGGGCAGCTGCATAATGGGCACAGAAAGAAAATCAGAAAGGATCCTCCCTAACTTATTAGGCTGTAAAAAGAGACGGCGGGAGATTTGTACTTTCAGATTTGCAAGATTCTGTTAATGCAGCCTTACAATAAAGTAGAGTTAGCTCAACTGGTCGTGTTTCCCGTCTGGTCTACCTGGGAAGGCTGACACTCCCTCACCACCCTTTGGGGATTTCCAACAGTCTTTCAATGAGATGTCAGCTTCTCTACAGTGGGAACCAGAGAGTGGACATGACAAAGTTCTGCACAGTAAATGCTTCAAATATTGAGGGTCTCTGATTCCATACCTGACATATGTTCTCAAGTAAGATAGAAAAAAATCAGTGCCTAAAAACTTAAGATGCTGATGATGTACAGAATGGACAATACTGATCAAGGCAGATGAATTTAATATTATGGATACCTTAGATCAGTGTTCCTCAACCTCAGCAAGTTTAAGATGTGTGGACTTCAACTCCCAGAATTCCCCCAGCCAGCATGTTGGCTGGGGGAATTCTGGGAGTTGAAGTCCACACATCTTAAACTTGCTGAGGTTGAGGAACACTGCCTTAGATCAACGTTATGGCCAACTTAGTAAGAAAATAGGTATAAATATTTGAAACTGAGCAGAAAGACATTTGGCTTACCTTATCTTTAAAATCTGTATGATTCTGAAGTATTGCTCTGTGATATGTAGCTGTCCTTACAAAATCCTGCATCATATTCTGTTGTTGAGATAAGCATCCATAAAACTAGAAAGAAATAAGGAGGAATGTAGTTGCTATAACTTTCCCACAGCAATATACAAAATAAGAATAAAGTCTTTCCTGCAGAAGCCCAAGATAGTGCTCCAAGGCATCCAGATTAGAAACTGCAATAAACCTGGGAAATATTGACAACAAAAAAGCCATAGCTGCTTACATTTTTTTAAAAAAATATTATGGCATAAGCTTATACCACATGTTAGTCTTTATGTTGCTACAAGTATTTTCTTTCTTTTCTGCAACAGGTTATCCTATCTACTCCCCCTGGGAAACACTGAATATATCGCTAGTAGGATTATGAAACAACGTCTCTCTACCTGAAAATATTGAGCTGCAGAGGAGTCTTCTGTTCTCTGACTGAACACAGAGTGTTCCTTATTTATATTCCTACAGCTGTTCAGTGCATTTGAAAACATGTTATATTCTGAAAAAGAAAGAATGAAGCTACAGTATTTGGAAATTAAATACAAAACCAAGGCAGGCAAGCAAGACAAATGTAAGAAAGGTAACTGAATGATTATCAAGATGCTCTTTATCCTGCACAAAATGTAATTAAAAATTCTACTAAAATATGACATAGCTGAATTTAGAAATTATATTCTATGTTCTTTTCTACACAATTCCTCCCTTAAAACAGCTTAACTGCTGGTTTCTATTAATCAAAATGGTACTTTCCCTCATTTTTGCAAAGCTCAAAAACCTTCAGAGAAGCGGATTATCTAGAGCCCTTCCAGTTTAATTTCATCCCCAGGTATGAGACCAAAATAGCATTGATCGTGTTTGTGGATGATCTCTGGCAGGGACGAGATGTGGGTGGTGCATCCATCCTTGCGCTCCTTGATCTCTCAACAGCTTTCAATACCGTTGAACTGGACCAATTCAGGGGGTTGAGAGTGGGGGCACAGTGCTGTGGTGGTTCCGCTCCTTCCTCCAGGGCTGGTTCCACCCAGTGTTAATAGAGAGTTTTGAGAAATTTGGCTCAAAATCCCAGACTCTGTTTGTTCCTCTTTAACATTTGGGTGAAGCGGCTGGGTGAGGTCATCTGCCCGCACAGGATTAGGTATAATCAGTAAACTGATGATACTCAGCTATACATCTCTATCCCAGGCTGACCACCTTATCCTTATGCAGTTGAATTTTTTTCTGGGTGCATAGAGACTAGGGTTTTTTTGGGAAGAATAGGCTTCACCTCAACCCTAGCATGATTGAGTGGCTTTGGGTTTTAAGGTCCCCCAGATCTGGCTTTGCATGTTGTGTGAACCTGGAACTTAACATACTATCAAAGAAAAGCCACACAATACAATCATTAAAATGTGTAAAAATATTCTAAGTATTATTACCTCATTTTTCTTACTGTAAAAGAGAGAGGATTAACAAATGCCATACCTTATATCAAAACAAAATTTGATGACGCGGTCAAATTATGACAGGAAATATGACACATTTTGTTGAATAACTAAAATATATTTTTAATAGGTAGTCCTCGACTTACGACCGTTTCTTTAATGACATTTTAAAGTTACAATGGCCGCTGAAAAAGTGATTTATGACCTGTACTCGCACTTACAACCGTCATACCACCCCTGTGCTCATGTGAGTGCAATTCGGGCGCTTGGCAACCAGCTTGCATTTACGACCGGTTCCAGTGTCCTGCGGTCACGTGATCGTGATTTGCCAGTTTTTTGCCAGTTTCCAGCAAATAGTGTCCATTGCATTGGGGAAGCTGGATTTTCTTAACAACCACAGTATTTCGCTTAATGACTGCGAAAGGAGAGTAAAAGTAAAGGAGGGGAGAGGTACTTTCAGACTTGGAAGACTGTTACTGTAATCTTACAATAAAGGTAGTGTTAGTACTCAGGATTGGCGCTTCTTGTCTGGACTATCTGAAAGGGCTGACAAGTATGGAGATAGCCTTGAAGAAGGAATGCAACAACCATTATGAAATCCTGAGCTTAGCCCAGAAAGACAGTGGGTGGTGGGTGGGTGGGGAAAGTAAAGAAGAAATTAATGATTGCCCCACCTTGACTCTTTGATATATGAGGGAGGGAGAATTAAATTCTGTCAGGCTTTCAAAATTTTGTTATTATGTCCTATAACAATAAAGTAGAGTTCCAGTAGCTTCTGTTTCCTGACCTAGCCTATTTTGAAGCTGGCAGCATGACTGGCAATGTCTGCTTCTATTTGATTACCAAGGTTTATTGTTAAGTCTGAACCCCCGAGTATTATTATTTTAAGTATAATTATTGAAAGCAACATAGCTTTATAAACTGGGTTTCTTTCCACTAACAAATTAAGGGCAAATGCAGGTTTAGATGTCTGGAATTGGATGTTACAACAAGCTGCATTCAATTTAAAACAAAAGGAAAATTTTTCACTTCTCATGGCAAGGGTGAATGGTGGACAAATTTAAGGAACACTGTGGTTCCCTTTTCTAACACTTTATCATGGTTTAACCTAGGATGTCTCAAATATTATAGTAGTGACCCCCCCTAAAATGATAAATGAATGTGTGTGCGCTCCCCATCAGTAAAATTAATTATTTCCTTGGGGTTATGTTTCAGTAAAAATTAAATATGCTTTGTTTTAATAATAAACATTTTAATCTATATATTATAGGTACTCAAACTTTACGACAACTCCCTCCTTTTGGGAACAAAGTCCAGAGTGAATTTTGACAATGCTCCCACTTCACCTGCACAAATCTGATCAGATTCTTTTTAATTGTTACCATCCTCTGTTTGCCATCACCACCACCCCGTCCCAGGGTGTGTTTCCTGGTCCACTGAGAAACACTGGTAAATGTTGCATGAGAACACAGCTGGAGAATCTAGACTTCTATTCCTGCAGATGTTTTATTCCAATCCATTTTAATTTCTCTTTTCCTATGGAGCATTCATAAAAGATTTCAGAAAGAGATTGAAGATGTCCTTGTATACTGCAAAAGGATAATTCATGTATCAATTACCCACCCATTCCCACAAATTATCAAGATCTACATTATATATTCAGGTCTGTCCGAACAAATTGCTAGCTGCTGAACACCTGATCGGCATGCCAGGTATTCCTTTGTGATTATTTTTAATTTATCAATGTGGGCCTTTCCCTTCTACAGTTGTGCAAGGCTGGTTTAGACCCTTTTATCTGTATTGCTACTTGTAACAATTCAGATAAAGAGGACAGCATGAGCTTGCTAATTTAACATCTGCTAATGGGGGGGGGCGCGATGGCTCAGTGGTTAAGACAACAGGCTTGTCGATCGGAAGGTCGGCGGTTTGAGACCCTAGCCCCGCGTGACAGAGTGAGCTCCCGCACTCGCCCCAGCTCTTGCCAACCTATGAATTTGAAAGCATGTAAATGCAAGTAGATAAATAGGTACCACTTCAGTGGGATGGTAACAGCGTTCTGCATGCGTCATGCTGGCCACACGACTGCGGAAGCGTCTTCGGACAGCGCTGGCTCTTCGGCTAAGAAACGGAGATGAGCACCGGCCCCTAGAGCTGGACATGACTGTGCAGGGGAAAACCTTTACCTTTACCTTAATGGGAGGAGCAACAATAGTTGCAACTAGAAACAATGTTTCCCATAAAAATATTCTTAGCAAAGATCAACTGTCTGAAATTCCAAGTTATAGACAAGATATGTCATCAGACATCATTAGGTATTGTCTGCTAGAGACGATGGCTTATTTAAAATATCACTAGCAGAAGGTCAACTGTCTGAACGTGTGACCAAGCCACTGTACAAAGTGCCATCAAACCATTTCCAGGTGTTATACTCCCTATATCTAAAGAAAAGTGGCAAAAGTCCGCATATGGTTTGAACCTCAGTGTAGACCCAAAGTTCTAGGGGTGTGCTGGCTCCAGCGTGTCTGTCTGCTGCAATTTCTGGAGCTCCTGGCAAGCTGGGAAGACATGGATTGGTATATTTTTGTTCTTAATTAAACCCTGGTTTGACCTACAGGTAGTCCTCATTTAGCAACCACAATTGGGACTGGCAACTTGGTTGTTAAGTGAAGTGGTCACTAAGTGAAACAGAAACTGTGCTTATGATCTTACTTTAGCTTTCCTTTGCTTTACAGACCTGCAAAGGTCATAAATGCGAGGATTAGTCATAAAGTTACTTTTTCATCACTGTCATAACTGCAAACGGTTGCTAAACGAGGCAGTCACTAAATAAGGACTACCTGTATTGTCTCTGAATTTTAAAGAACTTATTGGCTCCCTGCTGGCCATCAGGTGGCAACATAGGGGAGGAGATGAGCCAAGGCATTTTCTTCCTCTGGGAAGGTAGGTGTTGGCAGCAGGAAGTATTATGTAACCCATAATCAGAAGTTGCATCAAGGCAGTTCTAAGGGCATGATCAAGAAGGGAGAGACGCTTCCTGCCACCTACCAATGTGTGTCCCCTCTCCAGCCATTCACTCTAGTCAGTCTCTATAACTTAATCCTGAATTGGGGGGAATTGCTGAAAGCAACAGAAACTGCACTTATTACTTCTCAGTGTCGCTAAATATGGTGCAACAGGAAAGACTGATCTTCCCTTCTCTTTGTGCCAGGACTAGTTCAAAAACTTTCTTCAGAAGACTGAGATAAGTAGCATCCAAATATAACAACTGGCTACCAAGGCCAGCTAAAATTATGCTTCCATCTGCGCATTTATATTTATTTCCAAAAAATTTCTGAAGCCAGAATTAACATAGAAATTGGTTTACTTGTTGAGCATTTAGGCATAGGGGAAAAGTACAGAGTTAGTAGTAGGTAGGCTGCACATTTATTGCTTAAATTGTTCTACAGTACATGGATGGCTATACTTTGCAAAAGACTAACTTTTATATATTAGACACACTAAATATCTACTTTATGGCCAGCTTGATGCTATTCAGATGTTGCACACATGTTCCACAGGAAGCAGAAAATACTACATATGATTTACTGCTGTCTAAATGGTGGAAACCGGATGGTGGAATATAACAATCCTCTGCATGAATTCAGAACAGACTAACAGTTGTCAAAATAAAGAGAAAAGAAACAGGAGATGGAAATTTTAAATCACAGTAAGTCTAAAGCCACACATAATGATGCGATTCTCAAATAAATCACCAGAAATATTCCGTTATAGAGGACTGCAAACTTTTTTTTTTGTGGTAAAGTTAGGCCTTAATATCACCATATTTTGAGTCCCCCTAACTATAAATAACAAATGAATAAATGTAACAGGAGATGGCAAGATACAAAACTCTGTGTAACAAGAGAAAGGTAGCTACTGATTTAGGTAAAAGTTACATGTCTTTGTTCCAGATCTTGTTTTTTCCAAAGATCCTTCTAGTTTCATAAAAAAAGTTTTGAAATTTCATCTATGCTTATACTTTGATATCTGAAAAGCATTTTTGAAATTGTTATATATTTTATTGTATAAGGCAAAAGAGCAGGAAACATGTATAAAACTAATTTGGCTAGTTGGAATTTTTAAGAAAAACTAGACAACTCTGTGACCCGTTGGGTCATCCTTGAGAGAAAGGTAGTGCAGTCTGATGTGATGAGAATTAACATTAAATTTTAGGCTGACCATACTTTTTTTTACCCCAATGCTGGATGGTCCCGTGATCATCTAAGAGTATATATCATAAATAGAAAAGCAATTGTAGTGGCAAACGAACTTCAATAATAAGTCAATATTTACTTACCTAAACAGATAAACAGAATGACCACGGGCGGGCAAAAAAGCAGTGGGAGCGGGAGTGACTTCCAACTTCCTGCCAGCTTCCCCATTGACTTTGCTTGTGGTAAACTGGCAGGCAGCGTTGGAAATCACAATCATGTGACCGTGGGGATGCTGCAGCGGCCACAACTTTGCCAGAAAAACTGGTGTGAACATCATGAAAATTTCAATTCCACAGGAGTAATGGGTCCCGGATTTTTTATGCATTCTTTAAGTTAGCGGATTTTAGGTACCTTGATTCAAAAATTGTTGCGGTATAGTGCACCGTTTAGGCTAACTTGAGGGTACAAACAGAAAACAGATAAACACAATGAGAGTTTTAGTAGTATATAGATGAACAATTTTATGCACATGCATGTGTATGTATGTGTGCGTGCATACATGTGTATCTAAATGTGTCTATATGTCTTTGTGTTTATTTTAGAAGACCAATACAAAGACAGCAGAACTTCCATCACACTATTTAAGAAGTTACCATCATTATCAAGAATTTAGGAAGAATTGCTAGTTTCTAGAGTTGCAAGCCTGTTTTATTGTCTTTTTCAATAAAACAGAATGGAGCAACAATACTCATAATTCCAGTATCTCATGATTTTTTTAAAAGAAAGGTATATAAATTACAAAAATTGTGATGTGTTTCTCACTGATATAAACCAGAGGTGCAAACTGTTTTGAGGTAAAAATGCTTCAAGGTCATTTTAATCTCATCAAAAATGTTCCAATGGTAGAATGGCCTGTTATGACCTTATAAGAAAGGCAAACCATTAAAATCTCCATTTCACAGGTTAGACCACTTTCAGTAATGTCAGAAAGACACTGGAACATCTTTGGTGAAGTCAAAACAGCAAGATGTATCAGAGCCTCGTACTTCTGATAAGACTACTGTTTCATGGTAGATCTGATCTCAAAATATTTTGAATACCTTTAATATTAATATAATCTGAGCATGTATTTTCTCCCATTCCACCTTCTTGTTATTCCAAGCTTTGGAGATTATATAAAAATATATACTCCTGGCAATTTTAATGCCCAGAGATATGATTTAATCATCTTTATTTGTATGCATTACAGTATATGCTGTAATTCTGACAGATACTGGCTAACGACAATCATGAAATAGACATAAAAACTAGACCTGAAAAAATAAATAAGAATGTTTAAATCAGAGCTTTCCAAACTGTGTGTCGTGACACAAAAGTGTGTCACCTGCGGGGCCCAGATGTGTCGCGTCAAAACCCGGAAGCGCTGATGGTGCACCATCAGTGCTTCCGGGTTTTCCTGTGGCGACACACCAACAGCGGCGCGTGAAAATCCAAAAGCGCCGCAGCCACGGCAGTGTGCAAAACCCAAAAGCGGCAGCAGCCCTTCCGGGTTTTTGCGCGCTGCCGCAATGGCGGCACTTCAGGGTTTTCCCGCGGTGACACACCAACGGCGGCGCGCAAAAACCGAAAGTGGCAGCAGCGCTTCCGGGTTTTTGCGCGCTGCCGCAACAGCAGCACTTCCAGGTTTTCCCGTGGCGACACACCAACGGTGGTTTTTTTGTCGCCGTGGGAAAACTTTGGAAAGCCCTGGTTTAAAGGGTTCAAATTCATGCATACTTCTTTGTGATATTCTACTGATCTCAGTGAGACTTACTTCTGAATAAGAATAGCTTTATGCTACAAGTATAAGGCATTAGGGCTGAGAAGAAAGAGAAGTAGCTGTGCATGATCACAAATGTAGATACAACTAAGTTCAGGTTCTGAAGCAACTGCATGAGCCTTGCAAATGATGTAGCTACTTTAAATGTGCTTTTAAATTTTTTTTAAATGATTTATTCTATTGCTCTTCCACAAAGCACCACCCTCTCAAATTCTTTGCACAGCCTTATATGACATTATAAATTTACACGACACATGTAATAGAATAGTCTTCCGCTGTTTTGAAATTGAAAGCCCCTATGGGAAAGCTGGAAAAACAGTAGGGAAAGGGAGAATGAACTTAACCCTTTTTAAAATGGTCCATAACTCCACCCAAGTCATCCTAAAACTAGTTTTCCATCAGAGCACATTGATGGTTGCCTGTATTATCTCTCTCCCCACATAGACATTATATTAAAAATAAGTTTAGGAAGGGCATTTTGATCAGAAAAAAAGCCTAATTGGGAAAGGTTTAAACCATCTATTTTTGTGGCCACTTTTTAAGTAACAACAAAAACAAAAACAACAGCCAAGACTGAGCTATGTGCAATGCAGGGCAATATTTAGTTCTCACTGAGATAATCCCATACAATAATTTTAGTGATTTATTTGTATATTTAAAACATTTCTGGATCCTCTTTAAAGATATAACCTCCCCAGCTATTTCTATGATTAAAAAAACTAATTAAAATAACAAAAATTAATCCACAAACACCAGCAATGATAAAACATACAGAATATAGCCAAGGAATACTAAAATTAAACAAACTCAAGAGTAGGACAATCAGAACAGGCAAGTCTTCAACTTGCTTTTTATAAGCTTGGAACAACAGGTTCTCATGGACCTCAAATAGTGACTCATTTCAGAAGTATGGGACCACTGTAGCAAATCACTCTCCTGCCTGCCTATTTTACAGCCCTCATTCAAATGAATGAGTAGCTAATTGATCCAACAGATAAAACACCTGAGAATCTTTGACTATGAAGGCTGTAGCTGACTTCAACAAATATAGGACTAAAGGAAACAAAAATCTTCAAATATATATAATACCCAGCCACTTACCAGAATGTGACGTGAATTGTAGTAAGGCGCTGTTGTAACCAAGCGTTATCAAAATGGACTCTTTTCCTACACGGCAATATTCTGTATCTTTATTAACCAAGCATTTAAATACACACACCCCATCAACTGCAGGTAGAAAAAATATAACAAAAATACATGAATATTCATGTTTATTTATTAACTATATATAATGTTCATTACTGGAAGATTTTTAAACTTTGGTTGATAATACATAACCATGACTTACACAAAATCCATTGAGACAGAATAAGCCTGAAAAAAACTATTTTTATATAGCACGGAAGAGAGACATCAGAAAAAAAAGAAGTGTAAATTCATTGTCTTTCCCCCTTATTTAAGGTTCATTTCATTATGCAGTTTAGTAATGCCAACATTCTTTGTTTATTCTTCTCTGCAAGATAGTTTCTGAGTATGACAGTCTACTGCATGTACCTTCTTGTTGAAGGCATATGAGCAGCAGTATATAGGCTTGTAAGGTACTTCCTATATATTAAAGATCCTAACTTGCATAGAACTGTGTAACTATGCTTGGGGCAAAACTGGATTTGTATCGTGCATATTGGCCAAATGTGACCAGTTGGTTGGTATTGTTCTTAATTTTATCAGCAAATGCTGTGCATAGCATCAGTACAACTAAGGCTGCTAACCTAGTTTACTTCTTCCTTCTCTTGCTATAAAGCATTATGTGAAAGCCTTGATTGACTATACCCATGATGGCCAAGAGAGGTAAATATCTATCGGCCCATCTGATGACAACTCCGACATATGGAAAATTGAAGGCATGTAAGGAGTGTAAATGATAAGAAGTATGAATTAATAAATGAAATAAAAGAAAAGAAAAATAAATGCACTGTGTGCTTGTGAAACTAATAGAAATGGGAAGGATGTAATAGATCTGTTAAGATGTTCTTGTGGATTTGATAAATATATGTATGGAAATAAAGGTATCAGTTGAATTATGAATGAAAGACCCAAAATATGTCAGAAAATACAAATTTCTGTCATCCAAAGAGAATTAAAGGGCTTCTTGTTTCAAATACATGGTTCAAGCAAAAGTCTATTCATGCATACAAATGGAAATGGATGACTGATTTGATTGTTATCATGAATGATAGAATTTATTTATTTATTTGTTTGTTTGTTTAATTTATCCCCCGCCCATCTCCCATACGAGGGACTCTGGGCGGGTTACAGCAAGTAAAAATTTAAAGCTATACAAAATTTCTAAAAAACATATCAAGCATAAAATAAATAAAGTCCAAGATGGGTTAGAACCGCAAAATAGATCATGGTGCTACGGGGCCAGCCAACCCCAGGAGGCACTGCCACCTCCGTTGTCCCAGGCCCGGCGGCAGAGCCAGGACTTGAGAGCCTTCCGAAAGGCCAGGAGTGAGGGGGCCAGTCTCACCTCCGGGGGCAAGATATTCCATAAGGCGGGCGCTATCGCAGAGAAGGCACGCCTCCTGGACCCCGCTAGATGGAATTCTGTTGAGGGGGTCCGAAGCATGCCCTCTCTGCATGCACGGGTGGGGCGGGCCGACGTTATCGGGACGAGACGGTCCCTCAGGTACCCTGGTCCTATGCCATGTAGGGCTTTAAAGGTAATCACCAACACCTTGAATTGGACCCAGAAGCAAACTGGCACCCAATGCAGCTCGCGTAGCAGAGGTGTCACATGTGCCGATCTCTTAGCACCCATAACTGCTCGCGCCGCCGCATTCTGCACCAGCTGAAGCTTCCGGATACTCTTCAAGGGTAGCCCCATGTAGAGCGCATTACAATAGTCTATGCAGGAGATGACAAGGGCATGAGTGACTGTTCGGAGGGCCTCCCGATCCAGGAAAGGGTGTAACTGGTGCACAACCCGAAGCTGTGCAAAGGCCCTCCTGGCCACGGCTGCCACCTGCTCTTTGAGCAGGAGTCGCGAGTCCAGGAGAACCCCCAGATTCCGCACTGGATCCGAGTGGGGTAGTGCAACCCCGCCCAGAACCAAAGATGATAACTTCCCGGATCCAGGAGGGCCATCAATCCACAGCCACTCCATCTTACCAGGGTTCAGTTGAAGCCTGTTGTTCCCCATCCAGACCCCCACAGCCTCCAGGCACTGAGATAAGGCATCGACCGCATCACTTACTTCACCCGGGATGGAGATGTATACCTGGGTATCATCGGCATATTGATGATACCTCATCCCATGGTGACGGATGATCTCACCCAGCGGCTTCATGTAGATGTTGAATAGGAGAGGAGAGAGAACAGACCCCTGCGGCACTCCACAAGTCAAGGGTCGCGGGTCAGCTCTCTCCTCCCCTATCAACACTGACTGGGAACGGCCCTGGAGGAAGGAGGCGAACCAGCGTAAAACCACGCCGCCCACCCCCAACTCCCTGAGCTGCCCCAAGAGTATACCGTGGTCAACGGTATCAAAAGCCGCTGAGAGATCTAAGAGAGCAAAGATGGACACACTCCCTCCATCCCGCTCTCACCAGAGGTCATCCATAAGCGCGACCAATGCGGTCTCCGTCCCATATCCCGGTCTGAAACCTGACTGGAAGGGGTCCAGATAATCCGTTTCCTCCAGAATCCTCTGGTGTTGCAACGCCACCACCTTCTCAACCACCTTTCCCAAAAAGGGAAGGTGGGAGACTGGGCGAAAATTGCCCAGGATGGTGGGGTCCAGGGATGGTGTCTTGAGGAGGGGGTGCACCAGCGCCTCCTTAAAGGCAGCCGGGAACACCCCCTCACTCAAGGAAGAATTAATCATCGCCTGGACCCAGCCACATGTCACCTCACTAGCTGATTTCACCAGCCAGGAGGGACATGGGTCAAGCTGGCATGTGGTGGTGTTTGCAATCCGGAGGATCCTGTCTACTTCATCTGGCGGAACAGGATCAAACCGTTCCCAGATAACATGGTAAGTACGAGCCTCTGGCATCTCCCCAGATCTTGTATCACGCTTGGAGTCTAACTTGGAATGAATCTGAGCGATTTTGTCCTGCAGATGCTCAGAAAACTCCTCCGATCGGCCCTGTAACTGCTCCTGACCCAAAAGTGATCTTGTAATCTTAAAAAGGGCCATCGGGCGGCATTCTGCGGACGCAATAAGAGCGGAGAAATATTCATGTTTCACCGCTCTTACCGCCACAAGGTAGGCCTTAACTGCGGCTCTAGATTGTGTTCGGTCAGATTCAGTCTTCATCTTTCTCCAGCGGCGCTCTAGACGTCTCTTAACCCTCTTCAAAGCCCTTAACTCTTCCGTAAACCACGGAGAACGGCGGGCCGAGCAGGGCTGGAGAGGTCGCAAAGGCGCGATCTTGTCCAGGGCTCCGGCCGCGGCCTTATTCCAGGCCGCGGCCGGGACCTCCACTGGACCATAAAGCAAGTCCTCGGGAATAACCCCCAGCTCCTTCTGAAACCTCACTGGGTCCATCAGTCGCCGGGGGCGGACCAATCGAATAGGTCCCACCTCCCTGCAGAGTGGGGCAGCACAAGAGAGTCTCAGGGTCACCAGGGCATGGTCTGACCATGACAATGAGGAAAGATGTAACTCTCCCCTCAGATCACATTGCCACTGCTCAGACAAGAAAACTAAATCCGGGGTGAAACCACTGTCACGAGTCGGGTCACGAATAATCTGAGACAGGCCCATAGCTGCCATGGTAGCTATGAACTCCCGAACCGCCTCCGAGGCCCGTCCCAGAGATGGCAGATTGAAGTCCCCCAGAACCATAAGTCTGGGGAACTCCACTGCCAACCCCGAGACAGCCTCGAGCAGCTCAGGCAGGGAGGTTGCTACGCAGCAGGGAGGCTGGTACAGCAGCAACACTCCCAACTGTTCTCGTGAACCCAACTTGAAAAACAGGGTCTCACACCCGGCCACTTGTGGAGCAGTGCCCCTGAAGGCCACAAGAGACTCTTGGATGACCACTGCCACCCCTCCTCCCCTGCCCCAGTGTCTCAGCTGATACCAAACCTGAAACCCGGCTGGGCACATTTCCGAGAGGGCCACTCAACCCTCTGGACCCAGCCAGGTCTCGGTAATACACACCAGGTCGGCCCCCTCATCTGTGATAAAGTCACTTACAAGGGGGGCTTTGTTGTTCACCAACCTGGCGTTCAACAGCAGCAGTCTGAGACCGGAGCCCACGAGGATCTGCTTACCAGGGCCTGGGTGTGAACAAGGGGGGCCAGAACGCACCACTGGTAACAAACACCGGGGGCGCCTTCCCTGATGATGGCTTGCCCTCCGGTTCCCGTCATACCGTCCCCTGCCCGTCACCACCTGAATCAAATGGCCCGCCGCATAGCCCCCCGAGATTCCTGGCTCTGACACAGTAGCCTCCACTCCCAGGCCTCTGGAATTCTTGGGCTTAATCAAGGGTCCCTTATCCCAACCATCCATCATGCAATCCCACACACTCTTGGGTGGTGGTAAGACCCCCCAGTGCACCAGCTCTCGCTCTCGGCACTGGTAGGGTCTAGCACCACCCCGCTCACGCCCTGTACCTCCCCCTCAACTTCTCTCACTGGTCAGGGAGAGGTACAGTCACTCCTACCCCACCTGACTCTCACCCAGGGGGTACTCTTCCACACTCATACAATCTTAACTCCCCCCTCCTCGTCTCTCACCCGGGTTCTGAATATGAGACAATTTTTTGGTAGGGTCAAGAGCGAATCTTGGGAAAAATGAACATGAAAGAAATGGAAATGTGTGAAAGAAACAAGAGTGAAAGTATAATGGCTACAGGAAGATAAAGTATAAGTCATATGAATATAAATCTAGAAAACAGATTAATCTCCCAGTGGAAAATACAGGAGGTGTAGGTAGGGGGAAGAATGACAAAGTCATGGTTCAGTGGAGTTGAACTCTTCTACAACAGAGGTAACAAATTTTAAAAAATGCAATGTAGATGTGGTTTGTGAAGATAGTTAAATATGATGTGAGGAGTGAAGTTGGGATTGCTATCTGTGCTTGAGAAAAGTAGCTGCAGCCAGGCAGAAATGCTTCTCGCCCCATTTTCCTCATACATTCATTCATTCACTCACTCACAAGCATCCAAGCCCATGTTCCAGCTGTCTGTAATAATTGAGCCACACCCTGGCGTTTTCAAGGACATGCTGATGTCCAGAGGCAGCCTCACCCCACCCAGGCCCTTAGCTTACAAAAGAAAGTGCTAAGATAGAGTGGGTAGATATGTAGGTGGGAAGGAGATAAGCAAACGGCATGCAGATAGGGAAGCTGAGGTGACTGTCTGGAGATTGGCAGCTCTTACAAGCAGGTGAGAGGACTATTAGTCAACAGCCAGGACTGCAAGCTACAGTGAGCAGCATATCCTGGTTGGAGTCTTGCTTGGAGCTTTGCCTGAAGCTCAGTAGCAACTAGAAGAGGAACAATCACACTGAGGCAGCACCTCAACCCAACTAGTGTAAGAACTTTGGAAGAAGGCAAAGGTTGTATGTCACAAAGACTTTGGGACATTTGTTTGGACTAAGTATTAAGTATTAAAGGACTGAGTATTAAAGACACATTTATTTATTTATTTGTTTGTTTGTTTGTTTTATCAAATTTTTTGGCCGCCCATCTCATATAGAATGACTCTGGGCAGCTTACAATAAAATAACAATTATTAAAACACTGCAATAAAATCTCAATACACACACACACACACACACACACACACACACACAACAGATACTTATCTAAAAATACAAAAATATAAAATATAGAATTCAAGATGGGCATATGCTGTTATTTTGGCACAATCACAACACCAGCCACCCCCATGAATGACTATCCCCCCTCCTGTCCCAAGCAAGGTGGCATAACCATGTCTTCACCCCCTTCTGGAAGGCCGGGAGAGTGGGGGCCTGTCTTACCTCCAGGGTAAGTTGTTCCAAAGGGCGGGTACTACAGCAGAGAAGGCCCTCCTCCTGGACCCTGCCAATCGGCAATCCTTCATGGACAGGGTCCGTAACCTGCCCTCTCTGCCTGACCGGGTGGGACGGGTCGATGTAACGGGGGTGAGGCGGTTCCTCGGGTAACCTGGACCCATGCCATGTAGGGCTTTAAAGGTGATAACCAACACCTTGAATTGGACCCGGAAGCAGACTGGCACCCAATGCAGCTCGCGGAGCAACAATGTTATATGTGACCTCCTTGGGGCTCCTAAGACTGCTCGCACAGCTGCATTCTGGACCAGCTGTAGCTTCCGGATACTCTTCAAGGGTAGCCCCATGTAGAGCGCATTACAGTAGTCTATACGGGAGGTGACTAGGGCATGAGTGACCATTCGAAGGGACTCCCGATCCAAGAAGGGGCGGAGCTGGTGCACAACACGAAGTTGTGCAAATATTTACATGGCAACATCACCTTGCAAGTCCTAGAAGGGTGGAGAGCAATAGTCTGTTGTTGGGGAAGGTGTGTGCATTGAGTAAAGCATTGAGTACAAATTTGCTATGCTGTGGTGTGCCCAGTCCTTAGAAAGCAAAGAACCCTCACATATAAAAAGGTGTAATGAATGTTGTTGGTGTGAATTATAGTTATATTTCCTTTCCTTTCTCTTACGTCTTCCTCCTACGTTTGTTTTGCTCACTTCTTATACTTTGCCTATTGCATAATGTTGCTTACCACAAAAGGATATGTGATGGATGGATGGGTGTGTGTGTGTGTGTGTGTACACACACACACACACACGATAGTTCTCCCCAACATATACATTTATTGAATCCACAGATAGTTTGATATAAAAGAACTTCAATGCAATCCAACATGTGTGATGTACGACATAATTGCACTGAGGTATATATGCTAGAAAAATAACTGAAGATATGTGAATGAGATGCCACTTTTTTCCATTCTTGGGCTAGTCTAGGTCACATACTGTATTGGTTGCAAAAGCAGGCAATTTGTATCACATTTCATACTCCACTTGCCATAATTAAAGAAAACAAACATCAAGCTTTTTTGTAAAAATGAACTGCTACAATGATATGCCACAAGCCAAATATTCTTATCAAAGGTTAACTTTTTAAAATATAACTTACCTCAACCTATGAGGCAAACAGCCCTGACATGCTGTGTTTCATTACTTTTGGTAGTGGAACTTTATTCCTGCATTCTATAAAAATTCAACTTAATCAAGGTAATAATTTTTCCCATTTAAGTATAAATATTTAGTACATAGCTTTCCAAACTGTGTGTCGCGACACAGTACTGTGTCACCTGCGGGGCCCAGGTGTGTCGCATGAAAACCTGGAAGCGCTGATGGTGCGCCGCCGCAGCGCACATGGCGGCAGCAGTGGCGGTGGACCATCAGCGCTTCCGGGTTTTTGCATGGCACATCAGGACATTGCCGCCGCATGCGAAAACCCAAAAGCACCGCAGCGGTGGCGCACAAAAACCCGGAAGCCCCACGGCAGCAACGCTTCCAGGTTTTCGCGCGCCACCGTTGGTGTGTCGCCAACGTGAAAAGTTTGGAAAGCCCTGATTTAGTATAAAACTCCTTTATTTCTAATTGAAATCACTGTAATTTCTTCCCTTTGTAATTCTTTGTTATGTAATTTAGGTTTTTTTTGGCAAATTATAAAAAATGCCTAAACTAAAAAATGATCACATAAATGCTTTTCCTTTCAGACTTGGTATTTTCCAATAACAGAACTATCATTTCTTGTCCTTTAATTCCTTTGATTAATAATTACTTAGTCAACATGTTGCTATCACTTCTCAGGAAAAAAAAATAGAAAGCATTTCAAAAATCATCTAATTAAGCAATCAAGGTGCTGCAATGGTAATTTACAGTATAATCCTATCATGTCTATTCAGAAGTAAACCTCACTGAATCTACAGGAAAAATAACATGAAGCGCCTTTTCTTTTCCTAATCCTGCACAAAATCTGAAGACTGAATGCAAAAAAGCACTATATACAGCAAATGTTCTTTGTCCACAGTTGTAATGGGACTTGCACACACATCATTTGTGGACTAGAACTCTCTGGCTTCCTTGAAGGAGTTTTTGGAATCTCCATCCAGATCCCCTGTACCCTCCCACAGTGCTTTTGCACTGTACTGCCACTATCTACTTTATTCCAAGGGAGAAATCTGTCCTTGCATTGGTTTACTTGGGAGGAGGAAACTGGCACACCTCCTGCAGGCAAAATCACATGCTAAAGATGAAAAACCGGAGTTCTTGGTGCTCTCTGAGCTTGGTTGTTTGCTTGCAGACATTTCCTTACCCAACTAGGTAACATCATCAGTGTGAGTGAGTGTGAGGTTTCCTGCGTGTTTATATGCAGTAGTTTGCCCTGCCAATTTTGGTGGAGGTGTGGTTTCCTCCTATCAGAATGATACGATGAAGGGGACAGGATGATAGAACGATGAAATTCCCTATCAGAATGAGTGTGCTGATTCTGTAGGAAATGCAAGTTATGTGTATCAAGATTAAACGGAAGTTGAAAGGCAAAGGGAGAAAGGGAAGTGAACAAAAATAACAGGTTGACTTCTGTGGGGTTTAAGTCAATACTTGCTCTTCCAGAAAGGGAATTTTTGCACATGCACACACAGCAAGTAAACAAGGTATAACAAAGGCATACAGCTCAAATATTTTTCATCAAATACAACCCAAAGTTATAATGTGCTTCTAACTCCACCATTCCCTATATTGCTGTATTTTTCTTAAATTTCCCATCCAAGATTCCTGGGGATTTGGAGTTTGGCTTACTTGGTTTGGAGCCAGACTAGGAGAAAATTCTCCAGCTCCTTCCATGAGAGAAAAGGCTAAACAAAGACAAAATGGAGCTGCCCCTTTCTCTTTCTAAAAGCTTACGTAACAGGGGAATTTTTCCACTCCTGATTGGCTGGATTGTGTTTGACTTTCCTAGGTTTCATTCCCTCTGCCCACTACTTATATTGCTAGGATAGATTTGATTGACAGATCAAATTTAGGGTCCCTTTAATTCTTTCATGTTGGAGTGTGTTTTCTTGCACACACAGAGTATCAGAAAGAGATTAGCATTCAGAGACCAATAAAATGACGCCAGTCATTGTAGTAACTTAGTTGCAGTTATATTTGTTACTCATACAAAACAGATACTATTTACAGTCCTCTTCCAGATCCCTGGAAGTGTTACAAAATCCATATACCAGTAGTAAGCAAGCAAACAGGAATAAACAGAAAGAAGCAGTAAGGAGCAAAACAGGGCGGGCAGGCAGGCGGGCAGGCAGGTTCTTTTATACTCTTCAGCCTGAATCATGTGCTGCCTAACCTTTTAAAGTTTGCAGGTGATTACCTAATAAGGCTTTATTGCTGAGACTTACTCCTCAAAAGAATAATACACCAACACTCCTCTTATTATGCTAGAGGTGTAAGTCGCAACCCAATTTTTTCAGTTAACTTGTGTTTTACTGCAGCAAGGGGCTTTGTTAGAAAATCAGCAATCATGTCTTTTGAGTCACAATACTTTAACACAATTTCACCTTTGAAGTCCTTGGTGCTCTCTGAGCCTTGCAGACGTTTCATTGCCAGGCTAGGCAACATCTTCAGTGCAAAAAGGGAGTGGGACTTGCTCTGTTTATATACCCTGGCTTGTCCTGCCTGTGTTGGTGGGGGTGTTGTACTCTCCTTGGTAGTACCTTGATTGGGTTGTTGTTTGCTGCTTGGTTGATTGACTGACTTAATAGTTCCTTGATTAGGGTCTATTGTGTTGTTTGATTGCTCCTCTGCTGCTAATCTTGGTGTTAATCTTTGCCTATCTGGTTGTTGATTGCTGGCAAGGTGGTGTTCTGGTCTTCTGGCTTTTCTATTATCTCTTATGAATGGTATGTAAATGTTGTTTACCTCTATGTGTCTGTTGATGGCTGCTTTGTCAAATTTCAAATGTGAAATTTGTTAATTTCACCTTTGGCTATTAAATCCTTGACATGATAGCATCGTATGTCAATATGCTTAGTTCTGTTCCTACAACCCTCAGACTGAGCCATATGAATACAAGCTTGATTATCTTCAAAAACAGTTACAGGCTGGTGCAATTCCATGCCTATATCTTTTAGCAATTGTTTAAACCATACAATCTCGTTACAGATTTGTGCTAGACTATAAAATTCTGCTTCTGCTGTAGAAAGAGCAACAAGTGTCTATTTCTTAGAATGTCAGGCAATTGTTGAGCCAGCATACTGTATTATAGCTCCAGAAGTTGATTTTCTATCATTTAGGTCTGCTCCCCGGTCTGAATCAGCATATGCCTGTAATTCTCCTGTCCCAGAAGCAAAAGGCCTCAGACAGTAATCCTTTGTGCTTTGTAAATATCTAAATATTCTTTTCAATCTTGCTTTCCCAGTAGAAGTTGGTTTTTCTACTTGTCTACCTAAAATTGAAACAGCATTAGAAATATCTGGGCGAGAATGATTTGCAATGTATAATAAACTTCCAATTGCAGATCTAAACCCATCTGCCTCAGATAACTCAGGTTCTCCCACCTACTTCTGGAATTCAGGAAGGATAGGGGTTAAGACTGATTTACATTCCTGCATGTTAAACTCCTCTAGGAGTCTCTCGATCTTATTACTTTGGCTTACCAGGAAACTACCATCTTTTTCTTTGTATATTTCCAAGCCTAAGTAATTTGTTACTATGCCAAGATTCTTTAATGTACAATTGTTCTTCATATACATTTCAAAATCATGTCGGTTTGTCTGATGACGTAAGTAACAATAAATCATCAACATACAAACACAAATACATAAAACTTTGTCTGTCTTTCTTGACATAAACACATGGATCTGACTTTCCTTTTTCAAAACCAAAACTTTGCAGTGTTTCATCTAATTTTACGTTCTAGCAGTGAGCTTCTTGTTTTAAACCATAAATTTATTTTTGTAGTTCACACACTAAATTTTTACCTTGTTCAAAATCAGGTGGTTGTTGCATGTACAATTTCTGGTCTAATTCACCATATAAAAATGCAGTTTGAATATCATAATGATGAACTGACATCCCTTTTAATGCAGCAATCTTCAGCAACAATCTGATTGATTCACCCTTTGTAACTGGTGCAAAGGTTTTGTCAAAGTCTAAATATTTTCTTTGAGCAAATCCTTTAGCAACTAACTTTGCTTTGTATTTTTGGATTTTCCCACTAGCATCTTTTTTTAGTTTGAAGACCCATCTACAACCCAGACAACGTTCATTGGGAGGTAGATTAACTAATCTCCAAGTTTTATTTTCTTTCAAGGAATCTAATTCCAGTTGCATTGCATCATACCAGCATTTTGCAATCTCAGGTGGCATATCATTTATTTGCTGTAAAGACTCTGGTTCAGAGTAAACATGGAAAGCTTTAACCATATCCACCTCAAAACGTTGAGGAATTCCTTTATTACTCCTCTTAGACCTGCGAGGTAGGACAGGGCTAACAGGGTTAATATTCTGTCTCCCCTCACTTTCCTGACTAGCATCTGTCTCAGACATATTTTGAGCTTGCTCCTCTTGTTTAATGAACTAATTTGGTGAAGAATCTTGCGAAATGTTCTCAGCAAGTTCTTGCCTTTGCCCTGGTTTCAAATCAACTCGCGAACTGGAATTTATTTTTCCCCAGTTTTGTTCTGCAAATGAAGCACTTTTGCTTATAATTAATTTATCACCTAATATGAACCTGTAGCTTCTTTGACTTTGTTCAGACCCAACAAAAATTGCTTTCTTTGTTTTGGAACCTCCTTTTCTTCTCTGTTGTTTTGGTATGTGAACTCATGCTGCACTGCCAAAAACTCTTGAGATGGTTCACTTTTGGTTTCTCACCATAAAACAAATGAAATGGAGTGTCCTCAATCACACAATTAAACAGTCTGTTCTGAACATAACAGGCAGTTAATACTGCTTCACCCCAAAACTTAAAAGGTAATTTTGCATCTTTAAGCAAACACATTATAGCTTCTTGAAGCGTTCTACCTTTCCTTTCAGCAACTCCATTTTGCCGTGGAGTATAAGGGTTAGAAAGAATTTATTCTATCCCGTTCTCTGTTAGGAATTTTCTAAAAGTGTTAGAAAGAAACTCCCCTCCACGATCACATTGTAGGGCAGACACAGGTTTTGGAAATTTTCCATTTGCCCATGTTACAAAACTTTTAAATTTATCAAATGCCTCATCTTTATGTTTCAACAGATAGATAAATGTATATCTTGAAAAATCATCAATTATGGTCATTATAAATCTTGCTTGTCCCAAACTAAGGACCTATTATGTCACAATGAACTGTTTCAAAAGGTCTAGTTGTAACTCTGTCTCTGTGCTTACTCACAGGAGCCTTCTGTGTTTTGCATTCCTTGCAAACTACGCAGTCTAGATATTTATCACAAGGTTTTAACTTCAGGTCAGCACATAACTGTGGCATTTGTGCTATGTATCTATAATTTGCATGACCAAATCTCCTGTGCATCAAGTGTATGCACTGATCATGAATTGGGATGTTGCCAATTACAGCTTTTGCAGCTTGGCTTTTAGCATTTTGTACTATGTACAGTGAATCTCTTTGTACACAAGTTGCACACAACTTACCATTCTTACGTATCTCACAGCCATCTTTCTTAAATGTTATGACATATCCAGCTGCTACTAATTGGGCTACAGATAGGTTAGTTTGCAATTTAGGAACAAACAGAAGATTTTTAACAGTTTCCTCCAAACAATATAGATACATGTCACCTTGACCCATAATTTCTATTGTAGATCCATCAGCCATAGAAACACTTTGTCTATTAGTTTTAGACAGTGAAACAAAGGAATTTTTACAATTTGACAAATGACAATTAGCACCAAAATCTAACACCCAGAAATCAGAATCATTTTTTTCATGGACTTGTGCAATGTGTGTTGTTTGAAAAGCCTTCTTTCGCATTGCCTCTCTGTTCTTTTTTCCTGTCTTTCGCTCTTTGGGAAAGAATTACAGTTTTTCTGTAAATGTCCAGCTGAGCCACAATTGAAACATTGTTTGCTGGCTAGTGCTGTGGCCTCAGCTTGATTGCTCTTCCCTGCTTTTCCACGCTGTATCTTATCAGAAGAAATGGGTGGAGCTGAGTGCCTTTCATTTCTCCCACTCAGCAAGTAGTCATCCCGAAACACACGAAGGAGTAAGTTCAGCCTCGGGCATTGCTTCCAGAGTGCAAATTAACGTATCCCACATTTCATTCAGTGAGGATAAAATAATGCATGCTTTTGTTAGAGGTGTAAACTCCATTCCTCTCTCTTGCAATTCTACAAATAGCTGCTGAATGAAATGCAAATGTTCAGGCAAGCTCCGGTCCTCTGACAGATAAGCTTTATACAGCTTTCTAGTTAGAGAAACCTTCCAGCTGTTGCTTTGATATGCAAATTTCTTAGTGCCTCCCAGTTGTTTTGCAGACTGTAAGCCACGTACATTTACTAGCTGACTGTCTTCAACTCCCAAAATAATGGATGCTCTGGCACACTCATCCAGCCTAAGCCATGCATTGGAGGGATTTGCTGGAGTTGGCTCAGCTATTGGAGACCATAAATCTTCCCTCCGAAGATACATTTCCATTTTTAAACTCCAGTTTATGTAATTACTATTTGATAAACGCTCTAATGGCATTCCTAAAGATTGATAATTAGCCATGGCTTCTATCTTTACAAATCACCTCGTAAATTCCTCAACAAAGCTTTTCTGCAAACAGATAGCTGCTAGAAGCCTCCCGGTAACTTCAAAGAGAAAAACACTTCATTTGCCTTGTTTACTTTTCTTCTTCAGATGCAAACAGGCTGCTGCTGAGCTGGTTTCTTTGTGCTTTCCTGGGCCCATAACCTGTTGGAGTGTGTGTTTTCTTGCACACGCAGAGTATCAGAAAGCGATTAGCATTCAGAGACCAATAAAATGACGCCAGCCACTGTAGTAACTTAGTTGCAGTTATATTTGTTACTCATACAAAACAGATACTATTTACAGTCCTCTTCCAGATCCCTGGAAGTGTTACAAAATCCACATACCAGAAGTAGTAAGCAAGCAAACAGGAGTAAACAGAAAGAAGCAGTAAGCAGTAAGAAGCAAGACAGGGCGGGGCAGGCAGGTTCTTTTACACTCTCCAGCCTGAATCACGTGCTGCCTGACCTTTTAAAGTTTGTAGGTGATTACCTAATAAGGCTTTATTGCTGAGACTTACTCCTCAAAAGAATAATACACCAACATTTCAGGTCTGAACTTTTGTAATATTCACTACAATAGTAAATCACAAAAAAAGCCAATTACAGCTTCCCCAGTGATAAAGTTATGGTGATGTAAGCATGTATAAAACCTTAAAACACCATATTAGGAAGGCTCCCCACTATGACAAGTATGAAGAGAGGGCTTGAAGCCTTTAGTTATTACCAATGTAATAGAATGTAAATATAACTGTGGTCACAGGATATGTGGCTGAATTTGAAATTTGAAATCATTCTTTAGGGCTCAAACTTTGCCCTGATGATGCCACTAAAGTCTTCTGAATGGCTTTAGTATTAAGATAGCAGTGAGTTTACTGTGTGACTCTAGCCAGAAGTACTATAAAAGTTGGAGTAAGAAAGAAGGGGACCATTAAAGAATGGAGACTTCCATCTAGCTGGAGCCCAGCTTGTTTCAGGACAGTAGCAATAGGTAAAATATATAGCCAGGAATTTGCGTTTGATTTTTTATTTCTAGGGGGCTTTGTGTTGTGCTACGTTTCACAATCTTCCTCTCTATAAATTACAGTGGGTGTTTAACTTCAGCCTTCCCTTATACTTAAGTCTTTTATCATGATGTCATAAATCTAGTCTATAAATGAAAATAGATGTTTTCCAAATATTGCTTAACATTTGTGATATCAAATCAGTAATTAACACCTCCCCATTAAACCAAGACTCAATAAGAAAAAAAGACTAAAGGCAATGTGAAGCTCCCCTTTAACTTTTTTTTAAATCTGTTCAATCGTGTCCAATTCTCGGAGCCTGCCTGGACAAGTCCCTGCAGGTTCTTGGCAGGTTTTTTCTTTTTCAGAAGTGGTTTGCCATTGCCTTCTTCCTAGGGCTGAGAGAGTGACTGGCCCAAGGTCACCCAGCTGGCTTGGTGTCTAAGGTGGGTCTCTCTGTTTCTAGCCCGATGCCTTAACCACTGCACCAAACTGGCTCTCCCCCTTTAATATACTTAATAATAAATGAGGGCTAAGGTAAACCTATCCTGTGTCCAAGATTCTGTACCAAAATTCCTTTTTTTTTTTTTTTTGGAATAAATCTTACTCAAAATCTGTGTGAGAAACTTGCTTTCGCATCTTTATGTTACATGGCCAGAAGGTGGCACTATCAAAATAATTTCAATTTTTGCAACTTGACTTTTAATTGGCAGAAAAACAACACAGAGTGCGAGAGCCCTCTCTTTCACACACATCAGGTTAGGGGTGGACACCAGATGAAGCACCCCCTAGAATATAGGTCATGGCAGCAGGAATTACCAAGCTTTTACACCAAAGCAAGACCAGTATGTGAAAACCCAGGCTTCTCGGAGAGAAGATTGAGATCTCCAGTCTTTCATTCTACATATAAATTATCTGATTAAAATAGAGACTAGTTACTTACCTGGTATCTTTCATGCTTACAATAATTAGTTCATAAAGAGTTAAACAAGGGGAGGGTTATTATTATTTTTAATAAAAAAAGTTCTGAGACTTTTAATCAACAATAACTTATGGCTGTTGTGGGTCTTCTGGGCTGTGTGGCCGTGTTCTAGAAGTTGTGGTTCCCAACATTTCGCCAGCATCTGTGGCCGGCATCTTCAGAGGGCAGGAGCACAGACAGAAGCGAACTCTCTGTGCCCAGGTAGAGTGGCAATGTTTGTTTTCTATTTATAGAGCTATAGAGTTATAGAGTTATAGGAGATTAGGTGGGGTTTTTTGTTGTGTTGAAATGTTAACGAGTGGCTGCTGAGCATGATTAGCATGTTCATTGTGAGAAGTATTCCCATGTCCTGGTAGTTGGACTGAGTTCGTTGACCTTTTTCAGGCTGTGTTTTTCAGGACTGGTAGCCAGGTTTTGCTAATTTTTAGACTTTCTTCTTTTTTATTGTAACTGTGCTTGTGTTTGTGAATTTCAATGGCTTCTCTGTATAATCTGGTGTAGTGGCTTTTGGTGTTGTCCAGTATTTCTGTGTTTTCAAATAGGATTTTGTGTCCCGTTTGCTTGAAAGCATCTTCAGCTACTGAAGATTTTTCCGGTTGCTGTAGTCTGCAGTGTCCTCCGTGTTCTTTTATCCTGGTGTGAATGCTTCATTTTGTGGTTCCGATGTATACTTGTCCGCAGCTGCATGGTATGCGGTATACTCCTGCAGCGGTACGGGGGTCCCTTTTGTCTTTTGCTGATTTTAGCATTTGTTGTATTTTTCTGGTGGGTCTGAAGACTGTTTGAAAGTTGTGTTTTTCCATCAGTTTTCCCATGCGGTCAGTGACTCCTTTGATGTAGGGCAGGAATACTTTGTTTGTGGGGGGCTGTTTTTCTTCAGTTGGATGTTGTTTTCTTGGTTTGATGGCTCTTTTTATTTCATTCTTGGAATAGCTATTCGCCTGTAGGACCTAATTCAGATGGTTAAGTTCATTGTTGAGAAATTTGGTTTCACAGTTTCGATTAGCACGATCCACCAAGGTTTTGATCATGCCTCTCTTTTGTCGTGGGTGGTGATTGGAATTTTTGTGCAGATACCGGTCTGTATGGGTGGGTTTTCTGTATACTTTGTGTCCTAGTTTGAGGTCCAGTTTGTGTATGACCAGCGTATCTAAAAATGGAAGTTTGCCGTCAGTTTCTTTTTCCATAGTGAATTGTATATTGGGGTGGATGCCGTTTAGGTGGTCCAGAAATTTCTCCAGTTCTTCTTCAGTATGACTCCAAATTGCGAAGGTGTCATCCACGAACCGGAACCAGACTGTTGGTGTAATGGGTGCCGATTCCAAAGCCTGTTTTTCAAAATGTTCCATGTAAAAGTTTGCTATGACTGGGCTCAGGGGGCTTCCCATGGCAACGCCATCCATCTGTTCATAGAACTCATTCTCCCATTGAAAGTAACTAGTTGTTAGGCAGTGTTGAAATAAAGCTGTAATGTCTTCTGGGAAGATTTGCTTGATGAGTGCCAGGGTGTCCCTTACTGGTACATTGGTAAATAGGGATACCACGTCAAAGCTGACCAGTTTGTCTGTGTGGTTGAGTTTTAGGGTGCTGATTTTGTTGATGAAGTGTCCTGAGTCTTTGATGTGTGATGGAGTCTGTCCGACGTGGGTCTGTAAAAGGGTTGCCAAATGTTTGGATAATTCATATGTCGGGGAGCCAATGGCACTTACAATGGGTCTGAGTGGGATCGAGTCTTTGTGGATTTTGGGGAGTCCGTATAGTCTTGGTGAGAGAGCTTCTGTCTTGCAGATACGTTGTAGTACGTTGGGATGCAGGGAGGAGCTCTTTATCAGTGTGTTGGTTTGCTTCATGATTTTGCTGGTCGGATCCCGTCTTATTGTTCTGTATGTGTTGGGGTCTAGTAGTTCTCTGATTTTGTCTTTGTATTCATCTATGTTCATAATTACCGTGGCGTTGCCTTTGTGAAAGCCTTCGACAATACAACAATAACTTAGTTTATTTATAGTAACAAAAATATATGAACTACTTACAATTCTAGTTTTCCTAGCAGGTCTGCTAACTTTTGCTTCTGTTCTTTCTGGCTTGTTCCTTAAAGTCTTGACTTCTCCTTGTCCTATTCTCTGATCCTCCATACTTCCAGATGGAGGATACATAATATTACTAATCAGAAGATATCTTAGCTCTATCTATGAAAAACATGCTATTCTGCTTTTCACCAATTAACATGCTTTCTGTAGTCAAATTACATAAGGAAAAAAACAGTATAAACATATTGTACAGTTACAAATGGAAGATATCATCCATAAGCCCCTTAAAATTATCTGAGTAAGGAATGACACTTGCATCATAAAATCCCTGTGTCGAACCAGCCTATATTTCCAATGAGTTCAATGTGACATACTTCCAGTTAAGTGTGGAAAAGATTATAATTAGTTTGGCCTCTGATAAATAAGAAGAGTCAGATATAAGAGATGGGGCCCATAGCATCTTAAGCCTATGAGATTGCACTAATAAATGGTACAGGTATTGAGGAATTGTAAAAGGGGAGAGTGTTTGCTCATTGTAGCAGAGATCAGAAGCTATCTCCAGACTTCATACAAGCTTCGCGTGGACACTGACGGGGGGAGGAGAGCCACAATGAGCCAGGTCATCCAATATTTGTTGTTTCTTCCAAGAATATTGGTATCTGTCTGGAAGAAACGTATTTACCTGGCAGGGGAGATACCTTGATCACAAAAGGACACTGATACCAAAAACATAGAAGACTTTAGGAATGACTTCACACAGGTGAATTGATGATTTGGGGAAGTATTTGGCCAAAATATAGCTCTTTCAGAAAGATTTGAGTATTACTATAGCTATGTTCGACGCCTTGAGTTTTACATATATTAAAAGGAGGAATAAAATAATAATAATAATAATAATAATAATAATAATAATAAATAATAATAATAATAATAATAATAATAATAATAATAATGGTTTTTCAAGTTTCATCTGTTTTCTAACAGTATTCTATTATGCTTGCCACTATGATGGAGTTTCTTGTATTTCTTGCTGGTGTTTTTGTATCTGTGTGCTTGATAGTTAAATGATGTAATGTGCCTATGGAATTTGTATATACTTTTTATAGTTTTTTGAAGACATATCTTCAAAAGATAAGGCAAAGAAGGATATCAATTACTTAATAAATACTCTTGTGAGCTGAGTTTGACTCCTGAGGACTTTATGGACAAACTCATGTAGTTTTCGTAATAATAGTTCAGAAGTAACTTCTCCATGCATTCGTCCAGGGGAGGGAGGGAGGGAGAGAAGCCTTCATAATTAATAATAAAGTGGCTAAAGCAGTGCTTGGATACAATCCAAAAAACGATAGAATGATCTCAATTCGAATTCAGGGTAAGCCATTTAACATCACAGTGATCCAAATATACGCCCCAACCACAGATGCTGAAGAAGCAGAAGTAGATCAGTTCTATGAGGATCTGCAGCACCTACTGGATAATGCATCAAAAAGAGATGTTATTTCCATTATAGGAGACTGGAATGCTAAGGTGGGTAGTGAAATGACACCTGGAATTACAGGTAAGCATGGTCTGGGAGAACAAAATGAAGCAGGACATAGGCTGATAGAATTTTGCCAAGACAACTCACTGTGCATAACAAAAACTCTCTTCCAGCAACCTAAAGGACAACTTTATACATGGACTTCACCAGAGGGTCGACACCGAAATCAGATTGACTACATCCTTTGCAGCCAAAGGTGGAGGACATCTATACAGTTGGTAAAAACAAGACCTGGAGCTGACTGTAGTTCAGATCACAAACTTCTTATTGCAAAATTTAGAATCAGACTAAAGAGAATAGGGAAGACCCACAGATCAGTTAGATATGAGCTCACTAATATTCCTAAGGAATATGCAGTGGAGGTGAAGAATAGATTTAAGGGACTAGATTTAGTAGATAGGGTCCTGGAAGAACTATGGACAGAAGTTCGCAACATTGTTCAGGAGGCGGCAACAAAAAACGTCCCAAAGAAAAAGAAAACCAAGAAGGCAAGATGGCTGTCTGCTGAGACACTGGAAGTAGCCCAAGAAAGAAGGAAAGCAAAAGGCAACAGTGATGGGGGGAGATATGCCCAATTAAATGCAAAATTCCAGAGGTTAGCCAGAAGGGATAAGGAATTATTTTTAAACAAGCAATGCGGGGAAGTGGAAGAAGATAATAGAATAGGAAGGACAAGAGACCTCTTCCAGAAAATTAGGAACATTGGAGGTAAATTCCAGGCAAAAATGGGTATGATCAAAAACAAAGATGGCAAGGACCTAACAGAAGCAGAAGAGATCAAGAAAAGGTGGCAAGAATATACGGAAGATCTGTATAGGAAGGATAATAATATTGGGGATAGCTCTGACGGTGTGGTTAGTGGGTTAGAGCCAGACATCCTGAAGAGTGAGGTTGAATGGGCCTTAAAAAGCATTGCTAATAACAAGGCAGCAGGAGACGACGGTATCCCAGCTGAACTGTTTAAAATCTTGCAAGATGATGCTGTCAAGGTGATGCATGCCATATGCCAGCAAATTTGGAAAACACAAGAATGGACATCAGATTGGAAAAAATCAACTTATATCCCCATACCAAAAAAGGGAAACACTAAAGAATGTTCAAACTATCGAACAGTGGCACTTATTTCACATACCAGTAAGGTAATGCTCAAGATCCTGCAGGGTAGACTCCAGCAATTCATGGAGCGAGAATTGCCAGATGTACAAGCTGGGTTTAGAAAAGGCAGAGGAACTAGAGACCAAATTGCCAATATCCGCTGGATAATGGAGAAAGCCAGGGAGTTTTAGAAAAACATCTATTTCTGTTTTATTGACTATTCTAAAGCCTTTGACTGTGTGGATCATAACAAATTGTGGCAAGTTCTTGGTGGTATGGGCATACCAAGTCATCTTGTCTGCCTCCTGAGGAATCTGTATAACGAACAAGTAGCAACGGTAAGAACAGACCACGGAACAACGGACTGGTTTAAGATTGGGAACGGAGTATGGCAGGGTTGTATACTTTCACCCTACCTATTCAACCTGTACACAGAAAACATCATACGATGTGCTGGGCTTGATGAATCCAAGGCTGGAGTTAAAATCACTGGAAGAAACATTAACAATCTCAGATATGCAGATGATACCATTTTGATGGCTGAAAGCAAGGAGGAGCTGAGGAGCTTTATGACGAAGGTGAAAGAAGAAAGTGCAAAAGCTGGGTTGCAGTTAAACCTCAAAAAAAAAAAAAACAAGATTATGGCAACCAGCTTGATTGATAACTGGGAAATAGAGGGAGAAAACATGGAGGCAGTGACAGACTTTGTATTTCTAGGCACAAAGATTACTGCAGACGCTGACTGCAGCTAGGAAATTGGAAGACATTTACTTCTTGGGAGGAGAGCAATGACAAATCTTGATAAAATAGTTAAGAGCAGAGACATCACACTGACGAAAAAGGTCCGCATAGTTAAAGCAATGGTATTCCCCGTAGTAACCTATGGCTGTGAGAGCTGGACCATAAGGAAGGCTGAGCGAAGGAAGATAGATGCTTTTGAACTGTGGTGTTGGAGGAAAATTCTGAGAGTGCCTTGGACTGCAAGAAGATCAAACCAGTCTATACTCCAGGAAATAAAGCCAGACTGCTCACTTGAGGGAATGATATTAAAGGCAAAACTGAAGTACTTTGGCCAGATAATGAGGAGACAGGAAAGTGGAAGGCAAAAGGAAGAGGGCCGACCAAGCTCAAGATGGATGGATGATATTCTGGAGGTGACAGACTCGACCTTGGGGGAGCTGGGGGTGGTGATGGCTGACAAGAAGCTCTGGCGTGGGCTGGTCCATGAAGTCATAAAGAGTTGGAAGCGACTGAACGAATAAACAACAAAACCCATCTATTTACAAGAAATATTGGCAGTTTTCAAACTCTAATGGCATGATTTCAGGAATTGATTAACCAAATAAAAATTAATATTTAGAATCATCAATAACCTAGACATATCTTATCAAACATTGTATGCAAAAATTCAAACATTTATATTATGCTATATTTATACTGGGTTTATTTATGCCCAAATGACTCAAGAGCATATGTGTAATTGCCCTATGAGGTGATCACACATTACATGCATCTATGAAATGTGTAACATGTGAAGTAGGTCTGATCATATAAAAGTATATATTTATAAAAATAATAAAGGTGGGATATATATACACACTCACGCACACATACACACATACATACATACTGTACACAAGAAGCTTCTTATTTTTATATCCAAATATATAATTTCTCCATGAGAAACAATTGTGGATTTCATTTCTTATGTTTGTTTAGTAAATGTATATGGTCATTATATATTGAAAGCTTTATTGTAATAAACAAGAGGAAGGAAAAAATGACAGTTATTATTGCTGGAAACTATTTGACAATATTGAAGAAAACATCAAATGTGTCCCATAAATGTAATTTGGTCAATAACATAGTTTTGGTAGAGATGGGAACAGGTATGTTTAAATTACTATGGGAAAGCTTTTTTTTTCCTGTTTCACAGGAAAAGAACTATCATAATTTAATGCTAACATATATAATTAGCTTGTCTGAATATCAACTAATTTATCAGAATCACAAAGAAGGAACAAAGAGAGTCATCATACAAAATAACATATTAGGACAATATTTATTGGAACTTTGTCAAATTAGAGAGAAGTTTTCCTAAATCAAAATAAGGATTTAAACATCTTACAATTCAAACTGTGCAGAAACAAACACAAAAGATACTCCATCTAAATCTGAAATAATGATATAGGCTGTTAAAACATGTACTATGGCTGGCTCATTCCTTCTCCATTCCCAAGGGCAGATCTATGTTTCTTCACAGCGGCAGATGAAATTGACACAGGACCAGAGGGGAGGGGCCATGCCCACATCATCCTGAAATGGCCAAGAAGCATCTTTTTGATCCCATCCACTATTGATTATCTGACTTTGCCTTTTAAGTAATAGGTGGCAAAGTGTAAAGATTTTACATATCTTGCAGCTGTTGTTGGATGCTGTGGTTTAAGAGGGGAGATTGCTACTTTAACAATAGTACAGCTAAGTACACTTTAAGTGTGTTTCACTCAAGTGCTGGGGAAGAGACAAGGGCAACATCATGGAGACTCTGAATTAAAAATACTGTATATTGCCCGGGTACATTTGTTATCTTGTTGGGTGTTAAGTGGGGAAAAACTTATGTACCATATAACTGGCTCAAGAATGGATATAATAGAAATGGGGGAAAGAGTAATAAATTATACAGAGAACCTCTCTACCTACTAGCTCTTGCTGCAAGAAATATCACAATTCTGATAAAATTAGGATATGCTTTTTATTTTAAAATTAAGCCTTTATCAGAGAAAAAAATGATATCTAAGAAAAACAAAGGAACTTTGGGACAAAAATACATCCTTGCCTTATATGAGTATAATCCATCTGACATGTGTTTTAAGGCAGGGACATTACCATACTCCTTGACAGCAAACTTTGCCACTTTTTCATGTTCTGCTAGATCTTAAAGCACACTACTTCTTAAAACTCTCTTTAGACTTTCTACCACTATTTGGCAGGTATTTTTTTTACCATGGTTGCAAGCAGCAAATACTAAAATTGCTGCTGTCTACTAATGCATAAGCAACCATTTATAAATACTGTAAATATCTTGGAGATTTCCTAAAATGGATAACTATTGTTATAAAAGTATAAACTGGCAGCTATAGAATACAAAAACTGAAAGACATAAAGTTAATTTCCTCAAATATTTTCCAACCATTCAAACTGACTGCTTTTTTACTGGCATAAAGTACAAAAATGCACATGCTCTAAATGCAAGCATCTTGAAGAACAAGTTATGCATAACTTTCCTTTCACAGCTCAGTGGCATTTGAAATTAAAACTCTGTACTTTTGTTGGAAATCTGCCAACACAGTCAGATGCTTTACTTGAAAAATATTTATTTATAACATCTCAAGTTCTGTACGTACATATTTTCAAAAGGAGTAATTCTATTAGGATGATAAATGTGCTACAAAAGTATTGTGGAAGTTAATATTTTACATAGATACTACACATGATCTTAGTCAAAAGGATGAGAAGCAATATTGAATACATTACAAACAACAGAGAACAATTATTTATTTATTTATTTATTATTTATTTATTTATTTATTTATTTATTTAATATAGCCACCCATCTCAAATAGATGACTCTAGGCAGAAGAGTCATTTCAGTTTATTTCAGGCAAAGATAAAGCAAAGACACCAGATTAGGTCAAATGCAGATATACAGCATAATCATGAGGTTCACTTATTTAACTAACTAAGTAAATAGGCTGACCATACGTCCCGTTTTGAACGGGACAGTCCCGTTTTTTTAGCATTTTTCAACCGTCCCGTCGTTTTGGTAAAATTCTCAATTTTGTCCCGTTTTTTAAACCTGGAGGGAATGGCGCGGAAGGAGGATCCAAGCCAGAGCTGCCGATTGGAGGCATCCGGGAAGAGGAAGCCCTCCCGCCTATCAGCGTGCGGCAAAGGAGGGTGGGTTTTGCAGGCAGGAGTCAATTGCTTGGACCGGGGGCGGGGTTTGCTGGCGGGAGCCAATTGCACGGACCGGGGGGGTGGGGACCCCTGTCTTTTTCATGAATACGGAATATTACATAAGACCCCGTCCCGTTTTGCCATCCCAATGTCCCATTTTTGTCTCAAGGAAATATGGTCAGCCTATAAGTAAAGAAACTTAGAATAACTCTGTAATTTTCTGCATAAATTCAATATAATTAACTCATGACTTTATATCCACCATCAGGACAGCAAATACACAAGGTAACTGTGCTATTCAATTTTGCAGCTGAGACTGCTATTGCTCTGGAAGAATGCCCATTGAATGAAGAGTGGGGTGGCAAAGCAGTTGTCTTCACAGACTATTTTTATCATCATGCTACCCAGATGGATAGTATGAGACCAATCTTTTCAGTTTTATGATACAAAGCTTATTTTATTTACTTCATTTTAAAGACGTATATGGTATTTTTTAAAGAGTAAACCTTCCTAAGGCAGTATATGACAAATATTATTTTTTAGGATTTAAAATAATTACAAAATCAAATGAGGTAATAAAAGAGCCCTGTGAACTCAAAATTCAATTATATGCCAAGATAAACTGATGATTCTTATAATGATGGTGCTTGGCAGATGTCTACTGGAGCAGAATCTCACAAATGGTCACTATTAGAAGAATTTATTCCTCATGCCTGCAGCAGGAATTTCAAATTAGGCAGACAAATGGGGTAAAGGGCAGAGTACCATGTCAAAATATTAACTTCTAATCAACTTTGCAAATACTAGATAGCCTTCTGGTGTATTAATGATATTTTAAATATATTTTGATACAACATACAAATCCAGCATACAATAAACTCTACATTGTCAATGTCCAGGTGATGGAAGCGGACTACCGTGCTAAAGAGATATGGCATACAGACATTTGTCTGACTGGGTTGGGGAAGTAGGATAGTGGATCAGAGATGAATGGACTTCCGTGTGAATACAAAAGTGGACAAATCTATTCTACAAAGAACCTTCTCCAAGGGATGAATTAATACCTCTCCTGAACATTCCTTCGTTCATCATTTTTAGATATTTGTACATAACTATAGTGTCTTAGTCTTGTCTTGTGCAAGCTGAATGTGCCTAACTCCTTTAACAATTTCCTCACAGGGTTTGGTTTCCAGATCTCTTATCATGCTGATAGCTCTTCTATGAACCCACTCCACCTTTTCCAGTTTAAAGTACAGAGGACAGAACTAGGCAAAATACCCCAACTGTATCAATACCTAACCATCACAGAGTACAATGGAACTATTTTCTTCCCATGATCCAGATGCATCGATTCTATTAAAGCAAGCCAATACTTCTGCAGCAGACAATCCTTCTAACTTGTTTTTGTGTGTAAATTTGAGATCATTTATAAAGATTTGGAATAACTGGTATAAGGACAGAGCCCTGAAGAATCCAACTTGATATTTCCTTTCAGGATTATGCAAAACCATTTACTCTTTGAATGCAGTTGTCTAACCAGCTAGAATCCCAGACACCTCACATTTATCCATCTTCTCCATAAGGGCATGATGATAAACTGTCAACTACTTTACTGAGATCACAGTACACTATATCCATAACATTCCCTTGGTCTACTAATCATTTTATCAAAGAGCGAGCCAGGGGTGGTGGTGGTGGAATTAGTCTGACACAACTTGTTTTTGAGAAACCCATGTGGTTCCTAGTAATGGCAGCATTAAGTGTTGCCATACATGCTTTTTAAAAAATATATAATTTTATTCAAGAAGTTTTTAACAATACAAATATTAGAAAAGAAACAAAGAAAATAAGAAAGAATAGTGAATAAGTAAGTAAGAAAGAAAATAGAAATAGAAATAGAAATAGAAATAGAAATAGAAATAGAAATAGAAATAGAAATAGAAATAGAAATAGAAATAGAAGAAGGAAGGAAGGAAGGAAGGAAGGAAGGAAGGAAGGAAGGAAGGAAGGAAGGAAGGAAGGAAGGAAGGAAGGAAGGAAGGAGATGAAGAAGCGGACTTCAATCTTTTTGGCAGCAGTTATAAATGCATTTATATTTTACCCTCACTCTCTGTCGATCGGAAGATCGCAAGTTCAGAGGTTCGAATCCCTAGTCCCGCGTGACGGAGTGAGCTCCTGCACTCGCCCCAGTTCCTGCCAACCTAGCAATTCGAAAGCATGCAAATGCAAGTAGATGAATAGGTACCACTTCGGTGGGATGGTAACAGTGTTCCACGTGCGTCATGCCGGCCACATGACCATGGAAGCGTCTTCGGACAACACTTGCTCTTCAGCTAACAAACAGAGATGAGCACCGGCCCCTAGAGTTGGACACAACTGCACAAATGTGCGGGGGGAACCTTTACCTTTTTACTCTAAGGTTACATCATAATTTACCCTCTCTCACTAAGGTGACATCATAATTTGGCAAACATGCTGTTCTAGTATCTTACTCAGGATCAATGATAGATCAATTGTAGTTTCCCAGATTCTACCTCTTTCTATTTTGGAATATCAAGACTATGGTTTTTTCCCCAACCTTTTGGCACTTCACTAGTTCTCTAGGAATGAAGATAACGATAAGTAATTCTGACATCACCTCTCTGTTTTGCTTTTCAACTTGTTAGTGAGCTTTTACTATTCATCAATTCAGGCTTTTTTTTTTCAAGTTTTCCTTTTGGAAACTTGAAAACTGTTTGTGCCTCTGTTGTTTCTAGACAGGCCTCCTTCTGTGTATATGTTGTTACACAGAAAGATATGGATTTCTAGAATATGGTCTACATCACCAATATACAATGATGAGGGACGTTAGGCACAGATGATTGCTCATTACAGGAGAAATAAGTTTGGCAAGAGCCTTGTAAACCTTATTATAATGGCTTTAAACCAGAAAGGGGGAGGGAGACAGACACAGAGTCATATAGAAACTGATGGGCTTTAAGAACATGACTGCACATGATAATGGAGGAGCTAACAAAAAGACTACCTGGAAATCCTCAACATATGGTGATAGTGAAACTAATAAAGTGTGGATATCAGAACGTACAAAACCAATCCACAGAGTATGAGTAATAAATAAGAGAACGATAAAATCCTATTATGGAAAGGCAAATATGATCTGATTGGTATCACAAAACTGTGGTAGGATGAGTAATGATTGGAACATAGATCTTGAAGGCTATTTCTTGCTAAAATACCCAACAAAAAGAAAGGAACAAAGTCCCTGCATATAAAGAATCCATATGCCTATGAAGGAATTAATGTCCCTGAAGATGGAGGTTCTGTTGAAAGCATTAAGTTAGACTAAAAGAAGTAAGAAACAACAGGGATATCATTGTGGACATTTATTACAGGCCACTTACCCAGGCAGAAGATGTAGACTTTGTCTTTATAAACATTCAAAAGGTTATGTGGTACTGGTAATGAGATACTTCAGCTGCTTTAATATCTACTGGAAAACTGAGCTAGTAGTGGGAGATCCAACAGATTTCTGATCTTTCTGAAAACATTTCATTTTTCAAACAATGAAAGAAGCAAGAGAGAGGGGGGGGGGTATTTATCCTGGAGTGTTCTGATGAACAGAGATTGATGGACTGAGATGCCAGGCAGACTGAGATGTCACTTGGGGGAAAGTGATCCTCCTCCTCATATGGCTATTGTGAAGTTAAAACTGGAGAGGATACTCAACCTATTGGTTTGAGTTCTCTGAACGAAAGGCAGGGAAAATGTAATAAAAAAGAAAAATAAAACAAATGCAACTATTTAATAATATCATTTCCACCTTTCATAAATCAACAGGAATTGGATTTAACGAAGATACTAATCATTCATTCATTCCATCTGGTAACATCCAAAAATGAAGCATTTTCACAGACTGTAAACTTTAATATAGAAATCTGCTGCTAGCAGTGAAGACAAGGTAGTAATGTCTACATGGAACATTAAAGATATTCAGAGCTTCAGGAGAATGCTCTATAAAATCCACCTACTGTATATGCCAAAGTTTTATTCTCATATTTCTCCATGCACATTTGGGCTGACTACTAAAAGATCTCCACTTCATCTCTAACTGAGCGCAGTCTGTGACAATATGAGGAGCATAATATTCTACAGACCCTACTATAGATTTCTGCAGTGTGTGTGTTTTTGAGCTGTTTCCTGGGGAACCATAAGGCTCTTCAATTAGAAGATCAGAAATAGCAGACAATTTTTCCAGAAGACAGCTTCCCATTTCTAGCAAATGATCATCACCCAAAGTACACAGCCACAAGGATGTTCAAAGGTATGTTCTCATTTTACACAGGGTGACAGTGATTTCCAGCAGACCTGATTTGCACCAAGATGAAAAGAATGGACACTTCAACAAATATCCTATGATCTTCTATAGCAAACAGGAACTCAACAGGAGACATAAGGAGCTTCTTATTGGCCTTTTGAAGCAGGAAGATTTCTCAGTGTAAGAAACTTTGAAAACCAGTGGTGTGAGTTAGAAGAATCCTTACTAGCTTGCATTCTGTGAGGCAACCAAGCCCCTGATTAATGGCTTTTGAACCAATAACATCATCAGCTACAAACCTGGTTTGTGGGCCCTTCACAGCTGCTGGCAAAATCCATTTACAACAGCAGCAACATCACAAAAACAGCAACAATCAAAAAGCCTATCCGGCGAGTAAACATTCCTGTTGACTACAGCCATTTAATCTGAGAAACAGATCTCATAACCTGAATGCTGAATTAGGAAATTTGAGGAAAAAAGCTTCAGATGCAGCACAGAAAAGATGTCGGAGGAAAGGAAAGGTAAAAATTACCCACTAACTAGACAAATAAAAATAGGTACAGCATATTTGCCCATAGAGGGACTCCTTCAGTCATGACCCAAAATGTACTTTGAAATAGGACACTGTCAAATTATTTATTTATTTATTTTGCTATCCCGCCTTTATTTTTTTTTATAAATAACTCAAGGCGGCGAACATACCAAACACTCCTTCCTCCTCCTATTTTCCCCACAACAGCAACCCTGTGAGGTGAGTTGGGCTGAGTGTGTATGACTGGCCCAAGGTCACCCAGCCGGCTTTCAGGCCTCAGGCACGACTGGAACTCACAGCCTCCTGGTTTCTAGCCCGTTGCCTTAACCACTAGACCAAACTGGCCAAAATTATACTTTAATCTCATTCTTCTCCCTATCCAGTCATGGCTTTTATTGTCCACAGAACTTTCTCTGGAGACCAATCAACATCTCATTTTCCTGGCAAGCATTTAAAAGAAATTCCTCATTCATTTGATTTTAAAAATCCCATAACCTCTAAGAATTCAGGGTAGAAGGAACTGCTCTGACATCGCAATCAATATTTACTTTCATGAAACACATCATCATCATCAAGGGCTCCCCATGTTCTCTATTCACCAAGACATAATAGCAGCAGTCTTTTTTCCGAAAGCCATAGAAATTTGGCATTAGTTTTCTAAGATACACTGAGATAACATCATTGTTCTCAGCATCTGTGAACTGCATACTTAGTGCAGAGCAAACAGAAGATGGCCTATATCCCAGCTGCATTCTGTTTCATTATTTTCCAGCAGCATGGTTCAGTGGCTAATGTACTGGATCTGGGCCCAGGACATTTTTTTCAGTGCCCAGCTCAGGCAAAGACTCAAAGGATGGCTTTAGGCAAATCTGTAAGTAGAAGTAATAATGCTACAGGAGCCTTGGGAGAAGACATGGTAACATGCTTTACATTTTCATACCCTGATCCTAAGCTTTTGCTCCAAAATAACTAGCTTTGACACAATAGAACACGACAATGCTTTGTTTTATGAAATGCTTCTACTGCGCAGTGATTTATTACATAACGCCTATGGAAGTTTTATTAATAGATTATCTAGACTATGGACAAGGGAGAAAAGATTCATCAAGGATTTTTAACCAGGCTTTTTTGTATATTTGGGAAATTTTTACAAAAAAGCTTGTCATAAAAATAATATGTATGTGAAGTGAAAGGTCCTCTGTGCAAGCACCGAGTCATTACTGACCCTTATACAAACCCATATATTAGGAAATTATTTTCAAAATTGTTAGTTATTTCATGTTAGTCAACACTGCAAACAAAAATATATGCTCAGAGAAATATGTACCCATATATGTGGAATTTTAGGTGCAAACTTTAAAAAAATCAATAAAATGAACTTCAGATATTCAGAAAAATAAGAGAAAACAATAATCACAAATTTGCCCATCTTTAGACTAAACTAAAGCACCTAAAGTCTTTTTGCAAAATTCAGTCACAAACTTTATTTCTATGGCTACTATAATAAACCTATGCAAATGTAAAGAATTAAAGCTTCTACATATGCCCTGTACTTTAGAATAAAATAGCCAATGAATGATGGGTATTTCTGCCTCATTTCAGCATAGTTCATTTCACTTCCTTCTCTCAAAATAATTTTTGTTTACCACCACATTTACTTGCTCCTCTTGGAATTAGTGGTCTGCAAGTTTAACCTTTTAATCTCAATAACTGCTGAATTTGCCCAACTGACTCATTCCTATCCACCAGTTATAACATTTTACTAAATACAGAATTTTACCACCTCCTCCCCTCAGTTCCAGAATATACACATAGGGTAATACTTTTTTTAATTACCCTTATATACTCGACGATAATCCCATCCACGGATAAGCCAACTCTCAAAATTTTAATCAAAATATCATGAAAAATGTGCCACCCGTGGATAAGCCAATTATGAAAATTAAAACTTGAAAATTTTTAAGGACGGCGTATCCATGGGTAGTGCATTTTCATGGTATTTTGGTTAAAAATTTGAGGGTTAGCTTATTCGTGGATGGGCTTATGCTCGAGTATATATATGGTACTTATCCCTCCAGCACTGGTTAAAGGCTGCAGTAAAATATTGGGACATCGTATGTATGTATGTATGTATGGGAGTGTGCTTTAAGATAACTTGGCCAGGATATCTTTCAACCATTTCCAGGGGTATTTTTCTTTCTTTAAACCAAAATTTTACTGGAAGCCCCTTTGGGTGTATGGCATATGAGAAGTGGTTTTGGATCCTGTTTCTTGTGTACTATTTTGAAAATGTATTTTATGGCATCCAGAGTCGGTACCTTAACCAGTACTTGCTACATGCACTTCAGGACTGATCCAAGATTGAGACTGTTAATGACTGGAAAAAACCAGCTGTTTTCTCTCATTAGTTCCAGAGGTGGGAACTAAAGAAGGAACAATCCTGTAGGCCACATATCCCTGTCTGAAAAAGTATATGCAGATGACTTAAGATTTATAAAATAAACTAAGCTAGCTTCATCACTGCATCCATAAACAGCAGAAGCTGTATAGCTGTTTTTATTTTTATTTTTTGCTACTCAATGTATTACTCCAATATTTAATTTTATAATGCCATAGAAAATATTTATTTATTGCTGAATGTATACCGTTTATTCTGTTTATTCAACATGTAATTAGTACAAGCTGCTATCATTTGTAAACAAACAGCTTTCTAAAGAGCACATCTCCAGTTTGAATGAGTAAAGGCATAGAACTCTTTCTCCCACAATGGCTAAACATATATATTTCTGATCAGTAGGAATGTGTTTCAGTTTTACGGTTACATGCTGTTTCAGTAGGCATTAGGGCAGAGCTTTCCAAACTGTGTGTGGCGACACAAAAGTGTGTCGCCACACACAGCGTGGTGTATCGCCACACCACCCGGAAGCGGCGGCGCGTGGGTGCACGGCGGCCGCGGCGCAGCTCCCGCGTTTTAGCGGAGGCTGCCGCCGCTGCTGCCGCCATCGTGCACACGCACGCCACTGCACGCCCCCCCCCGCGCCGCCACCATGCACGCGCGCGCTGCCGCACGCCCCCCCCGCGCTGCCGCCGTGCACGTCCGCCCCCCGCGCACCGCCGGGCGCGCCGCGCTGTCACCGCCGCCACCACCGGTGTGTCGCCAGCGGCGGCACTTTGGAAAGCCCTGCATTAGAGCAATAATGCCTACCACATCACTGCATTTTTAAATGTGACATGAGTATCACCTTGCATTATATGTTTCCAATGTTTCAGAGAGGATCTAGGGTACTTCTTTGGGGATGAGATACAGAGAGAGCAGAGTTTATTTATCCTGCTAAGTCTCCATATTTAATAATAATAAAATATACATAAAAACACATTAGAACTAAGCACAACCAAAGAAATGTTAAAATAAAGAAATACGAGTGTCTTACTCAAGACAATAAAATACAGTAAAATCTAAATTTCTAGTTACAAGATATAAAAAATTTCTTTCAAACTCTGGAATTCAGATTATAACATGTTTATGATTATAAGGTGTTTACAATTCTAAAATTATATGCATTTTATGTAGTAAAATTTCTAATTTTTTCTTGCATGTTTGGACATTTACTGTATTTCATACGTTTTATTAATTTTATCATAAGCTGTTTTGGAAAATATTTTTTTAAATGAGGCACAAATAGAAACAAATAAATATTAACATATTCATTGAACTACCAGATTAATATTTCATACCAGAAGGAATTAACTGAAACCAGTATAAAATGTCATATTTCATGGGCATGACTCTTATCCTTTTCCAAAATTAGTTAATACTTATGGTAATTTTGTGTGCAGCTTTAAAAATTGCTTTGCAATAAAAAGATTGATATAAAGATCAGGATCTTGATAAAAGCTTAGCATTAATAATATTTTAAGAAAGTTATTTCACCCTATATAGAAAAACAATTTTAAAAGATATTCAAATTAATGTTTCCTCCTGATAGCATAACACATATGGCTATAATTTTGATGTTCATATATTTAAAACTTCTATATTCATAACCATGATTTCAGATAACTATTTTAATATTCTAATATTCCCCCATTTCCTTAAAAATTTTAAAAATCTTTTGCCGTTTCTCTAAATATTTTTAGTTCAAACTTGGTATTTATGGATCATTTTAAAAAATAAAAAAAAACATTTGAGATGTTAAACAGTTTTCCACAACAGCAGTCCATTCTGTCTAATATGGTTCTCGTACTACAAGAAAATTGGAGAGAAAGACTGTACTGGCCACAAATAAACTCCTCCCTTAAAGTAAATCTAAGTCTTGCTGTACCATTCAGACATCACTGCCTTCCCTCAGTATCCATGTTCTCATTTTGCTACCAACTTATTTTACTGAAGAGCAAAGGCAACAATAACAATATTAGAAAACACAATTAACATTCAAGGACTTGGAATAAAATACGTATACTGTACAGTGATACAGACATCTGGCTGACTGAAAGCAGCTCTAGTTTACTGCTGGGTCAACTAAGCATGGTGCTTAAGGGGTGTGGTGGCTCAGCGGGTAAGACGCCAGGCTTGTCAATCGGAAGGTCGCAAGTTCGGAGGTTCGAATCCCTAGCCCTGCGTGCGGAGTGAGCTCCCGCACTAGCTCCAGCTCTAGCCAACCTAGCAATTCGAAAGCATGCAAATGCAAGTAGATTAATAGGTACCACTTCGGTGGGTAGGTAACAGCGTTCCGCGCGTGTCATGCGGCCACACGACTGCGGAAGCGTCTTCGGACAGCGCTGGCTCTTCGGCTAACAAACGGAGATGAGCACTAGCCCCTAGAGTTGGACACGACTGCACAAATGTGCGGGGGGAACCTTTACCTTTACCTTACAACTAAGCAGACAAAGATACAAAGTAAGAAGATACAGTGTTTTGACTTCAATTCAAAAATGTGTCTTAAGAGTGCACAGGGTGTGAACACAGCGCCTGTCTTTTTCCATAATTGTGAGGCAGCTACAGATGACAACTGCAACATCTCAGGAAAAGGCATTGCTGCTTTACAAAACTGCAAATAGGTACAACATTTGGATTTGCATTGCTCCGAAGCACCCTGTTTGGATTTCAGTCTGAAGTGGGTAACCCTAAACTGCGCCTGAAATCCAGTCCTTATGGCAGGGCTTTCCAAAGTTTTTCCCGCGGCGACACACCAACCAGCGTTGGTGTGTCGCCGCAGGAAAACCCGGAAGTGCGGCAGCGTGCAAAAACCCGGAAGCGCGGCTGCGCTTTTGGGTTTTGCGCGCTGCAATTGGTGTGTCGCCGCGGGAAAACCCGGAAGCGCTGATGATTATCAGCGCTTCCGGGTTGTGTGGCGACACACCAGACTGTATGTGGCGACACACTTTTGTGTCGCGACACACAGTTTGGAAAGCTCTACCTTATGGACTTGTGCATTATAATGCCTTAAAAGCCTTTTAAGGGCACTCCTAGTGTTTGCAAGAGATGTACCCCATGTAGTTTCAGGGTCAGCTCAGACATTACGAGCACATAGACATTACATAAACTAAAAAAGTGTTCAAAAACAAGAGAAAATTTTTCAAAATTACAAAAAGAGGTGACTTCCGACTTTTAACAGCAAGGATATACAACAATTTTCCACAATCAATCCCTTACTCTATATTAAACCAAAATCACATTATTTCTATAAATCATTCCACTGGCACATTATAAAAATCACTAAATACAATTGCTCCCTCCCCTTATATTAAAAGAAAAAAAAAAGAAAAATATAAACCTCCTAATCAACTTCCCCCAAGATAACATTTATTTAATTATCTCCTTGCTACTATTCTATACATTCCTGTCTACATAATAAAGATCAAACTAAAAAACATATAAATTGTCTGCCATTGTATTTAATACAATTTTAATAATCTTAATCATATTAAACCCAAAACCAGACATTTATTATTTTTATTATACCTTCATAATCTTAATCCAAATAGTTAAAGATAAATGAAATCAGCCAAACCCTAAAAGCAATCCAGATAAATATTCTTACACCCTTATACCACTTCAAAATAAACCAGAGCATTTACATATCCCCACAATGTGCACAGAGCTTTTTTCTTAAAAAAATCAAACAGCCGAACTGCCCCCTCAAAAACTCCGACTTCTCTTCAGGAGACCTCCCATACGTAATAGCCCCTTCTTTTCCATGGCATTCCATCAGAAGATCAATTTCACTTATGGCTTGCAACTCAATCTCTCCCTTTAATTTCTTCAACTCGACTATCCGATCTTCATCCAGCATTTCAACAGAAGTCCCAATCTCACTCTTAGAAGAGACATTTCTGTTGCTGTTAAATTCCCGTTTCCTCCACGACATCCCCAACCAGATGACACATTTTAGACCTCATATTTTCCACAATGTCCTGAATGCCTTGCATAAAAACTTGGTAGGAATCAGAAAGAATCTGTTTAAAATCTTGGTGGAAGTCAGAGAAAGTCTGTTTAAAATCCTCCATGTCTCAAGCAGTAGATTATGGCACCTCCTAGGAGCTTAACCAGCGAAAGTCAAAGATATGAAAGAATTCCGGAATGTGTTTACACAAGCGAAAGTGAGATATGCAGACAGTTCCCCAGGGAAAGTAGAAGCAGAAAACTGAAAGTTCAAAACAGCAGATTCAACGTGTAGGAAAATGCTAATATCTTCAAATTTAGTACAAAAATAATAACAGGGAGACAATTATTTACTCTCAATCCTCCTTAATATTTGGATGGAAAACACAATCCAAAACTTAAAAATATATATTTTTTAAAAAATTATCCCCAAAAAAACAATAAGCACCAAGAGAACCCGCTTCTCTTTGCTGTAGAAAGCCTCTTAGGGTACGCGTACTTAAAAGAAATATAAATTGGGTGATTTAGAAATGGGGTGGCTGGTCTTAGTGTCCCTTTAAGGTTACAGCACTGCTTGGAAATGGTGAAGTCTCAGTCTCTCGGCTAGCTCTTACCAGTCGAGCACGAATGCTGTTTGCGATCTTCTGGCTGTAAGCAGCTGTCCAGAGGACAGATGGGGTGATTCCAGGTGTTTTCCTTTTTCTGGAAAAACACTCCTGGGCTTCAGGAAAAACCTGCCTGAGCCCAAAAAAACTGCTGCGTTGTCAGTTCTGCCCGCTGAGCCCGCAGGCCCAGCTGTTGAGTCCACCAAGTCCCCACCGGAAGTTTGTTAGTTCATTTTGTTGATTTGCCATTCATAATGTCTGAGCTGACCCTGAAACTACATGGGGTTCATCTCTTGCAAACACTATGGAGAAAGCAATAAACCCAGCCCGCTCATCAGCTAATTCGAGAGCCTGATCTCATTTCAATTAACCCTCAATCAATTGTAGTTTATAGTGGGAAAAAATGCACATTACAGAAAAATACGTATTCTTCTTAAGATAATTTTTATCAATTGCAGGAAAAGCCTACCTGGGAATTGATTATGTTGTCCCCTCAGGTAGCACATGCTAAATGAAAAATATAGCAACGCGTGAACACTGTTTGCCTTTCTATTATTCTCTGCCTTAGAGACAAATGGATATCCACAAGAAAGCATGGAGAAGTATGGTCACATCCAGATAGGCAGTTTAACTTTCCTCCAGGTGGCACAAAGTGTGCCAGCATAATTTGCTCTGTCCAGACACCTGTTCTCTGTTCTGCCTCAATAGCAAGGTCAATGAGTGATCCTGTCCTGATGCCCTCCATATGGGAAAAGTTAAAGAAAGCAATTGGCAATCTCCTACTAGCAGGAAAAATATTACACATGCTCGTTGTAATGTGTTGGGATGAGCTGGGCAGGAGTTAAGTTCTGATAGATAGCTAAACCCATAAGTGTATTCATCTGTCTGAATCTGATCCACAGGGTAGATGGGGACTTTTTACCTCTCCCGGTTTCCTGGGAAATCTCCACTGACCCAGGGATCAGACGTTGTGGCCCCTACTCACCCCGTGGATTATCCATGGATTCTCTTGCTTACTCTCTCTCTCATCTTTCTCTTCCCTTCTCTCTCACATACTCTCACTGTTGTTTTTTTGGTTGCTCTCTCATGCTTTCTCTCACCCATCTGTCTGTCTTGTATCTCTAACTCTCAGCCTTTAAACAGGTGACTGGGAGCTACTAACAAGTGCTGGATGGAGGATTCTGCTTAGCCAGCACCACTGCAAGCTGCCTGTCAGTCAGAGCATTTTTAAAATACTGTACCTGTCTAGCTGTCTCATGTCAGACTGCTACATATGTGCAGGTAAGGAGCCTGCATGACACCTGGTGCCTGATCATTCCTGCTGCTCAAGTCAAAATGGCCATGGAGGGAAGTTCCTAGGAACAGGAGGTGAAGGATGTGCCTGTAGCAGCCAAAAGCAGCAAATGGGAGTTGGGTAGATTCTAGCCCTGCTGCAACATTTTTACAGTAGCTGCTGAAGCAGCACAAATTGTGCATATTGCAAAGCTTGGGCAGAGGCCTGTCTGTGTGGTAGCATTAGGTCAGAGAATCTCTTGTGCGAAGTGAAAAAAAGTTGGAAAATCTGAGTATAAAAAAGACAATAAAGACTGATTTTTTAAAAAGAAAAAGTTAGGAAAATCTAGGCAACCTGTACAAATCTAGGATAGTAAAAAAAAACTTTCAAGAATGTCTGCCTAACTCTTTCAGACACGGACAATTTTGAATTCTAGCCTCTCTCTTCTTAGGCATTCTCACCTGGAATAAATAGAAATATAGGTGCTTATTACTTGTGGATGTGATGGTTCCCCATGCAGGTTTCTGTTCCCGCATGGTCTATTTACCTGTTTCTGCACACAGAGCACTCAGGAGGGAACGAAAACCCCGCTTGCACAAGTTCCCTGTGATCATCTTCTCCAAATTCCTGTAGCTCTCGCACACAAACCCACAAAATCCTCCGGCAGACCTCTTTCCCCTCGCGCCCAAGAACCGCAAACGCAGCCGCTGCAAGCACTCGCAAGGACCGGGGCGATGGAGGAGAGGGCAGGCTACTGCTGGTGAGCTCTCTACGAACACCTCCCCTCCGCAATTTTATGATTAAAGACAGAGAGAAGACGATCCTCAGGACAGCCGAGGAAAGAAACGAAATGAAAGTGATAACGCGGCGCAAGGCCAACGACTGCTCCTAAAGCCCCGAGAGCGCGAGACGCGCTGCAGGAACTTTCCACAAAGCCTCCCGTCTTCCTCTCCGCGCCCGCGGGCCAACACTCCTCATTCTCTCCCGGACACTTCGGTCCCAGCGGGCAGCCTGTCTCCCGCCACTCCCGGCCGCCCACACATGCACGCGCAGCTCGCTCTACTTAACCGTCTGTCACGGTCATCTCCGCGTCCTCCTCTCGCGCGTGCACCTCCAGCCGGAGGGCTTTCTGGTTGGGGTGGGAGAGGCGCAGCCCTTCCCGGAGCTGCTCCTCGCTGAGGAAAAGCAGTTTCACGCTGTACTGCAGAACCTGGCGGGGTGGAGTAGCCATGGATTCCTCCCTCGGCCACGTACAGTTGAGGCGGTGGGAGAGGCTGGTGCCTGAAGGAGGGAGGCGGTGGAGGCAGCTTCTCGCCGGGGCGCCTTAACCCGCTTCGCTCGAGCAAGTAAGAGCAGGACAGGGCAGGGAATGGAGGCGAGGCAGGCAGTGAGTGGCTAGCTTTCCTTTCAAACGAGCTCCCCATCGGAAATGCCGCCTAGCTCTCTTTGGCATTTGCAGCAAATCAGGTCCCCTCTCTTTTTTCCTCCCTCTTCCCGCACTTCCTCTGTAAAAATCTCCCTCAAGCGAAAAACGATTTGCGCGCGCACAAGACACCGAGGGAACGTCTAGCGAGCTGTGCTACGGTCTCTTCACGTTGGCAGGAGCGACGCCTGCCGGCCTTCTTTGGAACTGAAGACGTGGGCTGTAGGAGATCCAATCGTGCCTCTGACACAAGCATACGCACGCGCACGTATCTATCCACCCACCCACTCACTTTTGTGGCTCGCACTAAATTGGAGTAACCTACTGGTACTGCTAGAAGTGTAGCAATGATAAGGATTACCAGATTCCTCCATCTCTCTCGCTCTCTCGCTCTCGCTCTCTCACACACACACACACACGTTTACGTTGCTTCTGGTCAGGCAGGAGTGAACCATCAAGTGACGGAGAAGTTCCACCTTTCAAATTAGATTTCTCCAACCTGGCACCCACCCTCCAGGGCCTAAATGAAAACATTTCTACTGGTGGTGGTTCTAGATTTTGGAGTGCTATATCGTATTAAGAGAACCAGTTTGGTGCAAGGGTTAAAGGAACCAGGCTAGAAACCAGGAGAGTGTGCAAAGCCAATTTGAGCCTGTTCTTCCCTCTCAGCCCTAGGAAGAAGGCACTGGCAAGCCACTTCCCAAAAGGTTGTCAAGAAAACTGCAGGGACTTGGCCAGGCAATTGCTGGGAGTCAATAATGATTCAAATAATGACACATAAAAATTTGTTGAAAGCCACAGAAACCTTCATTGCCAATTAATTGCTATTGCCAGATAGGTAAAGGTTCCCCCAGCACAGTTGTGCAGTCGTGTCCGACTCTAGGGGCCGGTGCTCATCTCCGTTTGTTAGCCAAAGAGCCAGCGTTGTCCGAAGACGCTTCCACGGTCATGTGGCCTGTATGACGCACGCGGAACACTGTTACCTTCCCACCGAAGTGGTACCTATTCCTCTACTTGCATTTGCATGCTTTCGAATTGCTAGGTTGGCAAGAGATAAAGATTGCCAGATAGCATGCTGATAAAAAAAATATGTTTGATCTATCTGCTGTTATTTTGAAGATTCCAATTCAAAGAGACCTGAGAGATGAAGCGTGTTACCAAACCAGCACAACTGATATTCCACTTCTGTACCACAATTGGATCCACTTTCCCTTTGGTAAATTTGGCCATGTAACTTTGTTCCTCCTTGTACTCTTGCCTGAATCCTCACAGCCGGCTCATATGAGCAAATTGATCCCTCGCGTGGCATTGTGCTCACAATAATTTAAGATCAACTGTGGGATAACATATTTTACAAACTACAACTCCTGGCAGTCCTAGCCAGCACAGCCCATGGTTCAGAATGCAGGGAATTGTAGTTCAGCAACATGAGGGATTTTCCCCACCCAATTTCAGCATTGCATCTACTTTCTCAATGGTTTCTTTATAACTGAGAAGATTGCAGTATGTTACTGAAATAAACAATATTCTCTCAACGTTCTCTCAATTTTTATAAATACTTTGGCTATTTGAACAGAGGAAAATGTCTAGTTTGTAGAGAATTATTTTTTTAAAAAAATCTTTAACATTTTTCTTACAGGTATAGGATGATTTTGTTGCTAATATTTCCAGATATGTAGCTGTGTTAGCTTTTGAAGTAAAGCCAAGAGTTCTGGGATACCTTAAAAATTAGCCAATTCATCCACAGAGGGTGTATGCGATAATGCAATACTTAGACTTCCAAGATGTCCCTGTTGCAGAGAAATGCATAAGTACAGAGTACAGCACTGAGAAGAACCGTGCTTGTTGCAATGATTGTTGGGTGGCTGCTTTACAAGAAAGAGGGACCCAAACAATGGGAAAGCAAACATTTTTATAGAAGTTGAGGGCTACAAGGCAGGAAATCCTAGGGATCTGATTTGCTGGGAACTTTTGGGGAAGCTAGGCAGGTCCTTGTCCATGTACCTGAGGTTATTTCTTTCACGGTTGGTATCTATTGGGCTTCAGGGTTTAGTGACTGTGGTCTAGTCTAGAGAACGGATTTCCTGACGTTTCACCGGCAACTGTGGCTGGCATCTTCAGAGGCAAAGTGCAGACCACAGGCAACTGAGCAGGGACGGACTGGGGATTGTTTCTCTCATTGTCTCTTCTATTGTTCTATTGTTTTCTGCTTCATTGTTCTATTATTGTCTATTCTATTGTTATTTCTATTGTTAGGCAAAGCGGCCTGTCAGGAAGGCAGCAGAGCTGGAGAAGTCCATTGTGAAAGAAAGGGAATGTTGAGGTAATCAGGCTGACTGAGGATGGAACCTTGGGGTTTCTCCCCTTGTTACTAGGCTGCAGTTCCCTTATAAGGGCTGTGCTTGGGCCATGCAGTTCTGTGAGCTGATGAGGAGGCTACTGTTCTTTTGTTTAGATGGGGTTGCAAGGATCTTTGTCTGGGGGCAGGGAGAGTCAGTTGGGGTCTGATAGGATTAGGCAAAGGGAGGACCTCAGTTTGACCTTGGTCATGTCCAAAAGATTGGGGGGGGGTGCAGCCTCCATTTGGTTTGCTATATTTCTTTTCTCCACCACAGTCACAATACCCTTTGTTGTTTTTGTTGGTAAAAGCTTCTTGCTCCACAGTTATTCCAAGTAACGTAATAATAATTGATTATTGAACTAACTCTAAAGTGTTTCTATTCAATATAATGAACCAGGGCATCCCACAGTTATCTTGGGATAATTAAACAAACTTACAAATTCAGGAAGTCTGCACATAAAACTATAAATAATAACCAGCCAATACAATTTATTAAATAATATTTTGAGTCTAATAACATACAGGGCCATCAAATAATCAAGCTGAGATCTCTAGCAGTTAAGAGTCCATAAGGAATTTAATCCTTTCAATTCAATGTGCAAAGGGTGAAGTTAATATGAGCCTTCTCACCAAGTCAATAAGGCAAGAAGATTAAAGATGTTAGCGATCAACAGAGTAACACAGAGATCTTCAGCAGTTAACAAAAAGGGTAACCAAGAGATCCAAGACCATCATAGTCAGTGCCCTAGACTGACTGTGGGAATTTAGGAAGACAAGTGGATACAGTAAAGCAAGTTGAAGAGAAAAAAAGGGGGAGGAGGTTTGCAGAAGTTGAGTTCTTGGTAGGCTGACCATATTTCCTTGAGGCAAAAACGTCGCCGGACAAAGTGGGCGTGCGAGGGGGCGTGTGGGCGTGCAGGCGCACGTGCTTTGCCGGGAAACTTTCAAAAATGGGACAAAATTGAGATTTTTACTATAACGATGGGATGCTCCAGAAATGGTGAAATAACATGACAGTCCAGTTCAAAACGGGATGTATGGTCAGCCTAGTTCTTGGTGAAAAGTAAAGGACACACTGAAAATAAATAAATTAATTAATTAATTAATGCATCAATAGGAAAGAAAAAAAGAAGTTACCTATCCTTGTCTGCTGTCTCAGTATGTGATGAAAGCTGACTTAGCCTCTTTTGGAGAAAAAAAAAAGAGACTGAATGAGAGAAGAGAGTTGCTGAGTAGGAGTTCGTTCTCTGGATAAAAGCAAAAGGGAAAGAGAAAGAGAGAAAGGCTTTGGACTTAAATAGGAATCTCCAAATCAGCACTGCCTCTATGGCTTTCTAGCCCTTAAGCAATATCTACTACAACAATGGACTTCCAGTGCCCCCATCGTGCTAGACTCTGCGCTTCCAGACTGGGAATGCAGAGCCACCTCCTTGTCCACAGATGAACTGCACAACAGCCTGTCTTCTTTGAACCCGAAAGACTACACACACACACACACACACACACACACACACACACACACAGGCAAGCTGATCTGAGAGAGTTCACAACAGCTGTGAACATAGGAGCGCTCAGCAGCATCAAAACGGCAGGCACAAAAGAGTGATTGACGCTCCAGCCCTTTTGGTGTGCATGTGGTGCACGCGGCACACATTAAAAAGGGACAAGGCATGCCCACCATTTTTACATTGTTGACTGCCCCTTCTCCCTGATGGCCTTGGTTCACAGGCATGGCTGGGGTGCTTGCAGAACCTAATATCTTGGGAACACCTTGCCGGAGTTTTAATAATGAAAAGGCTTTTCCTGAGCCTTTGCCAAGCTGGAAAGGAGTCTCTCCTTTCAAGTGCAGGCTATCTTTACTCAAAATCTGTGAGAGCTTCCAAACAATTCCCTTTGTTGTGAAGACATAAGGACTACACCAGAGCTTTCCAAACTTTTCATGTTGGTGACACACTTTTTAGACACGCATCATTTCGCGACACACTCTTACAGCAGGGCATCATTTCGCGACACACTCTTACAGCACGGCACAAGGCAGGCACTAGGACCTGCACGGAATCACAGCAGGTTTGGAGGCAGCACGGCACAAGGCAGGCACTAGGACCTGCGCAGAATCCTGGCAGGACTCGGAGGCAGCAGCAGCCGCGACACACCCAGACACTGCAGCCAACACACTAACGTGTCGCGACACACAGTTTGGAAAGCTCTGGACTACACAATAATGTCCAGGAAGCTAAAGCTCTTCTACCTCTCATTAATCACTTTCAAGGTCAATGTTATCAAAAGGGTAATAGAGAAAGTCCGGCTTTTCCACCAGGAGGGATCAGCAGCTATTTCTGCTTTGGCTGAAATATGATGGATTCTAATTCTGCCTCCATTCCTAATTTTTCTCATTTAAGCAGCTCTTGCTATGAGAAAAAAAGATTTTTAAGGGCAGTTAGGATACAGAGTAAATCCATCAGACATAGAGAAATTAAAAAGGAGTAATGATTTAGTACAAGACTAAGATTACAATTACAATTGCTCCTGGAGGAAAAACTGGATATAATAACCTTGAAAAAGTAAAACATAAGATAGAGATCAAGAATTATTCAATTAATTTCTCTGTTTAGTTTTATAATACGATTGGCTAGGGGTTCCTTCCAAACATAGCTATCCTTTTACTTATTTGACATTTCAGATAAATAAACAAATAAATAAGTCCTTTTACTTATTTGACATGATAGATAGATAGATAGATAGATAGATAGATAGATAGATAGATAGATGATAGATAGATAATTATAACTAGCCATTTTTATTCTCTGATGTATGGATTCCCAGCACTTTTTTTTCATTGTGAACCTCTCTCTGCTTTTCCATAAAAATAACAGCAATATCACTGCCCAGGAGGTGTCACTGTGTTGTTACAAGTAGCATTTCCACTCAGTAGCAGTTACAAAAAATAAGAACAAGAAAACATTTTCTAATTCTGGAATTGTTTAGTAATATTTCTTTCTAATAGGACCACCAACATTATTAAAACAGCATTTCCTGTGCTGGAAAAATTAAAGGGCGAAACAGTTCTACTTAGTAGCCAAACATTTTTTTGAATAAATTATTCTGGATTCTAGTCTTGTTGAAATCAAGGAGGCACCCACATTTTAAACATTTCAGAAGATACAGCCATGCATAATGTAAAATACATTTATAATACAAAGATAACTTACATTTGTAAATGAACATAATAGCTGATTTAGCTATATTAAATAGCCAATACTAGATACAGTACTTGTTATTTGCCAGCATAATGGATTCCCTTCCTATGCAACTCCCCATAATCCCAAATGTATTTCAGAAGCTTGATTCTTAAAAGTAGTTTAGAGGGTACATGGTGCAGTGTAGGAAGAAAACAGAAAATAGAAACTATGTGATATAACTGAAAGTCTTGCATAATACAGCATTCATACATAGCCATCATGATATTCCCTTTAGAGTAAACGTTATGCAAAGTACAGAAAAGAAGTAAGAAATAATAAGCCAACAAAATTAAGGCATGAGGTAAGAAAAAGAAAAGGAAATATAACTAAATCTAATTTATACCAACACTATTCACTACAGCTCTCCATCTCTTTCCATCCTTCCAAAACATTCTTGTTTCTACCAGGGACCATCATGTCCATATACCACTTTATACACTGCCTTTGTTCTTTAAACTTCTCGCCACTTTCTTTTTGACAATCTCTTCAGCTCCATCTAACCGCAATTTTCTAAATTTTCCTCTTCCCCTCAGTCCATTCTCTTCCTTTATGTTTGTTTTGTGGTTTGATCCTCATTTACTCTATCTGACCAGACCATCTCAATGTACTTCTTTCATGTTGGTCACCCACTTGTATATTCAATCCATATTCATTCAGTGCCCATTCATTCTTGACCCAATCTCTTCTTGTTTTATCACACATACTTAAGAATCTCATTCCCACTGCATTCAACTTACTTTTGCATTTCTCCTGAAATATCCAACTCTTATTTCCATATAAGAAAGTTGGCTGAAGCATGCTCATATACACAGCCATTTTGTTTCTTTTAGCAGACATTCATTTTCAAAAACTGGACTGCTTTAATGTCGATGAAGGTTCTAAGTCATCCAGGTGGAACAGTCTGTAGCTTGAATCATGTCAACTGGATTTCTATTTTCTCAGTGGAAACGTTTCGCTCCTTATCCAAGAAGCTTCTTCAGTGAAGAAGACTGAAGAAGCTTCTTGGATAAGGAGCGAAACGTTTCCACTGAGAAAATAGAAATCCAGTTGACATGATTCAAGCTATGGACTGCTTTAATGAAAAGCACAGGAGTATCATGGAATGGAATTAACCTTTTATTTTATGCCTTGTTGAATATACAGGTAGTCCTCCTTTTGCGCAACTGTTCAGTTACAACAGTGATGAAAAAGTAACTTTGCAACCAATCCTTGCATTTACTATCTTTGCAGGTCTGTAAAGCAAAGGAAAGCTGAAGTAAGATTGTAAGCAGTCGCGGTTTCACTTAGCGACCACTTTGATTAACAACCACTTTGCTTAACGACCGAGTTGCCAGTCCCAATTGTGGTCGCTAAACAAGGACTACCTGTAATATAATGTAATGTTAAATTTTAGCTTAGCACTTGTTTTGTCACAGTGACTGCCCTTTGGAACAGCATCCCCTCAGAGATGGCCCCCACCCTGTGTTTAAAAACTTTTGAAAATTTGGATTTTCCCCCAGGACTTTGGTTAAGATGGGTGGTGAACCCATTCTAAAATCTGATATGCTAGTCTGAATGTTTCTCTTCTGAATGTACATCTTTCTTTCATTTTATAGTTCTTATTGTTCTTGATGTTGTACACCATCCAGAGTCTTTATGGAGTTGGGCAGCCTTCTAAATTAGATAAATAAAACATATATTGTAATGACACTGCTGTGGATCTCATATCTTCACAAAACCTTGGGAATATTCATTAGTTCGTTCTTTTTCTAATCCATGAAAAAAATTGAATTGTCTCAATTTACAATTACAAGGAATTAGTGAAATTCCAGTATCTGTGTTCAGGCAACCAATATTTTTACTTGGCCAATCTCAAAAACAGTTTAAGTTTTCAAGTTTTTAAATGTTCTTTATCAGGCAATATGGTAAAGCAAAAAAATGGAATTCTTCCCCCCCCCCCAGTAAATGTAAAAGGTAAAAGTATGCTTGTATGATAGATACTTTATTCTTACTTCTAGCTCTGTTCCAGTAGGTAGCTTTTACCTATTTATTGTAAGAGAGATGAAAACCTCATTTTACCAGGTGCTATGAGGATATGCCAGAAATCTTTAAAATTTTGATTTCAAAACATATTTATGGACTCATATAAAATAAGCACTGCGATTCTAAAAATTTACTTGGTTTATTAAATATTTCATTTGACAATCCAAATAATGAGTAAGGTACAACCACATCCAAGAAAATGATTACTCTAATATTTTGTTAAGAACTAGATGGCCTTTTACATGATTCTTAGAGTTAAGAAAAAGGTATTCTGGCACTCACCAATAATTTTCCAATGTTATTCAGATTGACAAAAGAAAATATTGGGTTATATCAAATATTTAGTTAAACCATAATGGATTCTTCCCTCCTGCTGCATGCTTCTCATACTGTCCTAAATCTACTCCTAACTGTTAAGAGATTGTCTGGAGCAGATTGGGCAGGACACAGACAGGTTGCAAGGAGGAAAGGGGGGAAGTGTTTTGCAGGAATCAAAGTCTGGTTAAGTGAATGGCAATGTAATCAATAACTTTAAAGAGCTTATGCACAAGAATATTTATATTTGTAAGCATAAGTCTTTAATTCGCTTTATAAATAACATGCTTCTAACATACAGTGAGGTGTTTTCATGTGAAATTTTGTAAACATTAACGGCCCAATTCCAATTCAGTGAGAAGTAGAGGTAAAATCTCCCTCAGGTTTGGCTCAACTCCTGGCAACCACATGGACACATTCATATTGTTTTCTTGGCGATAATACAGAGGTGATTTGACATTAATGTCTTCAAGGAAGGTTTTTGATTTTCCTGTCTAGTCCAGAGCTCTGGAATTTTCTAGTGATGTCCAATCCAACTACTAACCAGGTCTAATCTTGTTTACTTTTTTGAGAACAGCCAAGATTGATTAGATGCTGCTAATGCAACAAGATTGTAAGAAAAATGGGTGCATATAACTGTGAACGAAGAATCTGATTCAATGTTTAGGCAAATGTACATCAAAGTGACACTGTCATGAAACGCCCATGCCCATCCATAGGAATTGTGGCTTACATTTTCTCACTTGAATTTTACATCTAATATTTTGGATTAAGTTCCATGTACTGTATAGAAAATTAATTCTGATAGTGGGGTTGGATTTTTTTTTTTTTTTGGTGCCAGTCAGTGTTGACTCCTGCTAACTGCCTGGACAAGTCCCTGCAGTTTTCTTGGCAAGATTTCAGAAGTGGTTTGCCATTGCCTCCTTCCTAAGGCTGAGAGAGAGTACCTGACCCAAGGTCACCCAGCTGGCTTTGTGTCTAAGGCGGGACTAGAACTCACAGATCTCCTGGTTTCTAGCATGGTACTGTATCTTAACCACTACACCAATCTGGCTTTCAATAGTGATTTAGCTAGAATTAAATTACCAAGGGTCTGTTATTAACTTAGATTTTAGAGTTAGGTAACAAATCCCTTAAAAATCACTAAAAGTGAACACGGTCAAATCCAATCACATTTCTATAATCAAAATCACCAAGCCATCCATATCAAGAACTCTCCTTAAATACTTTTGTAATATTTATGTATGTGTTAGGGTGTGAAAATACATATAATTAACAATATTAATTACAGAAAATAGCAGCATAAATCCAACAACATAACAGTATAATTCTGATAAAACCTACCCAAAAAATCACGAAGAAATGTGAAACTTTCAAATCTGCCAACTTTTGTTTTGGTTGGATGTTAAGGAAAATAGAAAAAAGGACAAGGAAAAGAAAAGAAAGCATAAGAAAAAGCATCCTCTGAATGTGTTACTGAAAGGTGGTGCTAAGCAGAAAATTAAATGAGTTTAGTAATAAAAGTCAGATTGCCCCAAATGCCCTATGGAGAAGTAGCAATTCTCATTTTTGAAGATGTAAGCTATTATTTTATTAATTTTAATATTATTAATTTTAACTTGCTTTTAGTAAAACTATAAAGCTATTGTTTTCATCTTAATTTGTAATTTAGAATGGAGTGGTATTAATAGGCTTGTTTTTTGTCAGAACTGGAATCTACAAAATGCTGACCCTTACCTCCCTTTACAGGGACATTCCAAATCCTGTAGAAATATTAATTGCCCAATTCTTGGTGGATTGTTTCCTTTATCTACACCGAAAATACCCTGGTTTCACCCCAAAATGTCAATAATGTGTACACAGAGAGGTAGATCCTGCTCCTTGATCATATCTCATTCTGGGAAGGGTGAAAGGGGTACTCCATATCAGGCCACTACCTATATCATAGCTGATAGCACTATCCTTAGTAAAGAACAGTGATTCTCCTTCACATAATATTGTCTTGTTCTGCTTTTGGTTTCCTGAATCAGGGATAAATAAGTGTGACAATTAATCTAAGTAATAAGCAACTATATATTTCAGAAATAAAATGGATGTTCAATTAGGGAGAAATAAACTTTCAAATACTGTGCATGCTGTATGTGGATTGATGCAAATCATGTAGTGCTGTTAAGTTTGAAATAGCTGCTCTTTTCTTGGAAAACAGCAGTGAGAAAAAACAGCACATATACTGTACTGCAGACTTATACTTTCTTCCATAATCTATCTTTATAAAAATGCAAACATTTCAAGTATTTTTGTAACAAGAAAACAAATTTATTGATTTTAAAAGACAAGACACAATTTTGTTTTGAAAAACACAAGAAAGCTAGCCTGAGTTCAAGTCTGAAATATTCAGAAAAATCCTACTATCTTTAGTATGTTCCAGTCATTTGTTTAAACAACACACTAAAAGTTAATATATATTTTTATAATTATAAAAGTTCCCCAGTTATTGTACAGTACACAATACAAATTGCCCACAAACTATTATTTAGCTCTTGCCAATTTTGAGAGGACATGATATACTAAAAGATTTAGCATTTTCACAAAAATCACATCAGGAAATACGTATTTACAGAATCAATACATTATACAAAACCCATCACGTTATTCTGTAAAGATGTTTTCTTTAAATAATTAAAAAGTATATTCAACTGTAATCCAAAAACTGGAAAAGAACATTACATTATCTCACACATACAATCTACAAAAAGTTGCTTACCTCATTTACATTATATATTCAGTCAATTTAAAAATAAAAAGATCCAATAAGTTCTACTAGTGTTTCCTGCATTTCTGTGCTTGTGGGACTGAAAAGTATAATCTTCCACTTAACAAAATAAATGATGGCAATTAACCCACCCAGGGAAAATAAAGAAGGAAATTAAATATAAAAGAAAGACAAAAAAAAGAACTCCTATCAAAGTAAGAAAGCCCTGAGTGATAGTAAGGTTATTGATTGGTAAGAACTAAAATTAACCAATTAAGTAGGCACAAACTTCCCAGGTTTTTACAAAGGCACACAAAAGTTTATTTTATTTTTATACCCTCACTAGTTAATATTTTTTTTAAAAAAAATCAGGTTTCTAATGGAAAATCTGTACTTTTTAAGGTTTCAGGGAGAAGCCTGCTTTCCTTAAATTTTTGTTTTTCATATTTGAAGTTGAAAATAATATTTTTATACTGTTGTTTGAATTTCAGATGTGTATTCCAATCTAGATATAAACATAAAATCCTCAAGCTACCTGGAGTTTTGTAAACAGGCAACTTTCATTTCTATTAAATATAGTCCTTCCTATATAATCAAAATTAAATCTGCATTTCCGTTTCAAGATTTAAAGGCCTAGAACAATTTTTCTGTGTTGTTTTACAATAATATTTACTCCTTTGTAGACCATGCAGGGCCATTTTTCACTAAAAATTTGAGGAATTAATTGCTATTTAAATAGTACCTATACATATGCTTCTGCTTTTTGTTTCTCTAACCTGATCATAAAGGCAGATTCACTAATTCTGCAAAGGTGCAATCCTATCTGGTTCTGCAGATTATCAAGGAATGATCATTTGCCTCAGAGTTTGCTCCTGCGAGTCACACTGTTCTTCCAACTGAACAGTGAATCACACAATCAGTCGCCTCATCCATGCCTTATTACAGTTAGAACATATTCATTTCCTGGACTTCAAAATGCTACAATGAGCAATCTAGAAGTACTGCTGTTGTGTAATTTGTAACAATCTTCCCTGGATTTTTTTATAGGAAGCTACAGGGGTATGCAAGGTTTGTAATCAACCATGTATATTAGTGTATTTTATGATAAATTATCAATTTAAATGAGAAATCCTTACCAATTATTACTCAGGGCTTCTAATCTCAACATAATAATCAATTTAGTAACAAAAGAAAAAAAGCCAAAAAAGCAAATAAAATTGTAGACAAATTACTTTAAAAACAAGGTGTGTTATTTCTGCCAAAAGACCCTAGGTAGTCACTTTGAAAGTGGCTTATACTATTTAGTAAAATTGGTAACGTAAACTTAGTTCTACTGGCACATAGAATCACTAGCAGCAATGATCAATGCATGCAAACTGAGAAGCATTTACAGAAAATTATTATGAATAAATTCATAAACCCTTTGAGTATTGCATTTATATTTCATTGTACATTAATTTGAAGAGCTTGAAAGGAAAGAAAGGCTTGTCTTTTTTGTTTTTACACTGAACTAATGACCAGTATATCCAAAATAGGCATAGAGGGAGCACAGATTTTTTTTACTGATAACTCCTTGGGATCAATGCACTCAAATTCTGCACTATAGTATTTGCATTCTATACTTACACAACTTGTGACCCACCAAATCGAATGCACAGCCGTAAGCTAGGAGCTGCTATTTGTCAACTTACGCAACTGTGGCAGTCCCAGACAGGCAGCAAAAACAGGAGGTTTGTTCAGCCTGATTTGGGGCAGCATACATAATTTGTAGGCAGTGTCTGTCTTGGGTGGCCCCAAATCTGATCTAGAAAATGGTTTGGTGTGGCATAATTATTACCTTATTTCTTAAAAAATGCACTGCCTCATCACTTGTAGCTTATGTTAATACAAACACTGACTTAAATTTTGAATTCCATAAAAATACACTTGCCTATGTTCAGTAATAAACTTGGAAGTGGGATAATGTGCTAAAATAAATGTACAATTCAACATAGTTGCATGCATAGTGGTAAACCTATCTGTGTACTCAGATTTTTGAGCACTATAGGTTCTCATGCTATTGAAAGGCAAGATGTTTCCACTTTCAAAATACAGCTTGCCTTTTAGCAGCAGAGAGTTTTGCAGTAGAGTATTCAAGACACCTCCAAGTCCAGACAATTCTGCCACTATGAACACATGCATGTCCATTAGACTGCAGTCATTGGCAATATCCCATGGATGATTGTGGATAAAAATGGTACCATATAGATTTAACTCCAAAGTTCAAGTCTTTGAAATACAGGTAATATTTACATATTTTGACACTAACTAATGACTCCTCAACTACCTGGAAATAAATTTTCTTATTAAACATTTAATTGTAAAATGTTTTCAAATCCAATTTCTTGGATCAAAAAACCTGTAATGGTAGAAATACTTGCTTCTATAGGCAGTATAAATTAGGGAAAGGAATCCTTTGGGCTTCCAGATGTTGCTGCACAACAGCTCCCACCACTGGCCATCAAAGCCAGTGGTGAGGGACATCAGGTATTGTAGTTCAGCTACATGTGAACAATCATATGTTCCCTACTCCTGGTAAAATTAATGGCAGTGAATAAACTTAACTCAGATGTCTATCTCAAATTAAAGCATTCAATGCTGAGCATTTACAAGAAAATCAGAACACATGAATCCTTAATAGATAATGCCTGGGATGTTTCACATTTACATTCAGATTATTTAGGGAAAAACTATCCTATATAGGAAAAAAATCTCTGCTGATTTATGGAGGGGGAGGTAGTCAGTGGTCTCTGGATGAAGCACAAATCCTTGTTTTTTCCCCCACAGTTCCTTTGAAAATTGGATATATATACTGAATATGTTCTGGGGAGTGGGCATCGTGCACTCATAATCCCACAAATGATCTCAATACTCTTAGAGATTCATATCAATTACATTAACTTACAATGCTCAAAGGGTTAATGCAAGGCATTACCATCAAAAGAATCTTCTAATACTAGAACTAAGCACTGCATTTATGCTTCTATTCCAGTTTTCTTTAGTCACTAAACAAATAACCTAGCAACAGTACTAGAATTCCTTTTCCTTTAAACCATATACATAGAGACTGACCTGTAATGCAGGAATGAGGGCCCAGTTTTCAGAAACTGGTACTGCTTTCACAAATCAGCGTTATGTGTTCTGAGACTGTTATGTAGTGTTATTTTGGCCTGTGAAATCTATGAAAGTATTTAATATTTTGCTGAGAAATAATTTGAAAAAAGTGTTTCCAATGCTTATGAATACCTCGTTTTAAATTAAATAAATTGTATGTAGACCTATACATTCCTGAATGACGGTACCTTTAGTACTGTTTCAATTACTATCACCCATTGTGAACCAAACGTGGTAACATTGCACAGCAGTAGCATTTTTTTTAAATAGATGAGTGATTTCTAAAGTAGTGTTATAATTACATGTTATAATACAAAAAATAAGCACAAATTAAAAAAAGGCAGGACAGGACAAAAACGTGTTAAAGTGACAGCACCAAGAGTTTGCATTCCTGAAGAGATTATGAAAACTGGGCCCTGCTTCTGAATAAGAATTTTCAATGGAATCATCAGCATTGATCACTGCATTACTTGTTCAAGAGCCAAAAAGTCTTAATTATTAAAAAAATAGTATTTAAAACAACTTTTAAAGACAAATTGTTCACAAATGTTATCAGTTCATTTTCTTGCAATGCTCCCAAAAGTGCTTCAATTATGCTGTTTCTCAATATTTTATGATGAGTACATATTCCTCGATGATTAAGATTATACTGGATTCATGGCATAATGTGAAACCATTTATGTAACCTTCAGTGAAAAATTTATGGGGTAGCATCTAAAGTACAAAGCAGCTGCAACTAGAAGAGGAATTTGGGAAAGCCCTGGTATTTGCACAGAACACTAGGGCATATGCATGGGAGTCTTTGAATCCCAGCCCTCATACATTTCATTTTGAAAAACGTATATAGTATATAGGCACAAGTAGTACAGTATCAGAATGCTACCTAAAGTGAGACAGTTTACTGATTATATTGAAGAGCTTCTGAGGATAATGCAGGTCAGTTGGCCATTTGATTTATAACACCTTCTAGACAAAAAATATAAAAGAAATTATTAGCACACACGCACACACACACACACACACACACACAAACAGCATTGATTAACAGAAACTATTCTAATGTCTTTTTGTCTGTGTTACTGACTTATTGGAGCATTTTGGAATAAATTTTGGGCACTGACAGGTTGTGGAGTTTCATTACTTGTATGGTCCACAGCAGACCAGAATCCCAGGATATGATGTAAGAAACAATAAATATCGATCTTTTTGGCACATTGAATACAGTGATCAGCTGGAAGGGGAGTGGTCTGGAAAATGAATCATAAAAATTTACAGCCCTGTCTCTCTCAGAAAAGTAAATTTGCATCTTTTTCATTTTTCTGCATGAACAAAATTCAGTATTCAGAACAAAAGAAGACAGTTGTACAGAAACACAAGTTTGTCATCCAAGAAGGATAATAGCAGTAAATAAATCATATCTAACACAGAACCTTAATAGACTCTCAAAAAAAGATGCTGAAAAGTGTTTCTTTGTTTTTACATTTAATTTTACTGTATTTAAGTGTAAACATTTCATAATGCACAATGAGAGGGAGGAACTATCACAGCTTAGTTTTTAAAAAATTGGTGAGGGGTGCAGGTGTGATGGATTTTGATGGGAAAAAAAAGAACATATTAAAATAGCAGAATGAACAGAATTATAATGAAATATATCAGCATGTTTAACCAAATGGCAGGAATTACTAGGCACATACCTAGTTCAACCCAATTTTGCAACTCTAAGCAATTCTTAAAGCTTAGTTTTGAAATAGAAATATTCAGATAAAAAAATTAGTAAATCTTTAGATAGTCTTGATACATGAAAAATCAAGGATGAAACCAGTATACTATAAATATACCAAAAATTCCACCTGCTGTTCAAGCATTTGGTGACTAATCTTGAAAATCGTCTTTCAAACAAACGATAAACAAGACCCCTAATATTTTATATAGGCCTTGCTATAAAATCTGTAAATCTTCTTTGTGCTTTCCTTCATTTTTGGTTTGTTTTGATCAAACTAAGGAAATTCACATGTCTTTTAAACCAGTAAAATGTGTAATGCATTCTAACTATAACGGCTCAATTAGAATAAAAGGGAAGCAACATATACTATGAATTAACCATTAAATAAAAAAGCAGATTGACCCCCATCACCAGATGCACTATTGAAACTATACGCTGCTTTTTAAAAACGTTGCTTACGTTACTTTTTGAAATTAAAAGTAGATAAGGGTTTAGAAATATATATATATGTATATATATTTATATATATGTATATAAATTCTTGTCTGGGAATTAGCTAATCTATTCTGTTGACCTTTGACACTGTTAAAGCTAGTTTGTTTTTCACCGTTTTCCCCCAACCCCACCCCGCCCCAGAAAATCTGATTAGTAATAAAGTGAAGTTCAGCTATAAATAAGAAAGAAAAAGGCTGTCACTCTAAGAGGGATAGTATATCTATTTTTTTTAAAAAAAAATCTTGATATCTGAAGTATGTAACCTGCCCTTACTGTTTAGGGAATCTGAAGGAGAGGGGGAAAGAAAGAAAGAAAGAAAGAAAGAAAGAAAGAAAGAAAGAAAGAAAGAAAGAAAGAAAGAAAGAAAGAAAGAAGACAGGCACACTTTGTTGAATCAATGTAAGAGTTATTAACAAGAAAATCTTAGCTTCAGTTCTGTTTAAGGCACCATGTAATAGCCGAGGTACAATGATCCCTGATGTACATTCTTAAATGGCAATGGTCCGTCTAGCCACCTATTCAAATTCTACGCAATTGGGAAATAAGTACAAGTGACATGTGCCAGTTTCACTGCCTTTAAAACATTTTTATATAAAATGAAATCCACTTAAGAACCAGGAATTATTCTGAGCAAAATTACAATGCAGGTTGCTACATTCCTTGCATCCTATAAACTATCTTTAACAAGAGCAGCAGGTTGAACTATCATGAGGAAAAGGACACAGAATTAAAAAGTCATCTGAAAGGAATGGTTTCCTGCATGTCCAGTTCAGCATAAGTAGCACATACACTTAAAGGAGGAATCAAGATGCTTTTTTTAAAACTTCAGTATCTAACATCAGCACTGGAGAGCAGAAAGCATCTGGGTAGTGGTCCCATATGTATATGAGGTGCAGAACCCAGCAAATGCTTCTGTAACATGACCTCCACTCACTTAAATGTGATTTTGCTCTCAGTGAGAATCAAAGATGCCTTAATTTGAATCTTGTAAAACTCTAATTGAAATGAATGGAGGTTGCACAGAGTCAGTTTTTGGGCAGAATGTACCTGAAATCAGTAGTCTTACGAGAGAGGAGCTAGTATCCCAAAATTTAAGACTGATTTAAGGAAGCTTGAATTGTCCATAATGGTGTCATCTGTACCTTTATTAAGTACACATTACCATGTGCTATCAGAGCTCTCATTTATCCTGCAAACTGTGAGAATCACTCTTCCTCTGAGAAAGAAGACAATCTATGTTCTCTAGAATTATAATAATTTTTCCAATATATCTGTTGAGCACTCTGAAATGTATCAAAATAGTATCTTCCAGTTCTGTCCAATGAAAGCTGCCTTTTAATAATAATTTTAATGCAGCTGCTATCAAATGAGCATGCCTCCAGTGTAAATCAAAGAGGAAAATTCTTGATATTTCAGAGTGCAATTAATTAAAAACCCTATTTATACGAAATCACCATGACTAACAGTTAACATTAAAATATTTTGTAAAAACTATGAAAAAATTAAATTACTTTTAATTATAAAGAGGACAAAAACATTAACATTAATCTTCGCAAAAATGCTTCTTGACTTTTGAAACTAAGAAAACTCTTTATATTAAGCGGCCAGTGTAAAATGATTGTATTTACCTTTCCCCCCCAAAATCTGACAAAATACATAGACCCATTCCATTTCACAACTCCAGTAAAAGTACAGATAAAATTTGACAATAGTCGACTTTCAGAAATCTTTTTTGCATCCCTTCCCTCCCCGATGATATGCCCAACATCAACAGGGCTAATACAATCTGAAGAAAGAGCTTTAAACATTTGTTAGACTGCAGTATATGTATTTCCAGTAGCACTACACTGTCGGATCGTTTGCGTAGCTGTAACAATGTGCTCATTGTGAAGAGGGTTCAAAAGGTTCTGCTGTACTCCAGTCTCGAGTACTGGCTGCAGGCAGCCCACCTGAAAGGCCTGGCTAATTTCAGTCTTCTCTCTCTTTGCTTGTGGCTCTCCAGAGTCATCCAGCTCTTCATCTATTTCACTTTCCACTTCACTGCCTTCATCTGCACAAACAAAACCACCATGAATCCTGCAATCTGAAAGAGCCATGTTACTATGAGATATACAGTAAATGCTTAACAACACTAGCAATCTGTCAGGTTACTGGAATTGGATATTCTCTGTGTCCAAATCCAATACTAACTTATGTGCACTTGGATGGGCTTCACCTTTCTCCTTATAACAGAGCTTTCCAAACTTTTCATGTTGGTGACACACTTTTTAGACATGCATCATTTTGCGACACACTCCTACAGCAGGGCACAAGGCAGGCACTAGGACCTGCGCGGAATCACAGCAGGTTTGGAGGCAGCAAGGCACAAGGCAGGCACTAGGACCTGCACAGAATCCTGGCAGGGCTCGGAGGCAGCAGCAGCCGCGACACACCCAGACACTGCAGCCGACACACTAACGTGTCCCGACACACAGTTTGGAAAGCTCTGCCTTATAAATTAGTGAAATCATCCAACAATTCTTATATTTGTAGATGAATGCTTATTTGCCAGCAGCATCTTAATCTTCTATCCTATTTCTATTATGGGGACTGCAAGTAGGGGAAGCAACCCCCCTTCCATGATCAGAAATCACTTCTTTCATAGAAATAAATCCTTGTGAACCCAAACTCTTTACCATGTTTTGTAACTATTTCAGTGGAGACTGTTATCTTTCTTTCATAATGGATGACTAGGATCTGAACCAGTGCACAAGTTCAATGTTGTACAGGTGGCCCTCGTTTAACGACCATTCAGTGACAGTTTGAACTTAGAATGGCACTGAACGAATGGTAGTTATGACCGGACCTCGTACTTACGGCTGACGCAGCATCCCTGCAGTCACGTGATCGCAATTTGCAACCTTCCCTGCCAGCTTCCCACAAGCAAAGTCAGTGGGAAAGCCAGTAGGAAGTCAGAAGTCACGGTCACGTGAGGTCCTTACTGAACAATCTGCATGGTCCTCATTTTACAATGGCAATGGGGACTGCCATCGCTAAGCAGCACAGTCACATGGTTTAATGACTTATGACTGCATTGCTTAACAACAGAGTTTCTGGTCCCAATTAGTGTCGTTAAACGAGGACTACCAGTATCATACCAAATTCAGTTGAACCTTGTTCATATGCCAATAAATTAAATGGATACTATGTTTCATTGAGTGAAAGGTCCTTTGTATGAGATGCTCTTCCTCAGAATCCCACTGGCTGGATACAGACATCATACAAAACCATAATGTGATTGGACTGTGGATTAGTATGTTCTGAGACCCTTGTCAATTGCCGTTTATTCAATAAAACATAGTTAAAATATAGCTTAGTGCAATGTGCAAATCAGATCACTGGTTCACCTCTTTTAAGAAGATTTCCCAACCTTCAAAGTAGGCTTTCAGTTAAAGTTGAGACGCAAAACAGTGAAGAAGTTAAGAAAAGCAGACGTGGCATACAAATAAAATAAACAAGTAAATAAATTTATAATTCCCTAATCAAGTTGAAGATCAATAGTATGTGTATACTAACCTTTATCCATATTTCCAGGAGACGCAGCATTTAAATCACCAAACTGCAGAAGAAAACAAAAACAGCATCTTTTTATACAGTATCTTATACTAGCATTTTCTGTAGCAGTCAAATCCTCTGTGAAATCTAATCATAATTGTGATTCCCAAGAAATAATGTGACTATTATTATCCATGAATGGAATGTTCGTAACATCCTTCAGATTATGCAATTCCAGGGATGGTTCAGGGATTTCTAGAAGTGAATCCTTCAAATTAAAAGTGGTTTAAAGTGTTTCAGGAGAGATCAGGATCTGAAAGAGGCTTGATTCTTCCAAAATGCCATATCCAGCTTCTGGTTTTAAAAAGAGACTACCAAACTGCCTGATGCCTGGAATGAGACCAGAGCATTCTGAAGTTGGCAGAATCTTTCACAAATCAATGAGTTTGGCCCATCTTTAGTCATCTCCAAATCATTTCTTCTATACATAATTATTTGAGCTTCTACTACTCAATCTTGTGAGACTATTCTATGCACTATGGTGATAACCAAAGCAAAAAAAGTGTATTCTAACACATAACACAAAGCCTTCTAATCTAAAGTTAAATTACATACTGTATTTAGGAATGAAAAAAAAGTTATATAGTGAACAAAATACTAAAAGAAACTACATGTATTGCCTAATATTTTGTGAATAAAAGTAAAGAATGCTTGTTGCCTACTTTTGAATATATTTTCATAATGCACATTGTTCATTTTAACCTAGAAAGCAAGTGTAATAAAGTATATGGAGAGAGGATATTTGAACGTTCTTGATGTCTGTGGAATATTAAAAATAGTCAAATACGTTGCTTCTCCATTTATAAAATCTATTATTACTTTGTGTTTCAAAAAGGAACCATCACATTTTCCCAAATTCTCTTGAAACAAATTTGTGATGCATCAAAAATAAAAACCCTAATGATAATGATCTTCAATTTAAAAGATGACTATTAGGGTGACAGGAAAAAATCTTACTAGGGATGAAAATATTAGCTTTTTTGTTGTTTACTTCAGATAGATACAACAAATAGTTTGTTTGTTTGTTTGTTTGTTTGTTTTCTATCCCTTTATTACTTTTTTTAATAAATAGCTCAAGGCGGCGAACATACCTAATACTCCTTCCTCCTCCTATTTTCCCCACAACAACCCTGTGAGGTGAGTTGGGCTGAGAGAGAGTGACTGGCCCAAGGTCACCCAGCCGGTGACCTTTTTAAATTAATTTCATTTACTTTTTTTGAGTGTCAAACTACCAGTCAAAAAATGGGGGGAAAAGTTTGAATTTTGGGCAATACAGGAAGACTACAAATTTAAAAGGAAGAAAGAGAGATTTCAGAAATTTTCACAGGATCTGAATGGTAAGAGCAAAATACTGGACCCAGTATTTCGTGTGAATAAATATATTCAGGATGTACAGTCAGACAAAAGAAAATGAACTTCTGTAACAGCTCTATATAGATTCAACTTAACTGAAACTTGATTATATCCATTACAGTATATCTAAATCTTGAATGAAAGGAATTTAATTATAACTGATCCACACTTACTTCCTAGAAAACATATCTATTTAACTAAATATAATTTAATGAGATAATTACTACTTCTTGATGTTTAAATTATCTGGTAAAGGATTCTAACTGTAGACTGACCTCTCCCATGACTGCAATAGGTGTCTCTCCTGTGGCTTGAGCAACACGATGTTCAACTAAGTAAAACATATATTCATCATATAACAGACGGATCAGATGAAAAGAACCAAAGCTAGCAGCACTGCGCAGAGTTAAATCTCGAATCACCATTGAGCTATATTAAGATGAAAATACAAATGAAAAACATTACCATCCAATAAATATGCCAGAAATCTCTGACACATCCAAAATAATTCTAACAGTTACATCATTTAGGCCAGGAACGGACAACATTTCTTTTTTTGTCAATGTTCGTATTGTGAAAAAAAAGGGTGTTGTTGCTGAAGAATGGATGGGCTAAATCAAGTTGTAGGCAATGTTAGAGCTGAAAATGGATACAACCGTCCATCGTCTTCTTTTCCAACTCCCTCTTTTCTCTTTCTCAAGATTCAGATAATGCTTGCCAGAAGTCTAAACTGATTTCTCTAAAGGGCTTTTAAATGTGACTAGCATCTACATGAATCTAGGTGAAGGGCCCCATGTGACCCTTTGTTTGTCTATCTCTTATTTAGGCATTGTTTGTTGTTTATTCGTTCAGTCGCTTCCGACTCTTCGTGACTTCATGGACCAGCCCACGCCAGAGCTTCCTGTCGGCCGTCGCCACCCCCAGCCCCCCCATGGTCGAGTCCGTCACCTCCAGAATATCATCCATCCATCTTGCCCTTGGTTGGCCCCTCTTCCTTTTGCCCTCCACTTTCCCTAGCATCAGCATCTTCTCCAGGGTATCTTTAGGCATTATATTTAGATAATACTTTAATAATTATGTTAATAAATAAATGGCTCATCATATACAGTATAGCTGGACTTAACTAGCATTCCTATTATTGGTTGATGGATTGCATCTCTCTCTCCCTTTAGAATACAAATTCTACATAAATGGCTTATAAGCAACTTCAAGTAAAAATAAAAACATAATAAATAATATTTGTAAAATCAAAATGTGCTTAAATGTTTTCTGTTGGTGGTAGTAGCCCCTGGAGTTAGGACATTAGAATCTGGCTGAAGCAGGCTTCTAGGGTGGTCTTTACCTACTTTCTTTCTTCCTACTTTGGATGCAACAGAAACTGGTTACTTTAATCAAAGAACAGGATGAAAACATAGTCTCACTATGGCATAATTAGAAAAAGGTAAGTGGAGGAAGAATGCATAAATCCAAGCTCCACTGCTGCTTATTGACATGTCTCTCCCTCCCCACCCAGTATCACTTATATTAGTGATAGGGTAAATTAAAGCAGATGTGCAGCAACATCTATGGTTACTCATGGCTGAGAGCTATGATCTGGTTGGTATATGTTCACAAGCACAATGCATTTTTGGAATGCTTTAAAGCAGTTGGGTCTTTTCTTGGGACTGCATAACTACTGCATGTTTCTGGCAAAAGACATGTTTGGTTTAAGAAGTTGCAGACAGGTGCTACGTGCTCATTCCTATGCATTTCAAAACACCTTTTTGCCTTTGAACTCAAAGCATTGCACTACCCTACTATATTGTGACAAAATATAACCTATTTACTCAAGACACTGACCTGTAGAAAGACCACTTTAACAGAAATTGGCGTGCTGCTTTAGGAAAACTAGGTCTTCCTTCATATGGTTTCAGTGCTTGCATCATTACATTATCAAGCCAGGCAGCCCACTGCTCCAGAGTGCTCTGCTGCTGAAGAGTCATCTTGAAATCTGTTTCTAACCGTTGTACCATGTTGTCATCACACTGGCACACCCAGGAAGCCTGCTCCTGTACCAATTCAAAAAAAGTTTAACAGAGGAGCTTCAAGTGCCCAATTTAAATTTCAGTTAAAGGTGCCTAAAAGGGAAAACAATGAGTAAAACAAAAAGGAGGGAAGACTAAGTACTCAATGAACAAATCAAGGGATAGAGGGCATCTGCATTTTCTTCTGGGTAACAAAATGACTGTCTGTATATTATTCCTCACCCCTTGTGCTGTGTCTGTGTGCATGCTCGTGTTCACCTGTGTACGGGGAAACTCTGGGCAGGTTGTATCTCCTCCACTCTAGGTAATGTGACTTGGAAAGAGAAGGAAGGCTTAGAATGAAGCTATCAGCAGCATTCTGAACTGCTGCTCCACTACCTCCCATAGGGATGCAAGGACGGATTTTTTATGGAATTATTTTCTCAAGAGACCCTGGCTGGATCTGGTTCATTTTTGGCTTTGATGTTTCTTTCAGTTGCTTCTTTCCCCACACCAAATTTGATCCAATTTTGTTTACTTTTCAGAGAGTTGTTGTGCTGGCAGATAGATAGAGAGACCCAATCCCAAGCTCCTTTACATAATGTGTTTCCAACATTCTGTTGAGTAGGAAAGGATTAAAAATGGTTTCAAAGTGGAACAGCTAAAGAGGAGAAATGGAACTGCTGGACATGTGAATCTTTTATTGAATGGGTTGTATTTTAAAAAATAATTTGATCATTTCTAATGGGCTGCTAAACATTTTTCCAAAGCTTTGGTTTTGACTGACAGATATAGGTCACAGATATATTAGCATGGATGATAAGAAATACCCAAGTACCTTGTCTACAAGTCAACAGGTGAAAATCAGAGCAGCTAGGGGAAAAAAGAGAATGGGCTACAGAAACGTTTCATGAATATTTTCTTGCAGAAGCAAAAGATTATTGTGGCAGGTTTCCCCTAGATTGAACTTTCCCTGGCATCTCTGAAATTCAAATGCAAGGAGTTACAAACAAAGCATCCATGTGCATACCTGGACATTGGCAAAATCAACACGGTTGAGGTCATTGAGCATCTGGTTGATTTGAGAAGTGTTCTGCAACACAGCACGTGCTGCCTGAGCCAGATGATTAAGAGATGTGTATCTTCGCAGAGTCTGAGCAAAGGCACTTACAGCGGCAACCTAAGAAGGATGAAGAAAAAGGCTTGATGCTCATACTCTCTTACAGGGCTGGGGCTGGTTAGCAAGTTTTACTATGAGACCATGTTTACTGAGGAATGCACTTTATACTCAAATATACCAATATTATCTTAAAAAGAAATCTGATTAGAATATGACTTTTGCAGATGATATGTACAAATAATAATAATAATAATAATAATAATAATAATAATAATAATATCTTCCCTCCACTGAATCCTTGGCTCCCCTCCAGACCCCACCCAAGCACACAAAGGAAGCACCATCTTAGAATTTTCTGATATTTATTTATTTTCTATCCCACCTTTATTATTTTTATAAATAACTCAAGGTGGCGAACATACCTAATACTCCTTCCTTCTCCTCTTTTCCCCACAACAGCAACCCTGTGAGGTGAGTTGGGCTGAGAGAGAGGGACTGGCCCAAGGTCACCCAGCCGGCTTTCATGCCTAAGGCAGGACTAGAACTCACAGTCTCCTGGTTTCTAGCCTGTTGCCTTGCTATGAAGTATAAAGAATCTAAAGAATATGGTACTTATAAGATGCCACCTAGAATTCTTTAGTAGATATTTGTTAGAGAAGCAATTCCAAACTTTCTCCTCAAAGACCACTACAGCATCATCAAAAGCTTTTACCAGTTAGATCACCATATGAGCAAGTAATTTAAAATATTTTTTTCACATAGTCTTTGGCTGATTAGAGTAAAACAGTATTACAAGAGCAACTAGAGTAAAACTTTGATTTTATGGTCTCCCATTCAGTTAACTTCAGATGCAAGAGACAAAATCTCAGTTTGGATTTCACCTTCAAATAATGAAAAAGCCTCTTGTTCAGCAAATCCATCTGAACAATTTATGGTAAATTACGTAAATTAGATATATTTGGATATAATGAACATTCAGATTTAGAAACCCCTTTTCTCAAAGCAGTTCATTAACCTGAGGTATTACTGTATTTCTATGTTTATTGTGCTAGTTCACAAACATATTACATATATCGCAATACATTTATATGCAATATAATTCCCCAGTGGGAAAACTATATTATTACATTATTTCTTTCCCATGGACCATCTGGGGTACTCTCACGTGGACCACAGACTGGGAACCAGTGATTTAGACATAAGTAGATGAACTTTCTGCAGCAACTATTAAAGAACATGGCAACATAGACTGGCAATATAAAATCAAAATCAGATTCTGTATGATTTTTTTTACAGGGTGTTTTTGAAGTGCCTTTTTATAACTGAAATGGAGGGCTTAGTGATGATTTATTAGTGTTTGTAATGACTTTTTGTTGCAAATGATTTTGAAAGCAAGAGTAACTCTTTAGTTTACCTTGGTTTGAATCATTCTCTGGGGAATATTGTTCATGGCATTGGAAAGCCAACCTTCAAGGCTTTTTGCAAAATTGCGAATGGCTTGGGTCAAGGCACCTATGCATGAAAGAAAGCACAATAAATGAAAAAAAGTCAAGGCATGAATGTATTGACAGATCAATGTCCTTGAATATTACAACTAAACCATAAAGTGAGGGAGTAAATGCTAATGTTATGTTACTAATCACCACAGAACAGAAATACCACATAATTAAAAGTAGTACTATTCCAGCACAACATACCTAAACAACAGCAAATCTTGAAGGCTGCAGTGTCAATTCTCACTGAGGTGCTAATCATGTCCCTACCCTGTGTAATTTTGGACTATAAGCAGAAACTCTTAGCAGAAAAGAGTATTCAGTCACATGGGACCTAATCTTAACCTGAAAACATAGGGTCATCCTTGCAGTAAAATGTAGATCCCCAACCAGGATCAGTGACATATTAGACCATAATTCTTCAGTACATAAAGGAACACAAGCATGACAATCTTACTCTAGGCTCTGTATTATTACACGAAGGCACTTGCTCCTACTATGAAGTTAAAGTAATGTTCACTCTTAACCATTTCTGCAGTAGGAACAGAATGCTAATATTTGGATGTGTTCTATATACTATAGAAATGTATTTTATTCAGTACTGAACACTGTTATGAATCATAATTTGATCTTCAACTGTGAAAAAAGAAACTGTTTGGAAAACTTTAGATTTACAAGAATACAATATCTTAAAATGTATTATTTGGTTTTAAAATGCAAACATAAAAATTAATTCTAAGCAGTCACTGAATGTTTAACTATCTTTGGAAAGAATATAGAAAGTTTCATCCTATAACCCAATTCAAGAAGTTGTTTTAGGTGCATTGTAACAGTTATGACTAATAGGATCTTTCAATATTTTCTTTAAACAGCAAATCTTTACCTATCCCCCATCTATCCAAAAGTGTGAGGTATTTATACATTTATGGGCACCCTGAGATTTCCAGAAGTGTATGATGTATTCAATTTTTTAAAAAGCATAAGCCTCTTTCTTCCCCAGATCTCAGTCAATTGAGGCTCAAGTATATTTAATAGCTATAACATACTGGCTGTTGGAGAAAAATGAAAGAAAAACCCAGGATTCTGTAGGAAGGCATAGCAGACTAACCAGAATTGCAACAGATGCAGGTTCCTTTGCTCCATCTGCTTCCAGTATACAGAAATGAATTATATTATTTATGTAGTCAAATGAATTATATTATTTATGTAGTCAAAACAGTATCATACATACAACCGCAAAAGAACTTATAAGCATGTTTGAGGAAACACAAATCCTGCAAAAATAGAAAGCGTGCATTTAAAAATCCCGGGGCTGGGGGCTGGGGACTCTCTCCCTCTAAAAGCCCAATGAGAAAACATGGATGGCGGCCTAAACTAGTGAACAGAAATATTGCACATTTACAGTACTTGGTGGCAAGTCCCTCTTGTAGCTCAGAAATCAGGAGGAGTCCGGTGGTACTTTTTCCAACTAACCACTTTTACTAAAAGGAATAAGCTTTCATGAACTGCAGCTTGTGCCTCTTAATAAAAATTTCTTAGTTGGAAAAGCTACCAGACACCTGATTTTTTTGCTACCACAGATGCCCAAGGCTCTCCTCCTCCACTGGAGCTGAGAAGCCAATCTCTCTTCCTTTGCTGCAAAGGGCTGGCGGACTCCTAAGAGGGCTTCCATGGGTACAAGCGAAAACTGGCCAGGTGAAAAGGCTCAAAGATGCAAATGAGCTGGCTACTTTCAAGACTCTGTGACATACAGTGTGAAAGCCACATCTCCTATATGCACCATAGAAATTACCTAAGTAATGTCATTGCTATTTTACATTGTCTTGGTGCTTTTTGCAGAAAGGCATATAATAATGCAAAGTAAAATTAAAAGCTACTAGCTAAATATTAATTTAATTAAAATGAGTAAATACTTAATATTGTTTATACTAACACCAGTCATAGTTATTGCTCACATAAACCATTCTTTAGAATAGCATGAATAATATTTGATAGGCTAAAAGCATATTAATTTCCATAGATGTATCTGACAGTTGATTTAGAACTGTATTAAATTGCAACCCTAATGTTACACATTTTCCTTTAAACAGAACTAGCTAAATGGATGGCTAGATTAGACTAGAGATTATAGATTATGAGAATAAACCACTTACCCTGGAGTATGACCACACTATTAAATTATAATGAAGTAGTAGCTGATTCATAATACCTTTCATAGGATTAACTAACAAGTTATAAAATAGTTGCTCATTATTTAAGGGTACCAAAATAATCAAATGTTTTATATAAACACAGTAATAAAAAAAATTGTTCCAACTTTCAAATTAAATAGCAGATGGTAGAAAGGTAAGATGCCAATATTCATAACAAGATCAGGACTCACAAAAATATTAGTTATTTTAAAAACACAAAGACGTTTTTAAAAATTAACTATTTCAGAGGAGTCCCATTTGAAATTAATCCAAATAATTTTGTTTCAACCCAAAAAAACCTTTAGATTTATATGACGACTTTAGTACTAAAGGCTAATTCATTCATTCTTTCCCTCTTTCTCTCTCTCTTTTTTTGTCTCATGCTTGTTTAGATGCTGTAAAAAAAGCCATATGAAAACAAGCAAGATGGAGGAACTGATTATTTAGAAATCTTCAAGTTCTAGAATCCCTCCATTTTTAGCTCCAGATGACCCTGAAATAACAGCTCTACAACCTGGGGGCTCTTCTAGTCTTGCAGGTCCTGCTAATACTGCAGCTGGAGGATGTGGCCAAGAGGGTGTTTGCCCAGCTCTAGCTGGGGTACCAGCGGGGTCCTTTTCTGCATCAGGTGGTACCGGCAACAGTAACTCATGTCCTTGTCTTCTTGTACTTGGGTTGCTGTACCTCACTTTACATGGGGCTATCCTTGAAAGGCAACTTGGAAGCTTCAATTGGTCCAGAATGCCACTGCCTGCTTGCTGACTGGCCAGTATAGTAGAACAATGGCATTTTTACAATAGCTTACACCAGTTACCAATATCCTTCCAGTTCCAGCACAAGGTCCTGGTTATAACCTATGTAGCCCTTTATGGCTCTGGTCCTTATTAGCTCTGAGACTGTCTGACTCAGGTACTATCTGTATGTTCATTCCACATAAGCCAAGATTTTCTTCCTGTGAGAAATCAAGAGAGAGGGTACCAGGAAGCAGGCCTTCTGGGTGGCAACCTCCCCACTGTGGAACAGCTTGCCCCCCACTGCTCCAGATGACAGCCCTTCAGGACATTGAGTGCAGTTTAGTGTTAGCAGCCAAATTATGGGAGATGTATTGGAAGTCTGAAGCCACATACAATTTTTTATTTTTCCTGGTCATGGTATATTGTATATTTTTGCCCAGAGTCCTAAGAGGTGGCAACATATAAATTAATGTCATACATAAAAATAAAATAATGAGTTATTCTGGAGTGCAACATTGTAAAGTGATGAGTGATTTACTATAGCATATGTGGACTGAATTCAAATTCTCAATTCGAATTCAGGGTAAGCCATTTAACATCACAGTGATCCAAATATACGCCCCAACCACAGATGCTGAAGAAGCAGAAGTAGATCAGTTCTATGAGGATCTGCAGCACCTACTGGATAATACACCAAAAAGAGATGTTATTTTCATTACAGGAGACTGAAATGCTAAGGTGGGTAGTCAAACGACACCTGGAATTACAGGCAAGCATGGTCTGGGAGAACAAAATGAAGCAGGACATAGGCTGATAGAATTTTGCCAAGACAACTCACTGTGCATAACAAACACTCTCTTCCAACAACCTAAAAGACGACTTTATACATGGACTTCACCAGATGGTCGACACCGAAATCAGATTGACTACATCCTTTGCAGCCAAAGGTGGAGGACATCTATACAGTCGGTAAAAACAAGACCTGGAGCTGACTGTAGTTCAGATCACAAACTTCTTATTGCAAAATTTAGAATCAGACTAAAGAGAATAGGGAAGACCCACAGATCAGTTAGATATGAGCTCACTAATATTCCTAAGGAATATGCAGTGGAGGTGAAGAATAGATTTAAGGGACTAGATTTAGTAGATAGGGTCCCGGAAGAACTATGGACAGAAGTTCGCATCATTGTTCAGGAGGAGGCAACAAAAAACATCCCAAAGAAAAAGAAAACCAAGAAGGCAAGATGGCTGTCTGCTGAGACACTGGAAGTAGCCCAAGAAAGAAGGAAAGCAAAAGGCAACAGTGATAGGGGGAGATATGCCCAATTAAATGCAAAATTCCAGAGGTTAGCCAGAAGAGATAAGGAATTATTTTTAAACAAGCAATGTGTGGAAGTGGAAGAAGACAATAGAATAGGAAGGACAAGAGACCTCTTCCAGAAAATTAGAAACATTGGAGGTAAATTCCAGGCAAAAATGGGTATGATCAAAAACAAAGATGGTAAGGACCTAACACAAGCAGAAGAGATCAAGAAAAGGTGGCAAGAATATACGGAAGATCTGTATAGGAAGGATAATAATATTGGAGATAGCTTTGACAGTGTGATCAGTGAATTAGAGCCAGACATCCTGAAGAGTGAGGTTGAATGGGCCTTAAGAAGCATTGCTAATAACAAGGCAGCAGGAGACAATGGTATCCCAGCTGAACTGTTTAAAATCTTGCAAGATGATGCTGTCAAGGTGATGCATGCCATATGCCAGCAAATTTGGAAAACACAAGAATGGCCATCAGATTGGAAAAAATCAACTTATATCCCCATACCAAAAAAGGGAAGCACTAAAGAATGTTCAAACTATCGAACAGTGGCATTTCACATGCCAGTAAGGTAATGCTCAAGATCTTGCAAGGTAGACTCCAGCAATTCATGGAACGAGAATTGCCAGATGTACAAGCTGGGTTTAGAAAAGGCAGAGGAACTAGAGACCAAATTGCCAATATCCGCTGGATAATGGAGAAAGCCAGGGAGTTTCAGAAAAACATCTATTTCTGTTTTATTGACTATTCTAAAGCCTTTGACTGTGTGGATCATAACAAATTGTGGCAAGTTCTTGGTGGTATGGGGATACCAAGTCATCTTGTCTGCCTCCTGAGGAATCTGTATAACGACCAAGTAGCAACGGTAAGAACAGAGCACGGAACAACGGACTGGTTTAAGATCGGGAAAGGAGTACGTCAGGGTTGTATACTCTCACCCTACCTATTCAACCTGTACGCAGAACACATCATGCGACGTGCTGGGCTTGAGGAATCCAAGGCTGGAGTTAAAATCGCTGGAAGAAACATTACCAATCTCAGATATGCAGATGATACCACTTTGATGGCTGAAAGCGAGGAGGAGTTGAGGAGCCTTATGATGAAGGTGAAAGAAGAAAGTGCAAAAGCTGGGTTGCAGTTAAACCTCAAAAAAACCAAGATTATGGCAACCAGCTTGATTGATCACTGGCAAATAGAGGGAGAAAAAGTGGAGGCAGTGACAGACTTTGTATTTCTAGGCGCAAAGATTACTGCAGACGCTGACTGCAGCCAGGAAATCAGAAGACGTCTACTTCTTGGGAGGAGAGCAATGGCAAATCTTGGGAGGAGAGCAATGGCAAATCTTGATAAAATAGTTAAGAGCAGAGACATCACACTGACAACAAAGATCCGCATAGTTAAAGCAATGGTATTCCCCGTAGTAATCTATGGCTGTGAGAGCTGGACCATAAGGAAGGCTGAGCGAAGGAAGATAGATGCTTTTGAACTGTGGTGTTGGAGGAAAATTCTGAGAGTGCCTTGGACTGCAAGAAGATCAAACCAGTCCATACTCCAGGAAATAAAGCCAGACTGCTCACTTGAGGGAATGATATTAAAGGCAAAACTGAAGTACTTTGGCCACATAATGAGAAGACAGGATATCCTGGAGAAGAAGCTGATGCTAGGGAAAGTGGAAGGCAAAAGGAAGAGGGGCCAACCAAGGGCAAGATGGATGGATGATATTCTGCAGGTGACGGACTCGACCGTGGAGGAGCTGGGGATGGCAACGGCCGACAGGAAGCTCTGGCGTGGGCTGGTCCATGAAGTCACGAAGAGTCGGAAGCGACTGAACGAATAAACAACATGTGGACTGATAGTAGCTAGCTATAGTATTTGCAGTCGTAATTTCATTAGCAATGAATGAGAGAACAGAATAAAACCATGCTTCTCTACATTAGCAAATAAGTTTTTTTTCAATATTGCTTTCTATTGTCTTTAGTTTTTCTAATCAGCACTGCCATCACACCCCAGATTTTCAAAAACCACTATTACATTGGCTACCTCCTACATAATATATTGTTGAAAATTTGAGGTTTCTGCGTGTTCATTTTGTTACTCTATAATTTTCCTATCTTTTATTGTTATTGTTATTGTTATTTTATTATACCCAACCAGCTCCTATATAGGTTTCTGTTGTATTTAAAAGTCATCATCACCAACATCATCACCTTGTTTCTAGCAAGGCATTTCTAAAATAGTCTACTAACATTGACAAATATTCCTATAACATTTTGATGGTCTAGAACAAGAATAGAGAACCTGGTACCCCCTAACTTAGATGCTTAAAACTGCAACCTCATAAGTCCCAAAACAACATGGCCAATGTTCAGAAGTTATAGGAATTGTAGTCCAAATCATTTGAAGGCAGCAGAAATTTGTGGTAGATTTGCCAATTTAATTATTAGGATAACCCTAAGTACAATTATTATGTATATCAAATTCAGCAACTCTCTTGATATAATATCAAAAGATCACAACACTGTTTTTTGGACTGTGAAAATCCTTAAGAAAAGGACCTTCAGAAAATAAGGAGTGCTATGAAACATCACTTTTTGACTGATTAAAGCAGGTACATCTTTTTCTGGGCTTGCATAACTGCATCTGAAGTGTTCTGTGCAGTCTCTGCATGGATGGTAGATGGCTGTGTTTCTGAAGAAATCACACGAGTCTGGAAATAGACATTACTGTTCTAAAGATTCAAGAATAAGTTTTTTGCATGCATTCCCCAATATTTTTAAGGGATTTGCACAACATAGCTCTAATCCTTAGCAATAAAACAATATTATTTAGTTTTATTTGAGAAAGCTTGCAAGATAAATAGAACAAAACTAAAATTAAAATGGCCTTAATAATATGGCTTGATGCTGTTAAAATGACTTGAATATGTAATTTCAACTTCATAGGTGCACTTAAGATAGGAAAAGCATGAAAATCAACATCCTCTCTTCCCCTAGCAGTTTCCTAGAGGCTACATTAATTCATTTCAATCAAGTATAAATTCCAGCTAAGTAGGTTCCAATTCCAAAACTTCTGTTCTAAATGCCATACAGCCACTAATTGTCTGCCCAAATCCACCCTGCTGAAAAAAAATGGCTTCCAATCCTCCTAATTCTCCTGGCAACACAAATGCCTCTCATCTTCTCAGTTGTCCTAAGAACTTATCACCTTCTCCATTCTGTCTACCCTGGATTATAAAGATGACAGACTTAAAGTAATATATCCAGCTTGTTCTGATGCACTGCACCATAGTTCATTGACTACAGATTCTCTACTACTACCCTAGTTGATATTATTACTGCTATTTTAGAAACAAGGAGAGAAACAGATGTTGTGGCCACTGACAAATTAATCACTTTTCTGAACTATAAAGACATGCACTTCCTATCTCTGAATACATATCACAAATCAGTGCAGCTAGGATTCTTGTTGGCAGGGATGAGCAGATATCAGATTTACAGGACCTATTTCCTCCCCCCACCTCCAAAACTTGAGATCCATTAAATGGTGCCTGGTACAAAAGACAGATGCTTAGAATTAAAGTATATTGAACCCAGAAATTTGTTTTGAATGCAGAAAGGAACATCGCTTACAATCCTGCAACTCTATTGTTTACCCTGAGGTTCTTCATTTTAGCAGTATAACACAGAAAAGGGGGGTCATTTTATTGCTCCTATTCACATATGAACGAAGGCCTAACCTTGTGGCCTCCAGTCTCGGTAACTGAAATTAAATCTCTTATAGGACAACTTAGAAAAGGGAAGGCTCCGGGGATGGATTTTATTTCAGCGGAAGTATTAAAGAACAATGTTGAATAGTGGACCCCAATTTTAGCAACACTTTTTACTTATATTGATAAAACAGGGAGAATTCCAGAGGATTGGGGCCTGGCTATCATAGTACCGATTTTTAAAAAAGGGATGACAAATGATCCTGCCAATTATAGGCCTATTAGTCTCCTGAATATAATTAGCAAGCTCTACTCTAGACATCTGCAAGAAAAACTCAAAGAATGGCTGGACCAGAGAAAGCTTATAGCGGATGAGCAGGCTGGCTTCAGAGAGGGCAGAGGAACCATTGAACAATGCCTGATTCTTCAACATCTGATTGAAAAATATCGTACCAACAAGATAACATCATTGTATGCAGCCTACATAGACTTAAAGGCAGCTTTTGATTCTATATCTAGGCCTAAGCTGTGGGAGAAGTTGGAAGCTGCCTCAATAGATAGTAGACTTCTCTATTTAATCTGGGCCTTATACTCTGATACGGCCTTGAAGGTCAGATGCAATAGGGTTGGGTCCCTTTCCAAGCTGATTAAGGTACAAAAGGGGGTGAAACAGGGCTGTATTTTGGCCCCACTACTTTTTAATTTTTATATTAATGATATGGTAAGTTGTCTAAATCACCCGGACTTTCACCCTCCTAAAGTAGGGGACCGTAGTATTGCCCTGCTGCTTTATGCAGACGATGCAGTCATACTTTCTAGGACTCCTGTAGGTCTTAACAGAGCTTTGACAGAAAACAAAGATAATGACCTTCGCCAAAAGACCGAAATTTCGTTCTTGGAATATAAACGGGCATAGAATAGAGCAAGTGACTAGCTTTAAATATCTAGGGGTAGTCATGCACGCCACTGGATCTAGGAAACCTCACTTTGATTATGCAGCTGATTCTGGACAAAATTCAGCTAATGCCATTTTAAAGTTTTTCTGGAGTAAAGGAGGGCATTATATACCGGCAGCTCTTAAACTCTTCCAGGCGAAGACATTAGCCCAGCTCCTTTATGGGTCCTGTGTTGGTGCTCTAAGTTCAAGTATTACATCCCTGGAAAGAGTGCAATCAAAATTTATTAGAGCAGTATTTCAAATGCCCAAATGTGTTCCAAACGCTTACCTTCGATTGGAAGCGGGCATGATAAAAGTTGAGGCAAGAGTGCGCCTAGCTTCCCTGAATCTTTGGCTAAAACTCAAGCATTATCCTCAAGGTTTAGCACCACTCATTTTCCAAGATTACTTCCAATCCTCTTGGTTAAAGGATATTGAATCTAGTCTCGCCAAGCTAGGATTTTCTACAGATTCAATTCTCAGGATGGATTATGAACAGGCAAAATTGGCCTTGAAGCAAAGGATAAAGGACATAGAGAGACAAACGAACTTAGAGAAGGCCCCTCAATTCTTATCATCAGAGTATAATAAATATATTGTTAATTCTGCTAACTACCTTACTGAACTCGAAATCCCTAGCCATTGGAAAGCCTTTGCCCTAGCTCATAGCCATGCACTCCCTTCCGCAGTCTTGGATGGTAGATATAAAAAAATCCCAAAAGCTGCAAGGGGGTGCTGTTGTAATAATGGAGAGATAGAAACTACAGACCACGTACTCCTCCGTTGTCCTTTTTATAAAGAGCTTAGGAGTAAATTAATATTACCCTTGACCAAGAAATATCCTAGGAGGCAAGATATAGAGTATATGCAAATGTTACTTATAGATGAAGATCCAACTGTTACAGCGCAAGTAGCCAAATTCTGTGCAGCTGCTATAAAGATACGCCAGACTATGATAGGAAAAATGTAGTAATGTACTCCTTGTTATGATTTTAATTATTTTAAAAGGTTTATATATATATATCACACCATATTTTATATATGATATTTACTTTTTATAAGCATTTACATCTGATAGAATATTAGTTATGACTAATATTAAGAGATGGTGTGGTCACTGACCTTGAGCCAGACATCCTAGAGAGTGAAGTCAAGTGGGCCTTAGGAAGCATTACTAACAACAAAGCTAGCGGAGAAGACAGTATCCCAGCTGAGCTATTTAAAATCCTAAAAGATGATGCTGTTAAAGTGCTGCACTCAATATGCCAACAAATTTGGAAAACTCAACAGTGGCCACAGGATTGGAAAAGGTCAGTTTACATTCCAATCCCAAATAAAGGCAATGCCAAAGAATGTTCAAACTACCGTACAATTGCGCTCATTTCACATGCCAGCAAGGTTATGCTCAAAATCCTACAAGCTAGGCTTCAGCAGCATGTGAACCGAGAACTACCAGAAGTGCAAGCTGGGTTTCGAAGAGGCAGAGGAACTAGAGATCAGATTGCCAACATTCGCTGGATCATGGAAAAAGCAAGAGAGTTCCAGAAAAACATCTACTTCTGCTTCATTGACTACGCTAAAGCCTTTGATTGTGTGGATCACAACAAACTGTGGCAAATTCTTAAAGAGATGGGAGTACCAGACCACCTTACCTGTCTCCTGAGAAACCTGTATGCGGGTCAAGAAGCAACAGTTAGAACCGGACATGGAACAACCGACTGGTTCAAAATTGGGAAAGGAGTACGACAAGTCTGTATATTATCACCGTGCTTATTTAACTTATATGCAGAGTACATCATGAGAAATGCCGGGCTGGATGAATCACAAGCCGGAGTTAAGATTGCCGGGAAAAATATCAACAACCTCAGATATGCAGACGATACCACCCTAATGGCAGAAAGTGAAGAGGAACTAAAGAGCCTCTTGATGAGGGTGAAAGAGGAGAGTGCAAAAGCTGGCTTGAAACTCAACATTAAAAAAACCCAGATCATGGCATCTGGTCCCATCACTTCCTGGCAAATAGAAGGGGAAGAAATGGAAGCAGTGACAGATTTTATTTTCTTGGGCTCCAAGATCACCGCAGACGGTGACTGCAGCCATGAAATTAAAAGACGCTTGCTCCTTGGGAGGAAAGCTATGGCAAACCTAGACAGCATATTAAAAAGCAGAGACATCACCTTGCCGACAAAGGTCCGTATAGTTAAAGCTATGATTTTTCCAGTAGCAATGTATGGCTGTGAGAGTTGGACCATAAGGAAGGCTGAGCGCCGAAGAATTGATGCTTTCGAACTGTGGTGCTGGAGAAGACTCTTGAGAGTCCCTTGGACTGCAAGGAGGTCAAACCAGTCAATCCTAAAGGAAATCAACCCTGACTGCTCATTGGAAGGACAGATGCTGAAGCTGAAGCTCAAATACTTTGGCCACCTAATGCGAAGAGAGGACTCACTGGAAAAGACCCTGATGCTGGGAAAGACTGAGGGCAAAAGGAGAAGGGGACGGCAGAGGATGAGATGGTTAGATAGCATCACCGATGTAATGAACATGAATTTGAGTAAACTCCGAGAGACAGTGGAGGACAGGAAGGCCTGGCGTACTATGGTCCATGAGGTCACGAAGAGTCGGACACGACTAAACGACTGAACAACAACAACAAATATTAAGAGCATATTTAAATTTGATTAAGGGGCTCATCCACATCGTGGTCTGAATGTATTTTAATTTTTAATTGGAACAATGTAATTTAACTTATAATTTTAAAACTATTTTAAATCAGATGGTGCATATTGTAATGGTTCAATGAGTATACCTTGTAGAATCTTGTACTGGTCAGTGACCGTAATAAACCAGAATGAATATTGCTCCTATTGTTAAACAACCGGTAGCCAAAAATTCTTGCAGATCTTCTGAAAATCATAAGAAATCTAATAAAACATCTGGTCATAGACATCTGAGCAAACTATGATGATACTATATGCAAATTCCATCATTATGTACTTGTGGCCTGATGTTCCAACACAAATATGTACATCATACTTGTACTTGCTACCTACTCTTGGTCTAAGGCAACTGTGAAGGCCTGACTATACCCTTGAATGTTCTGTTTGACACGTCTGATGTAATGTCATTCAGAGGAATGTTAAAAGGAGTGCTTTAATATGAGGAGAATCTTGTATAACTAGGTTATCATTCTCACTAATGAGCATCATTCACAAAGAGTACCAATACATTATTATGGCTGAAGTGACTATGATCCGGTAAACTTTTTGATAGGAACTGAACATTCCATTTAATATTTTTAGAGGAAGTCATATTACTAGTTGGAACCCTAAAATAATCCTTAAAATTATGGTTATCTTTAAAAAATCTCCTTGCACAATATCTTTGTTATTTTTCTATTCCACTGGGAGACTGTGAGTTCTAGTCCCGTCTTAGGCATGAAGCCAACTTTGTGACCTTGGGCCAGTCCCTCTCTCTCAGCCCTAGGAAGCAGGCAACAGCAAACCACTTCTGAAATCTTGCCAGGAAAACTGCAGGGACTAGTCCAGGCAGTCACCAGGAGTCAACAATTACTCAAAGACACACGTGTGCGTGCACACACACAATCAATTTTAAACAAGATTAAAATTATTTAAAATGAATAAGAATTAAGCCTATTCAAAAAGCTAAGACCTGTTCAAGGCCTTTTAAAAAGCCAACAACCAGACCAGTCCCCTTAATTCACTGGAGACTGCATTCCAGAGATCTGCTGGGGAACTACAGCAAGGCTTGACCGCGATTTGCTATAAGAGAAGTCTAAATGAACTTCTTCAAATGATTTCAGGGAACAGAAGAGGGGAGAATTCTATTTCATTTTTTTCTTCTAGAACCTGGGCTCATGCCATATAGGAATTGCAAGGTAATAACCAGCACCTGGTATCTTGCCACACCCGTGTAATATCCTCTCTTTCGTTTTTCCAGGGTCAAGTCTGTGTGTTAAATTCTATACTATTTTTGTTTTTTTTATTTATTTAATTTATTCCCCGCCCATCTCCCATACAAGGGACTCTGGGCGGGTTACAATAATTAAAACTTAAAAATTTAAAATATTTAAAACCATACAAGATAGAAAATGTATAAAAATATATCCAAATATAAAATAAAATAAAATCCAAGATGGATTGGGGACCGTAGCACAGGTCATATTGCTACGGGGCCAGCCAACCCCAGGAGGCACTACCACCTCCGTTGTCCCAGGCCAGGCGGCAGAGCCAGGTCTTAATGGCCTTCCGAAAGGCCAGGAGTGAAGGGGCCAGTCTCACCTCCGGGGTCAAGATGTTCCATAAGGCGGGCGCTGTCGCAGAGAAGGCACGCCTCCTGGACCCCGCTAGGTGGAATTCTCTTGTTGAGGGGGTCCGAAGCATGCCCTCTCTGCACGCACGGGTGGGGCGGGCTGACGTTATCGGGACGAGATGGTCCCTCAGGTACCCTGGTCCTATGCCATATAGGGCTTTAAAGGTAATCATCAACACCTTGAATTGGACCCGGAAGCAAACTGGCAACCAATGCAGCTCGCGTAGCAGAGGTGTTACATGTGCCAATCTTATGGCACCCGTAACTGCTTGCGCCGCCGCATTCTGTACCAGCTGAAGCTTCCGGATACTCTTCAGGGGTAGCCCCATGTAGAGCGCATTACAGTAGTCTATGCGGGAGATGACAAGGGCATGAGTGACTGTTCGGAGGGCCTCCTGATCGTAACTGGCACACAACTCGAAGTTGTGCAAAGGCCCTCCTGGCCACGACTGCCACCTGCTCTTCGAGCAAGAGTCGCGAGTCCAGGAGGACCCCCAGATTCCGCACTGGATCCGAGTGAGGTAGTGCAACCCCACCCAGAACCAAAGATGACAACTTCCCGGATCTAGGGGGGCCATCAATCCACAGCCACTCCGTCTTACCAGGGTTCAGCTGAAGCCTGTTGTTCCCCATCCAGACCCCCACAGCCTCCAGACACTGAGATAGGGCATCGACCGCATCACCTACTTCACCCGGGATGGAGATGTATAACTGGGTATCATCAGCATATTGGTGATACCTCATCCCGTGGTGACGGATGATCTCGCCCAGCGGCTTCATGTAGATGTTGAACAGGAGAGGAGAGAGAACCGATCCCTGCGGCACCCCACAAGACAGGGGTTGCAAGTCAGCTCTCTCCTCTCCTATCAACACCGACTGGGAACGGCCCTGGAGGAAGGAGGCGAACCAGCGCAAAACCACGCCGCCTGCCCCCAACTCCCTGAGCCGCCCCAAGAGTATACCATGGTCGACGGTATCAAAAGCCGCTGAGAGATCTCAGAGAGCCAGGATGGACGCACTCCCTCCATCCCGCCCTTGCCAGAGATCATCCATAAGCGCGACCAATGCAGTCTCTGTCCCATATCCTGGCCTGAAACCTGACTGAAAAGGGTCCAGATAATCCGTTTCCTCCAGAATCCTCTGGAGTTGCAATGCCACCACCTTCTCAACCACCTTTCCCAAAAAGGGAAGGTGGGAGACTGGGCGAAAATTGCCCAGAATAGTAGGGTCCACAGATGGTTTCTTGAGGAGGGGGTGCACCAGCGCCTCCTTAAAGGCAGCCGGGAACACCCCCTCACTCAAGGACGAATTTATAATCGCCAGGACCCAGCCACGTCACCTCTCTAGCTGATTTCACCAGCCAGGAGGGACATGGGTCAAGTTGACATGTGGTGGCATTTACAATCCCAAGGATCCTATCTACTTCATCAGACCCAACAGGATCAAACTGCTCCCAGATAACATGGTAACTACAAGCCTCTGGCATCTCCCCAGATCTTGTCTCACGCTTGGAGTCCAACTTGGAATGAATCTGAGCGATTTTGTCCTGCAGATGCTCAGAAAACTCTTCCGATCGGCCCTGTAGATGGGTCTCCCCTTGTTCCCGACCCAAAAGCGATCTTGTAATCTTAAACAGGGCCGTCGGACGGCATTCTGCGGACGCAATAAGAGCGGAGAAATATTCACGTTTCGCCGCTCTTAGCGCCACAAGGTAGGCCTTAACAGCGGCTCTAGATTGTGTTCAGTCAGATTCCGTCTTCGTCTTTCTCCAGCGGCGCTCTAGACATCTCTTAACCCTCTTCAAAGCCCTCAACTCCTCCGTAAACCACGGAGAGTGACGGGCCGAACAGGGCCGGAGAGGTCGCATAGGCGCGATCTTGTCCAGGGCTCCGGCTGCTGCCTTGTTCCAGGCTGCAGCCAGGACCTCCACTGGACCGTGAAGCAAGTCCTCGGGAATAACCCCCAGCTCCTTCTGAAACCTCACTGGGTCCATCAGTCGCCGGGGGCGGACCAGTCAAATAGGTCCCGGCTCCCCGTGGAGTGGGGTAGCACAAGAGAGTCTCAGGGTCACCAGGGCGTGGTCTGACCATGACAATGGGGAAAGATGTAACTCTCCCCTCAGATCACATTGCCACTGCTCGGACAAGAAAACTAAATCCGGAGTGAGACCACTGTCACGAGTCGGGTCGCGAATAATCTGAGACAGGCCCATAGCTGCCATGGTAGCCATGAACTCCCGGGCCACCTCCGAGGACCGTCCCAGGGATGGCAGATTGAAATCCCCCAGAATCATAAGTCTGGGAAACTCCACTGCCAACCCCGAGACAGCCTCGAGCAGCTCAGGCAGGGAGGTTGCTACGCAGCAGGGAGGCTGGTACAGCAGCAACACTCCCAACTGTTCTCGTGAACCCAACTTGAAAAACAGGGTCTCACACCCGGCCACTTGTGGAGCAGCGCCCCTGAAGGCCACAAGGGACTCTCGGATGACAACTGCCACCCCTCCTCCCCTGCCCCGGTGTCTCGGCTGTGTCTGGGCACATTTCCGAGAGGGCTACTCCCCCCTCTGGGCCCAGCCAGGTCTCGGTAATACACACCAGGTCAGCCCCTTCCTCTGTGATTAAATCACTTATAAGGGGGGCCTTGTTATTCACCGACCTGGCATTCAGCAGCAGCAGTCGGAGACCGGAGCCCACGAGGATCTGCTTACCAGGGCCTGGGTATGAACACGGGGGGCCGGAACGCACCACCAGTAACAAACACCGGGGGCGCCTTCCCCGATAATGGCTTGCCCTCCGGTTCCCGTCATACCATCCCCTGCCCGTCACCACCTGAATCACTTGGCCCGCCACACAGCCCCCAGAGATTCCTGGCTCTGGCCTAGTAACCTCCACTCCCAGGCCTCCGGGATTCTTGGGACTAATCAAGGGTCCCTTATCCCATTCATCCATCATCCAATCTCATGCAATGTCGGGTAGCGCGTAAGACCCCCCAGCGCACCAGCTCTCGCTCTCGGCGCTAGTTAAAGTTTCCTCCAAGATTGTTTCAGGCTTTTGCCAGAGCAGCAATTGGGACGTTTTCTGTTTTTTTTTTAAAGCTAGTCTTCCCTAATCTAAGATTTTATTTACTTTATGTATTTATTTATTTATCAAATTTTGTCACCGCCCATCTCCCCCCTCAAATGGGACTCTGGGTGGTTTACAATAAGAGTGCTCAATTAAAATAATAACCGTAAAATATAAATACAATATATAAAATGTAAATACAATTATCAAACAAATATAAAAATAAGAATAAGAAAGGTCTAATTCAGTCCATGTGTGTGAGGAGCACTCTAAGGCACTAGCCATCCCCAAGAGTAAGTACTCCCCTCCCCACCCCAAGCACGATGGCAGAGCCAAGTCTTCAGGCTCCTCCGGAAGGTCAGGAGTGATGGGGCTAACCTCACCTCTGGGGGCAGGAGGGTGGGAGCTACTGCAGAGAAGGCCCGTTTCCTGGACCCCACCAAATGGAACTCTCTTACAGACGGGGTCTGCAACATGCCCTCTCTGCATGATCGGGTAGGACGGGTTGATGTACTGGGGACAAGGCGGTCCCTCAGGTAACCTGGCCCCATGCCATGTAGGACTTTAAAGGTGATAACCAACACCTTGAATTGGACCCGGAAGCAAACTGGTACCCAACGCAGCTCGCACAGTAGATGTGTTATATGTGCCGATCTAGGGGCACCAAAGATGGCCCACGCGGCTGCATTCTGGACCAGCTGTAGCTTCCGGATACTCTTCAAGGGTAGCCCCATGTAGAGTGCATTGCAATAGTCTATATGGGAGATAGCAAGGGCATGAGTGACTGTTCGAAGGGCCTCCTGATCTAGGAAAGGATGTAACTGGCGCACAACATGAAGTTGCACAAAGGCCCTCCTGGCCACGACTGCCACCTGCTCTTTGAGCAGGAGCCGTGAGTCCAGGAGAACCCCCAGATTCTACATGGGGTCTGTCTGGGGCAGTGCAACCCCATCCAGAACCAAAGATGACAATGTCCCGGATATGGAGGAGCCATTAACCCACAGCCACTCTGTCTTACCAGGGTTCAGCTGAAGCCTGTTGTTCCCCATCCAGACCCCCACAGCCCCCATCCAGACCCCCACAGCCCCCAGGCACCGAGAGAGGGCAGTCACAGCATCACTTACCTCACCTGGGACGGAGATGTATAATTGGGTATCATCAGTGTACTGATGATACCTCATCCCGTGGTGACGGACGATCTCACCCAGTGGCTTCATGTAGATGTTGAAAAGGAGCAGAGAAAGAACCAAGCGCTGCAGCACGCCACAGATGAGGGGCTGAGGGTCGGACCTCTCGCTCCCTATCACCACTGATTGGGACCGGCCCTGGAGGAAGGAGGTGAACCAGCGCAAAACCATGCCACCCACCCCCAACTCCCTGAGCCGCCCCAAAATGATACCATGGTTGATGGTATAGAAAGCTGCTGCGAGGTCAAGAAGAGCAAGGATGGATGCACTGCCCCCATCCCGCTCCTGCCAGAGATCATTCATAAATGCGACCAAGGCTGTTTCCGTCCCATATCTGGGCCTGAAACCTGACTAAAGGGGTCTAGATAATCCATTTCATCCAAAATCCTCTGGAGCTGCAACGCCACTACTTTCTCAACCACTTTCCCCAAAAAGGGGAGGTGGGAGATAGGACGAAAATTGTCCAGCACAGTAGGGTCCAATGACGGTTTCTTGAGGAGGGGGTGCACCAGTGCCTCTTTAAAGACAGCCGGAAATGCCCCCTCTCCCAAGGATGTATTAACCATTGTCTGGACCCAACCACGTCACCTCCCGAGCTACCTTCACCAGCCACCAGGACATGGATCTAGATGACAAGTGGTGGCATTTACAGTCCGGAGGATCCTGTCCACTTCCTCGGGTCCAACAGGATCAAACTGTTCCCAGATAACTGGGTAAGTACGTTCCCTCGGCATCTCCCCAGACCATGCCTCATGCTTGGAGTCCAACTTGGAACGGATCCGAGTGATTTTATCCTGCAGATGCTCAGAAAACTCATCTGCACGGCCCTGTAGGTGGGGCACTGGGCCCACCTTCCCCAAAAGGGATCGAGTGATCTTAAACAGGGCTGTTGGGCGGCATTCTGCAGATGAAATAACAGCGGAGAAATATTGACGTTTTGCCGTTCTTACCGCCACCAGGTAGGCCTTAATAGCAACTGTAGCTTGTGTTTGGTCGGATTCGGTCTTTGTCTTCCTCCAGCAGTGCTCTAGACGTCTCTTAATCCTCTTCAGGACCCTCAGCTCCTCCATAAACCACGGGGAGTGTTGGGTTTGATGGGACAAAAGAGGTCGCACAGGTGCGATCCTGTCCAAGGCCCCAGCTGCCTCCCTATTCTAGGCAGCAGTGAGGGCCTCTGCTGGCCCATGCAGCAGATCCTCGGGTATAGCCCCCAGCTCCCTCTGAAACCCAGCCGGGTCCATCAGTTGCCAGGGGCGGACCAATCAAATGGGTCCTGCCTCCCTGCGGAGGGGGGCGGCATAAGAGAATCTCAAGGTCATCAGGGCATGATCTGACCATGACAATGGGGATAGATGCAGCTCTCCTCTCAGATCACATTGCCACTGCTCTGACAAGAAAACTAAGTCTGGGGTGAGACCACTGTCTCGAGTCGGGTCCAGAATAATCTGGGACAGGCCCATGGCTACCATGGTGGCCATGAACTCCCAAGCTGCCTCCAAGACACGCCCCAGGGACGGCAGGTTGAAGTCACCCAGAACCATAAGTCTGGGGAACTTCACCGCCAACCCTGAGATGGCCTCCAGCAGCTCAGGAAGGGAGGTTGCTACGCAGCAGGGAGGCTGGTACAGTAGCAACACTCCCAACTGTTCTCGGGAACCCAACTTGAGAAACAGGGTCTCACAACCGGCAACTTGTGGAGCAGTGCCCCTGAAGGCCTCTAGAGACACTTGGATGACAACAGCCACCCCTCCTCCCCTGCCCTGGTGACTCGGCTGGTGCAATACCGTAAACCCGGCCAGGCACATTTCCAAAAGGGGCACCCCCCACTTCAGGGCCCAGCCAGGTCTTGGTAATACACACCAGGTCCGCCCCCTCCTCCATGATCAAATCATGTATGAGGGGGGCTTTGTTGTTAACTGACCTGGCGTTGAGAAGCAGCAGTTGGAGACCAGGGCCCCTACGGATCTGCTGTCCAGGGCCTGGGTCTGAACCTGGAGGGCCAGAACACGCCACCGATAACAAACACCAGGGGTGTCTTCCCCAAAGATGGCCCGCCCTCTGGCTCCCGTCATAGCATCCCCGACCTGTCACCACCTCAATGATGTGACCCGCCCTACAGCCCCCAGAGACTCCAAATCCATTAGCCCCCAATCCTGGACCTCCGGAGTCCCTGATTTGAAATAGGGATCCCTCCATCCACTCATACATCCTCCCACACTCTCAATCGCCCACAGGGTGATGGCAGGCCCTCAGGCGCACCAGCTCATGCTCTCGATGCCGTCAGAGCCTAGCCATCACCCACCCATTCACTATGCTCCCCCCTCAGCCTCATCCACTCCTCCTCACACTTAGATATTTGACTAACTTGGGATTACTGATTATTATTGAAAGGAAGTTATTGGTTTACTACCAGGACTTGAACTACATCTAGAGAGCCCACCAAAGTGTGGGGGAAGACATCAATATGGAATCACCCATTTGGATTTTAGCAGATGATTCTGATTATTGTCATGAGATATTCTCATATAAGACTTCAACATCAGATCAGTGGATGTTCCTGCTGCTTGAAATATTCATTACCATATTTATCAGAAAGGAATATGTGATTCCCACTGCCCCCCCATAATAATCTTCGAAGCATAAGAGAATCTTACATTTGCAAACCAAGGGAAACATTACTGAAAGCAAGGGATAGGTGGAAGGTGCAGATACCAAGCGGCAAGTAATGCAAGTGAGTGACTGGAATGGAGAGTGTAAGAAGCCACCTCTATCTCCTCTGCCTCAATGAGAGTGAGGACTCTAGAAGAACATATGGAATTTACCATAAAAAGCCTCCTCAATTGGTGGACTCCATGCATTTTTCTAGAGCTCTCATTCTCAGTGACACAGAAGTGATGGTTGTGGCTTTCTCCTCTTTCTGCTTCAATGAAGACAGTAACCTTCTACATCTGGAGGCAAGGAGAGGAGCTGGGCTAGTACATTCTTATCCTATTCCTCTTTCAACAGCAGTAGACTATGGTAGAATTAGAAGTCGTAAGCATTCCCTTATTTTAGTCAGTTCGCTTAATCAGCACTTATTAATTTGACAAACATATATATAATGTGTATGATGTAATCATCATCATCATCATCATCTGGATTTTTAATCCTGGCACTATCTTTTTTGAAATGTACTTTCTCACCAGGGTGGATATACACTCATATTTGTACACATAGATAAATGTCACATACACACATTTACTGGGGACAAAATTTCCATGATTAGTTTCAGCAAGAGCTGGCAACCAAGCTGATATAGTAAGAAAAGTGGCCACAGTGTATGTTTATCATTTTTTCATCTCATTCTTCTTTTTCTCTTTTTTGGAGAATCATCTTATTTCAGGGTCATCTTCCACTTGAGTAAATATGATCAATTATTCTACTATAGTTACCATTAATTGAACTTCATAGTTAACTTGGTTTCAGCACTGTATAGGTTGTGTTCTATATATCTACATTTTATGAAAATCAGTGTTTTAAAAGGTCTAGCTCCCATTGTAAATCTGCTATATTCATTCAGCTATTCTCTGTTCTCACTTTGTTCAGATGCCAATTATATTCCTGGCTAAAGAAATTACTGAATGGGATTACACAGTTATTTAAGTAAAAGGGAACAGTCAAAGAGAAATACAGCATAGGGGTTGGACAAGCCTGTGACAAGGAAAATGACTGAGGCATTGTAAAGCTTTCCCTTCTTTCCCTCCTTTTCTTAATCACTGGTTTGCAATCCATTCTCTTGATCTGTAGTGCTTTATGATAAGATACCTGGATGACTTAATAATAGGCTAATTAGGGTTGCATAACATAAACAGTGTAGCACTGTGGTGAAGGTACTGGTTTTGGATTATGGAGAACCAGTTTCACGTTCCTATTCAACCATGGAATTCATTCTCATTCTCAGTTCACCCCAGCTAACAGGATTGATGTTGAGGGACAAAATTAGGAGAAACAGCCTGTTTCCTGTAAGACATCTTGAGCTCTCAAGAAAAAGGAAGGATATAAGTGCAATGAATATTGGGGAGGGTGTAATGTAATATAATATTTCACTGAAACCTGCAGGATCAATTTCAAAATATAACACTAGGGAACTGTAGCTGGTCTTGATAGTGCTTAAGGTGTAGAGTCTACAATGTCCCAACATATCTTTCATGCTCTTTAATATCTCTATCAACCTGCTGGATTAAGTCATCTGGACAAGGTACCTTCAAGATGTTGATGAAACCAAGCTATCTCTTTTGTCCTCAGATTCAGCAATCTGAGTACACTAATGAGCTAGATGAGGGCCAATAAACTGAACTGAATTTTGATGAAATGGGGCTCAACAACTGGTAGTTTCTGGAGCTGAGAAAGTGGCATACAACCTGTTCTAGATGAGTTTGAATAAAAATTGTACAGGGTTTACTAGACTCTAATCTAACCTGATCTCAAAAAATGGGAGAAGCATCAATTAATAAAGAATTCAGCCAGGCATAGGTAGTTCACACACACACACACACACACACACACATATTTTGTAGCAATTATTCAGGCAGTCTACAAAGGGTATTCAAAATTATGGTGCTTACTTTTAAAACCCTAATACCTTCAGGCAAAATCCACTGAAATAATCAAAATGAAGCTTTATTCCCTGTGCCTTCTATAAGAGAATTTCATTTACCATTTCTTGAGGAGGGCCTTCATTATAGTGATAGCCCAATTATATATTTAGTTTTAAGATTGTCAATTATGTTTTATAGTTTAATTTTGATATACATGTCTTGAGGTCCTTTTCAGGATGAAAACGAGGTACTTACATTCTAAGATGAACAAATAAATATAGCTTGATAAAATGCAAAGCAAATAAACAATGGAATGGAAAAAACACCTGTTAATGGCATAGAAAGAAAACACAAATCCAATTCCTGATTAATTGTAGATAACCAGGAAAAAATATCACCTGAAAATTGTTGGTACTTCAGTTAAGGCTCAGAGTGAAATCTGGCTCATTTAATCTCATAGAACAGTCCTCAGTGTGTCAAAACACTGAGATGGGGATGTCATTCAGACTAATTTCTAGACCAGGGTTTCTCAACCAGGATTCTGTGGAGCCCTAGGGTTCCATGAGAGGTCACTAGGAGTTTCCTGGGAGATCACGATTTATTTAAAAAAATATTTCGAATTTGGGCAACTGCACATTAAAGAGGTAAGTTTCATTCTTTATTTTTAGTTTAAGAACACTGTTAATGCATATATACAGGCCTACACATGAAACAAATATAATAATTTTGTAACTTATGGCCTATATTTGAGCTGGAATGTGCAGGGGTTCCCTGAGGCCTGAAAAATATTTCAAGGGTTCCTCCAGGGTCAAAAGGTTGAAAAAGGATGTTCTAGACCAGGGGTCCCCAACCTGTGGGCCACAGCCTGTTAGGAAGTGGGCTGCGGGGCTCCCGCCTGCAAATCCTGCCCCCTGGTGCACATGATTACCCCACCCCCAGTGTGTGCAATTGGCTCCCGCCTGCAAACCCCGCCCCTGGCACGCGATTGGCTCCCGCCTGCAAACCCCGCCCTCCGGTCTGTGGAAAGATTTTTGGTGCCAAAAAGGTTGGGGACCACTGTTCTAGACCATAGCAAATGTTTGTATTCAGATTTCTGATGTTAAATACTGTTAAGTTTGTTACTTTCAGTGTTTAAAACATACATAAGTCCCATGTGTTTGGTTATAGCATCTCTAAACTTTAGAAAAATACAGAAGCCATCCTTGAGGTAAGGACTGTGCTCCATAAGAACACTCAAGTTATACCAAATGTAATATGAATAGCAAGTCTTTATTCAGTCTCTTTCATAAGTGAAGGTCAGGGGTACTTTCTTTTGAAGTTGGATACGCATATTTTCTGAATGTTTCTAACAATTATCATAGTAGCATTTCTACTGGCTTCAAAAGAAAAAAATTTTATTTGCTACAGATCTCTTTGAGAAACAAGCACATCTAACTGAATTACAAAATAACTGTTCACAGAAACACAATGATTGTGCAATTACATTGACTTTTTTTCCTCTCAAAACTACTGACTATTACTACTAATGGGACAGAAATTCTTCAGTATTTATTATAGTGCTTAGATAATGTTTTATAATAGAAACGTGCTTTGTTCAAAACCACAGTAAATCAACTTTCTATATGGAACAACAAACTATAATGCATTGGTCTAAATAATTGTCTCTCTGAAAAGGAAACTCTCCTCTTAAGTAATTTCTTTTTCCAAAAATGGATGACTAGCCAACCTAGTCTGCAAGCAGATGTTCTACCAATGCTGCATTTTTAAAAGAAAAGACTGAGAAACTAGCAAAATTAAAAGGGTAAATGAATATGTCAACACTACATCTATGGTAGTGTTAGGATGGATTGATACACTGAATTTAGATGGGTTGCAGCTTCTTCTGTAAGTATACAGACATAGGTATACATATATAACCATGCAAGAAGAGAAAGCACAGTTGTATAATTTGTCAATAAGAACATGCCACTGAAAAGCTGTTTTGGTGAAAAAGTATTGCAGACACATTACACAGCTGGAGATATACCACTATATGCTAGGTGCTCTACTAGTTGAAGTTAGAAAAATATAAAGCAAATTTGACATAAAGAAACACATCTATTTGAACCCTCACATCTATTTCATAGACCAGAGGAAAAGTTCAAGGAATATTTCTTTTGTTCCATAAAGCAGAGTGTGCTTCTGTGGCACCAAAAAAAAAACACCCCACAATTCAAATAATACCTGCCACAAACATGTTGAAACCTATGTTAAAAAAGAGTTGTCAAACATTTATTACTGTATGGTGTATTTTTCTACACTGCAGATAAAAAATGATCATACTCACACTATTTCTATAGCTTTTAAAATCACTTCTAATGGATTCCTTGGGAGGTACAGTAGGCAAAAGATCACCAGTAGGAAAAAAAAATCCTTACAAGACGTCATCTATATTCAACTTACTAGGAATAGGTCTAAGGACGTCAGGAATGAGAATCTCCACCAAAGCCTGGTACATCACATGGTCACAGTTACACATCCATTTCAGAATTGACTCATTTTTGCACAGAGTTATCAGCTTTGCTTTCGGAAGTCGACTTTCTATTTCACTCAGATTGCTGGTGTGAACAAATGTATTAAATGAATAAATGAAAATGCATTTACATGAAGATAAAAAAGAACAATGGATTTCAAAGCTTTTACAAATAAAACATTAGAGATGTCTGAAACACATTCAGTTGCCCTGAGGCATTTTGTGCTGTAATGGCGGATACATGGCCTCCATAGTTTTAACCAATGTGCACAATTTTATGCAGCAGTGATAAGAATGGGCTTTGAATTTGGTATTATTCCATGAGAAAATAACTGGGTCCTATTCACAGAAAATAAAATGGTATGCATACAAATATATGCTGCAGTCATCATAATAAAATGAAATTTTATTTTTATAATTTAAAGGATAGCATTCCTTCTGATGTAAAAGTTAGATTTTATTTTATTTATTTATAAACTGAATACACAAGGTCTAACGTAAATACTAACCTTGGCTCAGTGATAGTAGTGCCATCAGTTGTTGTTGAGGGAGAATAGCGCCAGAAAGTCTGCCACAATTTTTCTATTAGGCTAAACTGAAGGTTCACTACAACATCCAATATTGCCTAAAAATCCAAAGCAAATACAGGTTTGTATTTTGACTTTATTTAATGATAAATACCATGGCTATAGTCCTAAATGCACCCATAAGGAAATAAACCCCACCAAGCTCAATGGGAGTAATTTCTGAGTAAAAATGTTTGCACTGCACAGTTATGCAGTGGTTGGATCTTCTGAATTGATCATTTTCATAAACAGATTTATTACATGACATTTACAAGAATTATCCTCATAATAATTTCTGATATGCAGAAAAAACAATTTATCCCACCTTACACAGACATTCAGTAAAAATACAGATAGTATATTACAATGGAAATGCTGACCTACATAAATTGAACGATATAATGTAAGTAGTAATTCTAAAAGAGCTCCATAATTATCATCTTAGAAAGGAGACAGTGTTAATTTCTGAATTGACATTGTCCACTTTTGACAGTAGATTAGATTCCCTGAAAACAGAAGGTGCCCTCCTCATCAAGTACAAAGTAATTCTTGAATACCTGAATACTTGAATTACACCTTCTAGAACAGGAGTGGGTAACCTGATATTGTACAGGTCCTTTAGATAATCCCCCCAATCCTCTGGCAATAGCTCTGCTTGATGGGCTAATGTGAAAGTAAGTCCTAAATAGCTGGTGGCACTGGGCTGCTCTCTCTCCACATTCTAGAATGTAGGTAAGATCCTCAACTGTTGACTAGATAATTCATGTTAAAAATAATTGCCTTGATCCAATAATCATATAATGCTCCAGATCTTTCAGTAGAGTATGAGACAATTTTATTTGCAACACTATGTTTTTTAAATCCAGAGTGTCAGGAAAACAAGCAAAGAACCAAACTGAGCCGCTGTTCCAACTCTAGTTCTTTATTGTTCCTACCATGTAGACAGAATCTTGCCATACTAAAGCTACCCTAACTAATCTAATGGTTAATACCCTGGAAGGTTCTAGGGCGGAGCTACCTTGAATCTCTTAACTTTCCCACCAACAGAGTCCGGGCTGTGAAACCTTTTATCAGCCTGGAATGCCTTCCTCCCCTGGGAACCGGCAGCAAGGCTGGAATCCACTACACCGGGTCTTCAATTTTTCCACTGGTATACTTAACCTTAACCATGGTTGATCTTTACAATGGCAGAAACCTTAACATGATGCAAGGAAGACTTTAAACAACAAAACCAGCTTTCCATTCTATGGCTACAACGACAGCTTTTCAGTCACATAATATCTGCTATGTGTAACATTATTTCACTTGACAACATTCAATTTTTCAGACAATGGAGATATCACATCTGGAACTCCGAATTTTATAAGAGAGATACAAAGGTAAAATGGCTTGCTTTGTAGAATCCCTCTTCCTTACCTCACAGTGTTCTCGATAGAGACTCTGTAAAGACTTGATATCCTCAAAAGTAGTACCATCTGGCAGCGAAGAGATTTCAACTTCTCCAAACTCTGGAAGTGCTCGAGATGCATCTGTTTCCATGACAACCCAATAGAAGAAATATATTGTGGACTGTGTCAATCATAATGTAATTAAGGAAACAGTGAATAATATTAAAAAATAAATACCCCAAAGGTCAATGTATTGGACTCAAAACCAAAAGGATTAATAATTGGCAAGATGATTTATTATAATTTAATTTGTTTGCATTTTGAATCAACAGTCTATAATTCTAAATTAAATATTTTAAGCAAAACAACCAAATCTGTTAAATGTGCTCCATTCACTGGAATAATAAAATAAATTTTGAAAGGCTCTGGTTTGATGCAGGAAATACAGAGCTAGAATATCTCCAAAGAGTGTTTCTCCTAATGTTCTACTATGTTCTACCCTCTTGTAACTTCAATCCATTAGATCTTGTACAGAACAATTAGGCAGTATAAAACAAGTTTCTGTCCTGCTGTATATATCAGCTTTCCAGGTATATGAACAGTACTATTGTGCCACCCTTTTTCCTCCAGGTTAAACATACAGTATGCAATTTTTTCCATCTTTCCTCATAGGATTGTGTTTTATGTATCATTGATCATCTTCAATGCCCTCATCTACACCCATTCTAATTTATTTATATCTATTTGAAAGCAAAGCTAGAAGTGAGTAGTTGTTGTTCAGTCGTTTAGTCGTGTCCGACTCTTCGTGACCTCATGGACCATAGCACGCCAGGCCTTCCTGTCCTCCACTGTCTCTCGGAGTTTACTCAAATTCATAGAAGTGAGTACATCACTTCAAATAAGGTCTAACCATTACAGAGCAAAGCACAGCTTTTATTTTCCTTGAACTGGGAAATGCATTCTAAAATTCACACAGCTAAAATTGCATTTGCTTAATTACTTCTCAATTGAGATACGGAAAAAGTGTGTCTTAAAGTCACTAATTTTAATCCTTTTAGTCTCCTCTTTAGGCCTATTATCATGTTTGCTTTAGTTAATGACTGCAATATAAATGGATTTGATTTGAATGCATCTTAAAAGGAGCACTTGGCCAAACTCAGTAGCAGACTTGGTTTGGTAGAATTCTCATATATTCAACTAAATTCTCTCTGGCCAGGGTTAATTTCTTCAGCACTATTGCCTACAGTAACAGAGGTTCACTGAAATATTATATGTATGGCATACTTAATTTTTCAGACTCAATGCCACTATCAATATTTGAAATATATTGTCTCAAAGACAGGGAGCTTTAATTTCCTCAGGCAGTGCATCCTTGTTTGCACTCTTCTCTGGCAATGGTATGACAGGACTACATTATCTCTCAATATGCCAGCTTTAGCTGACCAAGATATTCATCGTTTCATTATCTATTTCCCACTGCATCCTCTACATTTTATTAATGTATTTGATTTGACTCTTAGACTATGAATTGTACAAACTGAAAAGAATACACATTTCTCAATAGCCTTGAATATTCAAGATGGTTTATGTGAAAGTGGCATTACCATAGATCAGGGCTTTCCAAAGTTTTTCCCGCGGCAACACATCAACTGGCGTTGTGTTCCAACCCGGAAGTGCGGCAGCGCGCAAAAACCCGGAAGCGCTGCTGTTGCTTTTGGGTTTTGTACGCTGCAGTTGGTGTGTTGCAAAAACCCGGAAGTGCTGATTATGATCAGCTCTTCCGGGTTGTGTGGCGACACACTTTTGTGTTGCGACACACAGTTTGGAAAGCTCTGCCATAGATCATTACCATAGATCAATAACTGTGTATATGTATGTATGTGTATGTACACACACACACACACACACACACACACACACACAAGAACTGTCAGTGATTAACAATAATTTGATTCAGTGAACAAATAATTCTAAAGTAGTTCATGTTGGGGGAGATGGGCGGTCATATAAATTTAAATAATAAATAAATAAATGTTGCCAAAAGATAGTTTTTGTTCAAAGGCAATATTTTAACAATAGCACTGAATATATCCTATCTACCCTTGTTTTTGTTTTTTTTAAGCTATATTGGGACCCTTAGATGTTGCTAAGCTACGGATTTTACAGTCCCAGCAAGCATAACCAGAAATGCCAGGATTATAGTTCAGCAACATCTAGAAGGCCCCAAATTCCCAGCCTTGATTTAAATCAACCTGCCATTTCAGGGAGTACAGTCATAGAACAGAAGAGTAAAATGGCTTTAATTCTCCAGTAAAACAAACAAACAAACAAAAATCGAAGAGAATATTTGTAGCTCAGGGTGGACCTGTGGAGTCCTTGGTGCTCTCTGAGCCTTGTTTTCTTGCAGATGTTTCATTGCCAGACTAGGCAACATCTTCAGTGCGAAAAGAAAAAATCTTCGCACTGAAGATGTTGCCTAGTCTGGCAATGAAACGTCTGCAAGAAAACAACAAGGCTGAGAGAGCACCAAGGACTCCACAAACAAACAAAAAGTCAGAAAATCACTTGACAAAGCACTTGACCATATAAACTTAATGAAACACTCAACACCTCTTTTGTTATCAGGTTGAAACAATCCTATTAAATACTCTGGAATAGTCCTATTAATTACAATGGATTATTTAAAAAAAACGTCTGGATTTTAGCTAAAGACTACCATGTTTTTTCACATACCTAAAAACTGTTGATGATGCTGACTTTGAGCAATCACAGTTTGTTCAACAGATGTGCCTGTCTGCTGACCACTTGCTGTAAAACCATCTGATACTCCATCCACTTTCTGCATAGGCTTGTACCTAGAATATATTAAAGGCAACATAGGCAACACAGCATTTTACAAGATTACTATAGTTTTTATTTTTTTTCAGCAAGATGGTTTACCTTTACATTGTTTTCAGAAATGTTTGTGACACATTCCATTAATTATCAGTAAAAAGGTAATCATTTTCTTCAACTGTTCAACATAAATGTCAGCATTTGCTTTTTTATAGGCACCGCATGTAAAATGCATGTAGGCTGTATGGTTACAGATAGTTTTGAATTCTTTTAACACTATACTGTAACAAGCAACTGGATTATTAGATAATTCCAGAATTGAATTAGCTGCAAACTGCACATATCAAATCCCAGCATCCTCCAGCTATTTATTTAAAATGAACAGCTTACTATCCTTCATTATATGGTTTCTCTTAATTAACATGGTAGAGCTAATCCACAGGTTGACACCAGTGTGTCCCCAAAAAGCTCTTGGCTCTCTCCAGTTCTCCACTCATTTTCCACATGCTCCAAAGAAGATAAATAACTGAGGAGAGATACTCAGGAAGAAAACTTGTTGGGTGGCCTGCTGGTGTCCTGTTCCGACTAAGACTGACACGGAAGCGTTATTGAAACAACTTTATTTACAAGATACACAAGCCGCCCAGTTTACACAGTCCTCTTTTTCTTCTACAGGCTGGATAGCAGCGAGGTCGGGCAATACTCCTGGCCAGGCAGGAAGGAGCTGAGAGGGGACGGGCCCTGTAGCAAAGTCTGCAACCAGCGGCGAAACAGAGGTGACAGGCAAGGTGTCCGCGGGCGTGGAGTTGGCTGTGCTGGTGGTAGTCTGGGTAGACCGGGGCCTGACGAAGGCGACCCACTGGTGGCCGGCGTCAGCTAGGCTTGACTGCGGATCTGGGCTGGTTGGAGTCTGGGTAGACCGGGGCCTGACAAAGGCCGCCCACTGGTGGCTGGTGTCTGCTGGCTTCGGAGCGGCAAGCAACGGAGAGTCGGTGGCTCGGGCAGTCAGGAGGGAAGCAGGCACGGTGGTGGTGCTTACCCCAACGCTGGTTTCTTCCACAGGTAACAAGGACGGAGGCGCGGCAAGCGGACAAGGTTCGGGTCCGAGGCTTGGCACAGAAGCAAGGTAAGGCTTGGGTCCGAGGCTTGGCGCGGTGGCGGGGCAAGGCGTGGAATCCGGGTCCGGTGCGGTAACAAGGCTAGGCTTGTTCACGGGTTCCGGGACTGTGGTAAGGCAGGGCAATAGAGTGAGGTTCGGGGCGGCCGTGAGGCGAGGCTCAGTAGCAGGGTCCGGCGCGGAGTTTAGAGCCCTCAGCGCAGAACTGTTAGAGCGGTTAGAACGGTTGTCTCCGGCATCTGAGGTAAGTTGTGCCGGCTTTTTATTCTGTTTTTCGCGCCTTGGGAGAGCAGGGCCCAATCGGGCTTCGCGTTGCTCTGCCCGCCTTTCTGCTCTCCTTTGGCGCGCGCTGATTGGCGGAGGCGTCTTTCTTTCAGAGTCCCTGCCAATCAGCGTTTCCGGGTCTCTGGTTGGTTTCGCGCCAAGCCTGCCGTCTCCGGTGATTGGTTCTTCCTCCTCCTCCGAGTCCAGCATGTCGGCCGGCATCCAGGTAAGTGCAGGAAACCTCACAGCTGGCCTTTTCTTCTACTCCATCTCAGACTATCAAGCATGCTTTAGCCAAGTCCAGCAAAATCATATACTTCTCCCATTCCTTCTTGAGGCAACAACCGCAGCCTTAGCTCCCTCCCAGCTAGAGCAGCATGCACATCTTTACAGCAAATACAAGTGATACAATCATTGGAGTTAATCAACTACTAGGTGAATAAGGTATTTAAAGTTCTAGTTTTTATATTCTCCTAGTTATTGCTTTAGCCTTTATCTTTTTAAAAGCACAATGGAAATGTTCATATTTACGCCTGTTCACCTCTTGGAAGGGAAGGTACCTATTGCCATATACTTGAAAAAACAGGAAGTAAACCACTTTATTTTGATTACCCTTCCCTTCTTCTATACCAGGGCTTTCCAAAGTGCCGCCGCTGGCGACACACCCAGCGGTGGCGGCGGCACGCGTGCGCACGGCGACGGCACGGGGGGGCGTGCGGCGGCGTGCGCGCACGGTGGCGGCGCAGGGGGGCGTGCGGTGGCACGCGCGCACGGCGGCAGCGCGGGGGGCGTGCGGCGGTGCGCGCACCGCCGCTTCCAGGTGGTGTGGCGACACACCACGCTGTGTGTGGCGACACACTTTTGTGTCACGACACACAGTTTGGAAAGCTCTGTTCTATACAATAAGGCAGAAGGTTGACATTTTAAAGCTCCAACTTTTAATATTTCTCCTTCCTTCTTAGGTGGCATTGGTATTGCCCAGTGAGAGTGGCCTTTGCACTGTTCCTAGTTATGCCTCTTAACCCAATTGGCTGGGCAGCTTTGGTAGCCTAACACTGAAGTTACCTTCAGTGTTGAAAGTAGACACATGAATTAAATAACCAGTGAGAGCTCAGTGAGTGGCAATTGCTGCTCTAGTGCCCCAGTTTTATTTCCCTTATTTAGAGGATCCTGATATCTCTATTCTATCTCCTGCAACCTACTAAGGCAGGGCTTTCCAAAGTTTTCCCGCCGCGACACACCAACCACCGTTGGTGTGTTCCCGTGGGAAAACCCGGAAGTGCCGCTGTGGCGCCAGCGCGCAAAAACCCGGAAGCGCTGCTGCCGCTTTCAGGTTTTTGCGCGCCGCCGTTGGTGTGTTGCCGCGGGAAAACCCGGAAGCGCTGATGATGATCAGCACTTCCGGGTTGTGTGGCAACACACCAGACTGTGTGTGGCGACACACTTTTGTGTTGCGACACACAGTTTGGAAAGCTCTGTTAAGGCAACATTTTTCACCAACATCACAATATAGCTTTGTGGACATAAGTAATGGGAAAATCCAAGTAGGCAGCATACAAATGCAGGCAAATAAATAAATGCTGAGAAAGGTAGAAATCTAATAGATATAAAATGAATTTATAGCTCAGAGGAAGAAATCAGTACAGGCATACCACGTTTTATTGTGCTTCGCAGATATTGCGTTTTTGTTTTTACAAATTAAAGGTTTGTGGCAACCTTGTGTCGAGCAATGATTATAATTTTTAGCAATAATGTATTTTTAATTAAGGTATGTACATTGTTTTTTAGACATAATGCTATTGCACACTTAATAGACTACAGTATAGTGTAAGCATAACTTTTATATGCACTGAGAAACCAAAAAAATTGTGCGACTCACTTTATTGCAATATTCGCTTTATTGAGGTGGTCTAGAACCGAACCAGCAATATCTCCGAGGTATGTTTGTACATTATAAAAGGTGTTCAAGAAAGCAACACATTTGTTTAACAGGAACAAAACCAATGTATTGTTATGAGTGCTGTTTTAAATATAGTAGCTATGTTGAGAATAATCAAGTATCTCTGATACCATTCTATGAATAGTTAAAACGGCAGTCATTTCATGGCAGCTTCAACCTGACCTCAAAAACACAAACTACTCATTTCCCCAAGAGGCTGCCCTTTCTGGTTCAATTATTCTATTCAGTAACTCAAACCATGAGTTCAACAATATCAAATCAAAGTAACAACTGTTTTAAGGCTGCAATTGTTTATCACAATAAAAACAGTTCCAGAATTTAAGGGAAAAATTAAGGAAGTGAGTTACAGTAGTATTGCAACCAAATTAATACTGTAGAGTTGTAGGCTAGAATTATTATCAATCACTCCCATGCCTTTTATGTTAGTGAGCGTTCTGAAATTTGGAAAACTATAGCTATAAAATTGATGGCGATATAGGAAGCAGGGGCTGAAATTCTGAACAAATGTTTAACTTAAAAAGTTACAGCACAGAACAGTAATCAATAACTCAGCACAAGCCTTATGTGTGCAGACAGAATAAAGATGTGAATCATTATGTCTCACTGATAAACCACAAAAGACTGCCTGCTATTATCTGCAGATGTCTTGAATGTTAAGTGAATACTGGCTCAGACATATTGATTTATTGTTTAATATTGTAACTCCTGAACAATTAAAAGTGAAATATTTAAATAATATTTAAATGATATTTAAATAATAAATATCAATACATAACTAATCTTAATAGAACCATTATGTGAATTGTTGCCTATGGGTTTTAATTTGCAGTAACAATTTAAGATGTTGGAATAAGTGTATATCTATTTTTTTTTCAAGTAAATCTTTTCAGAAAGTGGTAAAGGAAGTTTATGAAATTTGTCTCCCATGCATATTACAGTAGCCTCAAATTACAGGTTGGCTGAGAAGTGGAAAGGACCAGGAAACTTAGATCCATTTGTTTTCTTCAGTGAAGTAACATCAAAAGTGATGGAAGAAACCATAAATAATATAGCTCCAAAGATGGCATTGTTACGATACTCTAATTGTATCTTACCTACAATAACTTTTCTAATTTGAATAGAGCTGTGAAGCTTCTTTACATTTTTTACTTTTCTTTTGTTGGCCTTCCTAACTTTTACTTTTAATCAGGATATATCTCCATCGATAGTTTATAGTTCCTAGTAGTTTATCTTAGCACCTATATTCCCTTAGGTCCTTGCCTGTTCTCCTCTTCCACCATCACCAATTTCTTCTAACATGCTCTCCCTTACTTCTTGTTTCTAATCTTTCACTCTTTAACTATAATATATCCTGGTCTTATATTCAAAATGGCCTCCTAAAACACCCTTAATTCATTTCTCAATCTGTGACACTCGTCTATCCAGTCCATATAAGCTTTTCTCCATATCGTATTGGGTCCATTCAAATTTATTTATGCTTAGACTAGATTCACTGAAAACAGTTGGACTTGAGTTAATCAGGACATGGCCCCATTCTTTCTATGAATCTAAACTAAATCTGGACTCAAACCACAGTGATGTAAGCTGTGTTGCAATGAAAGCCCTAGCCCTTTTCTACATGCATTATGGTATCACATGTACACACAAAAAGGGTGGAAATTGTGATGGAATCTGTCTCTGAGGGAGAAGGTGATGTTATGGAGATCGCGGGCGAAAGAGGAGGGAGCGCTTTCCAGGGTGAGAAACACGTTCAAAGTGGCGAAGACCTTGGGCGCCCGTCCAAGAAAGTCAGGCCGGACCCGCCTTAGGGTGCCTGGGTTTTTTTTCCCAGAGTACTGCTTAGTGTGGCTTAGTTTGGCAAGATTCTTTGTAAGGTAGAACAATAAAGATCTAGAGCTTAATTCCGAGGCTCAGCGTTGTTCTTTACCTAGCCAAGACAGAAATTGATTCTGGTCCTACAGAAATCAAATCAGCTAAACTGAGACTTAAGCATGACTAACTTAGCCTGTATTTAATCCTTCAAGTTTACAGGGGGGAAAAATAAAAGCATTCCAACAAACATACTCAAGATATAGTGTTGTACATGTAATAAAAATAACATTGAGCATATGAATAATCATTCACATTCTGATCTCACAAAATCATATATATATATAGCTTACAGAGTCAGTGGGGGTGGGGGACAGAAAATGATATATTCAACAGCTACTAAATCTACAAGCAAGATACTATACTAGTTATTACAAAATAAATCAGATAGTTTAGAAACTTCACCCTAGATCAGGGCTTTCCAAAGTGCTGCCGCTGGCAACACGCCAGCAGCAGTGCGGCGGCGGCACGGGAGGGCGTGCGGCGGCGGGCGTGTGGCGGCGACACGGGAAGGCATGCAGCGGTGCGCGCACAGCGGCAGCACGGGGGCCGTGCGGCGGCGCTCGCGCGCACGGCGGCAGCGCGGGGGGACGTGCGGCGGCGCGGGGGGACATGCGGCGGCGTGCGTGTGCACGGCGGCAGCGGCTGCCACCGTGCACACACGCGCCGCCGCTTCCGGGTGGTGTGGCGACACACCATGCTGTGTGTGTGGCGATACACTTTTGTGTCGCGACACACAGTTTGGAAAGCTCTGCCCTAGATACTATCCAGATTGCTGCTAACTCTGAATTTATTCTGTTTTACCTTGGCTTCTTCACAAACTATTGATATCAAACTCAACTTCATTTTTATTTTACAAGTATATATTTATTCACTCCATTTATTCTAGAAACAGAATAGAAATATCTGGATGATGATTTAGATGATTAATCAGATACCTTTTTTATGGTTGACAAAAGTCTGTGCTAACAGTTAAACACGGAAAATGGCAACACTCCTAGAAATGCTTTACTGCAAATGTTACAAGCTGTCCCCAGCTGCTTTCTAAAGGAATCTTTGAAGAGATATTTCTTACATATGACAATTAAATCAACATTTTAAATAAATTATTTCAAAACCCAAAGTTGTTGAGAAAGCCATTCACAGGTGACTAAGAACATGAAGCTGTAACTTTGATCCAAACTAGTAACTGCAGAAAAACTTTGATATAATAAAATTTGCACAAAATTATTTAAATTCAAAATAATGTCCTAATTAAAGGTCAGCCTCTATTTAAAAACAAACTAACTGAGCAGTGCAGTAGTAAGTCAGGAGGCTTAAAAATATGGTCAAAAGGGTACTGCTTACAATAGTGAATCTTAAAACATATTACAGATTACTATTTTCTAAGGGATTTCAGACAGCACTGCAACAAATAACAGAAGAAGAATCTGCCACTTTCCCAAACTGAATTAACGCTTTGTCAGAGTTAATTCTATTTTCCAATGCAGCTAAACTCAACACATGGAAAATGAAAAGAGTACAGAGCAGTTAGGTTTGCTATTTTGGCTAATTTGTTCTAGCACCAAAATATTTACCAACCTAGCTGCTGCAATCAATGGTCCTCTTAAAGAGTACAGAATAGACTGAAACTTTTTGAGTATTCACCACTTAATTAGAACAAAAAGTAGCAGTCCAAAAAGAACAAATAAACCCAAATAATAAGCTGTAAAAAAATAAAGTTTTAGGAACACTGAGTCCCAGTCAGCATCCTTAGAAAGATGAGGGGTAATTGGGAGCTCATGACCAGAACATGCAATAAGAGACTTTTGCGAGGGAGCTGTGACGTTGTGGTATTGTACAAATGCATTTGAGGAGGGTTATTTGGTTAACTGGGAGAGTTGTGTGGTTTTTCCTGGTTGAGTAGGATATGTATATCCTTCCTTTCTAAGCACCAGTTTGAGGGAAAGGGAACCTACAACTGCAGCTAACTCACTGGATCAAGCAAATTTGCAGAGGTCAGAATGGTGAAGAGCTCCAGAAGGATCTCTTTAAACTGTATGGGTGGTTAACCAAATGGCAAATCTAATTCAAGTACGTGTAAAGTGGGCCAAAGACTTCAAATATAAACTGATACAATCTGAGCTGAACTTTAATTAAATGAAGGGAAAAAATCTTGCGGTCATAGTGGATAGCTCAATGCAAATGTCAGTTTAGTGTGTCACAGCAATGAAAAATGCAAATTCCATGCTAAAAATAATGTGGAAAGGGATTGAAAATAGAACGGACAACACTGTAATGCTCATATATAAATCTATAGTAAATCTGTATCTGGAAAAGATAGAACACAAACGCAAAAGGGCAATCAAAACAATCAAGTGATTTCTTGTGAGAAGAGTGTAAACCCTTTGGGATTCTTTAGCTTGGAGGAAAAAACAACCAGGGAGGACATGATTGGAGAGTATAAAATCATGCATGGCCTGGAGCATAGGGATAGAATTTCTTCTCCTTCTTTTGAAACACTTGGGACCAGGGTCATCTAGTGAGACTGAGGAGGAGATTTAGAACAATCAAAAGTACTTCTTCACACAGTGCTTGAATAGCCTTGGAGGACTGAGGTATCTCTTGCAGGGAACAGCAGTAGGAGAGCGGTACATCTCCATCTCCTGCTTGCAAGTACCCTAGAGGCACCTGGTTGACCACTGTGCAAAACAGAAGGCCAGACTCAATGAACTTTGACCTAATCCAACAGGGCTATTCTTATTTTTATGTAACTGTTGCATATACTGTATACATTCTGATTAATAATGTACTTTTGTTGTTGTTGTTAGACTGGTATCCTAAACTTCACTCTAGAGTAGAATACTTTATACATCCATTTAAAAACACTGTCTCATTCAACCCCCACATAATCATATGAATGTTATTGCTAAATTGAGAGAATTCTGTTAAGATAAAATACTGAAGTATTCTAAGAAATTTTTTATAGAAATAACAGCATCATATTATTATTATTATTATTATTATTATTATTATTATTTAAAAATATGGCACTTAACTCCTAAATGGTAACATCTCCTTCAACTTAAACATGTCTCTCAGTGACTTCATAGGCATACCTATGTAGCTTTCTTGGGAACAATACAGAAAGCTGGGGAGAAAGGATTGCTAATACCTAGACGACAGGCTCAAAAGGATCTTGACAGACATGAACAGAAAATGTTCAAATGTGAGAAATGTAAGGTTCTGTACTTAGGCAGGAAAAATTAGATGCAGAGGTACAAGGTAGTAGTATTTGAGAGAAGGATCCAAGTGCCCTTGTAGACCACAGATTAAGCATGAGCCAGCAGTGTGCCGCAGCTGCCAAAAGAGCCAATGTAGTTTTAGGCTGCATCAACAGAGGTACAGTGTCAAGATTACAGGAAGTGATAGTACCACTCTACGCTGCACTGGTCAGACTGCACCTGGAATACTGTGTCCAGTTCTGGTTGCCACAATACACGTAGTCCTCGCTTAGTGACCATTCATTAAGTGAGGTGCAAAGGGCCAGCAGCTGCCTTGGCTGGGCATGCCTCGTCAGCAGCAGGAGGAAGAATATGGCAAAGGTTAGCTGGGAGCAGCAGGTGTAGGCAGTGGAGTGCAAGGTGGCCAAAAGGGCAGAGATGGGGGGGAAGTTAGGCGGGAGGGGGGAGTTGAAGTGGAGGCAAGCACAGCAGTATAGAACAAGCTTGAGGGCTTTGCCTAACAACCGCAACTGGAACTACCAGAATGGCCGTTGCTAAGCAGTGCATTCGTATGATGTTTTGCCTAATGACTGCTTCGATTAGCGATGGAAATTCCAGTCCCAATTAGGGTCGTTAAGCAGGGACTACCTGTACAAAAAGGATGCTGAGGAATTGGAAAGAATGCAAAGAAGAGCAACAAAGATGGTAAGGGGCTTGGAGGCTAAATCCTACAAACAGTAGTTAAACAAACTTGGTATGTTTAGCCTATAAGAAGAGAAGGGTAAGGGGAGACATGATTGCAGTTGTCCAATACATGAAGGGATATCATAGGGCAGAGTGTGTGGATTTATTCTTCATCACACTGGAAGGTAAGACAAGAAACAATGAGTGGAAGATTTACAGAGGGAACCCCAAAAGGAGGGATTTTCTGACTGTGAACGTTATTAGCAGTGGAACATACTGCCTCCTGAAGTGATGATTGCTCTGTCACTGTGGTTTGTGAGGAAAGATTGGACAGCCATTTACCCAGGTTGGTACGAGGATTCCTGCACTGGGCAAGGAGTTGAACTAGAAGACCTCCAAAGAGATTCCGTTCCTATGGTTTTAGTTTGTTTAGCAGCAGTACTGAACTGCCACCACGGTATTCTTCTAGGATGTTCTTCAGCTCCCTTGCCTAGCCTATAGTTCTGCTCTTCTATGTCATACTAACCAAGCCGAGCCCCAATTTATTTCAAGCCCTAATAAGGCCAGCCATTCCTACAAAACATTATTTCCGTCCATATCGAAAATATTCCAGTTATCCAAGTCCACAATTGTTGGTCGTGTGCTCAAGTTTATTTTCCATACATTTCAGATACTGCAACGTCCTCTCCCCACCAACATTAAAATATACTAAATGCTAAGCACTTATTTTAAGAATACTTTACCTTTGTTTCTGCTGCATGGGTTGTTGTCTCATAGCCATATATTGCATGTCCTCTTGTAATCGATTAAGAGGAGAGTCTGGCTTGACACGAATCCCATAGTAATGATATTTGGAATTCCCCCTTTGGGAAAAAGCAAACATCAACAATAAATACACAACCACTTGGTTGTTGCTGAAATAGCACAGATTTTAAAACTGGATCCTGAGTTATATTAGCATTAAGGCTGCTTCCAAATAGGCAGTTCATAGAGCACTGGCTGGTATTTCAACTCTCCCTTCTAAGCAAAACAAAAGGTGGCAAGCTGAAGATGCCATCAGAACACACACACACACACAGAGAATATCATATCTGAGGTAGAGTGATTGCAAATTAAAGTTTCATCTGGAAGTCAGGCTGTTATAATTATAGTCAAGTGTAGCTATTTTAGTCCTAGCATCATTAAAAGTCCACTGAATTTCAACTACCAGTTGGGGCAGACTTTACTAGATTAATACATGAAGCTCTCTTTTGTTCTTCAATACTTGTTATTTGTGCTGGTAATATTTATTTATCTGGAATAAATTGCAAATCTCACAGCTTCCTTTCAAAGGGAAATTGTGTCCTTGATGCTAAGGAACTTTCTACTCAATAGATACTGTGGAAAGAGGATCACTTAACTGGGACAAAGAAGCAAAACTGCTTGGAATAAAATGGAAAATAAACTTGTCCCTATCTAATATCAATCTCATTTGTTAAAATATGTTTCTTAGTTGTATCTTAATATATGATTTGTTGTGAACATGCTGAACATATATTTTAACTTACTTTCTCTGCAGTTTATTTAGGTTACAAACACACTTTACTTTTATAGCTGTTCTCATTAACAGATACCTAGGACAAAAGCTCCTGCTTGGGGTTCTAACTAGCTAGTCATGCTGAAATCCTATATTCCATAAATCCATTCACATACTCCATTTGTACTCCATGGTTTCTGGAGACCATTGAGCATGTTTACCTCTCATGGGGCCATTTAGAGAACATGAGAAAAATACTAGATAATTTCAGCATCCTGTTTCCACAACAGTCAAAGAACAATCTAATAGGGAAACCATAATCTGAATGGCATAGGAAGTCAATATGAAGATAATACTTCTTTCTCGTTTATTGTCCTATATGAAGGCAACGCTTTTTAAATCACCTATGACAACTGTCACTCAGATCCTCAACTCAGCATATAGCCATTATGACTTGTAGCTATTGATAACTTATGGACCCCCTTGTTGAATGTGTAACATATGCTGCATATGTCTGCATGTTGGCTGTCTGGATTTGCCATCTTGTTTATTTATTCTGTTGTATTTTTCTTTATCCTATTGTATTTTATCCTGTTCTTCCTATATTGTGAGCTGCCCAGTCAGTTTGGAGTCAGATGGCACTGAAATAAATTGAATCAAATAAATAAATAACTTAAGTTTACCCTCCATGAATTGATCTAATGCCCTCTGGTGCACAGTGGGTCAATATTTTCACTAATCCACCAGCCCCATCTCTTTCCTAGTCAGTCACTGCTAGCTCAGACCATAAAGGGATTGCCTTTTCAGATATGTTTTCAAAATATGTTTTTGTACTTCTGAAATGTTTCTGTTGCCAAGCAGGCTAATGTTTTTTCATGATTCAATTTCTGTACACTACAACTGCAGATAAGAGTCTTTCTATCATTCTTGAAGCTTATTCAAAACCACAATAACATAAGCAGAGTTGAAAAGAATAGTTAGATCAAGAAGATGTTACCAAATCCAAGATATTAGTATGACTACCAAGAGCTAGTATAGCCAGAGAACTTATTAGAGACATGAATTCTTTTAAACATGGGTTTTGCCCAAATGAAAACAAAAAGGACCCCAAAAAATGCAAGAAAAAAAAGACTTTGTGAAGTATATGGAAAAGAACTGTGAGACAAATAATTTTTAAAAACCAGTTTATATTTATTATATTAAAGGCAAAACTGAACTACTTTGGCCACATAATGAGAAGACAGGATACCCTGGAAAAGATGCTGATGCTAGGGAAGGTGGAAGGCAAAAGGAAGAGGGGCCAACCAAGGGCAAGATGGATGGATGATATTCTGGAGGTGACGGACTTGACCTTGGGGGAGCTGGGGGTGGCGACGGCCGACAGGAAACTCTGGCGTGGGCTGGTCCATGAAGTCACAAAGAGTCAGAGGCGACTGAACGAATAAACAACAAAAAGTTTATATTTGTAGCAGGAGATTGAGCTGGGCTGTTGCACAAGAGGGGCATTAAAGATATACAAAGGAAGGATGGGTAATTTCAGAAAAACTCAATGAATTCTTTGCATTCACTGCTCCAGTTGCATCTGAATTGACCATCTCAGTGACAAATTAAAAATAAACTAATCACTGGTTCTGAATAATATACAATGAAAGACTCTTAAATAATTTGAAACACAAAGCAATGACTCCCCAAAATTAGTACTCAGCCTCAAAAACTAGAACATTAAATAATGGTAAGCAGCCCATTGGGGTGTGATTCCTGGCTGGAGCTTGGCTTAGAGCCTGGTATGGAGCTCTGTAGCAACCAGAAGAGGAGCAAGCATGCTGAGGCGGTGCCTAATCTTAACAAGTGCAAGAACTTTTGGAGGGAGGCAAAGGTTGTATGCCACTTCACAAACTTTAAGACTTTTATTTGTTATAAGGACTAACTATCAACAACTTATTTATGTGGCTACATCAACTTGCAAAGCCTAGGAGGGTAGAGTTAACCCAGGGCAACAGGAAAGATGTGTGCTACAATAAAGTATTTTGTACAGTTAACTTCTATGCTATGGTGTATCTAATCCTTGGAAAACAAAGAACCCTCATAGAGGTATACAGGACATTGCCAACTAGTTAGTATGACAATTATTCTATATGTATTGGTAGAAAATTATTATTAAAGAGGAAGTCAGATATAGAAAAAAATAGGCCTTGCTGAAGAAGAACCAACATAGCTTCTACAAATGTAGATGTTCTGACTAAACTTCCAGACTTTGTTAAACATGCAAATGGAATGATATAACAGTGTATACTTAGACTTTCAAAAAGCTTTAACAGATGCCCACCAAAGACTCCTGGGCAAAGCCAGCAGTCATGAGGTAAGTGGTAAATCCTCTCATGGACTGGTAATTGATACAGCAAGCAATCAGTAGGAATAGACAGACAACTTTTATAAGGAAGACATGTACAAAGTGGCTCCGGAAGGATTTCTGTTTGTGACCACTGGAATTAGGGGCAAGTAATAAGATTGTAGTTTGTTTATGAAACCAAATTATTCATAGTGGTACAATCATAAAGACTTAAGTAGGTGAATAACTTAAAATAGCAAATGCAGTGTAATGTAATCAAATGCAGCATGATCTACATTGCAGCATAAAACCCAAACCTCAAATTCATGCTAATGTGCTTTGAGCTGGCAGTAATTATCCCCCCCCCCTTGAGTCACGGGGAACAGTTCCATTAACATTTAAACAATCAACATGCAGCAGTAAATTCTATGCCACAAATCACTACATAAGGAACTGAAAATAACATTGCCTATAGAGTAATGCCCTCAGGTGAATCTATAGTGCAAACACTTTGGGGATACTGTGTAAACTTTGAGTCACCACATCTCTAAAAGACTACTATAAAGCTGGAAAAGGTACATAAAGAGTACCCAAAATAATTAGATGTCTAGAGTAGTACACTATGGAAGACTATAGCATCTTTAGCTTAGAAAAAGGGTCATAAAAAGGGATAAAAAAGCATGCTTGGTCTAGAAAATGTGGACAATGTTTTTTTCCCTTTCTCATATTACTAGTTTGAGTTATGCACTGAAACAATATGCAGGAACATTCAGGACAAATAAAAAGAAGTAATTTTTTAATACAAGAATTCACTGTTACCAAGTTTGATAACCACCAATTATCCAAACCACCAAATTTTTAAAAGTCTGTCTGAAAACAAATTCATGTAGCATACAGTTATCAATGACACATATTTTTGATGGCTTTACTGCACTTGCAGACTCAATGCCATAAATATCACTTCCTTAAATTATAGTGGAAAAAGCTATGTGAAGTTTCTAGGTTGAATCTTGTTGATCAGACTTTTGGCTTGATCTAAAGAGGTTCTTGTTATGTTCTAATGTTGGCACTGATGCATTACATTTGCTCTTAGATGAAGTGATTCTTACACCCAACACCTTGATTTTCTTACACCAACCTGGTTCCCAATCTTCTGGTCCGTAGGCCCATGAAAATTGACCTTATTAGTTTTCCAAAAGAAGCAGCATTGACAGGGTCCAATTTATGCTCCTGACAGTGTCTCAGGTAATGGTTGTAGAGAGTACTTCTGGGAAGGCTCACTCCTTCTGCTGTTTCATAGTTGTCTAAAAGCCATTGGAGCTATTTCAATTTAGGGACAAAGAAAAAAAATAACTCAAGACAAGTTCAAAGAACAATTAAGAGGCTTCATTAGAGATTAAATAAATAGTTATTGTCTGAACTAGCCACATTTTTCCAACTCCAAGATAATTCTCCCAAGTTCAGTGTATTACCTCATTATAACTTTATAGATAATGGGAAAAAGAAGAACCCATAACACTTGTGACTTCAGACAATACTAAATACTTCAACAAAATAACTGCAATTTCATTTAAAGTGTAAAAATATATACTTTGAGAAAAAGTGTTAGCCCTTGAGAAAATCTGAGCAATACTGAAGTTAGTTTATACAATCAAAAAAGAAATGATATTTATGAAGTGAATAGTAACACAATATGATGCCTATTGTATTATGGGACTACCAAGTTTAAGGTTATTGCACAATTTTACTGGAACAATAATTATATTTTGCTTTGTTAAAGAGCAAATTCTGCCCATACAAGTGGTAAAGAGAGTACTGTATTTAATTTCACTGAAAATTTCATTTGGCCCTGTAAGCTATTTCTCTCTTCAACTATTTTATTTATTTCACATGTGAATCGATGCAGGCCTATATTTAATATTAATAATTGTATGTTAAGAAATATATTTTACATACTTGTGATATATAGAGAGTAGAGTTCATGTATCAAGGGAGAAAGCAAAAGACCCAGTTCCATAATATATAAAATAGGGCACATTTATCAAGAGAGAAAACAAAATATCTAGATCAATAAAAAGCACTTTAGCTGTGCTATAGTTTTAATGAAATAAAAACATTTAGAAAGGGTTAGGGTTCCTTAATTAATTGAACATTTAAGTTTCCCAATACTTTGGAAGTAAAAATTGCATGTCTTCAGACAGCACCCCCTTTTCCACTTGACTCTGCAGAGTTACTATAAAGATTCAGCTGAGGACAGGCGGTTCTGATGCATCTCTGTTTTGGGTGTGACTGAATGATTTACTCACACTATCAAAAAAGACAAGGAAAAATAACATATTTTGTAGAAACATAGCCAGAATCAGGTGAGTAAATCATGCACAGGTGCAATAGAAAGCTAGATAGTGGTAGTACTAATGATTGCTGCTGCTGCTGCTGTTGTTATTTCTAAAAGTTCCTTTGCAGCAGCATCTTGGAATAATACATTCATTTCTCCATCCCCTGTAGCAGCAGATGAAAACAATATCTATCTAACCTTGGGTTTTTAATACTGGTGTTATAGTAGATTTTTTTAATTCTTCAAAAACATTTCCTGCTTACTGTACATTAAAGCTGGGCAAACTGAAAATAGGCATGAATTTATTATAAAGCTCCAAGCAATTTGATGCACAGGCAGCACCACATCTGTGTTAGACCTCTTGGAAAAGTGAATTATATAAAGCAGTGGAAATTGCATTGCCTTTAGTGCTGAAGTAGAGCTGTTAATTCACTCTAGTCATCAGACCACTATGAATGTCAAAAAACCCCAAAGCAACTAAGGAGTCTTCCCCCCCCCCGCTCCTAAATGCATAAGTCCCTGGTCAGTAGAGAAAAAACTAATGCAAATATTGAAAACTTTAAAAATTCCAATTGCCCGTAGAATTATAAATGCAGTGGAATGATCCAGGCCACAAGTACACCAGGCCTGATAAAAATTTTGCTGCCATCCCTGGCAATTATAATGAGAGCTTCATGTGGAAATCAGTGAATAGAGGTCAAGTAGATGAAAACAGCTAATGAGAACAGTCACATCTTAAAATTGGAAAGGTGGATTAAAAAGTATCATTTCTGGCCTTTGCCCATACTGATATAACAGCACAACATTAACCAGGTCAGTGGAACAGAATAAAGGGTGCTGGAAGGTGTTGTATAGTCAACCTGCTTATTGCAGATCATCTTTAGTTGAGATACCCAACCTCTAGGTTTCCCAATTGCTCTCTCTGATAATAGGCAGTCTGAGGATCCTACACAAAACAGGAATAGTTTTTGACAATGAAAATGAAGTTGATAGCAAATAGTCTGAAAGTGCTAATATACATTCCCTTAGCATTATTGTAATCGACAATTTATTAAAACATAACAAACATTATGTGATTTTTGCTCACTTACTTAAAATTATTATCAACAATCTCATATGTATCTTTCAAAACAGTTATTCACCATTTTTAGAAATATGAGCAATGCTACACTGTCAGGCTCAAGATCTGGACAAATGAAAATCTTTTTGGAACAGTAGGTATTACCAATAGTTGACAATCACTGAGCAAGCTTAAAGCTGATAACAAAATTTATTTGATTTACCTCCCCCGCCCCCTCACAATCCAGCATGCTCTTTTCCATGTCTTTCCCTCTGCAACTAAACATCTGTCTTTTGTCTCTCACATTCACTGTTCGTCACCATTGCATGTTTCCATTCTCTATAGAGCTGATCAGAGAATCTCTGATCACTATCAGAATGCTGATACACAGCAAGGGAAATCATAACAGTTATCTTTTATTAAAGACACTAATAAATTGAATAAGCATATCTGAGGTTAGAAACCAGGAATATCATAGCTTAGTGCACGTAATTCATTAAAGTATATATGCTATTCCTATTTGTGCCAAAATGAAATCACTTACTTTCTCTTTTTCTGTGCTTTGCATAACCTTGCTTATGCTGAAATGCAATAGCTTGATGGGTGTGTCTGTCTGGTAAATACTGATTAATAATGACAAAAGACAAATTATGCATGTAACTTTTGGGATTTTTTTTCTCCCCCAGATGGATCATGTAAATGTAAAGCCTTCTCCCACTTTCTGGTGATTTCCTGGAAAACTTGTCTATATCGGTTTTTTGGCTATGATATGGAAATGGTTTGCCACTGGCTTCTTCTAGGATGTTTCCTGACTTTTCCTAATTAAGCCTACAACCCCAGTATTCCCTGGTGGTCTCCCACTCAAATATTAACTAGAGGTACCCCTGCTTAACTTCCCAGCCAAGACAGCTGCTTTCTCAGATGGATTATCCATCTTTAATTAATTCTAAATCCATGTCACTCGCAATAGCTATGGCTGATGCAGCACAGTCAAGGAATCTTCTAAAGAATATTGCTTACATATTTCACTGACAAAGGAACATTTGCCTCAGATTATACAGTGAGAAGTTCTACAACAAGCATATAGTACAGTATTTTTAAGGTAGTAACAATTAATGTAATGTTCCATATTTGGAACAATGACATATCAAGTATTAAAAAAACATCCCCTCTGTTACATAATTATAGTGGATAAACTGCACCGTAGGTCTGAGCAGGTAGGATCTGAATAATCTCAAGCAAATAACAAATAACTGGCACAAATTCATGCAGAATGAGTTTATGATTGCCATTAACATTGTAGTTAATCAGAATTTCCAAGCTCAGATGCATCCCTCTCTGACTCAGTGCCACAAACAAGGAATGGACACCAATAAAGAAACTCACAAGAAGAGAAAGTATTAACAATAATTTTAGGGAACTAAAGACAAACATAGTATGTTCTTAATAATTAATTGTAAGGTTTTGCTATTAAAATGGCACACACTCCAAAAATATGGATTAACTGCATCATGTTTCATTATTGTAAAATCCTGTTCCAAAACAAATCTGAACTGTTATTTTATACAAATACTATCATTAAATGAAATATATACAATAATCCAATAAACATACTTCCTTCACCACCAATTCTGAGTGTTAGCTTTTCATCTTAATTCTCAGGAAAATGTACACAACAGAATAGCATAGTACAAAAATTCAATTTTAATCATTCTAACTTTTTTAATGAAATGTAATTCAATTCAGTGCTGGTGCTGTTATCTATTCAGTGCCTTCTCTAACTGATAAACTTAATAATTATCCAAGGAGAAATATGGATCACAGCTAGAGATTCATGTAGAAAAGATAGCTCCCCCACAAGACATACATTGGGTGTGGAATAGATGGCAGACTTTTTCCATAGTGGCCCCCGCACCACAGAAGATGCTTCCCTCTGAAGTACATTTGGCCCTCTTCCTCCTTCCATTTTCCAGGACTGAAATTTATTCTACTATTCTATTAAACTTTTGCCCCAAATTTATTGTGGGCATCCGTCTTGGGTATGGACATATTGTATTTTTAAATTATGTTTATGTTTACAAATAAAAAAAAATCACAGTACCAGCTTTATGAACCAGTTTTTCTGTTAGAAATATTAATAAAACAAAATAATAAAAATCAATATATTCAGTGAAGGTTGAAGAATTTATAAATTATCTGAATTAGATAACTAAAAGTAAATATTGTATAAATTGGTTTCTTTTTCTAGTAAAGAAGTGTTATGGATTCTGTATCTAATCCACGTAAATAATCATACTAATTTGCACTGGGTAGAAAATAAGGCAATGGAATCTCCAGTATAATATTTAAATAAGCGAACAGTAAGTTTGCTTAAAATACCACAAAGTAATTGAGAACATCCATTTAAAATTATTCAAGTGGTCCAGAGCACCAACTAAATCTCTTGCTGTATTTTTCTATGAAGGAAATTTAAAGTAAAGCTATGTGATTTTCACTTAATGTGTTACTTTTTAAATATTGAATGAACAAATGAATGAAAGAAAATTTGGCCTTGCTTAGAGTAGGCCCAATGGATGAAACCCAACATTTGCTTTCCTTGTCTTTTACTATCCCCCATTTGATGCAGAGAAGCAGTATGGAGAAAGAAACAATGTTTCCCAATCTTTTCTCCATCTGTTATTCTTTTGCCTTCCTAAAAATCTACTCAGACTAGTGGAAGACAGTTTCAAGTAGTCTGAAAGGTAAATATGGGACTACTGAAGGAAGGGAAATCAATGAAAATAATCTTCCTCTCCTTACCAGCTGGAATTCTTGAACAAACACCAATCATGGTGCACTGTTCTAATTTGTTAGTCATTATTTTCCTGTTCCATTCAATTAAAAGGACCTGCTGTAAAACTGACTCGATTTTGATCCAATCAAAATTGCTTTTGATGTCATTTTGTAAAATACACTGTCTGTCTGTCTGTCTGTCTGTCTGTCTGTCTGTCAAAGGAGACGACTATACTGCTCCTTAAATGATTCTCTGTATAAAGGCTGTTAAAGCCTCATAGGAATGCTTTGCTTCTGTGAAGCTTTGAGTGATGCAGCCACCTTGGGAGATGATTTCCAAAGCAAGGCACCCTTTTCTTTCTAACACCAATGTGCAAGAACACAGTCTCCTTCAGAGCACCTCTCACAGTCTTTCTCCACACAGGTTAAAAGAAAGCTGAAAGGAGTATTCTCTGTGGCACTGAGGAGTCTCTGAGGCTGGATAACTCCAGCAATGGTTGGACGAAAATCCTGCAACAAGTGTCAAAGGTGCCAAACTCCCACTCAGCAATCCCAGAACTACCATGCTTTCTGCCACTCCCCTAGCTAGCCTATTGCAAAGCATGTAAGCAAGTGGTGCTATCACTTGCCTCCTACTAGCATCAGCTGGTCAGGTTTCTGGCCAACATGTCTTCTTGGGCGCACTGGCCAGGAGATTTGCCCACCACTTTTGACAGCTCACCTCCTCCAAAATACAATGACCAAGAGTTCTGGCCAATGGGAGCTGCAAGGGGTATGTGGGTAACATTGCTGGCTCACCTCTACCAGAGGTTTGGTCAGCAAGACAGCCTGCAGCATACACTGAAGCCACATACTCTGTGCACTGAAGGTCTGTCAGACTGAGTGATTTCAGTGCATGCTGAATGTAGTTCTGAAGCTATGTACCCTGTAAGCACTCTGACCTGCACTGGTAGAGAAAGTTAAGAGGAACCCTCTCCAACATTATTTGCTGGAAATGGTTCAGCCCCTGAATCACTCTTGCTGAGGCAAATTTGATAGGCTCTTCAGTTCATCAAAGCAAATCTTGGTTGTTTCACATAGGCATACTTGTTTTGTACAGCATGTGTACCTTGCTCTAGAACTCCCGTCAAATAAGCCTAGATTACTGCACATAAGTATTGAAAAGGCAGAAAATCTATTCATATCTCCATTTTGTCTATACAGAAATGAAAAAAACAACTTACATAGTAAACAAATAAACAAATGGATTCAGAGGGGCAAATGGGATGGGGGCCAAATTAACCAAATATTTGGTTAGTTATTTATCTACTTCCTTGTCTTACTACAATAAGATGCAGTTTAGTGAACTAAGTTTTGCTTATATATAACTTAAAACACTTTATATTTAATCAGAATTATGAGATTTTGCTCCTTCTCAAATGACAACACAATTCATGTCATGTTTAACAGTAATATGAAGACCATATTAATCCAGAAGTGTTCTGACTGTTATTTCTGAATTGCTTACAGTGATTCAGGAAACTTAAAAGCAGCATTCTAAGAGCAGGGAAATCAAACAGTTTTGGTACACTGACATTTTGCCTGAAAAAAAGCTGCTATGAGAGTTCAAAAGTGGAAAGGAAATTCAGAAGTTTGGGAGGATGGCAAAACAAAACAAGCATTTAGAAGGCAAGCAAAGCATGCAGAATAAGCAAAGGATTAGTTTACATGAAGAAGAGGCAACTTACATGGCTGTTGAGAAGAGAGCTTCTGTGAGTGGACAGACCATCAGACTTTTGCAGTGTCTCAATCGCCATTTCAATCTGATAATAGATGTCATTAAAAAAAGGGCTCAAGACAAGATAGTAATAAAAGGTAACTACAGAAATGTTGATAGATTTGCCCACAGTTCAAAAGGAAACTTTAGTTCAAAGACAGATATTTTTAACTGATCACAGGCATAATTGCCAAATATTTACATCAGCAAATTTTCTATCAGTTTCTATGTCTACAAAGTTCTCAAGAAAGAACCACTTCCCCCCCAACTTCCCATTCAGGAAAAAGAAAGGAATATATGATTTCTTGCTAAGCCACAATACAAGCATTTAAGAATCGTGAGCATGGTATACAATCCATATAAATAAATATCCTAGAAAAAGGTATACAAAGAATGTGAAATACTCCAACCTTATAAACATGAATCTCAGAATAAGACTCTTGAACTCAACAGTATTCATACCAACTAAATATGCACAGGAATGAGCTGTATGAGTCAACTTCTTGGGCAGATAATATGCACTATGCACTTCTTGCTGAATGATTATTTTTAAAAGTAGTAAACAAGGAGTTTTAATTAAACATGAAGTTGTTAGCTACTGAGAGAAAAAATTATCCTGGCCTTCTTAGAATGAATGCAGTTTAGCAGAAGAAAAAATGTGTTCAAATTTTAACCTATAATATTTTGCTACAAAAGTTCCTATTAACCCATTGCTCAGTTGAAAAAGCATACTTTGTGCCTTTAAATATAGTATATTAACAAAAAAAATATTATGCATATCTGGCACAAGTATACAGGTCTTACAGTATGTGGATCCTAGCCTTATAATTATGTCTTAATATAGAATGATTTTATCTAAAGTCCGTTTAATAAAAAAGGGTTTCTATATAGTATGATACAAAGATTCTGAATATGAAACATAATATAAAATATAATTTACAATTATGCAGCAAGACTATTATATGCTCAAAAGTGGAAAGGTTGGACACTACCCACAATGGAAGAATGACTGGTGAAGATGACAGAACTTGCAGAGATGGCTAAATTAACTTCTTTGATTAGAGAAAAAACAAGACATTTATGGCTGACTGGAAACCTCTTGAAGGGATCTGAGAAACCATGGGCCACAGACCTTGGCCTGGAAAACACCATGCTGTAGTATTACCCATAGTGCAACATTGCTAGAGCTTCACTGAACCAAAGTTAGTGCCTGAACCAAAGAGTGTTACCCAAGGATGACCCTTGAGATGGGCCTCAACAAGGCCCCAAAGAATTCTGCATAGAAATGCTAGGTGCTAAATAGTAATTCTACCTCTCTTAGGAATGCATGCCAGCCTGGGGCCCTCCCTACCTGGTCAGCATCTTCTTCCTGACAAGCTAACATGTTTACTTGACTTCTCTGTAATAAATCCTTTGTTCCCCCTCCTAAGATGTGAATGTGCAAAGATGTGATTTTATGGTTCTGACCTCAGTGATTTACTTGTGCTTGTATAACCCAATGTCCCTCAGAATGTAACTGTTATCTGCCTAAGATGCAAGTGTTAATCTCTGGCCTCCGGGAAGTGCCCATAGAACAATTGGTGTGAATGTTCACGAGCTCCGCTCTTTGTAACTATGTTGATGACCCACGTCACCTCATGGACCTGGTGGATCCCAGAATCCTTCAGCCCTGGGAGGGACCCTGATCCCCAAAAGCTAGCCAATCCCAAAGAATGGTCAGAGGACACCTCAACCACACATGGGCATACCATCATCATCCTCACTTCCTGCTTGTAATCTCTGTATAAAAGTTTGTGCACCCTTGTACTCGGGATGGCTGCTCCACTCAGAGGTCACCTGCACGTGACACCTGTAGGACTGCCATCCAGCAACCTTTGCTTGGCCAATTAAAACTTGCTGCTGTTCCTTCTCAAAGTCTTCGTAGTGTACTTGGTTTATTCTAGAGGCGCATGGTAAGTTTGGTGCCTTACACTCTTATAAACTTTTTGCATGAAACGGGGAAAAAACGCACTTATGTTTTGTGCGTTTGATGATTAGAAAAAAAACTGGATAAAGTGAATTTTTTGTTGTAACCATAGAGTAAGAGTTAATTTTGTAATAGTACTTATATTTCCTGCAAAAGAAATCAGAAGCTTCTTCTATTTCTTTTTATTCTCTTTCTGTACTTTTTCTTTCATTTTCCTTTTTTCTTTCTTTCTTTGTTCCTTTTACTCTTTATTAGTTTGTGTTAGTTTTTCTGTTCTTTGTAAAACTTTTAATAAAATTTATATTAAAAAAAATAAAGTACAATTTAAAATTAGAATACATTCTCATTTTCTTTTAAGTCTAAGAGAGAAAAGTAAAGAAGAAGCTAGTGTCCTGATTCAGAGTGAAAGAAAAGCAATGTTGAAATTAACTAATAATTGGGGGGATGGGATTCCACAAAATAGACAAAACAATAAATATCTTTTATTGAATGGGATTTGTTCAATGAGATCGCTAGAGTGTTAAACCATTGCTTCATGGATGGTAAACTCTGACTTTGCTTTAATAGATCTTTTTAAATGGAGATGCCAGGGATTAACATTTGGAAATTAATGCATGAGAATCATATGCTCTACCATTGAACAACTGTTCTATGTATGGAATTGATAAAACTTTAATAATGTATTCTCTAAGAAAGATTATGTACAGCATTTAAAATGTAGTAACCAGCTCTAAAATTTAGTGTTTCCAAAGCAATTAATAATATGAAGGTATAAAATTATACCAACATTTTAAAACTGTTTTCCCAAAATAATTGGTGGCCATATACAAAAAATAACAAACAAATAGAAACTGAAAAAAGATAAAATCCAAAAATAGAACATCTTAAAACCATTAGGGAGGATGGAGAAAATATGGTCTTGCATGTAGCTATTCATTGTACTTCTAGCAGTGGAGTGTGGGGCCTTCAATAATTATCCCAACATATGCAAAGGTTCATAATGGAACAGGGTGTCTGTTATTTTGGGCCCTGACATTTCAGGTTTTCAAAGGTAAAAATCACTTGCTCTTCACAGCTAGACCCTTTCAGCGGCAGCCCTATTTAGAGCATTACAGTTATCTAATCAGGTACCCAAAAGGCCATAAGGTTCTGAACATGCTATAACACACTGTTGATTTGATCTGTGGAAAAATGAACCCTAAAATGAACATTACACTTTCATGGATACTGTGACAATTTCAATCCTTTCTTTTAATCTATATTTTTCTATGATCTAGGTATCCCCTCCCAATTATCAACACAGAGCATATAACCTGCTGCCTAAAACATCTCACAGAATGTGTAGACTATACAGTATGTGTCCATAAGTCCCACACTACAAATATCAAGAGTGAAAATGCGATGTTGGGTATAATTGGCTGAATAAGGTATAGTATACAAAATCTGTTACATGAAATTACTATATGAATGACATTCAATCTAACACAGAGACAACTTCAATAGCTTTCAGAGATTATTCTTATCTAGTTTATACCAATAGTTATAAAAAATTTTGCCATGGCAAGTTGAGAGCATTTAGTTTCCAAGTGAGGAAATGCACTTCCAGGGGAGGTATGGCAAATTGAAGACAGCTCTGCAAAAGTGGAGCCAATGACTGTGGCAAAGACCAAGGAACCATTGAGTAGGCTGGTTCCGTGGAACCTCTCTGGATAAGGAGAGGATGGGAGATTGCCCTCGTGCTCTGGATGGCTGCTCCTCACGAGGAGACCACAGGACAGCAGTTTTCCATGGGTTTGAGTGCTGGGAGATGATGGGATTAGCCATCTTGCTCACAACCACAGCGAAGACTTTTAAAGGACACTGAGTTCGCAAACCTCACTTTCTAATCACTTTCGGAAATTGCTCATTAACTATTTTTAAGTTGTTAGAGACCTTTGGACCGACAAGTCTGAAAATGCCGGGTGAGTCTGCCTTCAATCCTGAATGAAAGAAAATTTTAATCATAAGCTTAAGAATTTAAAGAATCTGAAATAAACAGAAAAAACTAAATAAGATTTTGATCTTAGAAAGTTATAAACGGACTAAAGGTCCAGATAAAATTGGAATGTTAAAACTTTTACAATAAGATTTTGGAATTAATTATAAAGAACAAACAGCTTCTTGTGGGAAATAGATTCTGTATGGGTTTTTACAAGACAAAACTGATGGAGTCTTGAAGGTTAATAAAAGAACTCCAAGCAGCTAACAACAATCTTGCAGAGTAGAAGTGTGAACCAGCAGGGAATTTGCACTTTAAGCTTAATTATGTTCAGAAATAAATTTAGTTTTCACACGTTAGATGAAAAAGAAAGAGAGATAGCTTACATTTATTCAGTAGATCTGGATACAAGAAGATTCCTAGTAGATCTGCATGCAAGCGAGATGGAATGGACGAGAGCTGCATGGTGCAGCCCTCCTGCTTGAAGGTGTGCCCAAAGCGTCATGGAGGTTGTTAATCCCCCAAACTCGAGGAGGAGGAGGAAGAGGAAATCAGGTGATCCAGGTAACATCCCACAAGCACAGTAGAGATGCGTTTACTAGAAAGACCCCCTATTATGCTTATGAGACAATGCTGAGTTGACTCCTGATAATCCCAACACCCCTTCTCAAGTTAGCATGTCTCAGAGTCCACAAGGTTCAACTTCTTCCGCAGTTCTTGGTAACTGCTCCTTGGCATCGGCTTCATGAGAATGTCCGCAGTCATGTTCCTCGTGGGACAATAGTCTAGTCTGACAATTCCTTGCTCTTGCAAGTTTCTTACTGCATGATACTTAACATCAATGTGTTTAGTTCTCCCATTAATTTTTTCTCACTGTGAGAGCCTAATACAACTTTGGTTGTCTTCGTAGACCTGAATAGGGGCAGATTCCTCTATTCCCATGTCTTCAAGCAGTAGCTTGAGCCATGAAACCTCTTTGCATGTTTCTGCTGCTGACACATACTCTGCCTCTGTGGATGAATGTGCAACTGTATCTTGCTTACGGCTTCCCCAGCTTATTGCTCCATCCCCATAGAAAAATACATGCCCACTAGTGGATTTATGGTCAGTAATGTCTTCTGCCCAATCCGCATCTGTAAACCCCACTAGTTTTGGATTGTCTGTGGCTGGTAGCTTTAGTTTTAGGTGTATGGTCTCCTTTAGGTACCTTCCCACCTGCTTAACACCAGTCCAGTCTCTGTGTGTGGGTGTGCTAGTCTTTCTGCATAGAATGTTTACTGCAGCTGCTATGTCTGGCCTAGTGGTAGTGGCTAGATATAATAGCTTACCTATGGCACTTTTATAGCCATTGTTCTCTGGTAAGAGTTCACTAGGTTCCCATTTCTTGTGGAAACCTGTTTCCATTGGTGTTGGCATAGGATTGGCATTTTGCAGTCCTAAGCTTTCCAACAGTTCTAGGATCTTTTGCTTCTGGCTTAGAAGAAAGCTTCCATCTTCTTCCTTTTCAATCTGTATCCCCAAGTAGTAGCTGGCATTGCCCAGATGCTTGACTTCTACTTCTTTGTTCAGGTTGGACACGATTTCATCAAAGTCTCCTTTGTTATTATGGCAGATCATCAAATCATCCACATAACAAAGAATGTACACCTCTCTGCCATTTCTGTGTCTTGTGTAGAGACAGGGATCAGCTTGGCCTTGAACAAAACCTTGGTTAAAAAGTACTTGGTTCAGCTTCTTATTCCATGCTCTTGCTGCTTGCTTCAGGCCATAAATCCTCTTCTGAAGTTTGCAAACGAGTTGCTGTGTCTTGGGATCGGCGAAGCCTGGAGGTTGTACCATGTACAGTTCTTCCTCTATCTCTCCATGCAGAAATGCAGTTTTTACATCCAGGTGCTCAACACTCATGTTCCTGGAAGCTGCTAGACGCAGGAGCATTCTGATTGTGGTATGTTTTACAACAGGAGCAAAACACACATCGTAATCAAGTCCATATTTTTGTGAATAGCCTTTTGCGACTAGTCTAGCTTTGTATCTTTGTACTTCTCTATTTTCATCTTGTTTGCCTTTGAAAACCCATTTGCATCCTATGGCTTTCTTGCCTTTTGGTAGTTTTGTCAAAGTCCATGTTTTGTTCTTGTGTAGAGCTTCAAGCTCTTGTGCTGCTTTCTTCCACCTGCTTGCTTCATCTGGTGGCATTTGCTGCACTTCGTTCCACGATGCAGGTTCTTTCGGTAATGACGACCTTGCAAGGTAGGTGAGTATCTCGGCTGGAACTCCTTTGTTGGATTGTGATGAGTGTCTTGGAGCAGGTTCAGGAGTGGCACCTGGTAGTTCAACCCCTTCTGCATCCTCAGCCTCATCATCTGACTCTGGTGGAGTTTCTGCCTGGGCTTCTATCTCCCTCTGGGTTGGTGTGGTGGTTGTGTCTTCGGATGTTGGGCTAAACATCTCAAGCTGGTAACTGCCGCTGTTGGTTTCTGCGCAGTCATCATCAGCATGACTATGGTAGCCTTTCTCTTGTTCATCGAAGTACACCACTCTGCATGTGCTTACTTTTCCTGTGTTTGGGTTCAGGATTCTGTATCCCTTGCTTCCTGGAGCATATCCGATCATGATGCCTTCTTCAGCTCTGGGGTCTAGTTTGGATCTCTTTTCTTTTGGTATGTGTGCATAAGCTTTGGATCCAAACACTCTCAGATGCTTTACACTTGGTTTGCGTTCATGCCATAGCTCAAAAGGTGTTACCTCATTGGCTTTGGTTGGCAGTCTATTCTGTAAGTATGTACTGTAGCTGTAAGTAACAGCATCTGCCCAGTATTTGCCAGGCAGATCTGCTTCTAAAAGCATACATCTTACCATGTCCATTAGTGAGCAATTTTCCCTTTCTGCAACTCCATTTTGTTCAGGCATGTATGGAGTGGTTAGTCTGTGTTCTATGCCTAGCTGTGTTAGGTATGTTTCCATGGTTTGTGAAATGAACTCACCTCCTCGATCGTTTTTAAGGGCTTGAGGGGTTCTGTTGAAATTGTTGGTCACCATGGCTACTTATGCTTTCAGCATGTCCGCTGTTTGGGATTTCTCCTTCAATAGGTAGGTCACACGATGTCTGGAAAAATCGTCTATAAAGCATAAAACATTTCCGCCCACTGATGCTTGAATAGGTCCACAAAAATCAGTGTGGGTAAGTTTGAGTGGCTTAATTGCCCGCCTTTCCCTTTGTTTGGGTGTGGCTGGTCTTGTTGCCTTTCCTTTGATGCATATCACACATTTTGATTGGCATTTATCATGGTTGCTTATTTCAAAATCTCTTGCCATGCCTTCAGTTTTCATTCTTAAAATTACGTTAAAATCACGGTGTGCAAAATGCCTGTGCCAGGTGGTGGTGCTGTTGTCCTCCTTTTGCTGCCGATAGGCGAGGCTGACATCTGGTGGTGGTTGTTCGCAGTGCACCTGGTAAACACCACCTTTTTGAAAACCTATAACATAAATCTTTTCTCCACTGGTGACTTTACATTGCCCATTAGCATTAAAAATTACATTAAAACCTTTGTTATTCAATGTTGAGACACTCAGTAAATTGGCTTCTAAGTCCAAAGAAAACATCTGTTGCCATAAGATCTTTGTGTTCACTTCCACTGAAGCATCGCAATGGCACACTTCCTTTTTCTTGAATCAAAATTGAATTGCCATCTCCTAAGGTTATGCTTCCTTCTGGTTTTTCACTTATCTCACAAAAGTCACTTTTATTCCCACATAGATGCCTGCTGGCCCTCGAAACGATTACCCATTCTCTGGGACATTTATTGGTATTTATTATTTATTTATTTATTATTTAAATTTATCCCCGCCCATCTCCCGGAATAGGGACTCTGGGCGGTTTACAGGATAATAGTTAAAATATATAGATAAAATTACAAACAGTATAAAAATAATTATAAATCCAGATGGATAAGATATTTATTAAAAGAAGGACATTAAAATCAAGGGATTAGCCATCTCCATGAGGAACTATCCCTCCCTCCCTCCCATGCCAGGCGGCAGAACCAGGTCTTCAGCTCTTTCCTAAAGGTCGGGAGGGAGGAGATCTGTCTCAACTTTGGGGGCAAGCTGTTCCATAGCGTGGGCGCTGTCACAGAGAAGGCCCGCCTCCTAGACCCCATCAGATGACATTCTCTAATTGATGGGGTACGTAGCAGGGCCTCTCTGGATGACCAGGTGGGGCGGGTCGATAACATGGGGATAAGACGGTCCCTCAGGTATTCTGGTCCCATGCCATGTAGGGCTTTAAAGGTGATAACCAACACCTTGAATTGTACCCGGAAGCAAACCGGCACCCAATGTAGCTCGCGGAGCAACGGTGTTACATGTGCAGATCTTGGAGCACCCAAAACTGCCCGCGCAGCCGCATTCTGCACCAGCTGAAGCTTCCGGATAGTCTTCAAGGGTAGCCCCATGTAGAGCGCATTGCAATAATCTACATGGGAGATAACGAGAGCATGAGTGACTGTATGGAGGGCATCACGTTCCAGGAATGGGCGTAACTGGTGCACCAACCGAAGTTCTGCAAAAGCCCTCCTAGCCACGACTGCCACCTGCTCTTCGAGCAGGAGTCGTGAGTCTAGAAGAACCCCCAGATTACGCACCGGTTCTGAACGGGGTAGTGCTACCCCGTCGAGAACCAAAGATGATAATTTCCCAGAAGACGCTAAGCCATCAATCCGCAGCCACTCGGTCTTGCTAGGGTTCAACTGAAGCCTGTTGTTCCCCATCCAGGCCCTCACAGCCCCCAGGCATTGGGACAGGGTGGACACAGCATCACTTACTTCACCAGGGATAGAGATATACAATTGAGTATCATCCGCATACTGATGATACCTCATCCCATGGTGTCGGATGACCTCACCCAGCGGTTTCATGTAGATGTTGAACAGGAGAGGAGAGAGAACCGAACCCTGCGGCACCCCACATAGGAGCGAACGCGGGCTGGATCTCTCCTCCCCTATCACCACCGACTGGAAGTGGCCCCAGAGGAAGGAGGTGAACCAGCGCAAAACTATGCCGCCCACCCCCAACTCCCTAAGCCGCCCCAAAAGGATACCATGGTCAATGGTATCGAAAGCCGCTGAGAGGTCCAAGAGAGCCAGGATGGATGCACTACCTCCATCCCGCTCCCGCCAGAGGTCATCCGTAAGCGCGACCAATGCAGTCTCCGTCCCGTATCCTGGCCTGAAACCTGACTGAAAAGGGTCAAGATAATCCGCTTCATCCAGGGTCCTTTGAAGTTGCAACGCCACCACTTTCTCAACCACTTTTCCCAAGGGAAGGTGGGAGACTGGACGAAAGTTGTCCAGGATGGTAGGGTCCAGGGATGGCTTCTTGAGGAGGGAGTGCACCAATGCCTCCTTAAAGGCAGTTGGAACCACCCCCTCCGACAAGGATGTATTAATCATAGCCTGGACCCATCCACCTGTCACCTCCCCGGCCGATTTCACCAGCCAGGAAGGGCAGGGATCTAATAACATGTGGTGGGATTAACAATTTGAAGGATCCTGTCCACTTCCTCAGGTCCAACAGGATCAAATCGCTCCCAGATAATAGGGCAAGACCGCTCTCCTGGCATCTCCCCAGACTGCAATCCAGGCATGGAGTCCAACTTAGACTGAATCCGAGCGATTTTATCCTGCAGATGCTCAGAAAATTCTTCCGCACGGCCCTGCAGGTGGGTGGTTGAAACCACCCTACCCAAGAGAGATCGCGTAATCTTAAACAGGGCCGTCGGGCGGCATTCTGCGGATCCAATAAGAGCGGAGAAATATTTACGTTTCGCCGCTCTTACCGCCACAAGGTAGGCCTTAATAGCGGCTCTAGATTGTGTTCGGTTGAATTCCGTCTTCGTCTTTCTCCAGCGGCGCTCTAGACGTCTCTTCACCCTCTTCAAGACCCTCAACTCCTCCGTAAACCACGGGGAGTGACGGGTCGAATGGGGCTTGAGAGGTCGCATCGGCGCGATCCTGTCCAAGGCACCGGCCGCCTCCCTATTCCAAGTTGCGGCCAGTGTCTCCACTGGACCGTGCAGCAGATCCTCAGGTATTACCCCCAGCTCCCTCTGAAACCTCAATGGGTCCATAAGTTGCTGGGGGCGGACCAATCGAATAGGTCCAGCCTCCCTGCGGAGTGGGGCGGCATAAGAGAATCCTAGGGATACCAGGACGTGATCTGACCATGACAACGGGGATAGTTCTAACTTTCCCCTCAGGTCACTTTGCCATTGCTCTGACAAGAAAACCAAATCCGGAGTGAGTCCACTGTCTCGAGTCGGATCCCGAATAATCTGGGACAGGCCCATGGCTGCCATGGTAGCCATGAACTCCCGAGCCGCTTCAGAGGCATGCCCCAAGGACGGCAAGTTAAAATCCCCCAGGACCAGAAGCCTGGGGAACTCCACCGCCAACCCCGAGACGGCCTCCAGCAGCTCAGGCAGGGAGGTTGCTACGCAACAGGGAGGCTGGTACAATAGCAACACTCCCAACTGTTCACAGGCACCCAACTTGAAAAACAGGGTCTCACATCCGGATACTTGTGGAGCAAGGCCCCTGAAAGCCATCAAGGATTCTCTGATGATAACTGCCACCCCTCCTCCCCTACCCCGGTCTCTCGGCTGGTGCCACACCCGAAATCTGGCCAGGCACATCTCCAAGAGGGCTACTCCTCCCTCTAGGCCCAGCCAGGTTTCGGTAATACACGCCAGGTCCGCCCCCCCCCTCTGTGATTAATTCACTTATGAGAGGGGCTTTGTTATTTACTGACCTGGCGTTGAGTAGCAGCAGCCGGAAGCCGGGGCCCTCAAGGATCCGCTGACCAGAGCCTGGGGTTGAACTCGGAGGACCGGAACACACCACCGGTACTAAACACCGGGGGCACCTTCCCCAAAGATGGCCTGTCCTCCGGTTCCCATCACAATATCTCCTACCCGTCACCACCTCGATCGGAATGCCCACATTGTAGTCCCCAGAGTTTCCTGATCCGGTCGCCTCCACTCCCGAATCCCTCAAAAACCTGGATCTAGGCAGGGGTCTCTTCCATACACCCATCCTTTCATACTCCATCCTCCTGGGCAGTCAAAGGCTACCAGCGCAACCAACCGAAGCTCTCGGCGCTGGTAAGCCCCAACCGCCCCTTACATTCATCCTTCAATCACTCATTATGCCCCCTGTGGCTTCTCTCACTGGTCACAGAGGGGCAAACAATCACTCCTACCTGCCCTGTCTCTCACTCAGGGTCAGGTACTCGCTCAAACACATACAATCTTGCCCCCCCCTCAGCTTTAAGGTATCAGCTTTAAGAACAGTATCAGCTTTAAGAACAGTGTGTAAAGCTTTTTCGCTTTTAAAAGATTTTCCCTTGGAATAATCCTTCTTGTCCCTGCTTCTGCAAAACTTGGCAAAATGTCCTGGTTTCTTGCAAGCATTACATACAATGGCCTTTTTGGGCTTTTGATGAGTCACTAATGGCTCTAGCTCATGTTTACCCTTCCTTGCTAGGTAACCAATGTCTCTGCTAGGCAATCTATTGTTATGCAAATTATCTTGCCTCCAACATTCCAATCTAATTGCTCCCAGAAGGTGAGAAAAATTCTTCTCTTCTAAATTCAAACCAGCAACAAAAGGAAAAAATGTATTTGGTAATGTGCTTAGCAAAAAAGACATCTTAAGTTTTTCATTCATGAGATTCTCAACTGTGCTCAGTTGATCAAAGATTTCCTGCATTCTGATCAGGTGGTTGTTTACATTTCCACTGTCTTCCAATTTACATGCATGCATAGTTCTCGCAAGAAAGAAATCACTTTCTGATCATCAGCTTCTGAATATAGGGTGCATAAATTCTCAATCATTTCCTTAGCAGTAGAAATATTTTTAATCTCTGCTAATCTGTGATCTGGAAGAGATCTAGCAATGAGAATTTTAGCTCTCTTATCCTTTTTCTTCCACTGTTTATTGGCTTCCTCCCCATCCTCTGTTTTTGGTTCTGGTGAATCCAGAGCACCCAAACAATCTTCAAAATCTAGCTGCATCCTTAATCTGAATAGTCATGCTGAGTAATTATCTTCAGTCAATTTTGGTATGGGGGAGCCCCCTCCTCTTTCTCCATTGTTTAGAGAGAGGGAAAAAAATTTCTGAACTTAGCTTTTTAAATGTGGAAAGCAGCTTCCCTTTTTGTGGCTGTGAGGCCAACTGGTCTTGTACTGGGCCCATAACCCTTGATGGAGTCTTGAAGGTTAATAAAAGAACTCCAAGCAGCTAACAACAATCTTGCAGAGTAGAAGCGTGAACCAGCAGGGAACTTGTACTTTAAGCTTAATTATGTTCAGAAATAAATTCAGTCTTCACACATTAGTTAGATGAAAAAGAAATAGAGATAGCTTACATTTATTCAGTAGATCTGGATACAAGAATATTCATAGTAGATCTGCGTGCAAGCAAGATGGAATGGACGAGAGCTGCATGTTGCAGCCCTCCTGCTTGCAGGTGTGCCCAAGGCATAATGGAGGTTGTTAATCCCCCAAACTCAAGAAGGAGGAGGAAGAGGAAATCAGGTGATCCAGGTAACATCCCACAAGCACAGTAGAGATACGTTTACTAGAAAGACCCCCTATTATGTTTATGAGACAATGCTGAGTTGACTCCTGATAATCCCAACAAAAACAAAGATAAGTAATTTCATGATCTCAAAAACTGTACACTAGAGGGGACTAAAGTTTTTAGATAGAGGAAAGATTTGCAAACCTGCAAAATGTTGCAAAACATTCTAACAATGAAAATACTGAGGAAGACTTTTGAATAATGGAATCAGAAAATAGTAGCCACAAGATCAACATCAGTAATGATATCTGCTTCTATAGATAGACTCTGCCCAAAAGATGTTATTGAAGAAATGACAGATGTAGAACAAATTTTATCTGACAAGATAGAGAGGGTACCAAAAGTGGATTTACAACTGACAGGCCAAGTATGTTTCATTGGATTTACAAAATAAACTGGCTGAGGTTTTAAAATTTAAAAGGGAAATACAATTGAGAAATCAAGAGAGTGACCTGGATATTTTTTTCCTATTGGATTTATAAAAGAGACTTGTTAAAGCCTTGAAGAACTCTGTGCAATGGGATAAAAATGAAATGAAAAGAAATCAAATTCTAAGACAATATTAGGAAGGAAGGAAGGAAGGAAGGAAGGAAGGAAGGAAGGAAGGAAGGAAGGAAGGAAGGAAGGAAGGTTGGTTATAATCTTGATCAAATAAACCAACTTTATATTCCTTCATTTTTACAGGAAGGAATATAATAAACCGGCTTTACATTTATTTATTTAATTTTTATCCTGCCATTATTATTTTTATAAGTAACTCAAGGTGGTGAACATACCTAATACTCCTTCCACTTCCTATTTTCCCCTCAACAACCCTGTGAGGTGAGTTGGGCTGAGAGAGAGTGAGTGGCCCAAGGTCACCCAGCCGGCTTTCATGCCTAAGGCGGGACTGTAAATTCTAGGTTGTTGTTGTGGGGAAAATAGGAGGAGGAAGGAGTATTAGGTATGTTCTCCGCCTTCAGTTATTTATAAAAATAATAAAGTTAAAAGGAAGGAATATAAAGTTGGTTTATTTGATCAAGATTATAACAAGACAAGTTGTTATTTCTGGCTACCCTTTATGGATTCTCTGCTGACACCAGGACTGAAAAAATGATGTTTTATTCATTTGTTTATAGATAAGAGCTGGGATAATGAACATATAAATGTTTGTAACCTTAGAGGGTGTGAAGAGTCACTAAATTTGTTTACACTTGTTGTGATGAATGTTGGAAGTCACTTCTTCATGTATTTCTTTTCTCTTTATTATATTCTTACTTTTCTCTTTCTTATTTATTTATTTATTTATGTTTATTTATTTAATCTTTATCCCGCCTATATTTTTATAAATAACTCAAGGCAGCGAACATACCTAATACTCCTTCCCTCTTTCTTCTTTTTCTTGCACTTTTTACTCCTTTTTATTCTCTTCAAGTTTAGTTTGTATTAGATTTAACTATTATAATCAAAATTCTTAATAAAAATTATATATTAAAGTTCACTGAGGAAATGTTACATGAATTTATATTACATTTTCTAGTGTGTTTGTTATATTTATAATATAATGTAGCCTTAGTGATTTATATTTTATTACTTTTTTATATTACAAAGCAATATATCAAAAACATTACTTTAAAAATCTTACATAAATCCACGTATTCTAATCCCATCTAAAAAATGTCTGTCAGAGGGAGTGGGAAGGCTTTCAGCTAGGTTAGGCAGCTGAGATTTGTTAAAGATTTATCCAAATTCATGGCTGCATATATGGAATAAAACTTGAATCCCTGACATTTAAGTCTTCAATGTCAAGATAGCCACAAGATTCCTTTCTAGTTGCATAAGCTATTTCCAGAATTAATGCTTTAATAAATTATAGAGTAGCCACAATTATTTTAGTTTACAAATTTCAATATTTTTCTTTGAATATAACAAAGTAAAATGTGACTGTTATATTAGCATTAGATATTCTTGCAGTTGCCATTCACTAGTTAGATTACTGCCTTAGGCTTTTGGGAAAAACTCTAGGTAATGATGTATTAAAAGTTTATGCAAATAAATAGTGAATGACCCACTTTTTAATGGCTCAATTCCTATTACTGAACATCCAGTCTCTTGGTTATTTTTCCAAAGTATCTGTGTGATTATCCATTTCAGAAAGTGAAAATTATTATTTTTTCTTAAATATTCACACAGGATGTTATGTTATATTCTAAGGGGGGGAAGAAAGAACATTGATCTGATTTGAAGGAGAAAAGGATTTACAGAACAGCGCTGTGGTAGAGGAAAAAGAAGGAGAAACCAAGAAAAAGGCGTTGCCTTGTCCTATGCCCTGCCAGCTTGGCCAGCAAAATGGAAATTGGGAAGTAGGGGTGGGGGGGATATTGACTGTAGAAATCTCAGCTGATTTCTACAGTCAATATCACATTCTGTATTTGCACCTGGAACTGTGGGATCCAAAGCAAGCCCCCAAAGTTCTAGCTATAGATAAAGGAATGGGGAAATGTCAGGGTCAGCCCAAGAGCAACGAGTCAATGTATTCCAAATCCCCAGTTCTTTATTGCTTCCACCATACAGACAGAATCTTGCCAGACTAAAGCTATCCTAACTAACCTAAGGGGAAATAACCTAGGAGAGTCTAGAGCGGGGCTACTCTGACTCTCTTTGACTCCCTGCCAAGACTCTCTAGACTGTGACCCCTCTTATCTGCTTGGAATGCGCTCCCTCCTTCCTGAGAACCAGCGGCAGTCTCGAAATCCACCACAGGAAATGACATGGTATATAACATTGTATAGTCCTAGCTGTAATACAGTTCCTCTTTGAGACAGGGGAACTGATTTTCTTTATACAGTATGCCTTCTTAAGTTCCTAACTACTAAGCCTAGAACAGTAGGACATATACCTTACATCAAGGTCACAGCACCCTTGAAAAATCTTCTAAGTAAGATTTTCAGCTTACTACTGAAATTCTTCTCCTTTCCACTCTTCTCATTAAGAAAAAGGAAGTCAAAATGAAGCACTCATCCTACTTGGCTCCCCCCCCCCGCCCAAATAGTGACATAACAAAGTGTGATTTATTTCTACCATGGACACAATTACAAAGGAAGAATCCTAGTCTCATTGCTGTTAATCTTCTAGAATGAATGAATGAAAATGTTATTATGAACTTATATCAGAGTACAACTAAAACATAATCAGATTAAGATAGTAGTAAAATAATAAGAAATTAATACTCTTAAACTTTGAAAACTTTTGTCCTAAACTTCCCTTCTAGACATAGTCAGTAGACAGAAATGGAGCAAGGGGGATGGGTTTTAAAACATGAATAAATATTTGGCTTCTCTTCTCCCAGAATTATCATTTCTTAGAAGAAGAAACGACCACATAAATTAAGAACAACAATAGAGCTTTCTCCATCATCTCAGTTGAGACTGTGATTTGGCTCCATCACTTTCAGTACCAGAAAGTAAGAACCAAGACAGAAAGAGACTGCAGTTGAATGGTAGAGCACATGCTTTGCACATTAAAATCCAAGATGCAATTCTTGGCATCTGCAGTTAGATCAGGTCACAGAGACCCCTGCCTATGACCTTGGAGAGCCACTGCCAATACAATTAGATCTTCTGAGGGCAGATAGGACTCATAATATGACTCATAATAATATCCCTCAGTGATTATTCCAGCAACCCATTAAATGTTTATATAACCTTATGTAGAATTATAGCAGAATTTGCTTGTTCTTGTTTTTCTCCTTATCCTATTATATCACTGCTAAGTCTATAAGTGGAGACATTTTAAAACATAAATACTTATAGTAATACCATGCTTGAAAAGAACAATAGGTTCTTACTGTAAAATATTTGTCATTACATTAAAATATACGTTAAAAGTTAACTAAACTGAGCTCAATTTATGATTTCATTTTTTAAAAAGCACAAAATCCAGTATATATATTTGCAGCTTATTCTACATTAAATTGATCACACTTGAAATCAAGTTGCTTAATGTGAAGAGCATATTCCATTCCTTCACACTCACAAAATCCTAGTTGAGAGTGGCTATTATATATATCACTAACATATCTGGAAGGAATTATCAAGTTTTCTCAACAAATCAATATTAAGACAGAATGAATAAACTTTGAAAGTGAAAACAACATATCAACTGGATTTCTATTTTCTCAGTGGAAACGTTTCGCTCCTTATCCAAGGAGCTTCTTCAGTCTGAGCAAAGTTAGTAAGGGAATCCTAAATATGTTTCTAGGTAGCTGTGTGACCTTACACCTGGGGCTAGGTCATGGTTATATCGAGATGTTATTTTAAGTCCTTTTATCATCTAAAGGAGGATCGTTAAGATCACCATGCTGCTGTTGAGCTTGTGAAATGGTCTTAATCTTCCTAGGCAAAGAAGACAAAGCAGGGAGGAAGATGGGGGAAAGATTATGCCTGAGGCCCCCACCTCTATTCAAGGAAGGATTTTCCAAGTTGGCATAAATGGATTCCTTGACCCCTCTCTCAAACCACCTATCTTCTCTGTCTAAAATGTAAAATCTAAAATCCATTTATGCCAACTTGGAAAATCCTGGATTTTAGAAAAATGGATTTTAGATTTTACATTTTAGACAGAGAAGATAGGTGGTTTGAGAGAGGGGTCAAGGAATCCATTTATGCCAACTTGGAAAATCCTTCCTTGAATAGAGGTGGGGGCCTCAGGCACAATCTTTCCCCCATCTTCCTCCCTGCTTTGTCTTCTGTGCCTAGGAAGATTAAGACCATTTCACAAGCTCAACAGCAGCATGGTGATCTTAACGATCCTCCTTTAGATGATAAAAGGACTTAAAATAACATCTCAATATAACCATGACCTAGCCCCAGGTGCAAGGTCACACAGCCACCCTAGAAACATATTTAAGGATTCTCTTACAAACTTTGCTCAGACTGAAGAAGCTCCTTGGATAAGGAGCGAAACGTTTCCACTGAGAAAATAGAAATCCAGTTGACATGATTCAAGCTACAGACAATTCCACCTGGATGACTGAGAAGCTTCATAGACATGAAAACAACATAGGAACTTTGTGCTGCAACTTTCTCTGCAACCCCCCTTTCCCAAAATGGGTGATGCTTAGATTAAAAAAAAAGGCTGTTTGCTTTGCTTAGCATATTTCATTTCAGCAACCATAAATTCAACCCTATCTGCTGTAGATTAGGGCCTACAAATGCACTTGCTAACTTACTATTAAACAAGTACTTCTTTTCCTTTTATTTACTTATTTTTCTGGCAAGATCAGAAAATCAGGGCACCTCTGCCCTTTCCCCATATCTGGAGAAGCAAGAGGTTTGTTTCTGATGCCGCAGTGGCTTCAAAAGAACAAGTGAACTGCCAGGATCTCTATGATGTTTCATGAAACCACACAGAAACTTGAAAAGCTTCAATATTTCTTGCTGCTTTTCAAGTTTCTGAGCACAGTGGGAATCTCCAATCTTTCTCCTTAGCCACAGAAAAAGACAGGTTACCTGAGGCTAGATATGTATATAAGCTCAGCATAACAAAGAGGTGTCTACTTCTGGAGGGGAAGCAGAGCCATGATGAGAAGCAGTTTAGGCTCACTTCCAAGACTAGGCAAAGATACACTGCCTTTAGTCTTATTCCATTGCATGTTAAATATTACACAGTCATGTGAAAAAGTAAGTACACCCCACTGATTTTTTTTATTTTTTCAACACACTTCAACATGCAGATATTTGATCTTCATTTCAACAATATTGATATATAAAGGGGATATAATATAACAAATATCATGCACCATTTATATTCTGTAGTCCATTGTGTAATTTAAATAAATATAAATGCAAAATTTTTATGTGGAAAAAGAAAGAACGCCCCTACATTTATCACTACCTCAAATACCTCAAATTAGAATCAGGTGCACCAGATCAGGTGCAAATGATGTGAACATCATTAGAGAGGATCTGGGAGGAACCTGTCTTATTTAAACCTCAGACATGTGGTTTGATTTGCTCTTTGGTGTTGAAATGTGTGGTATCACTATGCCTAGATCGAAAGAGCTCTCTGAGGCCCTCAGAAAGAAGGTTATAGATGCCTATGAGTCTAGGAAGGGATTTTAAAAGATCGCCAAATAATTGGACATCAATCATTCCACTGGCCAGAAGATCATCTACAAGCGGAGATTTCAAACAACTACCAACTTGTCTAAGCCAGGCCGTCCCAGCGAGTTCAGCCTGAGAGCAGAACACAAGATGCTGAAAGAAATCTCTAAGGACCCCAGAATTTCAACACATGACCTACAGGTAGCTCTTACCACTATTGATGTCAAAGTGCATGAGCCTACCATTAGAAAGAAGCTGCACAAATTAGATTTACATGGGAGGTGTGCCAGAAAGAACATCAGGGCAAGTTTGCTCATGAACACCTAGGCAAAGACCAGGACTTCTGGAACAATGTACTCTGCCCAGATGAGGCAAAGATAGAGTTATTTGGCCACAGTATCAAAAGACACGTTTGGTGAAAACTAAAGATAGCATTTCACCAGAAGAACCTGATACCAACTGTAAAGCATGGTGGTAGAAATGTTATGGTTTGGGGCTGCTTTGCTGCATCAGGCCTGGGCAGCTCACCATCACAGAATCTACTCTGAATTCTTCATTGTACCAGAGCGTGCTTGAAGATAATGTGAGACCATCTGTCAGAAAACTGAAGCTCAACCAAAAGTGGACCTTGCAACATGCCAATGACTCTAAACATTCCAGTAAATCCACCATGGAATCGCTGAAAAAAGAAAGAAAGAAAGAAATGAAGGGTTCTGGAATGGCCAAGTCAAAGCCTAGATCTAAATCCCATTGAGATGCTGTGGGGTGATTTGAAATGGGCTCCTCAGAAGGAAATGGCATATCTTTTAATATTTTGTTAAATAAATTATTGCAAAGTCAATTTTTCATAGTGTTTTTGTTCAGTTACATTCCCTTTATTTTTATATGCTGTTTGAATGAAGATAAAATATTGTTATGTCCACATTATGTTAAAAAAAGGAAAAAAAACTTTCCATGGGGTGTACTTACTTTTTCACATGACTATATTTCAGAAACACAATATATTCATGAAAACACTTCTACTAAAACATCACCTGGTAAATATTTGTGGATATTTGCTGAAATAGCAACAGATCATATTAACATAGTTCTTTCTGATATGACAACTTCTCATTTTAACCCTTCTGTTTGTGATCAAGGGTTTAATCAACAATCAAGGAAACTGTAATGATTAAAATGAATCCCTGAATAATTGTGATCCTGTCTGGTCTCCCATCTCAAATTTAGGATTATGATGGTTACCTCAGGTATTCAAAAAAGTAAAGATTTTTCTGTAAGCTAATAAAGATTTTGAGAATGACCTAAACAGAGGACTCACTAAACACAGGATTCACTAATAGCCTTCAGTTGCCTGCCTGTGTTGAACTAGTTTTGTTTAGTCAGGGCAGCATCTATGAATCACCCCACCTCCTTGGACTTTTAATGCTACTTAATGGCAAACAACAATGCTGAAAACCTCAGAAAATATAATCCATTGGTTGTTTTCTTCTGAAAAAGAATTCCCATGTGATTCTCAATAGCACGATAGCAAAGAATTTCAACATTTCAAAATCTAATTTCAGCTATTCACATTGTTATGCTTTGTCATATACTTTTTTTTTTAAAGGGGGAAATTATAGAAGTACTATCATCCACTCCACATTGGTGTCATCAAGTAATTGCTGAAATGGGGATTAAAAAATAACTTGGCAGATTTCTTTTCTACTTGTAAATGCTGTATAAAACCCATCACTGAGTAAGCTTCCATATCAGGTTGCAACACTCTAAAGCCTTGAAACATTTCCCTTTATTTCGTTTTATACTGTGACTTGTCATATTTCATGAAAGACAAAAAAAGGTTTTGTTGATGCAAAAATTATAATGAGTAAGAGCACTTAGAGCTAACATGGTTCAAAATAATGACTAATTCACAATATAGAAATAAATCTGAATTTTGAATTTACCAGCTACTGTTTTATCATTTGCTATTTTAACATCTATTAGTCATAATATTAAAAACACACAAGCTGCTTAAAAGTTTCTATCTTGTTCAAACTTTGCAATTTTTTAATTATCTTTTTTCATTTTCCAAAACAGATGGTACATGGAACAATTAGATACAGTGCCATGTAAAGCATCTCCAATTGTATATTCTAGGGATCAATAATAAAAAACCCAAGTGTACTTTTTAAGTTGAAGGCTTTGTAGTTCCTATTGTTGCAAAATAGAAGGAAAATTTATACACACTAGGCTCATTTAGATATCATACTAAATCACACATGATTTTGTATGCTCCTTCTGCATACCTACTAAAATGAAGAAATGCAGCTAATATTAATTACTGTTTGCTTAAATAAGCAAGTTTCACAACTCAGGATTTGAAATTGTAATTTCAAACAAACCATAATTAAATTAACATAGTTTATATGGTGCAGGCAACATGACATTATGCAGTTAATTTAAACCAGAAACTTCCAGAATCCTCCTTCAAGGTTAGCTATAACTCATCTTTATCACGCTATACTATGGTTTAGTTTGAAATCTATATGAAGCCACTGTTACTTTTGTAGCAATAAAACAATTTTAAAAGCCTAAAGTAATTATTTATTAAAATAACAATTCTTTCAATTTTTGAAGATTAACCCAATCTTAAATATAAGGGGCGTGGTGGCTCAGCGGGTAAGACGCCAGGCTTGTTGATCGGAAGATCGCAAGTTCGGAGGTTCGAATCCCTAGCCCTGTGTGCGGAGTGAGCTCCCGCACTAGCTCCAGCTCTTGCCAACCTAGCAATTCGAAAGCATGCAAATGCAAGTAGATTAATAGGTACCACTTCGGTGGGTAGGTAACAGTGTTCCGCCCGCGTCATGCGGCCACATGACCGTAGAAGCGTCTTCGGACAACGCTGGCTCTTCGGCTAACAAACGGAGATGAGCACCGGCCCCTAGAGTCGGACACGACTGCACAAATGTGTGGGGGGAACCTTTACCTTTTTAAATATTTAGGAATGACAATCTTACATAAATGGTTTAACATCTAAAATGTATGCAGAACTTCCCCATATTCAAAACTGCTTTTCCAAGCCTGGCTCATAAAATCCTTATAATGTTGTATATTTATATCAAAAGTATAATAAAACTGTATAAATACATTGGGAATTCTATGATTTTCTCTTTCAACTACGGATTCTATTCCTGTACTCTGATACAACTTTGATGGTAGTTTAATCAGGTCCTCTATTTCCCCACTGCCTATTTGCTTTAATCATGACTACTTAGGAGTTGCTTTTTCATTCTTCATGCTATTATCACGAACATGAAATTAACAACAACAACAACAAAAAGCTAAAGTTAGAGCTAATGATGGTCATTTCTGCCATACACATGCAAAACTTGTTATCCAGACATAAAAGGAGTCCAAGTTCTGATACTAAAATTCTGTTTAACAGAATTTTTCAGACATATTTATTTATTGGGGAAATGTACAATTTAAGGGGAAAACAAAACTTTGTTTAAAAAACAAAGAAACAAACAAAGTTCTGGGCAATTGGATATTCTAGTAGACCTGAATATTACTAAAAGTACATACTATTTCTTCTGTGCATTGGTTGTAAGTTATTTGGTGTAAATTTCACTGAGCCCTGTTGTTGTGTAGTAATTGTACAAGGCGGATTGCACCTTCTTAAACCTATTTCTGTGGCTGAGAACAAATACAGTAAAAAACAAAATGAAGGACAGAAATCTAGCTATAAACATACATATCAATCTGAATGACTTACTGTAGCAGGGGATGCTCGTGTCGTGTGAGTAACAGAATGGCCAGAGTTTTCCATTGAATTGCCAATCAGGTAGGTACCTCCAGTGCTGCTGATGAGCTGTCCTCCTGTGACACCCATCTGAAGGCCTCCAGTGCCCACCATACTATGAGAAGAGACTACTGTGGTCACCTGTGCAGAACTTCCTTGGGTATCAAAGTAATTCCCCCCAGTGTTTTGGCTGTACATCTGAGTTTCTGTGTAAGGATACGTTGTTGTTCGTCTTAAGTAAAAGAAATGAAAGAAAAGGTTACTTAAATTTACTCTTTATTGGAGGGAATCAACATTTCTATTGAAGTGTACAAAAGCTGAAACCAAATTATGCATTATCTTGCCGCATTTACTAGGGTACAGTTTAACTTTGAAATCCTTTCTCATTTATTGTTTGTTAAGATTCATATCCAGCTTTTCCTCTAGGATTTAAGGTGGCTTACATAGAGATCTTCCTTTTATCCCCAAAAGAACAACACTGAAAGGTAGGCTCAGAAAGAATGACTAACTTAATGTCATTCACTGAATTTTCACTGAGAGTAGAACTGAATGTAGGTCTCCACAGTCCTAGTCCCACACTTTAAACTCTGAAAAAATGATTAAATATTATCAGAAAGTTAAAAAAGCAAGCTTTTATTCCCAACAGGCTGAAATGACAAACTCTTTGTTAATACAGAAAACAATATAACCATCTAATGTATTATAAGAGATATGACTTCAATGCTAGTAGCAGCCTATATAAAGTCCTTTTCAGATCCACCTGGTCAGTGAACAAGATTGAGCAGGCAGGACTTCTGCTGGGAACATGGCGGACTGAACAGCTGGCATCTTGGCAGTTTTTTCGGGCTCAGGCTGGTTTCTCCAGAAGCCCAGAAGCACTTTTCCGGATCAAGGAAAACACTTGGAATTGACACATTCATCCTCCAGACGGCGAATTGCAGCCAGGAGATCGTAAACAGCATTTGCGATCGACGGGTAAGACTTCGCCGGGAGGCTGGGATGTCACCATTTCCAAGCTGCGCTGCCGCCTTCAAGGGACATTACATCCAGCCACTCCATTTCTAAAGCACCCAATTTATTTTTTTAAAGTATTTGTAGTATATATTTTAAATATTTGTAGAAAGAGAGGCTTTCTACATTAAGGAGAAACAATCTCTCTTGGTGATTGTTGTGGGTTTTCCGGGCTGTGTGGCCGTGTTCTGGCAGATTTGGTTCCTAACGTTTCGCCAGTAGCTGTGGCTGGCATCTTCAGAGGACAGGAGCACAGCTAGAAGATTCTCTCTGTGCCCAAGTGGAGGGTGTGTGTTCCTGCTGGTGTTTATAGCTGCTGAGAGGTTGTGTGTCTTCTGTGGGTCATTTACAAGAGATTAGGAGAGGGTTCTTTGTGGTGATTGGGGGGTGTGGTGCTGTCGTGTGTGGGATTAGCACATCTATTGTGTGAGTTGTTTGTATATTTCTGTGGTTGAGTAGAGTTCGTTGACCTTTTGCAAGCTGTGTTTTTCAGGACTGGCAGCCAGGTTTTGCTGATCTTTAGGCTTTCTTCTTTTTTATTAAAACTGTGTTGGTGTTTATGTATTTCAATGGCTTCTCTGTATAGTATAACATAGTGGCTGTTGGTGTTGTCCAGATCTCTCTTGGTACTTATCGTTATTTTTGTGATTATTATTTTTTTAAAAAAATTATTTTTAAGCTTTGGATTTTGCTTTCCATCCAATACTAAGGAGAGTTGAGAGTATATTATTGTCTCCCTGTTATTATTTTTGTGCTAATTTTGAAGTTTTTAGTATTTTTCCTACACGTTGAATCTGCTGTTCTGAACTTTTACTTTCCTGCCGCTACTTTCTCTGGGGAATTGTTTGTTATGTTATCTTAACTCAGTTCAGAAATTTTCCATTACCTTTTACTGTTTCCGGTTAAGTATCTAGGGGACGCCATAATTTACTGCGTGAGACATGGATGATCTTAACCAGGCTCTCTCTGACTTCCATCAAGATATTAAAGCAGATATGAAGCAGATTTTTTCTGATTCCTGCCAAGTCATTATGCAAGACATTCAGAGCATTGTGGAAAATATGTGGTCTAAAATGTGCCATCTGGTTGAGAATATTGTCGACGAAATGGAAGAATTTAACAGCGATGGAAATGTCTCTTCTAAGAGTGAGATGGGGGCTTCTGTTGAGATGCTGGATGAAATTGACAATGCTGAATTGAAGAAGTTTAATGGAGAAATTGAGTTGCAAGACATGAGTGAATTTGACTTTCTGATGGAATGTTATGGAAAAGAAGGGGTTATTATGTATGCAAGGTTCTTTGAAGACAAGTCTGTGTTTGTGAGGGGAGTATTTGGGCTGTTTGATTTCTTTAAGAAAATAGCTCTGTGTTTATTATGGGGATACGTAAATACTTTGGTCTATTTTGAAGTGGGTTAAGGGGCTAAAATATTTATCTGGATGGTCTTTTGGCTTTGGATGATTTTACTTATCATTAATGATTGGGATTAAGATTATTAGGGTTTTTTTAAAAAATTAATATTAATTCATGTTTCTTGTATTATTAATTATAATGGCAGACAATTTACATGCTTTTTTATTTTTTATTTTTATTACAGTAGACAGGTAGGAAGGGAATAATTAAGTAATTGTTATTTTTTTTGGGGGAAGTTGATTAGGTGATTTATGCTTTTTTCCTCTCTTTTAATATAAGGGGAGGGAGTGTCCTGACTTTGAGTGAAGGAAAACACGCTGAGACTTGGTGTACAGGCTCTAATGCTTTATTGTTCTACTCTGCTAGATAGAATCCAGCTAAACTAAAATGAACTAGTGATGCTCAGAGAAAGGGCCCAAAAAATCAGGTCGGGGCCTTCTTTAGCCTCTTGGGAGGAAAGCAAAGCGATTCAGTACTACGCATGTGTTTATCCCCCTGGAGGGAGCCCCCTCCTTCTTCACCAGTTATCTCCCTGACAGGGAGAAATGGTATTTAGTGATTTTTATAATGTGCTAAGGGGTTGACTTACAGAAATAATGTGATTCTGGTTTAATATAGAGTAAGGGATTGATTCCCCTTCATGGATCACTGCCTTGTCGTGGCGAAGGGGCTTGCGTAACTCAATGAAGTCAGGTCAAGACGGACAGGTCATGACGGAGAGTTCTGACAAAACGTGGCCCAAAACTGGAGGAGGGAATGGCAAACCACTCCAGTATCCTTGCCAAGAAAACCCATGGACAGTATCAAAAGGCTAAAAGATATGACGCCGGAAGATGAGCCCCTCAGGTCGGAAGGTGTCCAAAATGCTACTGGGGAAGAGCGGAGGGCAATTCCGAGTAGCTCCAGAAAGAGTGAAACGGCTGGGCCAAAGCCGAAAGGACGCTCAGTTGTGGATGTGTCTGGAAGTGGAAGGAAAGTCCGATGCTGTAAAGAACAATATTACATAGGAACCTGGAATGTAAGATCTATGAATCAAGGTAAGCTGGATGTGGTCAAACATGAGATGACAAGATTGAACATCGACATCTTGGGAATCAGCGAACTAAAATGGACAGGAATGGGCGAATTTAATTCAGGAGACCATTATATATACTACTGTGGGCAAGAATCCCTTAGAAGAAATGGAGTAGCTCTCATAGTCAATAAAAGAGTGGGAAAGGCAGTACTGGGGTACAACCTCAAAAATGACAGAATGCTTTCAGTTCGAATCCAAGGCAAACCATTCAACATCACAGTGATCCAAGTCTATGCCCCAACCACTGATGCCGAAGAAGCTGAAGTTGACCAGTTCTATGAAGACCTACAACACCTTCTAGAACTAACACCAAAAAAAGATGTCCTTTTCATCATAGGGGACTGGAATGCTAAAGTAGGAAGTCAAAAAATAACCGGAATAACAGGCAAGTTCGGGCTCGGAGTACAAAATGAAGCAGGGCAAAGGCTAATAGAGTTTTGTCAAGAGAACACGCTGGTCATAGCAAACACTCTTTTCCAACAACACAAGAGACAACTCTACACATGGACATCACCAGATGGTCAATACCGAAATCAGATTGATTATATACTTTGCAGCCAAAGATGGAGAAGCTCTATACAATCAGCAAAAACAAGACCTGGAGCTGACTGTGGCTCAGATCATGAGCTTCTTATTGCAAAATTTAGGATTAAATTGAAGAACGTAGAGAAAACCACTAGACCACTCAGGTATGACCTAAATCATATCCCTTATGAATATACAGTGGAGGTGAGGAATAGATTTAAAGGATTAGATCTGGTAGACAGAGTGCCTGAAGAACTATGGATGGAGGTTCGTAACATTGTACAGGAGGCAACTAAAACCATCCCAAAGAAAAAGAAATGCAAGAAAGCAAAGTGGCTGACTGATGAAGCTTTACAAATAGCTGAGGAAAGAAGGGAAGCAAAAGGCAAGGGAGAAAGGGAAAGATACAGTATAAGCAACTGAATGCAGATTTCCAGAGAATAGCAAGGAGAGATAAGAAGGCCTTCTTAAATGAACAATGCAAAGAAATTGAGGAAAACAATAGAATGGGGAAGACTAGAGATCTCTTCAAGAAAATCGGAGATATCAAGGGAACGTTTTGTGCAAATATGGGCATGATAAAGGACAAAAAAGGCAGGGACCTAACAGAAGCAGAAGAGATTAAGAAGAGGTGGCAAGAATACACAGAAGAACTATACAAGAAAGATCTTAATATCCCTGATAAATACGATGGTGTGTTCACTGACCTTGAGCCGGACATCCTAGACAGTGAAGTCAAGTGGGCCTTAGGAAACATTACTAACAACAAAGCTAGTGGAGAAGACAGTATCCCAGCTGAGCTATTTAAAATCTTAAAAGATGATGCTGTTAGTGCTGCACTCAATATGCCAACAAATTTGGAAAACTCAACAGTGGCCACAGGATTGGAAAAGTTTACGTTCCAATTCCAAAGAAGGGCAATGCCAAAGAATGTTCAAACTACCGTACAATTGCGCTCATTTCACATGCTAGCAAGGTTATGCTCAAAATCCTACAAGCTAGGCTTCAGCAGTATGTGAACCGAGAACTACCAGAAGTGCAAGCTGGGTTTCAAAGAGGCAGAGGAACTAGAGATCAGATTGCCAACATTTGCTGGATCATGGAAAAAGCAAGGGAGTTCCAGAAAAAAATCTACTTCTGCTTCATTGACTACGCTAAAGCCTTTGATTGTGTGGATCACAACAAACTGTGGCAAAGTCTTAAAGAGATGGGAGTACCAGACCACCTTACCTGTCTCCTGAGAAACCTGTATACGGGTCAAGAAGCAACAGTTAGAACCGGACATGGAACAACCGATTGGTTCAAAATTGGGAAAGGAGTATGACAAGGCTGTATATTGTCACCCTGCTTATTTAACTTATATGCAGAGTACATCATGAGAAATGCCGGGCTGGATGAATCACAAGCCGGAGTTAAGATTGCCGGGAGAAATATCAACAACCTCAGATATGCAGACGATACCACCCTAATGGCAGAAAGTGAAGAGGAACTAAAGAGCCTCTTGATGAGGGTGAAGGAGGAGAGTGCAAAAGCTGGCTTGAAACTCAACATTAAAAAAACTCAGATCATGGCATCTGGTCCCATCACTTCCTGGCAAATAGAAGGGGAAGAAATGGAAGCAGTGACAGATTTTATTTTCTTGGGCTCCAAGATCACCGCAGACGGTGACTGCAGCCATGAAATTAAAAGACGCTTGCTCCTTGGGAGGAAAGCTATGGCAAACCTAGACAGCATATTAAAAAGCAGAGACATCACCTTGCCGACAAAGGTGCGTATAGTTAAAGCTATGGTTTTTCCAGTAGTAATGTATGGCTGTGAGAGTTGGACCATAAGGAAGGCTGAGTGCCGAAGAATTGATGCTTTCGAACTGTGGTGCTGGAGAAGACTCTTGAGAGTCCCTTGGACTGCAAGGAGGTCAAACCAGTCAATCCTAAAGGAAATCAACCCTGACTGCTCATTGGAAGGACAGATGCTGAAGCTGAAGCTCAAATACTTTGGCCACCTAATGCGAAGAGGACTCACTGGAAAAGACCCTGATGCTGGGAAAGACTGAAGGCAAAAGGAGAAGGGGACGGCAGAGGATGAGATGGTTAGATAGCATCACAGATGTAATGAACATGAATTTGAGTCAACTCCGAGAGACAGTGGAGGACAGGAAGGCCTGGCGTGCTATGGTCCATGAGGTCATGAAGAGTCGGACACGACTAAACGACTGAACAACAAAGGGATTGATTATGGAAAATTGCTGTATATCCTTGATGTTTAAAGTCAGAAGTCACTTCTTTTTGTAATCTATTTTAAAAAAATTATCTTTATGTTTTCACACTTTTTTAGTTCTTTTCCTTTTTTGTAGTTTTTTTGTTTTCTGTATCTTTTATCTTTTTCTGAAATTTAATAAAATTCTTTAAAAAAAAAGGTTGAGCAGGCAGAAACTGAAAGTCTCGGAGGCTGGGCTTGTTTATAGTCAGTGGCTCTTCCTGAGGTTTAGCCAACCAGTCAAAGGCTGTACAACTGCCTAAGGCTATGGTTAATGTTTTATTTGTGCAAGATTAGAAACCTTTTGGACATACCTCCTGAAAGGAAACCATCAGGTAGTGGTAATTATCCTAGCTAAGTAATATGATACTGCAAGGGTAAATCTTCTATATTTTCTGAAGTTTCAAGGGTGGTATGCACATGGCACCCACCCACACACTGATTTATTCCCAGCTGACTCTCTTAGGTTCTGTGTAAATGTCACAACAATGATCCGTTGCCTTTTATAAATTAGTATTCCTGCCATCTCATCTTGCCTCAGCATTTACCTGAGCTGAATGCGACCCTGAATTTTCTTTCATCTGATCATTCAGAAGGACTCATTTACCTGCAGCACACTGATCTTTGTCTGGAAAGTTGCTCTTTAGCTTAAAAACTATTTTACAGATAAATTTCATTCTAGCAAGAAAAGGCTTTTTCTTGCAATTAATCTTCACCTAAATGCTCTATAATTCCATACAGGTTAATTGCTATTAGATTTGAACTCAAAGGACCTTGATTTAAATACCTGTTCATTCTACATTTATTTTAAATTTCACTCTATTAAACTAACACATCATTTAAAATATATAGATTTCAGTTATATATAAACATACTTCTAAATATACTGCTTCTGGATAATGTAATTTTATAATATTAACACATTTTTATAAATATAACAACACTAAGGATATGTTGAGAGAATTTTCTCTTTTAAATGAAGAGTTTTTGCGAAATTGAACTCTGTCTTTCTCTCATTCACACACATACTTTTAAGAAAATAATTGAGTCTTCATAAGTATTAGAACCATTAATTGGCAAAGAAATGCTACAGATTTTTCCAACTGACTGTTCTGTAAAGGGAATATGCACATCATGTTTCCTATTTGTGTCCATTACTTACATTCAATATATTGTTAATTATTATGATTGCAAAAGAAAGAGTATGTAACACCTTTCTTTCTTTCTTTCTTTCTTTCTTTCTTTCTTTCTTTCTTTCTTTCTTTCTTTCTTTCTTTCTTTCTTTCTATCTATCTATCTATCTATCTATCTATCTATCTATCTATCAGTTTTCTGTCCTGCTTTTCCTCCAAGGGCTCAAGGTTAGGGTTACGTATTCATGGAAGGGGGCTTATAAAAAAAAAAGGCAAGATCACAGAAATGACTGTGCAAAGTCCTGCCCTTTGTACGTGTAACGTCGAAGCACATACAAAAGAGGCAGGGCTTTGATCATGCAGTTGCATCCACCATCTTAATTTTTTAAAAATTTCAATGGCCAAGATGCCATTGGGATCACCTTACATAGGGATCTTCTTCCCACAGTCACCCAGTGAGTTTCTATGTCTAAGGATGTACTTGAACTTGGATCTCCTTTAGTCCAATACCTTAATCCATACCTTTCCAAACTGTGTGTCGCAACACACTGCTGTGTTGCGTCCAGGGCCCAGGTGTGTCGGGGGGGAACCTGGAAGAGGAGGCCATACACCACGTGGAGTCCCGCCCAGCCCTTGACATGCCACCGGTCCCTGCTCCGTGTCCAGCTCTCGCCGCAGAACCCAGGTAAGGTGCCAGCCCAGTAGGACCGCAACTGGGGGTGCAAGGACACGACTAGGCCACCGTGCTGGAGGGGCAGGGACGCAACTAGGCCGTCGCGCTGGGGGGGTGCAGGGACGTGACTAGGCCACCGTGCTGGGGGGTGCAGGGACGCAACTAGGGCGCTGCGCTGGGGGGTGGGAGTGCAGGGATGCGACTAGGCCGCCACGCTGGGGTGGGGGGGCAGGGACGCAACTAGGCTGCCACGCTGGGGGGTTGGGGGTACAGTTGGAGCCAATTGCATGGGCCGGGGTTTGGAGCCGGGAGCCAATTGCATGGGCCAGGGGGCGGGGACCCCTCATTACTGTGTCACAAAATTATGCATGGCTAAAAGGTGTGTCACCAACATGAAAAGTTTGGAAAGCCCTGCCTTAATCAGTACACATACTTGATAGAAGGTCCTACTGTTGTGAATATCACTCTTTTCATAATTTCTAGTTATGCAATTAAAAATAACTTTGTTTCTTTTGTACCAGGGTTAAGAATACAGCAGAGAAAGCTGTCAATAGAAGAAATAACAGAATGCAGCCAAAGACTGCTATTAATGAAAGACAGCTGAACATCATAAAAATGTAGCAGGGTCAATTCAAATTATATTACAGGGGGGAACATTGATAATATTTTCTGTATTCTGTATATTTTAAGAGGAATAAGGATATAATACAGATAATACAACTAAGAAAATCAGTCAGAATTAGCAATTCTGTACTTCAGATGGGATTTCATAGCTCAGAAGGAAAAAAAAGGAACTTCTCCAGTTGTTTTTGAAATGCATTCTCAGCATACCTTACTGGGACTGGTGGAAGATGTAGCTCAGCAACAGCTAGACTGCAATAGATTCCCCCTCCTTCTCATGGATAATTACACTGGAAGGCATAGATAATCACCCACTATTCTACACCCTTCTCTTCTTCCTCAATTTCACATGATATATTGCAGGGATGTTAATAACAAGAACCTGACATAAATGTGTACACAGAAAAATATACGTGCAATAAAGAAAACTGACATATTGCCATACAGTGCTACATATTGGGTAAGATCTTATCAATATTATTTGATTAAATCCTAATTTTCCACCTAGTACTATTGCCATTTCATAACATGAAAATGTTTGTCAATTGATACCAATGTCCAAAGCATAAGAACATTTACTATGGTTACCTCATCATACCATACATGCTTATAATCCAAGCTTTATAATACATAACTTAAAACTGATTGAATTTAGTATATTGTAAAACTGCCAATAACCAAAGTCCTCCAACAAACATCTTCCCTCATTTCAGGTGCGTTTCTCATTTCTGATGACTACTTACTCCAGTCCTGACATCTGTGATTGGCAGCACTTTTCCAAGCTCTCAAACCAGCAACTTTTCTCAATGCAATAATTTAGGTAAGTTTACTTAGAAGTAAAGTTATAAGAGCTATGTAAGATTTAGTCTCCAGAAATTGTGCTGAAAATTGCAACTTGGACCTTCCGCATGTAAACTTTCTACCCAACAACAAGCTATTAATGCCCTTTCCCAGAAGCAATTCTACTTAAATACAGAGATGTTGCTTCAAGACTGAATGTATCAAAATTATTATAATCCAAGTACATACATTTTATGACGTGCAGAACATTATACATTATAATGTATATAATATTTTTAAAAAAACAATTTCATTCTTATTTTGGTAAAGAATTACTTCACTTTTACTTTTGATGGTGAAAAGCTTTGATTTTAGATAAAATGGTTTCTAAAGGATGTTAAAGACTGCAAAGAAATCTGTTTAATTTTGTGTATTATTGGGATGAAAATGTTTTACTTCCACAGCCACACAGATGTTTTACTTACATAGCTCCATTTGTGTAGACCGTGTCACTTCCCTCCACATACTGCACCTGGGCTGGATATACATGTTGCACTTGTTGCACAGTTTGTACTTGTTGAACCTGTAAATAAAATAGACTATAAGACAAGCTTTCTTTTTGGGACATTATACAGTACATCCCATCTGTACAGTTTTTAAAGATTAGTGAGAAATCACCAAACTGCACAGCATATTTGCACACAAAATCTACAGCATGGTGACAAAGATGTTTGTTTTTCTCACAGGCAGTATATATTATTTACTTTTGAATGTATACATTGCTTTTCAGACTGCCTCAGAGATCCACATTCAGTGGATAAAGTGACTTCATTATTTATCAAGTTATTAATTGAATGTTTTAATTTCAGGTGGAAGGTCTCCTTTATTACAAGATTCTGAAGTAATAACAGATTTAAACTAATGGTGATCATAAACTGAATTTTATTTTAAAGTATTCAATTGCACAGGCAATTGTTCCCTTATTTAAGCACTGACTCTCATATGCTCCTTCTCCCTGGGCAAGATTGTCCAAAGACTGTCCCATAGAACTTGGAACAATGAAGCAGTTCATGCTGTTGGCACTGTCTGATACTGTGCTGCCTGAACAGATATTTCCAGCTTGAGGAATGGGTGGGACTTCTACCCATTTTTTACTTAGGGTCCACACAGCTGTTGAGACAGGCCTGCTTCCCAGCAATGACTACTTTTAGTAGCAAGCATACTGAAACATCCATGGCAAATGCAAATGGACAGAATGCTGATGCCACATGATGCCACTTTCCCTGCAGTGACACAGATGTGTTTTAAAACATCTGACCTAGCATTATAAAAGGCTATTAGTAATATTACAGCTCATTGGCAATCACATTTCCCTTATCATTTACTACCGTATTGTGGCTGATTTATGTACCGTTAAAGTCAAAATACGTTTAATTATAATAATTTTTTTCAACAGATTACCTGGAGCCAGAATTTAACATTATTCTCTTCCAATGTTTTGTTTACTAAATCAGTGTCCAACAAATCACATTGTAAAAGAAAAAAGCTAATCAATCATTCTCTGGTTTTATCAGGAACTGCAATATAAAAACTACATTGTTATGAATCATGAACTTGATTTAGGGAAACTAAAGTAAAGGTAAAGATTTTCCCCTGCACAGTCGTGTCCGACTCTAGGGGCCAGTGCTCATCTCCGTTTGTTAGCCAAAGAGCCAGCATTGTCTGAAGACACTTCCACGGTCATGTGGCTGGCACGACGCACGCGGAACGCTGTTACCTTCCCACCGAAGTGGTACCTATTTATCTACTTCCATTTGCATGCTTTCGAATTGCTAGGTTGGCAAGAGCTGGGGCGAGTGAGGGAGGATTTTTTTTTCATGTGTACCATTTGGAAGAAAATAATATAAGCATATTTCATAGTTTTTAATTATTTAGGAAACAAATTAATTATGAAATATAAAAGGTTCAATGTTGTACATCTGAAAAACTAAACTCACAATAAGATACTGTTTAACTTTTATCTCTCATTAACTAAAGCATTTTGAAACATAGCACGACACATGATATAGGAGGTACTGTTCCTCTGAACAATGACAAAGCACATTACAGAACAGAGCACAAGTCTTAGGGGTTTAAAATTTATGAGAACCTCCTCTGGTAACTGGAAAGAACATCATAATTGAAGAGAGATTATCATGTAAAGCAGCAGTTGGAGGAAAAATAAAGCAGGAGATAGTATAAAAAAACAACTAATGCACTTTTCTTTTTGTACTCCAAATTAATTTGCAGCTCAAATTAAAATGAGCACTCTGTGATGAGGAAGAGCACCTGCATGTCAAGTTATAGAAAAATTCATGTTGCTTTGTCTGCTTTTCTCTTTGGAATGCATCCAGCAGGTCCCCACCCACAAAATCAAGTACACTTTATTGGCAATGGCTGTTTTCTCTAACTCCAAGCATTGCAAGTATTTTCAACTTTTGTGAGCTCCTTCTTCTCTTCTTGCAAAGTCAGAAACTACTACTGCTTCTCCTAATGAAAAAAAAACCCCTACCATCCACTAAACAGTAAAACTAACTTTGTAATAGGGATTTGTCCAATGCTGAAGGTTCTTCCATGTGGGCCATATGAAAGAGGTTCTTTTCAGTAGTGGATCTCATGCTCTGGAATGCCTCCTCAATCTGAATACTATACTGATTTTCTTTTAATGTCAGGCAAAAATGTTATTTTTCCATAGGTTCTCAGTTTTAATCTGTATTTATTCTGAAACTTCTATTTTTATGATGTCTTTCATTGTTGCCAAATCAAAGCAAATCAAACTTTATTACATTCTTAGACCAGAATAAAGTACAAGCCGTGTTAAAAATAAAATACACAATAGTGGTAATATAATAGTAGTTTAAATGTGCACATCCTGATTCTTATTTTAAGTGTCTTGTTCAAATCAGTGTTATGGAGTTATAATCTTTGTTGCTAAGAGACAACATTTGCCAACTAAAAATGTGACCTTAGATTCTCTGTCAACTAAAAGAAATTGAACGTAAAATTCATCTAAATTAGAAAAAAATTAAATAGAGGCTGAATTTAACTAGCTGAGAATGAGGGTAAAATTGACAGTGTAGTGCTCACATAATATGTTCAACTAATTCAATCTCATCTTGGAAACAGAGGTTTTACAAAACCTGCCTTCTAAAAGAGCTGATGATAGAGCATTAAACTGAGCTCTGGACAATGCCCATTAATATTTGGGATGGATCAGCAACTGCAGGTAAGTTGCCAGACTTGAGCTTTCAAAATTGCTGAGGGGTTGATACTTGTACTTTTTGGAGGTTCAACTTAAGTCAATCTGTAACTCTACATCCCAGTCCCTCTGTTTAATTACCATGTTAGCATTACCTAAACCTAGAGATAAAAAATACTCAGGTAAAAGGCCACAGGAATATAGATGCATAATTATTATTATTATTATTATTATTATTATTATTATTATTATTTATTACTACACCTAAAATTGTCAAACACTAATATGTGCCAGAAGAAATCTGAGCCACGCCATCAGAATGACTAGCCAGACTTTGGCTTCAATTTTGGGCAGCCTGAACTCTAGTATTCTACCATATTAGAAACACATCTGGGGGACTGGAGAAGAGAACTTTAAAAACCGGACTGAACTTTTTTGAGAGTGCCATAGCTAGAACGCTATTGTTTAATTTTTTATTGCTTTATTTCTTACTGTGCAGCACCATGCAGTTAGCTTATAAATGCTATAAATAAATAACAATAATAGTTTGATGTATTCCAAAGAGAGAAATGGGAATATCATACATTATTTCCCTCACTCTTATCCGACTTGAAGTGCAGAGTTTGCAGCCCTGCTCAGGTCTAAATTTGCTCCCAGTCTCTCTACTACAGAAATACATTCTTATTTTCAGTTGGGTAAAAGATACAGTGATTGTTTTCTTTATTTTGTATTTCTATATTTCTGTCTTTGGTATTGACAGTATCCTGGAAGGGGGAATAAATATTTACACTCTTAACTTTTTTGTGTTTTGTAAAGGAGCAGATTAGTGCCTTGCTAACTTACTTACATATTTTAGAAATATAATAGAAGTAATAATTCATTTCCACCACATAAATACCACCCTCTCATTACTGATAGGAAATCTAGCTGTTATTTGTCAGTGGTATAAACCAAGGCTTCAGATTTCAGTATGTATGAGTGATAAAATTATTTGTATCTCTCATGAAGTGGTGACCATGACCTAGCATGAGATGTGTGGATGAAGCAACTGCAAACAGGAATCACATTGCTTTAAAATCTAATTTGTATATAAGTGGAAAACTCCAAGGAAGTGTAGCACACTCACATTAGAAAACTTGTTAAAAATGAGGAAAGTGGTAAAAAGGAAACTCAAGAGGGTTAAATCTCTCTAGAATGCTTGGGAGTTACTCAAACCATAATAACAGAAACCACCAAATTCAAGAGGTCACCTCTATGATTAACAAGCAAGGTCAAGGAAGTAAAAAAAGGGCTCTAATAAATAGAAGTTTTGCTCAAACAAGGAAAATAAAAAGGAACACAAACTTACACAAAAGAAATGCAAGCACAAATGCACAATAATAATAAGACCAGGAGAAAACAAACAAACAAACAAACAAACAAACAAGTGTGTGTGTGTGTGTGTGTGTGTGTGTGTGTGTGTGTGTGTGTGTGTGTGTAGCGAGAGAAAGAGCCAGTTTGGTCTAGTGGTTAAGGCAACAGGCTAGAAACCAAGAGACTGAGTGTTCTAGTCCCGCCTTAGGCATGAAAACCGGCTGGGTGACCTTGGGCCAGTCACTCTCTCTCAGCCCAACTCACCTCACAGGGTTGTTGTTGTGGGGAAAAGAGGAAGAGGAAGGAGCACTAGGTATGTTCGCCGCCTTGAGTTATTTATAAAAAATAATAAAGGCAGGATAGAAAATAAATTATATACACACACAGACACACACACTGTATACTGTATGTATATGTGTATATATATATATATATATATATATATATATATATATATATATATATATATAAATATATATATATACACACACAGACACACACACTGTATACTGTATGTATGTATGTATGTATGTATGTATGTATGTATGTATGTATATATATATATATATATATATATATATATATATTAAAAAATCAGGAGGAATTTATAAGACAAGGAATTTATAAGACCTTTATGGGCCTTTATAAGACAAGGAATTAAAGGAGCACTAAAAGAGATTATGGAGACTGTGAAGAAACTGAATGAGAGCATATCTTCATTGCAGAAGATGTAAGACCGTTGAGTTAACATCACCAGGAAATCACAGGATGTGAGACAAATAGTAGTGTCAAGAGGTGAAGTTCTAAACCTAATTGATAAATTGAACGAATTGCTAAGTCCAGATGGTATCTACTCAAGAGTTCTTAAAATAACTCAGAGGTGACAGCCGGAATCCGTTGGTTGTTGTGGGTTTTCCAGGCTGTGTGGTCGTGTTCTGGCAGTTTTTGTTCCTAACGTTTCACCAGTAGCTGTGGCTGGCATCTTCAGAGTACAGGAGCACAGCTAGAAGATTCTCTCTGTGCCCAAGTGTGTGTGCCAGAAACTGCCAGAACACGGCCACACAGCCCGGAAAACCCACAACAACCATTCTAAAAAGCAATTTAGAGAAGATCCAAGAATGTATAGGCTACTTAGCTTAATATCCATTCTAGATAAATATACAGTATATGAAGCACTACATATCAAGCATAAAAAAAGAGTAATTTTGACTTCTACTGAGATAACTCGCTAACCCTTTAAGTGTTCGTTGAGAATATCAATAAACATATAGGCAAAATTGATCCAATAGTTTATTTATTTATTTTACTTATTTATTTATCATATTTATACCCCGCCTATCCCCTATCGGAGGACTATAGGCGGCTTACAGTATTACAAATTCATATCTAATTATACAATTATACAACATTATAATATACAATTTATTATCGCGCGTGCTCAGGAAGGGGGTTGGGGAACTGACTCTTCTTCCGTAGGAATTGGACTACATGTCCCAGCATACCTCGCTTCCGAGTCGGCTGCTGACGTCCTGGATGTTCGCCAATCGGGTTCTGTCGTCCTCTGTCGTCCTCCGTCGCCATTTTTGGGATTTCCGGGATCTTCTTTCCGTTCCAAGGGCGACCCCCGAATTACAGGACGTCGGCAAATTGACCCACTTTAACGTGGTACCCATTTATCTACTCGCTTTCACTTTCGAATTGCTGGGTTGACAGAAGCTGGGGCGAGTGGCGAGAGCTCACCTCATCACGCGGGGATTTGAACTGCCGACCATTAGATCGGCAGACTTTTACAGCTCAGCGGTTTAACCCGCTGAGCTAACCGTGCCCCTTACTGTTACTGTGTTTGAAAGTACAAATGAATGTTCTTCTCTTGAGAAAAAAAAACCTGAGAAAAATTTGCAACCTGGAATGCTGTGCACCAGTCTGATCAGTATCCTTCCAAAAACAAGATTGAGAGCTAGAAAAAGAGTGACCAAAATTGTCAAGTTATAGTGATCCCCTTATGGGGATCCCCATAAGCCAGTGCTTTCCAAACTGCTGCCGTTGGTGATACACTAACGGTGGCAGCGGCGGCAGCACGGGGGTGCGCGCGGGGGTGGGGGTGTGAATGGTGGCGGCGCAGGGGGGCGTGGTGGTGGCGGTGTGCATGGCAAGGGCAGCCTCGCTAAAATGCGTAAGCGCTGATGGCGCGCCGCCGTGCATGCCCCTGCTGCCGCCGCTTCGTGACAGACTAAGCTGTGTGTTGCGACACACTAAAGTGTCGCGACACACAGTTTGGAAAGCTATGCCATAAGCTAACTAGTCCTAGCCTAGCTTAGAAAAAAGGCAAATAAGAAAGCATATGATAAAGATTTATAAAACTGTACCCAGATAGAAAAAGTGGATAGGTCCTTTTCCCATTCTCATAATATTAGAACAAGAGGTCATTCAATGAAGCTGAATGATAAGAGAAGCAAAACAGACAAAAACTGCTTCTTCACAAGGACATAATCAAATCATAAAACGTGTAACTACTATCACTATCTTGTATAGTTTAAAATGAAACAGATTCATGGGAAATAACTAGTTATGGTTAGGCTGACCATATTTCCTTCAGACGAAAACGGGACTTTGGGGATGGCAAAATGGGACAGGGTCTTATGCCACCATGCCGGCCTCCAAACCACGCCCCCCCAGTCTACGCAATTGGCTCCCGCCTGCAAACCCCACCCCTGCCCCACACGATTGGCTCCCGCCTGCAAACCCCGCCCCCATCAGCGCGATTGGCTCGGATTTTAATATTTTTTTCGATTTTTAAAGGTTTTGTTTTCCTTCTAGCAGTAAATGGTGCGGCAGAGCTGATGTGTTTGGGGAAGGCTGGAGCACACACACTGTGCACACAGCACTGTCATCAGCCGGGGGACAAGGGGCGGGGATGGAGGGGATGGAGGGGATGGAGGCCCACCACTGCCCCATCCCCCTCGGGCTTGGCCGAGGGAGGAAGGAGAGTCGCTGCTGCTGCTGCCGCCGCCACCGCACAGTAGAAACAGGAGCTGGCCGAGCTAGGGGACTTCAGCCACACCACTCCGCCCCTTGCCGCCTGCCAGGCTGTGGGAGCTCCCGCAGCCCGGCGGGCGGCAAGGGGCGGCATGGTGTGGCTGAAGCCCCCCAGCGCGGCCGGCTCCTGCTGAGGACGCAAGCCCACCACTGCCCCAGCATCCTCAGACTTGGCCGAGGGAGGGAGGAGAGTTGCTACTGCTGCCGCCGCCGCACAGGAGAAGCAGGAACTGGGCGAGCTGTTGGGCTTCAGCCACACCACTCTGCCCCTTGCCGCCCGCCAGGAGCTCCCGCAGCCCGGCGGGTGGCAAGGGGTGGCGTGGTGCGGCTGAAGCCCCCCAGCGCGGCCGGCTCCTGCAGAGGACGGAGGCTCACTGCCGCCCCGACGCGGATGTGTACGCGGATGTGGTTGACCAGATTGCATTTGGCCTTGAAGGGCGATTACTCTGAGCGCGCGCGCACGTACACAGGGTGGAAAGTGATGTGTGCGCACGCGTGGGCGAGCGAGAGTGGCCACTTCTTCCTTACACTCCGCACGCGTTCCGAAAACAAACACGCTGTCCTCCGCCACACTCCTCCCCTCCCCTCCCCTCTCCGAGGCTCCCCCCGGCCCTGCTTGGGGGCTTCCGAGGATCACTGCCTTTCTTCTCCTTCGCCTCTCCCCATCATTCGCTTTCGCCAAACTTGCCGCTGCCGCCGCCACCACCGCTTCCTCAGTGAGGAAGGAAACGGGCGCCTCTTTCTCGCCACAACCACCCAACCGCTCACTTTAAGTTGGGAAGGAGGGGAGGGGGCGGAGGGAGGGCGGGCGATGAGGGGGATTGAAAAAAGCAAAGGAAAAAGAAGGCAGTCCAGAACAATAACGCAGGCGGTGGGAAGTGCCCAATGTGCGTCCCTCAGTCCGGGTGCGGGTCCCACTCAGGCATGGCTAGTGCCCGCCATGGAGAAGCTCCAACCGCGAGGGGGAGCAGGGAGACCTGGTCCGTCCCCCTCCCCCTCCTCCTTTTGGCGCGCGCGGGGGGGGCGTCTTCCCTGGTCTTCCCTTCGCCTCTCCGCCTCGTCTGCTCACGGGTAGGATCAGGTAAGGAGGCAGGAACCGGGTGGACTGTGGTGCTGTGTCTGCTGCTGGGCTCGCACGTGGCAACTGGGTTTCCAGTTGCCGCGCTGATAGGGCCTCTTCCGGGCTGCCTCCAATGGCAAGTCCGGCTCCAGTCCTCCTTCCTGTCTTCCTGTCCTCCTTCCCGCCGGGTTTAAAAAACGGACAAAATTGAGATTTTGATGAAAACGACGGGACGGTTGAAAAATGCTTAAATAACGGGACTGTCCCGTTCAAAACGGGACGTATGGTCAGCCTAGTTATGGTGCCAATGCAGCATTTTCAATATCAGAGAGTGGAAGGTGGTAAATTTAAAAGTCTAGTGCAGAGCTTTCCAAACTGTGTGTCGCGACACAAAAGTGTGTCGCCACACACAGTCTGGTGTGTCACCACACAACCCGGAAGTGCTGATCATCATCCGCGCTTCCGGGCTTTCCCGCGGTGACACACCAACGGCGGCACGCTAAAACCAAAAGCGGCAGCAGCGCTTCCGGGTTTTTGTGCGCTGCCGCAACGGCGGCACTTCCAGGTTTTCCCGCGGCGACACACCAACAGTGGTTGGTGTGTCGCCGTGGGAAAACTTTGGAAAGCCCTGGTCTAGTGGAATGTTGTCAGAATTAGAATATATTCTTTACACTGAAAGGAGACAGCAAATCAAAGCCTGAAACCAAGAGATTATTTGGTTCACTTGAAACTAAAAGAATCAATGCAAGTACAAAGAATGAGAAGAATCTGAAAAGAATAAAAGCATGTAAGAATAAAATCCAAAAGAAAAAAAATGTGAAGTCCAAATATATATGATTAATAGGAGAAAAAAGACTAAAGCACTTATGAAAGAAAAAGCACTACAGAAACAGAAACTGCCAAATGAAATGATCAATGAATCATGCCCTCACAATCCTTAGGGAAAGCAGTATTTCAAATAGGTATTCCAAAAGAACAAAATAGCTTATTTCTTTTGTTTAAGAAAACATTTTGAAATGAAGGGAAAAAAAGCACAGATTTATTGAATATGAAATTACTCTGGAAAAAAAAACCCACTTAAAAGCCAAAATGTGAAAAACTGACGTGGAATTAAAATGAGACAGGAATGATGGGAAGGAAAATTAAGCAGGAAAAAATTACAGCGAAATGTTTTGTTTTTAAAGTAGTAAGCCAACCAACAAATGCCAAACACACTAGAGAAACTAAGCTTAAAAAAAAGTGAGGCTCCCAACAAGTAAATCAAGACTCAATCCTCTGGCTTTCCATCTGTGAGCTTGCAATGTGAGAGACCTGTTGTATTTAATGGATGTGTGAGTACATATATGTGTGGACACATGCACAAACACACACATATATCCCACTCAATTCCTCACAGGTATATTTGAAATCTGAAAATAGCTTAGCTTAATCATGAGTACCCCAATTTTAAAAAAAAGAAAAAGGAAGATTAAAAATGCACTGTTGTTTGACATATGGCTTGAAGATGGAGATATGGAAAGACACTAGTGATCCCGTTTATACTATTCTCTTACACCCTAAGTTCAAATACCTGAATGTTTTCAAGAAGCCAGATAAAATATAAAATACATAGCAATTCAATTTCTCCTTTCAAAATGCACATTTAGAAAACCATTTTACATTTTAGATTTGAACTCAAGCTCAACTTTAATACAGTTTGCATGTGCATTAGGAAATCTATAAAAAATCACTATGGAATATTGGCTTTAACCCTGAAATGTAATTTGATGAGAAGGGAAATGCACCATTCTTGCTTCTCAACTCTGAATCCAGATTTGATCCCCCAGTTTCAAAAACATTCAGGAAAGTTTTGCACTGTCAGTGCCTCTCTTTTATGAAATTATAGTATTCTTAACCAGGATAATTAACATCCACAGACCCATTGATGACAAGATGAAGTCACATCAATTTGGATTCTTCAAAAGAAGGGGCAGATTAATTCATGGAGGATTCGTTTTACAAAAGTCACTAGTTATACAGGTAGTCCTTGCTTAGCAACCATAATTGGGACCAGCAACTTGGTCATTAAGCAAAGCAGTCGCTAAGGGAAACCATGACTGTGTTTATGGTCTTACTTAGCTTTGCTTTGCTCTACAGACCTGTGAAGATCCTACATGCGAGGATTGGTTATAAAGTTACTTTTACATCACCGTCGTAACTGTGAAATGTCGCTAATCAAGGCAGTCGCTAAATGAGGACTACCTGTATTATCTCTTGTAAGACGGCAAAAGGTCTTTTGGTATCTGCTGCTGGAGTACACAGATGGAATTTACTGTTGTGCACTGCTTATGGGCTTCCAATTGGCATCTGGTTTGCCAATGTGGAAACAGAATACTGGACTTTGATCTTACCTAATATGGGTTTTCATAAGTTTGCACTCACTTCTTCCCATGATTTCCAAATCTACAAAACAGCCAATATGTCGATTGAGGACATTAATGTTCACATTTTAGACAGAGAAGATAGGTGGTTTGAGAGAGGGGTCAAGGAGTCCATTTATGCCAACTTGGAAAATCCTTCCTTAAATAGAGGTGGGGGCCTCAGGCACAATCTTTCCCCTATTTTCCTTCCTGCTTTGTCTTCTGTGCCTAGGAAGATTAAGACCATTTCACAAGCTCAACAGCAGCATGGTAATCTTAACGATCCTCCTTTGGATGATAAAGGGACTTAGAAATAAACATCTCAAATAACCATGACCTAGCCCCAGGTGCAAGGTCACACAGCCACCCTAGAAACATATTTAAGGATTCCCTTACTAACTTTGCTCAGACTGAAGAAGCTTCTTGGATAAGGAGCGAAACGTTTCCACTGAGAAAATAGAAATCCAGTTGACATGATTCAAGCTACAGACAAAACAGCCAACTTTCAGCTAAGTTTTAGAGTCAGCTTCTAGCAAAACACAATACATTTCCCTCTCACTTGCTAAGGCTACTTTAGTCACATGACCAAGTTTTATTATAAAGGGAAATAAAAAGCAGAAAGGAAGTGCTGAGGATTGATTATCAGGAGAGTGGAAGTAAATACTGTATGTATAATATTGGGAGAAGCTCACTTACTTCAAAAGTAAGCTAACAAGAAGTACCTGTTTACACCTAAGCAAAAGAGAGAGAATGATTCCTGCTGGAGCTGCTGGAGCTGGAACAGGTGTTATTCATTCTTCCTACGCATACTAATGCCCCATTCCCTTTTCAGATATCAAAGTGAAGTAACAGCTCAACCACAGCACTTTTTCATTCAAAGAGAAAAATGCAAAATATATGTTAATGTGATAGAAAGAAAGCCTTTCAGATACTATTTCATTAGTCATTATTTTCACTGTCATTTGCAGAAGAAAAGAATACCAAAACAAATAATGTGTTAGTGTAAAATCTGTTGTTTCAAAAGAACAAATGGAGCATTAATTTATACATGCTGATATATTATATTTGTCAACAAAAACAAAAGTAGATAAACACATCCAGTACAAAAACAAAAGCCATCTTGAGTAATTAAGCACTTTACATTTTTTCAACAAAATGTATTTCTAAAAGAAGACAAACCAGTGTCAGATTCATTCAGATTTATAAAGACAACATCTGAAATATGCTTTTATTACAGCACTTTTAAATAAAGCATGCCAAATAGCAAATATATGTAATAAGTGAAATTCACCTCATGTACACACTGTTATTCTTAGGATAAACTTATAATTACATATATGACTGAGGTTAGCTTATGTAATTATATGTGCTCAAATAGACTTTCAGTTTAAATTCCAATTCTGAACAGAACAATCTCTTTAGTATATTCCAATATTTGTTTCATAATTTTGTTTCTATTAAAACAGTGCTTTCCAAAGTCCCGCCATTGGCGACAAACCAACGGCGGTGGGGGCGGTGGCAGCATGCATGGCAGCGGCGTGCGCATTGGCTGCGGTGGCAGCAGCGGCGGCCTCGTGTTTCGCACTAAAACCCGGAAGCACTGATGGTGCTCCGCTGCTGTCGCCGCCGCGCACGCCACCATTACCGCGCGTGCCACTGCAGGGGGGGCGGCGACGCGCCATCAGCACTTCTGGGTTTTGTCGCGACACACTACTGTCGTGACACACAGTTTGGAAAGCTATATATTAAAAGGACAATTTATTATACTCTATTTTTTATTTTTTTCAGACACAAGAGATCTAGGCTTAAAATTTCCAAAAGGACTTTCGTTTCCTAGTTGATAGCCCCGTCCTGTTTCTCTGAAAAACAAAGGTGTGTTGATCTTAAGAAGATATTTAACCTTCTCTGCCATGTCATTTCCCTGACATAAACACAAAGACACACATAACTGTGCAGAGATGCTGATAGCTCTCAGGAGTAAAGAACCAAAAACACAATCTATATTTGAATATTTTCTTCATTTAGAAATGATATTATTCATATACTAATAATCAATATCCTATGTCTAGCATCCTGGTTTATAGAACTATTCTCTCAGGTACGACAGCCATTATACATATCATCTTCCCCAAATTGCTGCTGTTCTTATGGGCTCACACTGCAATCTATAATCCTCAAAAAAGTGGACAAAAATATTTTGGGAACTGTAATGAGAACCTATGTGGACAGCATTAGACTGGGAAAACTGGATTATTCTAACCTAAATCATGAACGTATTCTTACACCTAGATAGCTTCATACTTGGTGGCAGAAATATGATAACAAATTTGGACTGCAGTGATAAGCAGTTTGAAAGAAGAACAAGGTGGACAGCTGCTCTCCTGAATAATATATAACAAAGTAATTTCAACTGTGCAGTACTGAAACAGCAGAACTCTTTTCAAGAAACTTATATAAGAGGACTGAATTGGCACTGCACAAAAAAGTTCATTTTTTTTCAAAGCCAACAAGCACCTACCTGTTGTTGCACTGGTAACTGCTGTACCACCTGGGTAGGCACAGCTGCTTGGCTAGCTACGGAAGTCTGTAAAGTAACCGTCGAACCTGTATCCGACCCAGTCTCTGATGTCTGCATTCTTGTTTCTGTATAAAATGTAAATATACACTCATTAAAATGTATACTCATTTTTTATATTATTATTTCTTTATGAGTATGTGGTCTGTTTAAACTGCCATTATCCTACCACCCTTGGCTGATCCCAAAAAGCTAAGCAGGATTGGAACTGGCTAGTTTGTTTGTTTGTGTGTGTGTGTGGGAAATCACCAGAAAATGCCAGGTTGGGAAAATGCCAGGTTGTACTAGATTGGGAAACAAATAAAACACTTACTGGAAAACAGGCAAGGACAATCCACTTTGATACTGTTGCCAAGAAAACTACACCAACACATCCATGAAATCAGCAGCTCAACTGAAAAGAAATTTTATCTTTCCCTACCATAGAATGAAAGTGGACAAAATTCTGGCCATCCGAATATTGCCGAATTACAACTTCCAGCAACCCTCAATATCAACCATGCTGGCTGGGGCTGCTGGGAATTGAGTTAGTAACATTGGATGGCCCCAGTTTGCTGTATTTCCCATTCACAGGTTGCTTCATTTATTTTAAAAGCCTGCATCAAACAGCATTCTATGTTTAAAAATCCAGAAACAATATTTTGCTGTTGTTTATTTTTATATAATTTCTTCCTCATGCAGTTATGATTTGGTAACTTCTGCTTGGCTGTCCCCAGTGATAGTTAAAATTATCAACAGAAGATCAATAATGTGCATTCATTATTTTCCCTTTCAACTTCCGCTATTCAATGTTATTTGCTTCCTTGTTCCTCTAGCCTGGTATGGTATGTTGCCTTGGGGCTATTTTTTAATTTTTCACTCTGAGGAACTATTTGCTACTTTGCTGGCTGGGCACAAAACATGGGTGCCTCCTTCCTCATAGTGGTAGCTTCTGGAATCTGTCCTCTGCTACTCTTTCTTCTTCGCTTTTGTCATTTTATTTAAAGGCCAACTCCAGATCCTGGAGCCTATTAGACCACTGGCCTTTTCTGAGGAGACAAAACTAAGACCAAAAAGGGGTTTCCTCCCAAGGGATCAGAAAGGAAATTCTTCTTGGCCCGCCCTGTCTTCTCTCCTGAAGAGTAATTCATCCTACAGAATTGGCTCCACTGTTCCAGGGGCCAAGAAATAACTGTTGGGGCAATTATCAAGGCTTTGTCCGTGTTTTCTGTTACTGTCATAACTCTGAAGCCTGTGGGAAGAACAGTGAGCCAGGAGAAGTCCTGGACATCTACCCATTCTATTTATGGACTGGTTTTAGGGCAGTGCTTCCTGGAAGGATTTTTTCCTTTGTTCCACTTGGAAAGACTAGCAGAATCAATACTCTTTATCAGCAAAGACAAAGGGCAATTCCATCAAATTCCCGTCTGTGACAACCTTACCTGTTTCTAGGGAACTGCCTCTGAGAGAAATTGTATGGCAGAAGCTGCTGCTATCTAGGATATTGCATACTGCTTTGCTTGGATTTAATCTAGGGCGACTTTTTGGCAATTGCTTGCTCTGTGCCCCACTGATGCATTGTTTAAGGACAATTTGATCCACTTGTGAAGCCCAGCAACCTAGGCAACAGTAATAAAAGTCTGCTGGTTGGCCCCCTAGATCCACATGCAGGATTCTGCCCAGCTTGCTAAAAAACATATAAACTGTCTCAAAGACCTGAATGACGGAAAGATGGGACATATTTGTTAAATAAGATGGTGTTTGCCCCATTTTAAATCTTTTGTTCAGAATTTTGCTGCCCATATTTTCCATACAACTTCTCTGATATCACTTCTGTTCAAGTCCCTATTTGCTTTTCAAATCAAAATAAGAGTAACCCAATGTTTCAGAAATTATTAGTGACTGAATTTATACTTTTTTTAAACTAAATCCATATGCTGGGATTATTGTTCTGTAAATATTGTAGTATTGTATGTTTCCTCACTTCCTTCTTCTATACTCCTTTAATATACAAACACATACAAATTTCCATTCATTGCTTTTCTTCCTTCTCTACCTTTCCACTAAGAAATAACATAATTCTTCCCAGATTTTTCCACAGGCACATCACATATGGATATGTGTGTGTGTATGTGTGTATAGCTCCTTATTTTCTTTCCCTTGTAACATTTGTGTCCAGATTGTGTTCTGCTTGCAAACAAGAACTCTTGCTAAGAAAAGTGTTAGTGTATGTCTGTATTTGTTTTTTCTTTCTACTGTAACATTTAATATTAATATTTGCACTCCTTTGCAAAAAAATATTTATACTACAAACCCCTGCACTGCTGTTCGAGAGACCTTAAACCACTCAAGAGGAATTGGGGTGGGGGGAGAGACAGGACAGTTACGGTCAGCTACAGTGAAAAGAAATTCATGGAAATATAGTCGGGATTTCAGGACTATATGGTAACAGAGCAATTGTGTATGCGGTCACTCAGAAGCAAAACTTTTGGAGTTCACTAGCTAAGTATAAGTAAGATTATAGCTTAAAATATTAAATCATTGAAAAATGAAAAAAAACAAGTTTTTTGAATGAACACAAAACTTGTATATAAATAATAGGAATAAATACAGATCATTTTGTAGTTCCAGAAAGGAAATGAATCAAGGCTATAGCTCCAAACCCCAATGTTTCAGAAATTATTAGTGACTGAATTTATACAAACAGTTTTGCCCTATCTCCAAAAGTTCAATGACACCTACACTTGTTAATTCATATCTATTTAAATCTCTCTATCTATGGAAACAATTTTTATATTTCACCCAAACTAACTGTTATCCTTGATGAAAAGTCTATATTTAAGACCTAACCTCATAGGGGTTTTTTTTTTTAGTACTGTGGGAAACATTAAGTAAAACTGCAGCATAGCCAACATTTTGCTGATCTCATGCTCTGAAGTGTTAATTTAGTATATTTACAATGCTCTTTTTTAGGGATGTTTGTTCATACAACGAAGGCAGTCAGATTAATCTATTCTGAAAGGCTAAATAATCTCCCTGCTGTTTAATAATCACCCTGTCCGTATGGTAACAAACTGTGTATGACTGCAGGAGTGACGAGCTGAACTTCAATCTAACTAGCCTTGCCTATTGCAACTGTCAGGTGTGTCACTGGCAACACATGCTTATCTGACAAAAGACCTTTTTATTCTGGGTAATTAAACTGCTAGACACACCTACCTGTTGTGGGTCTGCGTTATACAACTAGCCCTAGCTGAATGATGTGAACCTGAACATAAATACACCACAATTTGAAAGAAGACTAATTAACTCCCATGAGAGGAAAAGAATACTGCACTAACCCAACTGCTGATTGTGACAAGATTAGCATCCTTTAAATTAAACAGAAGTGTTTAGTACTCATGTTTTTTACCAAATGTCTCTCTCACAACATTCTTTGAAAAAGATCTTCAAGGTTATTTAATAAACTCAAGAAGTACAGTAGGAATCCTTCTGTCTTCTATGCTTTATATACTGTACCAGAATGGTTTAACAATCTGATACATCAATTACATAGCAAACCACATGCTGCAAATATGGCATCTTAATAGTAAACTATTTTTAGCAAGCACTTTCATCAGCAACTAATTTGCTACTCTAAATACTAGAGTTTGTGAAATCTCATTTAATATCTACTCTAAATGATGATATAGGTTTTTATTTATTTATTCATCACATTTATATCACCGCCCATCTCCCCCACAAGGAGGGACCCTGGGTGGTTCACAATAAAGCAATTTAGAATTCAATAAAAGTCATAAATAAATACCAATAATCAATAAAAATATAAAATACAGTCAAATCCAAGTAATGGCAGTTCTACTTCATCCCATGAGCAGGTAAGGCCGGTCCAGGGCAGGTCTAAAGAACCAGCCAACCCCAAGAATGGCTATTCCCCTCCCCACTCCAAGCATGGTGGCAGAACCAGGTCTTCAGTTTTTTTCTGAAGTCCAGGAGAGAGGGGGCTAACCTCACTTCTGGGGGAAGAATGTTCCAAAGGGCAGGAGCTACTGCAGAGAAGGCCCGCCTCCTGGACCCCGCTAGATGGAATTCTCTTACAGACGGGGTCCGTAGCATGCCCTCTCTGCATGACCGGGTGGGACGGATTGATGTAATGGGGATGAGACGGTCCCTCAGGTAACCTGGACCCATGCCATGTAGGGCTTTAAAGGTGATAACCAACACCTTGAATTGAATCCGGAAGCAAGCTGGCACCCAATGCAGCTCGCGGAGCAAAGGTGTTATATGTGCTGATCTTGAGCCACCTAAAATCGCCCGCGCGGCTGCATTCTGGACCAGTTGAACCCCTGACTCTTCAGGGGTAGCCCCATGTAGAGCGCATTACAATAGTCTATATGGGAGATGACCAGGGCATGAGTGACCATTCGAAGGGCCTCTTTAATTCAATAAGGGTCTTTTTAATTCAGTACAGAAAATAAAAGCCTATAATTTATATTTAAATACACTATTTTTTCCTCCATAGAAAGTAAAACATATTTACCTAAAAATTAAAATAACTTGATTAGTCATATAGAAGCAAGGGAGCTTAATTGTAAAAATAGCTGTAATATACTAGAAATTTCAAATATTATCATTTTCCAGAATATTGTGAGAATGTTAGTTTCAACTATAGACGATCAAAGTGTAACAGAGAACTATAGTGGAGTCACCTGTTGAAATAATTGGTGGACCTGGAGTTGATCTGGTATGTGGGGGAAAAGGAATACAGCAAAGGGCAATCTCAATGCGTCAGAGTAATACTGAATGTTACACGCATTATTTAATACTTTGTGCTACATTTCTGTTCTATGAAAAAAATGAGAGCCAGTTAATACTGAAGTCTGACAATAAAAAGCTTTACAAGCACTGGGGAATTTCATAAATTTAAAATGAATAGACTGGCTTTGCATTGAAAAAAAACATCCCTTCTGATACTTTAGTATTCCATAAACAATAATAGTATTGCAAGATTGATATACATTGTCTAGAAGTGACCAATAATACATCTAAATAATAAAAAAAAAACACCAGTGGTTTTATGTTTGGCTATGTATCCATATTTTTGTGACTACTGTGTGAAAGTTGCCACTGTTTGTGACTAACAAAAACTGTAAAAATAATTTTTTGTACTGTTTCTCATACGGTTAATGTCATAAAGGCCAATTTTCCCAATGGTTGTTTACCTGTTATTTTCTCTCCAAAACCTGAAAGCAGTTTCCAGAGTATTACCTAAGCCAGTCAAGAAACATGTATTAAATAGGATGTCACAAAGTTATTTAGCCAATCAGATATTATCACTGAATGCAAATGAAATATCCCTGTTGCCATGTATGTGAGTTGCAGCCCTTTGGGAATCAAGATGATACTTTCTGTCTTCTTGTGCAGCATTTTTGGATTTTTTGCTAAATGACTAGCAAGACTAAAACTCTGAGGATGAAAGATTTGAAGGATACCCATTACTACTGTGACACAGATACATCTATCTCACTTGAAAGTAATGTAGTATTAAATATCACAGAATTTAGATTTATATATTGATAAATTTGATAGTACCTAGATCCATTTGGATGTGGTCCTTTCTTCATCTATGCAATATGCAATCCAGTGAAAGTGACAGCACATTCAGCTGTTGGTTTAGTGTACTCTTGTTGTCTGACACACACTCCAGTTTCAGACTATCTAGAGCAGAGCTTTCCAAACTGTGTGTCGTGACACAAAAGTGTGTCAAGGCTTTCCCTTGAGATACTTTTCGCATGGGAAAAATACTAATAATGGTTTGTTATGGCTAGATAGACAAGCACCTGTTATTTACTCTTACAGCAGAAACGCTTGGAAATTTCCACTTTCTGGCCAGATTCATAGTGAAGGAAATGCCATGCGTTTGATTCTGCATAGCATAACTTTACCAAATAACTTTAACACCCCTTCCGCATGGATTTTCGAAACGCTGTGGGGGAAAACTCATTTCACAGGCACACAGAGACACAAATGATTTTATTTCAGACACATTTGTTCTAGTCCCAAGCTGGTTACCATGGTTGCATGCTTCTCACGAGGTAAAGCCTTCGTGAAGATATCTGCAATGTTTAGCTCAGAAGGACAATATTCTAACTGGATAAATCCTTCTTGAATTGCATGTCTTACATTTTTGTATTTCACATCAATATATTTGGTACGACCTCTGATTTTTTCAGATATAGCAAGTGAAAGACAGGCCTGGGAGTCTTCATACACTGTCATTGGTGAGGTTATATCTACAGAAAGATCTGCAAACAATTGCTTTAACCAGTACATTTCACTGATTGCCTCACTGAGAGCGGCAAATTCGGCTTCACACGTTGAAACAGCGATTGAACTTTGTTTTCTTGCTCGCCATGCAATGGCAGTATTGGCAACCAAACAAAGGAAGCCACACAGATTTTCTATCTCCCTCTTCTGCAAAGGAGCTGTCAGCGTAAATCACAGGCATTTCAGCTTTAGTAGCTGACACTTTAAGGCAAAAATCAGCTGTGCCTTTAAGGTAACGTAGGACCCTTTTTAACCCTTGCCAATCTCGCATGGATGGTTTGGCAACCTTACGACTGAGTACTCCAACTGAGTAAGCTAAGTCAGGGCGTGTCCATTGTGTTAAGTGTAGCAAACTTCCTACAGATGAGTGATATAATTCAAGCTGAGGACAAATTTCCTCACATGCATCACCCTTTAGGAAATCAAGAGTCATTGGTGTTTTGGTAGGTTTTGCATTTGACATTTCAAGTTGACTCAACAATTGGTCAATTTTTCTCTTCTGACTCAGATAGAATTCACCACTCTGAGCTCTAGTGACTTCAACACCTAGATAGTATTTCAGCTCACCTAGGTCTTTCAATTGAAAGTACTGTCTCAATTGTGTTGCAAACTCTTGTACAAGGTGCAAAGAACCAGTTGCTAGGCAAAAATCGTCAACATACGTTAGCAACACCGTGTAATCACTTCCAGAACCTCTGACATACACACAAGGATCAGCAATTGATTTCTTAAAGTTTAGCTTTGATAACGCCTTATCTAAACATTGATGCCAACAATGTCCAGCTTGCTTCAATACATACAGCGCCTTGCGCAGCCTGTACACCTTCTGAGAATTGTCACAAGCATAGCCACAAGCCTGCTTCATGTACACAGTTTCAGGGAGATCTGCATTCAGATATGCTGTGTCAACATCAAAATGATGGACAACAAGTCCACGCTGTGCAGCCAGAGAAAGTACCATACGTAAAGACTCTGGTCTAGCTGTGGGTGCATATGTGAGATCATAGTTCAAAAACCTCTCTTGTGCAAATCCCTGAGCAACAAGCCTGGCTTTGTACTGCACTGTATTATCAGGAAGAAGCTTCTTTCTGAAAACCCATCTGGAACCAACAGCTTTCTGGGATGGGGGCAAATCAGTGACCTCAAACACCTTTTGATTCACTAATGCCTCAAACTCCTTATCCATCGCTGTATTCCACTTCTCCTGCTCTTCAACAGGCAGAAGCAACACCTCCTGGAAAGACTGAGGTTCACAGGTGATTTGACACACTCTCACCTGCTGAATCACAAACCTGTCAGGTTTCACACCCTTTGTGGAACGTGCAGACCTACGAGGAATTACCACTGCCTCTTCCTCATCACTGTCCTCTGCCTTTTCACTACCTGATTCCCCCTTCAGGTCCTGAACCTGCTCAGGTGAAATTTCCTCTTCCTTCACCTGAGGGGACCCTCTCACCACACTAGGAGACTGGGAACCAGAAGGCAGCTGAACTGGTTGTTGTCCAGCCACAGGAGCATGGACAGTTGGCTGTATACTAGATTGCAACAATACCTCTGAACTAGCATTCAACCTATCCCAACCAGTAGGGTGCTCAAAATTAGCACTTCTGGAGACTACCACACGACCATAGCCTGCAGAAAAACGGTAACCCTTAGATCTAGATGAATAACCAACAAACCTTAAGCGTTGTGCTTTTGGCTGGTTCTTCCTTTGCTGAGGCTTAGGGATGTGAACATATGCAAATGTTCCAAAAACATGCAGGTGCTTCAGCGAAGGGCGCTTGCCAAACAAAAGGAAGTAGGGAACTTCATTCACAGATGAATTCCACACCCTGTTAGTCAGATACACTGCAGTCATGGTAGCCTCGCCCCAGAAACGGGCTGGCACCTGGGCATCTAACATCAGGCTATTTCTAATGGTATTAACAACACCAATCTTCCTTTCTGCTATTCCATTCTCAGCAGGAACACCAACATTGGCAAGTCTATGGGAGATTCCTTTCCTACGAAGCTAATTCTGAAACTCATGACTTAGAAACTCTCCTCCACAATCCGATTGAAATTGACCTACCTGATAGCCATAGTTTCTCTCCACCATTGCAACAAACTCCTTAAAGCGAGCAAAAGCCTCCGCTTTAGATTTGAGCAAATAACAAAACGTATAGCGAGTATGGTCATCCACCAAAAGGAACATGAAACGCGCCCCCCCTTCACTAGGAGCATTGGGGCCAGCTAAGTCTCCATGAACCAACTGAAAAGGCCTAGTTGACACCCTGCCACTTTTCCTAGCAACAGGAGCAGCCTTGATTTTGGATTGTTTGCACACAGTACAATCAAGAAAGTCATCACACTTTTTGGATCCTAACTCAGGATACACCTTGGCCAGTTGGGACAAACTTCCCCACCCGGGATGTCCCAGAACTCTGTGATAATAGTGAATGCATTTGTTATGTGGGGGAACATTGGAAATACAATTTCCTGACACAATCCCCTGCTTAGGAAGCATTTCATATAATTGATTCACTAACCTCCCCCTAGCACATTCAATTCCATCTTTTTCAATAGAACATCCAGTACCCTTGAACACAACAGTATAACCAGACTTCACCAGGGCTGGAACGCTAAGGAGGGAAAAGTCAAGTGTAGGAACACACAACACATTTTGCACACTTATCCCCAAACAAGGAATGTATACTTCACCCTGAAAGGACACATCAGCCATGGATCCATCAGCCAGAGCAACCTGTTGGATTTTAGGCTTGCTTTTTGATAACAACAACCGTTCATTGTTCACAATGATTTGGCTACAGGCTGAGTCCAAAAGCCAAGTGTCTGGGGAACGTCTACTCACATCCGTGAGCAAAGCAGACACCTGGGTACGTTGTCTAGGCGCTTGCTTCCCCTTCTTTCGCATGAACCTCTTTCCACTGGCTCCACCGGCTGGGCGAGGTGGCTGGGGACAGTCTCTCATGAAGTGTTGGGTCGAGTTGCACCGGAAACATCTCCTCACAGCACACGCAGCCTCTGTTCCACCTGGAAAACGCTGTGCAGAAGCCTCAGGAACAGCAACAGACGGCTTACCCTGCATTTTCTCCAGGTCACGAGCTTGCTGGATTTCTTGCAGCCGATTTGTAAGATAATCCACAGTTAGGTCTTGGGGCCTCAACGTCTGAGTTGCCTCGATGAGCATGTCAAAGCTCTTGTCCAGGCTTGACAGGATAACACAAGCTCTCTGGGTATCAGGGATCACAACATCCCGCTCCTCAAGTTCAAGAAACAAAGTCTTGAGTTTATGGAGGTGGGTCATCACGTTTCCACCGGGCTGCAGCTTCAAATTGTAAAGCTGACGTGATAGACCAACAATGGCAGCAGAGGTTTGCTTGGAATAAAGGGCTTTGAGAGCTTCCCAACATACATGTGCAGTGTCCAGATTGCTGATATGCAGTAGCTGTGATGATTCCAGTCCCAGAATCAAATTGCCATAAGCACGATCCAAACACAACTGCACTTCTTCAGTAATAACACCAGTTGGAGGTGCGTCTCTCACATACTTCCACAAACCTTCTTTTAGGAAGAAAGACTTGATCTTCACACACCAGGTCCGATAGTTTGTGCCATTCAAACGCTCAAAGGGCAGACTGGTTAGCCCTGCCGCAGCAGCCATGCTGACCACTCAAGAAAAACACGTTTACTCCAAAATGCAGCCTTAAAAACAAACCCCGTTGTTACAGCCAGATCCAGCGTAGCAAAAAGCGATCCATCCAGCCTGGGCCCGTAACCTATTAGATGATGGTGGCCTTTGGGGTTTCAGGCTTGAAGTAATCCAAACAACGTGTTGTAAGGCTAACAATAACTTTATTGATAGCATAAGGCAATAATGGATGTATGGTGCATTATTGCAAAAAGGAAAAATCAAAGCATAAGCAGAGTTCCATCACCAGAATGGAAAGAAAAACATCATGGTCTGTGCAAAGACCAGGCATAGTTACAGTTCAGATACAAAGTATATGTAGATAGCAGTCTACATAAAGAAAGCATAGGAAGAACATAAGTGAGAACATAAGTGAGAATGAATACCCATGGTTCATAGCTGAAATATACCCATGGCTCAGAATTCTGATTGGTTCATATGGGCACCTCTTTCAGCCTAGCATTTTGGTAGCAATTGTACTTACTATAAACCGTCACACGATGGCAGTGTGGCGCATTGGCTTTCCCTTGAGATACTTTTCGCATGGGAAAAATACTGATAACGGTTTGTTATGGCTAGATAGACAAGCACCTGTTATTTACTCTTACAGCAGAAACGCTTGGAAATTTCCACTTTCTGGACAGATTCATAGTGAAGGAAATGCCATGCGTTTGATTCTGCATAGCATAACTTTACCAAATAACTTTAACAGTCGCGACACAAAAGTGTGTTGCCACACACAGTCTGGTGTGTTGCCACACAACCCGGAAGCGCTGATCATAATCAGCGCTTCCGGGTTTTCCCGCGGCGACACACCAACGGCGGCGTGCAAAAACCGAAAGCGGCAGCAGCACTTCCGGGTTTTTGTGCGCTGCCGCAATGGCGGCACTTCCGGGTTTTCCCACGGCGACACACCAACAGCGGCGCGCAAAAACCGAAAGCAGCAGCAGCACTTCCGGGTTTTTGCGCGCTGCTGCAACGGCGGCACTTCTCGGTTTTCCTGTGGTGACACACCAACGGCAGTTGGTGTGTCACCGCGGGAAAACTTTGGAAAGTCCTGATCTAGAGTGTGTTTGCAGGAGGTAAAAATATTTACAATAAACTTTTCCGTTCAGCTTTACTTAAATTCCATATTCAGAATGTTTCTATACTGTATGTTATCAGTATGTTACTATAATGTATACCAGTGCTTCCCAAACTTTTTCCTTCATTGCCCAAAACTGCTTATCAGAAAGTCCAAAGTAGGTAAAACACTTTAAGTCAATTTAATGGGTTTGTGTGAACTCCAATTCCCATATGTTCTAAATAACATTAAATGTTTGATATGAAGTTTTAAGAGCAATTTCAAAAGTCTTGAAGGATGTAAGTTGGTGCAATAACTGAAGAATAATACTAGAGGTGAATCATTCGCCTGCCTTTTTGAACTATTCTGATTTGCTAAGCCCTACAGCCAAGCAGAACAAAGAGTATGAGCAATGATAGTCCGTGGTATTAGTTACGTGACCACCAGGAGGCACCATGTTACTGGTTTCATCCTTATTGGGAATCTTCAGACCCGATTAGCCAGATGTTATCCTTTGAGGTTCAAACCCTCTACCAAAAATTCAACTCACAGACTTTAGCTGACTAGATACAGTGCATTAGCTTTAGGAACTATCTAGGTCCTGGCACTCAGCAGTTGCAGGAAGGAATATCTTAAAAGCGCTATCAAAATGGCATATACAGTACACTCAACCTCCCCTAAGCTCTCAAAGCAGAAAGATACAGATGATATACATGCCTCTTGAAATATAACAGGATGGTGTTCTAAGAGGAGGCTCCATCTTCATGGGATTACTAAATAAATTCAATATTATTTTTCTATAGGAGACTTGGGAATATAAGACCTTAGAGCAGGGCTTTCCAAAGTGCCGCCGCGGCGGCGGCACAGCGGTGGTGTGGGGGCGCGCGCGAGCAGCGGTGACACATGAGGCCATGCAGCAGCGGCGCAGGGGTGTGTGCAGCGGTGCACGCGTGCACGGCGGCAGCGCGGGGGGCGTGCGGCGGCGCGGGGGGCACCGTGCACGTGCGCGCCGCCGCTTCCGGGTGGTGTGGCGACACACTTTTGTGTCGCGACACACAGTTTGGAAAGCTCTGCCTTAGAGCAAGGCTTTCCAAACTTTTCCCGTGGCGACACACCAACGGCAGCGCGCAAGAAAACCGGAAGCGCCGCCGCTGTGGTGCTTTCGGGTTTTTGTGTGCCGCAGTGGTGGCGGCAGTGGTGTCCTTGTGTGCCATGCGAAAACCCGGAAGCACTGATGGCCCATCGCCACTGCTGCCATGCGCACAATTGCGTGCGGCGACGCACCATCAGCTCTTCTGGGTTTTGACGCAACACACCTGGGCCCCGCAGGTGACACAGTATTGTGTCGTGACACACAGTTTGGAAAGCTGTGCCTTAGAGCTTGATGACTACATCTCATTCCCATTATGGCTACCTGTACTAAGAAGGTAGCCCGGCCAAAGGAGGCCTTACTGTTTTAATTTCTATTTAACTACTGTACAGCCAAGCATTTCTCCTCCTGTTAACTGTGGTGCCTTGGCCTTTAATCTGGACTCAGTACATTGCAGTTTGGCTGACCAAAGAGAATGTGCTTCCTATGTAGCAAGTCAGATTTAAATCCAGCAAGTCAACATTTGATCAATGCATAGTACTGCACAAATTGGTAGAGAAATATTTTACCTGCTTTTGAGATGCTCTTTATGTCACATTAATTGACCTGAAGGTGGCATTTGATTCAATGCCAAGGGAAAGGCAATGGGCAAATCTAGCATCTTCCATAATAGACGTATATTTCCATGGTTAATCACAAAGTTATATCAAAATACCTACATATGGGTTAAGTGTGCTGTTCTTGGAGGCTTCTCTGACCAATCCCCATTCAAAAAGGCATTAAATAAGGATGCATACTTGCTCCCCTCTATTTAATCTGTATAAATTCCATAAAATAAGTTCCATCCTCCTTTATTGACTTTCTTGCCCCTCTAATTCTCACTGACAAGTTTGTTTCCTCCAAGAAGAAAAGCACAAGTACAGACTTATGTTATTATGGCATTTCAGTTCAATTCTTGCTCCACAAGGGTATGAGAAAGCATAACTGGAGATTAAGCAGTGTTTCATTACGATTTAAAGAAAGGTTTAGCCCTCTACCACTGTTAGGGCAGTCTGTGCATAAAACCACTTATCCTAGCCAACTATTTTTCTAATATTCTGTCTGTTTTGCACAGAAGAGCATTCTTATTGGCTAGACTTAATATCATGCCATTTCTGTTGTTGCAAGACAGGTATAACAACATTTTCCTAGAAGACTGCCCCTGCCCTTGTTCAGAAGGATCAACTGAGTCAATTGCTCATGTTTTTGCTACATTGTTGCACATAGCAATCTTGGAACTCTGCTTAACGCTTGCAATGATCAGAAGTAGAAAGTATACTATTTCTGATGGTTGTTGTGGGTTTTCCGGGCTGTGTGGCCGTGTTCTGGCAGTTTTGGTTCCTAACGTTTCGCCAGTCGCTGCGGCTGAAGATGCCAGCCACAGTGACTGGCGAAACGTTAGGAACCAAAACTGCCAGAACACGGCCACACAGCCCGGAAAACCCACAACAACCATTAGATTCCGGCCGTGAAAGCCTTCGACTATACATTATACTATTTCTGCTAGTGGACCTCTTTTCTGAAATAACCAGGAAAATTGCCAAATTCTGTTCACGAACAAGTGCTACAAGGAGGACTTGGGTCTAAAACCTGAATTATTAACCTGGAACTTATATTGTTGTCTGATTACTGTTTTACATTCTACTAAACATTTTATCTTTTTTTTGTTAGTAATCCCTTTATGTTTATTTGACCTTGTAATGATTTTGGTCTTTGACAAACATAAGAATTACCTGGTTTTGAAGTAATTTTTGTCAATTCTACTCCTGAACTAGAAATAGCCATTTCTAGAGGCATTTCTTTGTGTATGTGTGTGTGTGTATATATGTATACACACACACACACACACACACACACAACACACACACACATACACACACACTGTATATAATTTTATTAAGAATTTTGATTATAATAATAAAATCTAATACAAACTAAACTTAAATAAAAGAGAATAGAAAGAGTAAAAACTACAAGAAAAAAGAAAAAACAGAGAAGTAGGAATATAATAAGTAAAGAGAAAAGAAATATATAAAGAAGTGACTTCCAACCTTCATCACAAGAATAAACAAATTTAGTGACTATTCACCACCTCTAAGGTTAAGACGCCAGGCTTGTTGATCGGAAGGTCGGTGGTTCGAGACCCAAGCACCACATGACAGAGTGAGCTCCCGCACTCGCCCGAGCTCTTGCCAACCTAGCAATTCGAAAGCATGCAAATGCAAGTAGATAAATAGGTACCACTTCAGTGGGATGGTAACAGTGTTCCGCATGCGTCATGTCGGCCACATGACCGCGGAAGCGTCTTCGGACAACGCTGGCTCTTCGGCTAAGAAACTGAGATGGGCACCACCCCCTAGAGTCGGACACGACTGTGCAGGGGAAAACCTTTACCTTTAACCTTTTCAAGGTTACATACATTTATCTGTTCATTCCATATCCCACCTCTTATCTATAAACAAATCCATAAAGCATCCATAAAAACAATAAAACATCCATAAAATAAAACAAGAAGGGTAGCCAGAGTTAATAACATATCTTGTTTCAACCTAGATCAAATAAACCAGACTTCCGGTGGGGACATGGCCAACTGATCAGCTGTGCTTGTGGTCTCCGTGGACAGAACTGACAACGCGGCAGTTTTTTGGGCTCAGGCAGGCTTTTTCCTGAAGCCCTGGAGCGTTTTCACGTACAAAGAAAAAGCTCGGAATCATCCCATCTGTCCTCCAGAACGGCGACTTGTAGCCTGAGAATCGCAAATAGTGTTCTCCCCGATCGGGTAAGAGCCGCCAGGAGGCTGGGACGTCACCATTTCTAAGCCGCGCTGTAGCCTTAAAGAGACACTAAGTCGAGCCACCCCATTTCTAAATTACCCAATTTTAATTTTTTTAAGTTTATGTACCCTAAGAGAGGCTTTCTATATCAAGGAGAAGAGATCTCTCTTGGCGTTTATCATTATTTTTGGATTTAATTAAAAAAAATTTTTTTTTAATGTTTTCGCTTGTTTCCTATCTAAATATTAACAGAACTGGAAGTAACTATTTGTCTCTCTGTTATTATTTTTGTACTGAATTTAAGGATTTTAATATTTTCCTACACATTGAATCTGCTGCTTTGAACCTTTAGGTTTCTGTTGCTACTTTCTCTGGGAAACTGCTTGTTACTAGACTCTCACTTTTGTAAACAAGTTCTGAAAACTTTCCATTGTCTTCTATTTTCACCGGTTGAGTATCTAGGGGGTGCCATGGTTTACTGCGTGGGACATGGAAGATTTCAAGCAAACTCTCTGAGAGTTCCGTCGAGACCTCAAACAGACCCTTTTGGACTCTTGTCAAGTTATTATTCAAGATATTCGGGACACTGTGGAAAACATTAGTTCTAAAATGTGTCATCTGGTTGGAGATGTTGTGGAGAAAGTTGAGGAATTTAACAATGACAGAAATGTTTCTACTAACAGTGAGATTAAGACCTTTGCTGAATTCAGATGACCGTGCAGTCGACTCGAAGAAATTAAAGGAACAGGTTGAATTACAAAATATAAAGGGGCGCGGTAGCTCAGCGGGTTAAACCGCTGAGCTGTAAGACTGCCTGATCCGATGGTCGGCAGTTCAAATCCCTGCGTGGTGAAGTGAGCTCTCATCACTTGCCCCAGCTCCTGTCAACCCAGCAGTTCGAAAGCTAAATACGAGTAGATAAATGGGTACCACGTTAAAGTGGGTGAGTTTGCCGGTGTCCTGTCAGAGGTCGCCTCGGAGCGAAGGAAGATCCCGGAAATCCCGTGAGTGGCGGCAGAGGACAACGGAACCTGATCGGCAACATCCAGGACGTCAGCAGACGACTCGGGAGCGAGGTATTCTGGGACATGTAGTCCAATACCTACGGAAGAAGAGTCAGTTCCCTTACCCTTCCCCCTTAGCGCGCGGTAGTATATGAAATGTATGTATAATATATGAATTCGCAATATTGTAAGCCGCCTAGAGTCCTCCGATAGGGAGGGGATAGGTGGGGTATAAATATGATTAAGAAAGAAAGAAAGAAAGAAAGAAAGAAAGAAAGAAAGAAAGAAAGAAAGAAAGAAAGAAAGAAAGAAAGAAAGAAAGGGAATCGTCTTTCTGATGGAATGTTATGGGAAAGAAGGGGTTATCATCTATGGGTGGTTTTCTGCTGAGAAGTTGAAATTTTTAAGGGCAGTTGGGCTCTTTGATCTCTCTGTGAAAAATGCCTTGTGTTTATTGTGGAGATATGTGAATGCTTTGGTCTATTTTGAAGTGGGGTAAGGGTTTGAGAATGTTTATCTGGATTGCTTTTAAGGTATGTTTGTTGTCTTTTTTCTATAAGGATTTGGATTAAGATTAATAAGGTAAATAACAAATGCTTGGTTTTGGGTTTAATATGATTAAGATTGTTACAATTATAATAGTATTAATTATAAGGGCAGAAAATGTATATGCTTTTTAGCTTGATTCTTATTATAGTGGACAGAAATGTATAGAATAGTGGTAGGAAGGAAATAATTAAGTGTTTTTGGGGGGGAGTTTGTTTAGGAGGTGTGTGTATATATATATATATATATATATATATATATATATATATATATATTAATATAAGGGGAGGAGTGATTGTATTTAGTGATTTTTATAATGTGCTAATGGTATGATTTATAGAAATAATGTGATTTTGGTTTAAGATAGAGTAAGGGATTAATTGTGGGAAATTGTCGTATATTCTTGATGTTTAAAGTCGGAAGTCACCTCTTTATGTAATCTTTTAAAAAAATCTTTTTGTGTTTCTACACCTTGTTAGTTTTCTTTTTTCTTTTTGTAGTTTTTTTTGCTTTTTTGTAGTTTTTATTTCCGCTCTAAACTTAATAAATTTCTTATTAAAAAAATAATGTTGATCAAATGAACCAACTTTATATTCACTCTCTTGGTTTGTCATTTGTATTTCCCTTTTAAATTTTAAAACCTCAGCCAGTTTATTTTGTAAATCCAATGAAACATACTTGGCCTGTCAGTTGTAAATCCACTTTTGGTATCCTCTCTATCTTGTCAGATAAAATTTGTTCTACATCTGTCATTTCTTCAATAACATCTTTTGGGCAGAGTCTATCCATAGAAGCAGACATCATTACTGACATTGTTGATATTGTGGCTACTATTTTCTGATTCCATTCTTCAAAAGTCTTCTTCAGTATTTTCATTGTTAGAACATTTTGCAACATTTTGCAGGTTTGTAAATCTTTCCTCTACCTAAAAACTTTAGTCCCCTTTAGTGTCATTTTTGAAACCATGAAATTGTTTATCTTTGTTTTGTCTTGTAAAAACCCAAACAGAATCTATTTCCCACAAGAAGCTGTACGTTCTTTATAATTAATTCCAAAACCTTATTGTAAAAGTTTCAATATTCCAATTTTATCTGTACCCTTAGTCCGTTCATAACTTTCTAAGATTGAAATCTTGTTTAGCTTTTTGCTGTTTATTTCATATTCTTTAAATTCTTAAGCTTGATTAAATTTTTATTTCATTCAGGATTGAAGGCAGACTCACCCAGCATTTTCAGACTTGTCTGTCTGAAGGCCTCTAACAGCTCTAAAATTGTTTCCTTATTACATAATAAGGCAACTATTGTATTTGTGTAGGTGCCTTCACCATTCAAATATAAAATGTAATTCTCCACTACTCTGGTGGCAGTATTGTGACTATTCAATGGAATATTACCTGGAGAGCAAAGGAATCAACTTCAGATCCATGTTGGTCCAGTCATATATAGCTGACAAAACCAAAGAAAGGCAGGTAAAGAAAAGTGTAATGCAAATCCATAATATTATGGCTGTGAACATCATAGGGCCTGGGTTTTGCCTATCTCTCTCTCTCTCTCTCTCCTCTCTCTCTCTCTCTCTCTCTCTCTCTCTCTCTCTCTCTCTCTCTCGTCTCTGTTAGGACACACACAATTTTCTTCAACTGAAGATTAAGACACATAGCCATCTTTAGAAAATGAGACACTGGTGGACTACAATTAAATTCTTCCTCCTCTAGTTACGCAGACAAAATACTAATGCCACTACATGCTAACAGCTTCCAATGTTCACCATGCAACATACTTTTATTGTACTACCCCTCTGAACCCAAAATGTTTTGTAGGATGACTCACGGAACAGCATTTATTTTAATAGTAACATTACTGCTTACAAATGCTCTCTTTTTCTCATTCATTTAAAGGAGCCAAAACCTTTTCTGTCATGTCATGTTTCAGGCTGATGGGAACAGCTTTCTGCTCTGCTTATCTCCAGACAGGTGCCAACATGTATATGTTAAGCAAAGGTTGCAGGGATATTTTGTAAAGGGTTCCAAAGTAATGCCTATTTAAATGTTCCAGCCACTCTGCTAGAGATTACATCTGACAAGTGTATTCACATGAGTGGTACCACCTGGAGAATTTTTTTCACAGGCAAAAAATGACATTTTTTTCTCACCCTTAATATTCAAGCAGCAGCTATTATTCAAGTATTACAAAGATACCTTTAAGGCTCATATGCCTAGACCACTTTTAAAATCTCCACATTGCTACTACGTGGGAAAGAAAGTTTCACTGTCAATCATGCTCTCATCTGTAGCACAAAAAGGCTTTGTAGGTGTTCTTTGTCATTTTCATTTCTATTTCCTGATCTAAAAGCAGCTAAAGCTAAATAATTTTAAGGAAGTGTAGAATTGAAAATGTATATTATAATAAAGTCAGAAAATGCTGAAAAAGTCTTATTTGTTGTTTATTTTTAAAATGTGCATGCTGCTAATTCCCATTTGAAAGACAAAGCTAATTAACAGTGTCAGTCGGTCAACCATGCATATCAACATTTCTAAAGGATAAAGTAAAACATTTTAATAGTTTGTACTGCTTCTTTCTTCTGTTTTTGTTTGGAAAAGTCAATATAATCTGTAATACTGATACAAAACTTAGATCCAACTAGCCTGTTCTTTTTGGATGCTATGGACAAACTGATTTTAAAAGGTTATGTTCTTTCATGAAACTTCTTCTAATGCAAACAAATATGGACCACAAAGTATCTTGACTACTGTATAGCAATTCTTCTGCAAACAATTAATCTTCTCTTGAACAAGAGGACCCTAGCTGCAGTGCCGTTCTTATGACAGGCCAAAACATCAGGAAGCTACCTGTTTTCACAGAATTGCTGGCAAGTGAGCAGGACTAGCTCAATAGAACAGTTCTGCATGTTCTCAGTGTCACATAATCTGATGCATATTTCCTTGGTAAACGGAATTTCTGTTTAACCAACATGAGTAATATTTATTCTTAAAAGGGAGAGATTTAATCTTCAGAAAACATCAAAGCTGATGTTGTCACATACCCTCTCTTTTGTAGAAGTCCTTTTAGTATTCTTCTTCCTTTATTCAAAATTAAAATGTAATTCCATTAGTTCAGGAATATCTCTAAAGGCGCTATTGATTTTGCTGCCACTGCCAAACCCTTTTCTCGTTCAGAAACCCACACTCTCTCTTTTCCTCTAAGGCAGTGTTTCTTAAAGTCCCCCAAGAGGGGTCCGCAAAATCAAAACTATTTGCCAGATATTGAAGATATTTGCACAAATTTAAAACAATGTCACTCTTAATATTTTGTTAAAAATATAGGTTTTTTATGAATAAATATTTTATCTTAATATCTAATGGGTTTAATATTGTTATTTTTACATGATTCAATAAATAAAGATTCTACAAATTCATCAATTTTAATTTTTAAAATGCTAAATATCGATAAATATAACCCATACAAAGGAAAGCTCTTTTGGGGTTCTCCATAATTATTAAAAGTGGGAAGGGGTCCTTTGAGCAAAAAGTTTCAGAAACACTGCTCTAAGGTAACCTGGTGAATGGGTCCAGGTTACCTGAGGAACCGCCTCACCCCCGTTACATCAACCCGTCCCACCCGGTCAGGCAGAGAGGGCAGGTTACGAACCCTGTCCATGAAGGATTGCCAATTGGCAGGATCCAGGAAGAGGGCCTTCTCTGCCGTAGCACCCGCCCTTTGGAACAACTTACCCCCGGAGGTAAGACAGGCCCCCACTCCCCCAGCCTTCTGGAAGGGGATGAAGACATGGTTATGCCACCTCACTTGGGACGGGAGGGGGGATAGTCATTCATGGGGGCGGCTGGCGCCGTGATTGTGCCAAAATAACAGAATATGCCCATCTTGAATTTTATATTTTTGTATTTTTGGATTAGTATCTGTTTTATGTGTGTTTTATTGTAGTGTTTTAATAATTGTTATTTTATTGTTGTAAGCCGCCCAGAGTCATTCTGTATGAGATGGGCGGCTGAAAAATTTGATAAATAAATAGATAAGCATAGGGAAGATGCAGAACAATACAGTCACTCTATTAATGTTTGAAAAAAGAATCAAATGAATTTCTATCAAATAACTTTAAATCGATTGTAAACAAATTTCCTTAATCTTATAACTAATTCCCTTAACATTATAACTTATCTATAGGCTATCAATCCTTGCTTTCCATGGCACGAAATGTATATATTCATAAAGTCAATCTGACAGATGAAAGTTTTTTTAGGGCTAGACCAGTGCTTTCCAAAGTGCCGCCGTTGGCAACACATCAATGGCGGTTGCGGTGCAGGCACATGCATGGCGGCGGTGCAGGGGGCATGCGGCGGGGGGCATGCATGGCGGCGGCCTCGCTAAAACACGGAAGCGCTGATGGCGCGCCGCTGCCGCCGCCATGCACACTGCCATCACGCGCGCCCCCATGCCGCCGCTTCGCAACACACTAAACTGTGTGCTGCGACACACTAAAGTGTCGTGACACAGTTTGGAAAGCTATGGGCTAGACTCTAAGCTTTCCTCAGATCCATCTTTCCAACTGCATCTGCAAATTCCCTCTCTCCCAGTTTTCCTCTCCCTCTGGAATATAAACTGAAGGAAGTGCCCTGTGTTTTACCTTGGTAAAATTTCCAGTGTTATTCACATCTAAAGGAGGATATAAGTAATGTTGTACTATATGCTACTTATGTCTTTGTGGAGCACCGGAAATGAAAATTTTATGTTATGTACTTCACTACTCCATCCAATGAATGAATGAATGAATGAATGAATGAATGAATGAATGGAGAGCCAGTTTGGTCTAGTGGTTAAGGCTCCGGGCTAGAAGGAGACTGTGAATTCTAGTCCTGCCTTAGGCATGAAAGCCAGCTGGGTGACCTTGGGCCAGTCACTCTCTCTCAGCCCAACTCACCTCACAGGGGTGTTGTTGTGGGGAAAATAGGAGGAGGAAGGAGTATTAGGTATGTTCGCCACTTTATAAAAAAAAAACAATAAAAGCAGGATAGAAAATAAATAAGTAAGTAAGTAAGTAAGTAAGCAAGCATGTATATATATACAATTTCCTTGAATAGTTGGACAACCATATAGAACTACCAGTATCTTGTTTCAGGACATTTTATTAGTTTCTATTTCTATTTCTACCCACCAGCTTTGGGATTTTCTGGTACAGTAATCTTCCAACCAGAGATTTTTTTTCCAGCTTCACATTCTCCCTATAATAATCTGTTGGAAGCTACAGATTGGCCACTGGTTGGCTGATACTAGAACCAAAATTGGGCAGAGCTAAAAGGAAGATACAGCCATTCATTTTTTTAAAATATATTCTTTTTTTACTTTTTATGAATCCCTCTTCTCACCCATCCTCCCACAAACCCCAATACCCCAAGTTACTAAAGAAGAGAACAATCACCATTATTAGACAACTTAATTGACAGAATACATTTTGACTCAATTCTATTGACTTCATGGATGATGATGATGATGATGATGATATTATTATTATTATTATTATTATTATTATTATTATTATTATTATTAATTTTCCCAGTTTAGCCTACAGCCGCTGAAGTTTTGTGGAAGTCTCCTAAAGAAATCTGGCTCTGCTTAGTTTTTCAAGATCAACCATGTGCCATCCAGCTGGGCTGATAAGATGCAGAGCATTTTAAAATTAGGTTGAGGGCTCATTGTAGCAATTGATTTGCAAGTTGCCCCCACCTACTACAAACCCCTCAAGATAATTAAAAGCAACCTTTTAAAAATAAGAATGTGCCAACATTTCATCATCTCATACTGTATAGTGTGCTAGAAAAACGCAGATACATTTTATTCCTTAATTACTTAATTCCACAGAACTATAGAAATTTACATCAGTTGGCTGTAGTCCATTCCAGTACACTTTGAGAAATAAACAAAGGGTAGATTTTATCACAAAGGAATTTGTTTTTCCTTAATAAGTATTGAACACTTAATATAAAAACAATATTCATTCTATGATAATTTAAAATTATTTAATACATTTTTAAATTAGATTTAAAACTGATATACAGTCTTAAAACATTGTATGCATTGCTGAAATTGTTTCTAAATTTTGTTGTTCAGTCGTTTAGTCATGTCTGACTCTTCGTGACCTCATGGACCATAGCATGCCAGGCCTTTCTGTCCTCCACTGTCTCCCGGAGTTTACTCAAATTCATGTTCATTACATCGGTGATGCTATCTAACCATCTCATCCTCTGCCGTCCCCTTCTCCTTTTGCCTTCAGTCTTTCCCAGCATCAGGGTCTTTTCAAGTGAGTCCTCTCTTCTCATTAGGTGGCCAAAGTATTTGAGCTTCTGCTTCAGTATCTGTCCTTCCAATGAGCAGTCAGGGTTGATTTCCTTTAGGATTGACTGATTTGACTTCCTTGCAGTCCAAGGGACTCTTGAGTCTTCTCCAGCACCACAGTTCGAAAGCATCAATTCTTTGGCACTCAGCCTTCCTTATGGTCCAACTATCACAGCCATACATTACTACTGGGAAAACCATAGCTTTAACTATACGGACCTTTGTCGGCAAGGTGATGTCTCTGCTTTTTAATATAGTCACAGGCAAAAAGTAAAATGGCAGAAACTGTTGCTCAGCACTTTCCATTGATAACAGCTTAAGTGATATACTAATAAAGGGGAATTGCCAGAAGTCATCTTGAAGCAAATCACCAGATTGACTTAATTTTAAAATAAAATGAGAGCTGTTTACATTTACCTGAGCAGCACCTGGCTGATCTTATCTGGACTGTGCAGGGTTGGCCCTGGTAAATTCTTGAGTGGGAGACAATCAGATATTACTAAGAGCTGTGGGCTAGATTACAAAATTGAAAAATAGAAGAAGACACTGGCAAACCATATCCATATTCTTTTTGCCAGGAATATCTCTATACTCAGGATTTCAGCTTGACTCATAGGAGGCTGTACATTTACATAATTCATCTGAGGAAAAATCTTTAAAATTACTCTTCTAATTTAACTGGGAATTGTTGTATGAGTTTTGTAATTGTTATTCAGTGTTTCCTTTTGAGATAAATAGGAATAGCAGGTGTCAGACTTACTTGAGGGAGATTTTTATTTTACCTTCTTTATAGCTGTGATAAAAACAAATTGATTAAAAGAGAACTATTATTTATAACAGCACACCATATGAACTACAGAAGGTCAAAAGTTCTTTATTTAAGTTGTGAAATTCTACCATAAAATAAAAATATAAATCTTTCCACCAGATGGCAGAAAAGAGACAGCAGAAAAATTAGCAAAACTACACAGTATATCAGACAGCCCTACAACCACAATTGTGGGAAACAGTTTCAAAATCAATGTGTCCTTCAAAGAATATATTGTTTAATATAATCCTTAAATTGACATGCTCTTTTAAAACATTTTTAACTTGTCTATACACGCATTAAACATTAAATCATTAAAATATCAGAGGCCAGCAGAAGATATATCATTAGTAGATTTCATAATCTCCAATTTGAGTAATTTGAAACAGATTTCAGAATTTCCATTGTTTAAGAATAGCAAATAAATAGCTGACTTGTACAATTTTTTCTCTTAACTTCAATGTATGTAATTTATGAAATATAATAAACAATGAATATAAACTGGTAATATTTCAGCAGAACTGGGTGCAGTTCTGTTGAACAACTCAAGTATTCATGTTACGTTCCTTAATCTACTTATATATGCATATTAATAAATTCTATGACTCATCGGATATAATACATTTTGTTTCTGCTGCCATGCAGCCACCATTTTGTACATGGATCCCAGCTGGCTAATCTCATGGTTCTAATAAGAAACAAATAATGAAAACCACAAATCTCTCTACCTATGTCATATATTTCTGTTATTTTTATCATGTTTGAATTACCACCAGAAACTTGGTGATAACATGAATTAATCTCAGAGCAGAGAAATAAAGTCACTGGTGCTAGAAGGTATAGAATTACTTACAATAAATTAATAAGATGTTTGTATGTTAAGAAATATTAAGTCAAAATTATAACACATGCCAAGTTGTTAATTTTAAACAATATAAAAATATTAGACAATACAGAATACTTTTACACAATAACTGTTTCTATAAACTGTAGCTGAGTTTATAGAACACATGCTAGAATATACTTTGTGGCTCAGTGTGTTATGAGAACACAGAAAATGTGATTAGCTTATGGTTCCATATCTGCACATGTAAACTGGGTTAATTCAGTACAACACAATTAAACCAACCATGGATTAACATGTTGTATGAATACAGCCTAATAGGTGGACGGTGCACACCGGTATCATTGTCCACACAGACACTTCCCTCTTACCTAATTGAGTATCCAGCTGACATATTACTTTCTTTGTTTTGTTCTTATACAGTGATAATGAAGATTTGGCTTCCCAATTACCTGCCTTCTTTTTTTTTCTAAAAGTGTCTGGCCACAAAGAACAGAGCTAAACTCTTAATAAGTAAATATAGTAGGCAGTAGAAAGGGGAAGAGGGGCGCGGTGGCTCAGCGGGTAAGATGCCAGGCTTGTTGATCGGAAGTTCGAATCCCTAGCCCCGCGTGACGGAGTGAGCTCCCGCACTAGCCCCAGCTCTTGCCAACCTAGCAATTTGAAAGCATGCAAATGCAAGTAGATTAATAGGTACCACTTCGGTGGGTAGGTAACAGCGTTCCACGTGAGTCATGCTGGCCACATGACCGTGGAAGCGTCTTCGGACAATGCTGGCTCTTCGGCTAACAAACGGAGATGAGCACCGGCCCCTAGAGTTGGACACGACTGCACAAATGTGCGGGGGGAACCTTTACCTTTAGAAAGGGCAAGGTGATTTGGGACAGGAGATGAGAAAGTACAGGTAGTCCTCGAGTTACGACCATTCGTTCAGCAACCATTCAAAGTTACGGGGGCGCTGAATGGTACTTTCGCCTGATCCCTGAAGTTACAGCCACTGCAGCGCCCCTGCGGTCACATGATCAAAATTCAGGTGCTTGGCAGCCCACCTAGTTATGACTGCAGGGATGCTTCAATTCCCCCCCACCCACTTGCCTATCTCGCCCCCGTCTCTGCCCTTTTGGTGTGGTGGCACTAGGGCTGAAGTAGAGGGCCAGGGCATTCAGCAGTCTCAGCTGGCCACCATGGCCCCCAGGCCTCTACTTCAGCCTCAGTGCCACTGCCAAGTGTCGCCTCAAGCCCTGCATTGCAGCCAGTCACCCCAGCACCACAGCCACCACCGCCACCCTGCACTCCACAGGCCCTGCTGCTCCCAGCTGATCTTCGCTATCTTCCTCCTGCTGGTGAGGCGCGCCCAGCCTGGCCCTATGTGAGGCAGCTGCTGGCCACGCCAGGCCTTTATCCTGAGGCCACTTGCACCATTCTCCAAATAGCACGCACCCTGCGCACTCCTTCCTGGGCCTTCCTACACTTGCATGCACTCTGTGCCCTCCTTGCCCGGCCTTCCTGCACTCACATGCACCAACTCACATGTAGCCTGTGCCGGGCCTCCCTCACCCTCCTGCAGCACCTCACACTCCTTACCTGGGACTCCCGCCACTTCCCACTTAACGACCCACGTGACTTGGCTTACGACAACAACCGGGATTGCCATTGCTTAGCAATGCAGTCATATGACATTGCACTTTACGACCGCATTGCTTAGCAACGGCAATCCTGGTCCCAATTGCCATCGTAACTCAAGGACTGCCTGTATGGAGGTTCTATATGTACTTATGAGTCAGATAAGGAATGATCCTGAATGAGAAATTGGTGACTGTGTACATGGGGAGAAAGCAATTTTGGGAGAACAACCCTGAATAAGAGACAATTACAGGACCAAAATACTGGGCTTGAATTGTGGGATTTTGTATCTATTTATTGCCTTATATCCATGTTCTCTTGAGCAACTTATCTTTTATATATTTAATAATTTGCATTTTTATGAAATAGAAGTGTGTGACCAGGTGCACTTACTACAGCATCTCCAACTACAGTCATTTTCAGACAGCACACATACTATTTTTCAAAGCCCCAAAGTGCCTACCAGGGTGGGGGTTGGGGGAGGAGGCAGGAGGCCGGAGAACCCTGGTGAATAGACATTATTAGCCTTTATGTTTTAAAAACAGATTTAGAAATAAGTGGAAATAAAAGCATGTATTTCAGGTTCTTACATATTTGTGTTTTTTGAGTATGTGTGTACTGTCTTACAATTCAGTTCTAAGCATACTTATTGAGAAGTCACATGTATGCATAGGATTAAAACCTCTAACTTTTCCCAAAATTACTTAGTCTAAGATTTTTAATATTATTCTTATGATTCTGAACATTTGAGACTAGCAGTAATCAAATATGTTAATTAAGCCTCACTAGAATTCCAGTTTCAGAAAACAGCTTTGATGCCATTTGTACTATGGCTATCAGTCAGAGATGATGACCATACTACAGCACATCTCAGCTGACAGGAAAAATCTAAGTGCTTCATTTGATTTTACTTCTAATCCAAGATCTACAACTTTTGACTGGACTTCATAGTCAACCATGCTGTAGTAGCTATTGATGTTCAGCTGCAATGTTTCCTGCTCCATAAATCTAATATGCCCTTTTGTACCTGTTGCCTAGTAAACTGATTTTACTGAGGAGGCAAAGCAGATGGTGCGTGTTTGTTGCAACACCTCTGCTCCATGCAGTGACATACTATAGCCTGCCACTGTTATAAAAGACAGACATTCTGTGTCCCTCTGTTTCTGTGACGTTCAGAAAACTTCCCTTATGTCACCATAATTAAATATATGACTGTCAGCATATCACAATATTTGTAGAAACCATACAATTCAAGATATTATGTCATCTTTTCTTCTTTCTATAAAAATATCTCCATCTTCAAATTCATCTCTGTTGAGAAAAAAATAAAAACAAATGAAAACATTTGTGGGAACCTGTGCAGAGAGTGATTTGGAGGGAAAATAGGAATGAAAGAATGACTCTTGAGAATTGGTATGCAGGAAATGGAAAACATGTTTGTTACAAATTCAGAACAAAATCAGTGTGTTTGGAATTTGCTGAATTCTGATATAACACAAAGTGAAATGGTTTGAGTATGCCCCAATCTCTTATTTCTCACTCCAGGGCCACAAAAGTAGGTGGAATGGTAGTTAATGCTGACTGCTACCTACCACTCCCCCTACATAAAAAATAGCCAAGGTAATAATCTCTTTTAAAATGTGTTCGCATTGCTTGCTTTGGGATTTTTTAAAAATGTGCTGATAACTCTTGCGTGAATAACATCATTAATATTACAACAGAAAAAAGGCTACACTACTGCCCCAACCTCTGTAAACCAGTAAAAACTGCAATGAAATGGATGTTCACAGAACATGCAAAGCGTGCATACATGCACCAAGTTCAACAAATCACTTGAACAAAAAATAGCAGTGATCTTTGTTTTTACAACTAACAACTCCAGCAGTATTAGCAGCTGGTTGGTCAGTCAGTTCAAGCAACCCTGATCCTCTCTATTCAGCATTGGAGCAAAATCTATTACGATTCTTCACCCCTTCAGTTAAGTAGCTTTTGCTATCAGAGGAGTTTCAAACTTGTAGCCCATGGGCAGCATATAGCCTCCAAGTCATTTTCTGCAGCCCACAAAACCCCAAATTTATCTACCAGGTATGGGTTGATACGCAGGGCCTGCAGAGCTTGACAGGTTGCGCTCCATACAGCACTAGGTAACAGTGAGGATCATCCTGCTGCTGCAATGTTCCTTTGCCCTTCCTATGCTCCGAACACTGCACTGCTATGGGACCCTGAACTACCCTAGAGGATTCATTCAGCTGCAGTATGTGGGTGGGAAGCAGCAGTGCCAGTAAGGGAGACAGGCAGGATGCACATGGCCACAGCCAAGAGGCAGTGAGACTATGGGTTCTCGGATCAGGAGTTAATATTTTTATTGATTATTGGTATTACTTATGTTTTTTATTGAATTTTAAATTGTTTTATTGTGAACCGCCCAGGGTCCCTCCTTGTGGGGGAGATGGGCGGTGATATAAATGTGAGTTTATATATATATAAGGAGACCACCTCAGGACAGACACAAGTGCACAACCCATGAGTTTCCATGTTTAAGAATGGCCGTCATATCTTTCCTGTCTTGGAGCCACAGAGGCGGTTAGTTAGGTAGGCAGGAACAAACTCTCAGACTGGATAAAAGTCCTTTCTTCCTTGTATTAGCTGTTCTTCCCCTCCTAAAAAACACCACATCACTTCAAGGCCAACCTCTTCAGGAAGAGTACAGAGGAGGAAGGGAACAGTGTCGCAATGAGATGATGACCACAATTTCTGAATAAGAGCCTGTAAGGATGTTTCTGAGCTGCTACATGATGTATCACTTGCTTTGTACACTAGACATATAGTTAAAACCATTATACATCCATGAGGACCAAATCACAAGCAGTTCACTTCTTTTTTAGCAAATATGGACAATGAGAGTGGCAAACTCCTGCAACAAATCGAAGTTAAATAACTATCAGGGAAATGCCATGAAGCATTTTTTTTTTTGCCCTTATAGCTCAGCTTCCTGATTCTACTTTTATCTGTAATCAAACTGGAGAGCCAGTTTGGTCTAGTGGTTAAGGTGCTGGGCTAGAAACCAGGAGTCTGTGAGTTCTAGTCCCGCCTTAGGCATGAAAGCCGGCTGGGTGACCTTGGGCCAGTCACTCTCTCTCAGCCCAACTCACCTCACAGGGTTGTTGTTGTGGCGAAAATAGGAGGAGGAAGGAGTATTACAGTAGGTATGTTCCCCACCTTGAGTTATTTATAAAAATAATAAAGGCGGGATAAAAATTAAATAAATAAATAAATCTTGCTTTTCTAACTGATGCAACTGATCATCTGAGTGCATTGAACTTGAAACTTGGTTAGAAAACAGATGTATGTTTTATGGCATATTGTGATACTCTTCATTTTTGACTCGCTGGAGACTTTTCTATCGATGTATGAAAAGCCTTCAGTGTTGTGACCCTTGGGCCAATAAATAAAATAACCCTATCACAACCTACAAAATGAAAGGTCAACTGCAGCATTCAAAACAGTCAAGAACATTCTAAACAATGATACCTAAAATGGGCAATTTTGTTCCAAGCACAGAACAAAACAGGGTGAGGCCCCGTTTTGAGCTCATACATTCAAAACAGCCGTTTCAAGCTCAGGACCCTTTGAGGTTAGGGTATTTCACACCCTCCTCATCTGGAGGTTAGGATCTGGGCCTACATGGAAAGGTTAAGAGTGAATTTGCAGTTAGTCACTGAAGAAGAATGAGATCAGGCTGAGAATGGCAAAGGGTCAAGCCTAGGTGGTACCACAAAAAGGTGTGCTGACTCTTCTTCATGTGACTGTTGTGCTTTAAACATTATAATTTGAATTTATGTTGTTTATTGCCATTTCTATTATGTTCTTATGTTTTATATTGCTAAGTGCTTGGAGACTTGTGTGATTACAGCAGTGCCAAATTAATAATTTAATCAGCCAGGTTCATTTGCAGAAATGTTTCATTTTTCTTTCAGAAGAGTCAGCCTACAACTACTAGAGCAGAGCTTTCCAAACTGTGTGTCGTGACACAAAAGTGTGTCGCCACACACAGCGTGGTGTGTCGCCACACCACCCGGAAGCGGCGGCGTGTGCACGGCGGCGGCGCGGTATCAGTGTTTCCGCGTTTTAGCGGAGGCTGCTGCCGTCGCCGTGCACGCCGCCGCACGCCCCCCCGCGCCGCCGCCATGCGCGGGGGCCCCCGCGCCGCTGCCGCCGCTGGTGTGTCGCCAGTGGCGGCACTTTGGAAAGCCCTATACTAGAGAATAAAGGCCATCAGTGTTATTGTTTATACACTTCTGTCAAAAATTGAGGTTAAGAACGAGTGTGTGCTTTTCCTATTAAACCAAAGGGAATCTTCCAAAGATCCCAATCCAATTACAAGATTTCTCTTAGCTGGTAAGCCCATGAGGAAAAACTTTCATTTGGTCATTTTGGAACCCTTGTAGGAAAACAATGTAGTCCTGAAGTATTATCATTTTCTTTAGGTCACTAAATTTAATGTAGCATTAGAATAACTGTATTCTTTGGTCTCAAGGAGTCTCTATTTGTTAAGCAAATCCAAAACAATTCAGAATCTTCCTAAGAGTTGCCACCCAGGATGCACTGTTTCTTTGTTTTGATTTCTCCTAACCATAGTCCCAGAAAATGAGTTTAGTCGTGTCTGAATCCCTAATAACTTCTCTTTGGGAAGCAATTGTCCTTTTCTTGTTGCAAAGTTTATGTAGAACTCTGCACATTAACTTGCTCCAATAACTTGACCTGGTATCCTAAATTCGTAGCTAACAGTATGCCTACTTAGCTCTTCCAGTTTTCCAGAGAATACCACCATTAAGAATTCTTGAAGTCCATATATATGAAGGGCCCCTTCCTTTAGGGAAGGCTGTTTAAAGTGCTGTCTGTACATCCTTTTAATTCTCTACGAACATCCCCAAAGTGAGCCTTTTTTGGTTCTTCTGTAATTGTAAACCATTCATCATCATCATCATCATCATCATCATCATCATTTTTATTAAGTTTGAAAAGAAAGATAAAAGCTACAAAAAAACTACAAAAAAAGAGAAGAAAAACTCAAAAGTTGTGAAAACTCAAAAGAATTTTTTTTCAACATTACAAAAAGATGTGACTTCCGACTTTTAACAGCAAGGATATACAAACATTTTCCATAATCAATCTCTTACTCTATATTAAACCAAAATCACATTATTTCTATAAATCATTCCCCTTTAGCACATTATAAAAATCACTAAGTACAGTTACTCCCTCCCGTTATATTAAAATAAAGGGGGAAAATCATATAAACCTCCTAAACAAATTCCCAACTCCCCCAAAAATAACTTATTTAATTATTCCCTTCCTACTACTATTCTATACATTTCTGTCTACTATAATAAAAATCAAACTAAAAAGCACATAAATTGTCAGCCATTATACTAAATAATACAACAGCTTTAATAATCTTAATCTTAATAAACCCAAAAAAGTAATTCGAAACAATGACCTTAAATCAAATTCTTAAAACCATCCAAATAAACATTTTATACCCTAAAAATCTTAATCCATATCCTTAAAAACAAATAACATCAGTCAAACCCTAAAAGCGATCCAGATAAACATTCTTTAACCCTTATCCCAGTTCAAAATAAACCAAAGCATTTACATATCCCCACAACGCGCACAGAGTTTTTCTCTTAAAAAAATCAAATAACCCAACTGCCACCCTCAAAAATTCCAACTTCTCTTCAGAAAACCTCCCATACATAATGACCCCTTCTTTTTCATGGCATTTCACCAAAAAGTCAGTTTTAATTATTGCTTGCAGATCCCTCTCTGTTAAATTTCTCCAACTCCACTATCCAATCTTCATTCAGCATCTCAACAGAAATCCCAATCTCATTCTTAGAAGAAACATTTCTATCACTGTTGAATCCCTCAATTTCATCCACTACATCCCCAACCAGACGAGACATTTTAGAGCTCATATTTTCCACAATGTCCTGAATGTCTTGTATAAAAACTTGATAGGAGTCAGAAAAGATCTGTTTAAAATCTTGATGGAAGTCAGAAAAAATCTGTTTAAAATCCTCCATGTCTCATGCAGTAGATTATGGCACCCCCTAGGAGTTTAACCAGCGAAAGTTGAAGACATGGAAAAGTTCCAAAGTATGTTTACACAAAGTAAAAGTGAGATAAGCAGACAGTTCCCAAGGGAAAGTAGAAGCAGAAAGCGGAAGGTTTAAATCAGCCGAATCAATGTGTAGGAAAATGCTAATATCTTCAAATTTAATACAAAAATAATAACAGGAAGACAATTGTTTACTCTCAATCCTCCTTTATATTTGGAAGGAAAACGAATTCCAAAACTTAAAAAAAAAAAGTTTTGAAAAATAATCCCAAAAATAACGATAAGCACCAAGAGAGCCAGCTTCTCCTTGCTGTAGAAAGCCTCTCTTAGGGTACGCATACTTAAAAATATATATAAATTTGGTGATTTAGAAATGGGGTGGCCGGTCTTAGTGTCTCTTTAAGGCTACAGCGCGGCTTGGAAAATGATGATGTCCCAGCCTCCAAGCTAGCTCTTACCAGTCGAATGCGAAACGCAAGCAGCCGTCCGGAGGACAGACGGGGGTGATTCCTGGTGTTTTTCTTTATCCAGAGAAAACCTTTATTCAGGAAAACCTGCCTGAGACCGAAAAAAATTGCCGCATTGTCAGTTCCGCCCGCTAAGCCCGCGGGCACAGCTTTTCAGTCCGCCATGTCCCCACCAGAAGTCCAATTGTAAACCATTCTTGATCAATTTTTATCACCAAGCCTAACAGCATCTCCACCACAGCTCCCTATTTTCACTAGCAAAAAAGCTTCACTTGGTCAACAACATAATGCAATCCAATTCCACAATTTCCCTGGCATGCCCTTCATTTCATAATCAATAAATGGTATTTCTCTTCTTTTCTCTTAGGATACATAGAATTAGTGTCCTGACTCGTGCTACAGGACGGGCATACTAGCAATTTTTTTCTGTAAAGTGAATGACCACTTCTTTATGCTTTTGTATGTTGCATAAGGTGCTAAGGTGGGTAGTCAAACGACACCTGGAATTACAGGTAAGCATGGTCTCGGAGAACAAAATGAAGCAGGACACAGGCTGATAGAATTTTGCCAAGACAACTCACTGTGCATAACAAACACTCTCTTCCAGCAACCTAAAAAACGACTTTATACATGGACTTCACCAGACAGTCAACACTGAAATCAGATTGACTACATCCTTTGCAGCCAAAGGTGGCGGACATCTATACAGTCGGTAAAAACAAGACCTGGAGCTGACTGTAGTTCAGATCACGAACTTCTTATTGCACAACTTAGAATCAGACTAAAGAGAATAGGGAAGACCCACAGATCAGTTAGATATGAGCTCACTAATTTTCCTAATGAATATGCATTGGAGGTGAAGTATAGATTTGAGGGACTAGATTTAGTAGATAGGGTCCCGGAAGAACTATTGACAGAAGTTTGCAACATTGTTCAGGAGGCGGCAACAAAAAACGTCCCAAAGAAAAAGAAAACCAAGAAGGCAAGATGGCTGTCTGCTGAGACACTGGAAGTAGCCCAAGAAAGAAGGAAAGCAAAAGGCAACAGTGATAGGGGGAGATGTGCCCAATTAAATGCAAAATTCCAGAGGTTAGCCAGAAGAGATAAGGAATTATTTTTAAACAAGCAATGCACAGAAGACAAGAGACCTCTTCCAGAAAATCATAAACATCAGAGGTAAATTCCAGGCAAAAATGGGTATGATCAAAAACAAAGATTGCAAGGACCTAACAGAAGCAGAAGCGATCAGGAAAAGGTGGCAATATACGGAAGATCTGCATAGGAAGGATAATAATATCGGGGATATATTTGATGATGTGGTCAGTGAGTTAGAGCCAGACATCCTGAAGAGTGAGGTTGAATGGGCCTTAAGAAGCATTGCTAATAAGGCAGCAGGAGACGACGGTATCCCAGCTGAACTGTTTAAAATCTTGTAAGATGATGCTGTCAAGGTGATGCATGCCATATGCCAGCAAATTTGGAAAACACAAGAATGGACATCAGATTGGAAAAAAATCAACTTATATCCCCATACCAAAAAAGGGAAACACTGTTCGATAGTTTGAACACTTATTTCACATGCCAGGAAGGCAATTCTCAAGATCTTGAAAGGTAGACTCCAGCAATTCATGGAGTGAGAATTGCCAGATGTAGAAGCTGGGTTTAGAAAAGGTGGAGGAACTAGAGACCAAATTGCCAATATCCGCTGGATAACGGAGAAAGCCAAGGAGTTTCAGAAAAACATCTATTTCTGTTTTATTGACTATTCTAAAGCATTTGACTGTGTGGATGATAACAAATTGTGGCAAGTTCTTGGTGGTATGGGGATACCAAGTCATCTTGTCTGCCTCCTGAGGAATCTGTATAACGACCAAGTAGCAAGGGTTAGAACAGACCATGGAACAACGGACTGGTTTAAGATTGGGAAAGGAGTATGGCAGGGCTGTATACTCTCACCCTACCTATTCAACCTGTACGCAGAACCCATCATGTGACGTGCTGGGCTTGATGAATCCAAGGCTGGAGCTAAAATCGCTGGAAGAAACATTAACAATAGATATGCAGATGATACCACTTTGATGGCTGAAAGCGAGGAGGAGCTGAGGAGCCTTATGATGAAGGTGAAAGAAGAAAGTGCAAAAGCTGGGTTGCAGTTAAACCACAAAAAAACCAAGATTATGGCAACCAGCTTGATTGATAGCTGGCAAATAGAGGGAGAAAAAGTGGAGACAGTGACAGACTTTGTATTTCTAGGCGCAAAGATTACTGCAGATGCTGACTGCAGCCAGGAAATCAGAAGACGTCTACTTCTTGGGAGGAGAGCAATGACAAATCTCGATAAAATAGTTAAGAGCAAAGACATCACACTGACAACAAAGGTTCACATAGTTAAAGCAATGGTATTCCCTGTAGTAACCTATGGCTGCGAGAGCTGGACCATAAGGAAGGCTGAGCGAAGGAAGATAGATGCTTTTGAACTGTGGTGTTGGAGGAAAATTCTGAGAGTGCCTTGGACTGCAAGAAGATCAAACCAGTCCATACTCCAGGAAATAAAGCCAGACTGCTCACTTGAGGGAATGATATTAAAGGCAAAACTGAAGTACTTTGGCCACATAATGAGAAGACAGGATACCCTGGAGAATATGCTGATGCTAGGGAAAGTGGAAGGCAAAAGGAAGACCAAGGGCAAGATGGATGGATGATATTCTGGAGGTGACAGACTCCACCTTGGGGGAGCTGGGGATGGCGATGGCCGACAGGAAGCTCTGGCGTGGGCTGGTCTATGAAGTCACGAAGAGTCGGAAGCGACTGAACAAATAAACAACAACAAATGTTTCATAAAATGTATCTATGAATTATTCTGAATTTGAATTCTGGTCTGACCTAATATAGCCCACTGCTTCTGAATATATCTGTTGAAATAATAATTCTCTACTGTTTGTGGGTTTGAGTAAGAATTTGTAGGAATTCCTTCTAAAATTAGAAGCAATTTCCCCAAATCACTTAACTATCATTTCACGAATCTACTGTGTGTGTGTGTCATACTTCTGTGAAAAGATCCTTCATTCTAGCATCTGGTTATATACATACAGTATATGTAACAGTACCAAAGACTTAATGGCTAGGATGAGGAATCAAACTAAGTTTGATAAGTGAGGCTGGAAGTAAGAGGATATGGTGGTAAAGCAGAAAAGCTAGAACTGGGAACAGCAACAAAGATAAGTCAAGCCTCTTGCTGTTTGATCTTTCTTTGCAATACTGCAGAGAAGACTGTCTACTTCTTCTAGGGCTTGCATTAAGAAAGCAGTGCTATGCTTCCCTAGCATCTTGTCCACTCTCCTGCAGTACTTTGTTCTTTAGCCTGAGCTAAATATGCTAAGCCACCCCTGTGGAGGGAGTGGCATCAATAAAACACACTTCAAAGACCTTTTTTTAAAAAAACTTCCTTTTATCCACTGTCACTTTGGAGGCAAAGACAGGTCTCAATTTTCTTTTGCTTTTGCACTGACAGCCAAATGGAGCAGCCAGGAACCAATGGGAGGGGAAAAGCTCAGAAAAACAATGGCTTCCCCTGTCAACCCATCCAATGGCTTTCAGTGTTAGCTAGCAAAAAAAAACCTCAGCCAAAACATAATTCCTCCAGCTCAAGAACCTACACAGTACCTATTTTGCAGAGGATGTCTTCAGCAGTACGAGGAAATTATACATGTATAATTCTTATCTCAGTCCTATTATATTTTACCTCCCCTGCTCTCTCTACATCCCCTGCTCCCTATTTTATTTTTATTTTTATTTTATTTTATTATTTTATTTTATTTTCTCACACTGACATTTTACTTTATAAGGAATATTTCAGAACACTGCCAGAAAAACACCACTGAATTTTGGAAATGAGCTTGTCTTCCATTGACATCTGTCAAGTGACCTTATACTTACTTCTTTCAATAAACCTTCCTTCCTCTGTTTAACTAAAGCTCGGGGTTTTATCAGAAATGCAGAGCAGATTGCTTCCTCCCAAGTCAGTCCTTATCTTTGCCATGTTTATTACTTAAAACCTCCAGGAGCATATATAATATTAATGTCTAACACTTCATTTTTATTTTAGCCTTTGTATTTCTTACTGATGGCATCTCTCAGCCCAACTCACCTCACAGGGTTGTTGTTGTGGGGAAAATAGGAGGAGGAAGGAGTACTAGGTATGTTCGCCGCCTTGAGTTATTTATAAAAAATAATAAAGGCGGGATAGAAAATAAATAAATAAATCCGGTTTTAATCAGAAGTCTCAGAAACTGGCTGTAGAACAATATAAAGTTAGATGTTCCCTACTTTTTTATTGCTGAACCAGATGATTCTTTATCTAGCTCTTTGTCTTTGTATTCAGTGATAATAGTGTAAACATAACAGGCCTGAACATAACAGGGTTATAATTAACAAAGTGATCTGCTATATATAATCTGAGAACTAGTCTTCCTTGCTCATTTAATTTCCCTGGTTCATAATGTTCCACATGAGAATTCATTACTTCACCTTGACAGTTTTACTTTTTGTTCAAATAGAATAGAATGGAACAAACTGGGTACAAAACCTATAGAGGCAACAGATGGAGTTACCTCTTCCCTTTAAATTTTACATCTTACAGCTTGAAGGTGCTCCTTGATTTGGCAATACTTCTAGATTCTCAGGCAGCAGGAGCATATGGATGTGTCTTCACCTGCTATAGTAGCCATGGCCTTTCCTGGAGAAGATGGATCTGATCAGATCATTATAATTCATATTCAAAGGACTACAAAAGTATATGAAAAATGACCATTGTTCAAACTACCTTTGTTAGACTACACAGGGCATATTATTCTGGGCCTATCTGATTTGCATTTTATCTAAAGGCCTAAACAAGTTGGGACTTAGGTGCCTTCTGGAACCCATCTTCTGTGATCCTTAAGGTTGAAGTTAATCCTCAACTTTGTATACTTTGATCTTTAGTGCAGGACACCATCCTGAAGATGCTCATTTTTCCTATTATTTGCAGAGGCCCTTAGTTCTTTCCACATTCCTAACCTTATTTCCCTCATTGTGGTTTTTCAAGTGGCTACAGCTACTGGCATTTTTAAAGCACAAAAATAATTGAAGTGAAATATATATTTTAAAAAAAAATCTGTGCTGAATCACCATAAATATCTATTTGCCTTGTTATCTGACATATCCCAATTTCTGTAATTACAGATGTTCATGATAATTACTACCATAAATCTATGTTCACTGATTAGTACAACTTAAATGCAATGCAATGCAAGCATTTTAGTATATGAATGGAAGATGAGTGAGGAAAGCTACAGGAAACAATAGAATGGTCAAGAGTGACATTATAAAGTTGCAGATAAAGGAATTATGTGGAGAATTGGGGTCAACTGGAAAGCTAAAAATGAGAAGTGATAGAAGGTTCTAGGCTGCCACAGAGGATATAGTCAGAAGCTGAATGAGCACTTGAGGAAATTAAGCTGAACAATCCCAGGAGAGACATTTGAAGTCACAGCTACACCACCAGTTCTAACTTCTGAAGAAATCCATAACAATTTTAGGAAAGCCCTCCTCTTTTGTGCACATTTTGTGCACATTACATCATTGACACCTGTAATCACTCCCACTGAAGCTAAGGAAGTCTACATTTGTTCTACCTTAAACTAGTAGAGACTGGAAGCTATACAACAATTACAAATTAGAACTATGTATATCTTTTTTCTCTCTAGTATTCATACCTTTAAAATATGTCAAGTCAAACTACCATCAGCCAAGTGTATTTTTGTTCAGTAGAAATTCTTTCTTATTACATTGTAACCTAAAAACTGGAAGCTAATTCTCAAACTGGAATTCCTAAATAGCTTCTCAGAATCCAAAAAATCTCAGGAGGAAACTTTGAAACACACTAAGAATTATTACAATAAGAAATGCTCTAATTCTTTCCAAGATTTTGTATGCTGTTTTTAGGCCTTGTTGCATTTTTTCTTGGCTTTTAGCTTCTTGTATCTCATATTTTTTCTATTTGTGTTATTTTTAATTTTTTAAAGCAGTACTAGGTATACAATTAACATCAACTTCGGCCATGTTGTTTGAATGCCTGACCATCGTCTTCCAAAGCAGCTACTTTACTCCCAACTTAAGAATGGAAAACGGAACATTGGTGGACAGCAAAAGAGATTCAAAGATATTCTCAAAGCTAATTTAAAAAAAATTAATATCAGCATTGAGAACTGGGAAGCCCTAACTCATGAGCGTTTCAATTGGAGGTCAGCCTTTATTAAAGGCGCTCCGGACTTTGAAGAAGCATGAGTACAGGGCGAAAGGGAGAAACGAGCTAAGAGGAAGGCACGTCAAGGAAACCCTCATCGTGACCGTCTCCCACCCGGAAACCTATGCCCTCATTGTGGGAGGTTGTGCGGATCCAGAATTGGCCTTTACAGCCACTTACGGATCCACTGTTAAGATTTTACCCCTGGAAGACAATCTTACTCAGCTATAAGTGATCGCCAAGAAGAAGAATACAATTAAATATGGCATAAAATAATTACCAATAAATAATTAATTTCTGCCTTTGTAGCTGCCTCTCTTCAAACTCTGGTTGTTAAACTAATGTCCACATTTACTAATCTGCTTTTCTGGCTGTGTTCACATATTATACCAAACTATAGTGGAACCATGGCTTGTTGAATAAGTTAGAATTGGCTGGATTTACAAATCATGCCAAACCATAAACTATTTGTAAGCCATATTAGCTAGGTTCATACAGCATGCTAAATAAGAACAAACTACGTTATGGCTTAATGTGATCTATAAACTCTTCCAATGATTAGATCCTGGGGATAGTACAGTTCTCTTGTCTTTCCATTTCTTTCTCATGTGGCTCACGGGTAGGCTACTTGAGACCCCTAGCTATAAACAGTGTTGCTCTTGGAGCTGCTGGAAAGCTTGTGCTATTTTCCCACCAGCCAGCATACGTGACAAGAATGTACCAGCATCAAGTTTTTTGTTTTGTTTTTTGTTTCTATAAAAACCTCAAATCTAAAAATTATTCTACTTCTGTGGGAAAAAATGTATTCATCTGATTTCATATTTCGCCCAATAGCACAGTCATGCCACATAAATGACAGTGTGGCTGGAAGAATCACATCTCTTCAGAAAGAATCCCTGTTATAAGATTCTATAGTCCGTTGTTCCTGATAGGCTAGGCAATGTTGAAGTGTCACACAAGTCACAACAGCTCTCTTGAGAACTCTGGTTGCCACTGGAGCTACAGATGGCCCAGCTACTGGAATAGCCATCCTGGTGGCATAGGATATATTGCACTTTCCCCTCTATAGTCAGCAAGAGGGATCTAATTTCAAAAAGGGATATCCAATGATAGAATCCCCTTCCTGCCACTTCAGCCACCATTAAAGCAGCTTTTTCTGGCATCAGATTTTCTTTTTTAGAGAACATTTCAAGGTACAGCTAGCAGGTAGGCTTTACAGCAGTCAGTATTGTTCCCTGGAACACAGGGGTATGCCTTGTGGAGTCTGATGTATAAAAATAATAACTCATAACCTGTATACAGCGAACAAATCCTTTCCAAACAACAACAGTGAGGAGGCAAATTAAAAAAGATATGGCAAGAAGAGGACAGAGATGAAGCTACAGATGCTTTTGATCACAAATTTCCTTGGCCTTCTACCACATCCCCAAACTGGTTTAAATAAGCATATATTCCAGAGCTTAGAATAGGAATTTCTGTTGTTCAGTCGTTTAGTCATGTCCGACTCTTTGTGACCTCATGGACCATAGCACGCCAGGCCTTCCTGTCCTCCACTGTCTCCCGGAGTTTACTCAAATTCATGTTCATTACATCGGTGATGCTATCTAACCATCTCATCCTCTGCCGTCCCCTTCTCCTTTTGCCTTCAGTCTTTCCCAGCATCACGGTCTTTTCCAGTGAGTCCTCTCTTTGCATTAGGTGCCCAAAGTATTTGAGCTTCAGCTTCAGTATCTGTCCTTCCAATGAGCAGTCAGGGTTGATTTCCTTTAGGATTGACTGATTTGACCTCCTTGCAATATAATATAATAGGGATGGAGGAATGCAAATATGTCTCTGCCCTGACTTCCATTCTGCCAGTCTGTCACCTGTAGGCCTCTGGATTCTCCAGGGACCCTGGCACTGGAGTCCTCTGTTGCACTGTTCTGCTCAAGTAAGGCATAGAGCAGAGCTTTCCAAACTGTGTGTCGGGACACGTTAGTGTGTCGGCTGCAGTGTCTGGGTGTGTCGCAGCTGCTGCTACCTCCGATCCCTGCCAGGATTCCACGCAGGTCCTAGTGCCTGCCTTGTGCATTGCTGCCTCCAAACCTGCTGTGATTCCACACAGGTCCTAGTGCCTGCCTTGTGCCCTGCTATAAGAGTGTGTCGCGAAATGATGCATGTCTAAAAAGTGTGTCACCAACATGAAAAGTTTGGAAAGCTCTGGCATAGAGACTACAGCTTGACTAAATTTCAAATTCATACTTTTTTATCATATGAACTTTTTTGCCATAGAAACAAAAGCTCAGTCTTTATGTTCTGATTTTCAAATAATGAACTGGAATAACGTTCAACTATGGTTCCTTTTAGTAAAAAGGTATTTAGTAAAAAGGTATAAAAGTATTATATTATTATATTATTCTGTGGCTGATGAAGCTAGAAGTGAAGCTAATTGGAAGTTAAGGAATCAGAGTAAATTGGAAGTTAAGGAATCACAGTAAATTCAAGGTGTGAGTAAAATTATGGAAATAATGATGTCTAATTTTATTCAGACACTTAAACAGAGAGGTAGCCTTCTAGCCATTCTGATTAACATAAATAACCTAAAATATACCTGAGAATGTGAGATTCAAATATAGACTAGACAAATGACAATGTTAACATTTTCAGGTTGAACTGATATGTTGGACATACAAGAAACAGCCCAACCAAAAATTTCTAAACTTAACCAAGAAAACTTTCATCACATGACCACTCCACAACTATACATCTGAATCATCCCACTGTTTTCATTAAAGTTAATGAGAGCAGCTTTGCATAGATATACATAATCCCTGTTCCTTCTTCTCCCCACCTATACTCCCCCAAAATAAAGCATGAAAAATTCTTTAAACTGTTGGTCTGATTTCTAATAAGCATATCTGGAGTCATGGCAAGACATTCTCATAAAAAGAACGTAAAATAATTGAACAGTACACTTATGGCCACTAAGTTATAATGTCATCTGCTTGGGCTATGTATGATGTAGAGTTTAGAACCTGATTGCTTTTGCGTAGTGGAAGGGGGAAGGGACAACATGGTAACTCTGTTAATTCTTTTTCCCCAGCTAAATTTTATCTTACTTTTGAAATACAACCTAAAGAGCTTATTTTGAGATGGCTGAAACAGCTGAGAAATAGTCACTTGCAATTTGGTCCAGTAATATATTATAAATTATTCATTTAGCACCACACTAATAATTATGGAATAAGATACTATATACATTAATCTCTTACCAAAAAAGTCCCATGTACCTATTCTATTTATACCTGAAAAACAGCTGTTTCTTTAGCTGTACTAATCTTCCCCTTTTGGCAGATGTGGCCTCTATTTTTAATAGAAAAACTTTTGTTATCTTCTTATAACTAAAGCCAATACTGAAAAGTGGAATTATGAGGTTATGCTGCTGCAGTCAATCAACATACAGTTCATTTAACACTGCAATGCTACAGTGATATATGGAAACATAACATGACTTCTTGAACCTGAGACTCTTCTTTCAGAAGAGTGCAAAAGAGGAAGATGTGCATTCCCTCTCCCACTACTGAAATTTATGAAAACTTAAAATATAAACTATGCCTACCCTAAACTAATGTTTTGCAGTATAATATAGTATATGGGAGAGCTGAAATAACCTATCCTAATCATACTTGTTTTTGGGTTACAAAGACCAGGAACTCAGAACAAAATAAAGACATGGCTGATATTGACTATTTCATGTAAAATATTACTGCATACAATTCATCTACTCTTATTATTTGGATCTTCCTACCAAGAAGCAAGGAATGATGACAAGACAGTGCCCAAGCTTTATTGTTTCCCAAATAAACTGGAGATTGTAAACTAAAAACAAAACCTGGTTGCCATTTTGACCTGTAATGAATGCAACATTTAGTGACAATGATTGGAAACGGATAACCATTATGCAAAGTGTCAAGCCTGATTCCTAATTTCTCTTTACATTATAGTATATGCTGCCACCCCACAAGAGAGAGAGAGGGAGGGAGGGAGGGAGGAGTATGGCTTAAGTGCAGGAGCTAAAAACCTTGATTCACCTCTCATTAAAAGTTCTCAGGCAGTTTGGATTCCTTAACTCCTATTTGCAGTAAAAATGTGGTTTAAATTATTATAAAATTAAGCTTTTATGTTTATATCACTAGGGCAGCTGTCAACTAATCATAACAGTTGTGCCATTTTAATATGAGAGTCCTTTTAATGTAATACACAAATAATACAAACAACACCTGCTCTTTACTGTAACTGCCAGTCTTTAGAACTTCCACTTTAATTTCTTTTTTCTTTTCCAAAATTACAGAACAAAATCTGAGCAAACGTTGTGCAAATATTTATACCCTATGGCTGTCAAAAACTTAGCTAATTAAGTCTATGTCAGAAACTGAAATTATGGACAGGTACATCCAAATTTCTAACATTTTTTACCATCCTCATCCTTTCTTCTCAGCAGCAGCCTACCCACACACATACACTTTTCACACAGCATAGTTGATAGAACAGTATGACAGACTTCTGACACTGAACTAAATTTGTCTAGCTGCCACTGGCAACTTATTCATAGCCAGTGTCTCCAGAAGAATGTGCAATTAATAGCTACCAAGCTCTCCTCATTATGTAATTCTGGAGATTTCAATTATTCTTGGGTTTTGTGCTTCTTAGTACAACTCTTTAAAAAATACTTAGTGAAGTACAAATTTTGATCTCTCCTAACAAAGTGAAATTAAATGAAATGTGCAGAAAACACTGAACCAAAAAAGAACTGAATGGATACTTATTGTGGGTAGATTAAAATGTCAGATTGACTTAGGGAAGCTTTTCTCCAAATCTGTTAATTGCTGGCTTATGTTCTACTGATATATAGTACTTCCATAATTCATTTAACCTTCCTTTCTCTACTGCTTTTTACATCCAACTTTCTATTATTCCTGACGTGTCATGCTTTGGAATCCACTGTGATATTGCATGGTTTGCATACTTGATAGTCTGTTTAGCTTTCATTTGTTTTGTTGCCTTGTACATAAAGCAAAAAACACCTATGGACTTTTCCAGGATTCTGGTGCAAGGATTATATAATACCTTATCTAGGCATTGAGTTTGGGGGAAATGAGAAAAGAAATCTGAATTCAGACAAGTTCACTGTGAAAACCATGACAACAATTTGTACTCTTGCTTTATTATTGCATCTGGCATGGTCACTCTTGGAAATTCAATCTATTATCGTTGCTAGGCATCAGTTGCTGTGCAACCTAAAAGGGTATGTTGTGCGCTCAGACTAAGAAGCATTAATAAACCTGTAGGCCTCTGTCTACAGTTCTAAACAGTATGCCCCAAACTTTAAACTGCTTGGTGCATAGTCAGTATACTTCAAAAGGAACAGTAGTGGAATCTAACAAAATGAGGACTGAAAGAGGAATGTGGAAGCTCTGTATCCTCTAAGTAATGCAATTCTATTTCTTTAAATGTTCATGACTTGCTAAGAGTGTACTGTAGGTGTTTTGAACACCTAGGTTCCAAACCTTTAAAAAGTACTATATTGAAACAGAAATTCCAGTACGCCTTGAAACTACATTCACATGCATACATATATAAACACATTCCACATGTTCACATTAGAATTTTTAAAAGTGTTATGCTCTAAAAAGCAACTGTAAAAATTGTCATCTCTTTCCTCCAGTTATTACCAAACTAAACTAGATAAATTTAGCTTATTTTGGATGGGGTGGGAGAAAAAGGATAAAGTGTTGTTTCATATTTTTCAGCAACCAATTCTAATTTCACATTAGAAAGATCAAGTACTTCTGAGATCTCTGGCACATACAGAAGACTTGGTAAAATTAGCTTCTCAGCTGCCTACGATATGCTTAGAAGAAGCAAGAGAAGTTCTGAACATTCCCAATCCAATGTCAAATGTATAAATTATCCTGCTTCTCCTGTGAAGGACAAAATCAGTTTGTCTCTTATTTTGGATTTTTCTTCCAGTTCATTCCAGCTCAGTTAGTTTGTGGAACAGTGACATTTTTACTTTCTCAGCATGAAATGAATGGAGTATTTTAGATAACTTGAGGCAGTTAAAGTACCATGATGGACAGAGTTAGTACTTGGATAGGAAAGTACCAGGAAATCCCAGGGTTGCACAATAGACTGAGAAGTTGGGGGAAAAAACATCCTGGGAAAAAGCAATGCAAACCACAACAAGAAACAAAATACAGACCTATCCAAGAAGTCACTAGGAGCTGAGCTTGACTCAAGGGAAACTTTCAATTAAATTAAACTTACTGGAGATTTTGACAAGAATTAAATATGTGAAAAAACAGAAATAATATAATTACGGACTGAGGAAACTCCAATACACAGAAAAAGTGTATTTTATTTAATCAAGTTGAATCTTTGTTAGTGAATCCCTATTCTTAAGTGACAGAAGTCTAAAACGTGAAAGGATTTAATCATAGTACATTCCACTATAATTTGTTTTTGCAATATGTATCCTTTGTAATCTAACTACTAAATGACATTGTAGTAGTTGGCATATTTATGAACTAAAGAAGTAATTCCATGCAAGTCAAAAACAAGAATCAATCTTTTTATCAGAGTTTAGTCTGAGAGAACTTCATAGGACTCATAGGCTCATAGAACGTCAGCCCAAAGAGGCCTTAACGTCTGTATAAGTAAAATTGTGAACAGTCTCATTATGAGACAGTATAATTTTTGACACCCAAGAAGTAGGGGAAAAAATCAAAACCAAACTATAATTTCAAATTTTGTAGAAAACAAACTTTGGTTATTATTTATATAGAAAATGGAAGCAGTCACTGTTCTAAATAGCAGTATAATTGATTACTAGAAAATAATATTATAGATACCTAAAGACTGCATGTGTTTACAGTACACATTAGATTTTTTTTAATGCTGCAAATTATCTTATATAAAAATATTCATTTTGTTGTATTTACCAAAAAGGAAGACGAGTTTTCTTCCCAAATAATTTTACTCTAAAGAGAAAGGGTGCCTTAGATTTCCTGGGTATATGCTAATAGAGCCAATGGGGTTTTTTTCTGCTTAATCCTCCTTCAGAATAAGTAAAACATTGTCTTAAAAAGCATTTTACTATTTTCAAGGAGAAAATATTTACTTGAAGTCATTTTCAGCCACTGTAAACATTTCCAAATGTTCAGTTGAAAAAACAAAACACAGGTAGTCCTTGTTTAACGATCACTTGTTCAGTGACTGTTCAAAGTTATGACAGTGCTCAACAAGAGGACTTATGACCATTCCTCATAGTTGCGGCCATCGTAGTTGCAGCCATCAAATGTGATTGCAATTTGGGCGCTTGGCAACTGGCTTGCAATTATGATGACTGCAGTGTCCTGCAGTCACATGATTGCCATTCGTGACCGTCATTGCCAGCTTCTGACAAGCAAAGTCAATGGGGAAGCTAGCAGGAGGTCACAAATGGCGATCATGTGATGTCACGCCTAACAACCATGCGGGGTTTGCTTAACAGCAGCAACCGGAACTGCTGCAACTGCTGTCGTAAGTTGGTACAGTCACGTGACTCGCACTTTACAACTGTGTTGCTTAGCAATGGAGTTGCCAGTCCCAATTACTCTTGTTAAGCAAGGACTATCTGCACTGAAAAAATCTTGGGGGATAAAGGAGGAAGAAACAGGGCTACATATTTTTCTGGTTTCTTTTTCAGGTTTTTACCCAGGTTTTCACATCTCATAGTATTATTCTTTCTTAGTTTAGAACTGCTTGTCTTTTATTTTTCACGTGTTTCCAGTCTCTGGCTGTAGAGCAAAGAAAGGCAAATGGGTTATGCCTCCAAAAGTTCTGAACTACAACACCCATATTCTCCACCCAGAATGGCCAATAACAAAGTTTCAATAGCTGAAATCCAAAACAATGGAAGAATGTCAGGTTGCCTATCACTGAGCTAAAATAATACCTATTAATTCAGGTTTGTCAATTCTGACAGCAGATAAAAAAATGTTAAAACTAACTGATTCAGTGCCTTTCTTTTTAGAACAGTGAGCAAAAAAGTATTGTTCAGTATATAATAAAAAGAATATAAGAAGAGAATAAAACATGCAGATAAAAATATATTAATATCAGACTACTCCTTTGTGAAAATAAATCAACAAATGGCAAAAAGCCATCCTAGATTGCAGAAGGCTCCAGTTCCAATAATATCCCATTTATTAGAAATCATCTTTTAAAATGCCTAAAAGAAAAGGTTCCATCAGATCAAAGAAAATAAACTAATAGCATATGTAGTGATTACAAGGCTTCCACATGGATTTATGAAGAATAAATTCCAGTCCAATTTCTCACCTATTTCAGAATGGTAGCTTTGAAAGAAATCAGAAATACAGTTGATTTAAAATACATTTTGATTTCATCAGAGCTTCTGATAGTTCCACATGATCATACCATAAGCACATTGGAGAAAAGTAATTAAAAATGTTATCATAAGATGGGCACACAGCTGGCTGAGAAGCTGCAGTGCCCAAGAGGGCTAATTAAAGGATCACTGTCAAGCTGGGAGGAAGTGAAAAGTAATGCTTCAGTTCACAGGGATCTGTCCTAGGTCCAATGCTGTTCAACATCTCCATTAATTACTCAGATAAAGATTTGGAGAGTACTTATTAAAATTTCAGAAGACTCAGAAATTGGAAAAATCGCAGACGCTGCAAGGATGATAATTCAAAAACAGATCTGATCAGATTAGAGTCCTGGGCTATGAATGACAAAATAAAACTAAAACATGTTAAATACTGGACACTGAAAAGAACATATAAATATGACATGAAGAAATACTGACAATATTTCAGCACTCGAAAAGAACTCAGATATAATATCTTAAATATAAAGAGACATTATGTTGAATTTTTTTTAAAAAAAGTCTATTTCAGTTGAATTAACAGAAACTTCCTATGCAATATATCAGGGGTCGGCAAACTTTTTTATGCCAGGAGCCATTTTGATATTTATAACATTTATAACATCACTCGAGGGCCAGGGGGCGGGGTTTGAGGGTGGGAGCCAATCGCGTGGAAGGGGGCGGGGTTTGCGGGCAGGAGCCAATCGCGTGGAAGGGGGCAGGGGAGGTTTTCAGGACCTCGAACTTCAAGGCTGCTTATTCGCAGACCAGACGAAATGCGTGACCTTTACAAGCAGTCGCCTTCCGTAACCTTCCCAACACACGGTGGCTACGAAGTGATTGCTCTGGTAGAAGCTTCTGCTTTCCTGGGTCACAGGGGATAGGAACCCCCGCCTAAAAGTTCCACATCTGGTCGAGTCAAGCTGTTTATCGGCCGGGGGGGGGTTACACTGCCTGGATATATGCAGGAAAAGACTTTGGATTGAAAGCTGCAGAGGTTGCCGGTGAACCAGCTTTGTAAACGGAAACCTTTCCTCTCCGAGCCCCGATAGCCACCTGCGATTCCTCCCCCACTATGGGCTTCCAAATCTGGCCACTCAGTGACAGACTCGGTCTGCAGTCTCACGCGTTTTTCCTCAAGAGTAAAGTCCTTCCCAAGAAGCATGCAAAGGCCCGCAAACTTTTCACATTCCAACGCGTTTGGAAATAAAGCCTATTAAGTCCCAGCAGGTATCAAAGTCGACTTGTTAGTTGCGTGCGTGTTTCAGCAACGGCATCTAAAGTTTTACAACCCACTTTTCTAAAATGCTCAGGATCGGCAGGTGTTAAAGCTACGAATGGCGGCTTCTGGTTACGACCCTGCTAATTCTATCGGTGTCACTTCCCGGTGAGGCTCGACTGCTCCAGTCGCCATGCACACCATGCCCGCTGCCGACATAGGGATTTGGAAAGCGGAGGGAGGGAATTGGGAAGCGCGCACGCATTGTGAAGTCACTCGGGGGAGAAAGGGCGGCGGGGAAGTTGTCCGCGCACTGTACCTGGGGGAAGCAGCCAGAGCTCGGGGCTGATTCCTGGCTACCTTCCTGCAGGAATGTAGGATTGACATAGGAGCCGGGGGATCAAGCTTTGTGCACGGGGACTCGCTTCCCCCAAGGAGCTTCTCACTGGGGTAAGAATAGGATGGACGCGGGAGGGTTTGTGCGTATAAGCGGTGGGGCTGCCCCCGTCGCTGCCACAGCCGCCATGCCCACCTCCGCACCTGCCCCCGCCATGCCCACCATGCCTGCCGCCACACTGGCTGCCATGCCCAGCATGCTCGCTGCCACGCCCAGCATGCCTGCCATTGCGCCTGCCCCGCCACGTCCGCTGCCGCACCTGCCCCCGCCACGCCTGCCTGTGCGCGCTCGCACGTGATATTTTATGGAAGAGCCACTCTCAAGGGGCCAAAGAGCCGCATGTGGCTCGCGAGCCGCGGTTTGCCGGCCCTTGCAATATATCATATCAAAAGTAATGCTGTTGGTCAATCTATGAGTAATTAGATAACTATCAAATAAGTATGACCACTTTAAAGTAACCAACTTGATCAAACAAGGGAAGTCTAACATGAAAAAATAGCTTCTGAAATGTCAATTCTTTTGCTGGATCAAGAACTATGCATATAACAGGATACAGATTTCCTCCTAAACTGTAATACTCAGATCAGGAAAAAAGGCATCACATGCAATCCTTATTTGTTTAAAGCAGGGCTTTCCAAAGTGCCGCCGCTGGCGACACACCTGGTGGCGGCGGCGGCAGCGGCGACACGCGCGCGCACGGCGGCAGCGCGGGGGGGTGCGGCGGCGCGCGCACGGCGGCGGCGCGGGGGGCGTGCGGCGGCGCGCGTGCATGGTGGCCGCCGTGCACGCGCGCGCCGCCGCTTCCGGGTGGTGTGGCGACACACCACGCTGTGTGTGGCAACACACTTTTGTGTCGCGACACACAGTTTGGAAAGCTCTGGTTTAAAGTATAAATGATGTGTTAAGTCACGGTCTTCGCGAAAAGGGCCAAAATACGAACATGGAATATAGAGGAGAACCCAAGAGAATAGGTCCACTTTAAATACTCGGGAGTGTTTTCCCATCCCAAGGGAATCTGGAAGGCTCATCATGATTATGTCTCCCAGTTGGCATCAAGATCTGCAACGGTCCTCAAGGGACTTGTTTTTATTAAAGGAGGCAAACTAATATTGGCAGCCTTAAAACTTTCCAAGCTAAAAACTTTGCCAAGCATTGTATGGAGCCCAAGTGGATCTCTATGCTGGGACAAACTCTCTAGAGGTGGTTCAGACCAAATTTCTGAAGTCTATATTCGCTGCACCCAGAGGTGCCATATAAACTGAATGAATGAATGAATGAATGAATGAATGAATGAATGAATGAATGAATGAATGAACAAATCCCTTCTCAGGTTAGAAACAGGGATGGCTAAAATTGAGATTAGGACATGGAAACTGATGTTAAACTATTGACTAAAGCTCGAGTGTTTCTCCTCAGATTTATTTCTACTAATAATGTCCAATGATTTTCCATCAAGTTGGAATAATGTCACAGAACAAAAACGAATGACATATGAATTATCAGCAGCATTCATATGATGGGGTATGATCATGCCAAATATGCGCTTCTGAAAAATTAAAAGATATTGAGTTCCAGACAGAAGTAAATAGCTTGGCACAGGGAAGCAGAACCTGGACAACAAAGGATTTTGGAGAAGCGGCTAACTATCTCTCTCTTTTTATATTTCCCAATAAAAGATGGCTTTATTCTGGGATAGGTATAGTACTTTGCCTTCAGCATTATTACAGGAAATATATTCTAAGACATCATAAAAGAAATGTGTTTGGCCATGCAAAACTGGGGATAACAAAACAGTCCAACTTGTGTGTTATTTTACTACAATATCTATAGGGACATTTGCAACACTTGTTAGCCCTGGAAGACCAAAAAACCTTTATACGGTCTTAGTTTTTTCAGATTTCAATTTCTCTACAACTCAAATTATAGCAAAATATTGTGCAGCGACAGTGAAAATGAGGCACCAACTGATGCAAGGTGTCCCATAATGATGGTGTGCATTTTTACCCACATTGCAGTAAAATAAATGGATCTTGGTTTAGTAGATTTCAGGTCTGCCAAACAAAAACAGCTCAATCCAAGTTTTCCCTAAATCTTAGGCAATAACAGATTTTGCCAATCACTCTAGATCAGTGTTTTTCGAACTTGGCAACTTTAAGATGTGTGGACTTCAACTCCCAGAATTTCCCAGCCAGCATGCTGACTGGGGAATTCTGGGAGTTAAAGTCCACACATCCTAAAGTTGCCAAGTTTGAAAAACACTGCTCTAGACAGTTTGTGGCTTGAATCATGTCAACTGGATTTCTATTTTCTCAGTAGAAACGTTTCACTCCTTATCCAAGGAGCTTCTTCAGTCCTTGGATAAGGAGTGAAACGTTTCTACTGAAAAAATAGAAATCCAGTTGACATGATTCAAGCCACAGACTGTTCCATCTGGATGACTGAGAACCTTCATCAACACACTGCTCTAGACAGCGCTGTTTCCCGTTAAAATAAAAGAGGTGGTATTTACTTTTATATATTACCATTGGGGATTATTCCTTTAAAATAGATCAAAACAGGATTAATAAAACTGAATACAAGTTATATGTTTACCTTATATAATAGTTTCTAAAATATCTTTTAGTATTGCATATACTACATCTTACATTTAGTGAATACAGGTAGTCTTTGTTTAACAAAGGTAATTGGGACTGGAATTTCTGTCGCTAAGTGATACAGTCGTAAAGTGTGATGTCACGTGACTGCATCACTTAGCAGCAACAATCCAGGCAGTCCCTGTTGCTGTTGTTATGCGAGGACCTCTAGTGACCACGACTTGTGACTTCCTGCCAGCTTCCAACAAGAAAAGTCAATGGGGAAGCCAGCAGGAAATCGCAAGTCCTGGGCGGCTTGCAAGCAAGCCAGTGGGTGGGTGGGTGAGTGCTATGCAGTGTGTCCAGACAGAGGAGGGGGTGCTATGCTGCCATGTGAGTGCGGCTGCGGCAGGGTGTGCATGCATGCACTACGAAGTGCGGGGTGGGGTACTGTGGGTAGGCACACACTATAGAGTACAAGATCCCTGAGTGGAGTAGTGGGCTCCTCAGGAGAAAAAGCAGTGAGAGTGACTTACCGCACCGATTGCAACCTTCCCTGCCGGCTTCTCCATTGACTTTGCTCATGGGAAGCTGGCAGGGAAGGTCGCAAATGGCAATCACATTACTGCAGCTTGCTGCAACCATCGTAAGTGCGAGCCAGTTGCAATCATATGACCACGGGGGTGCTCCAGCAGCTGGAACTTCAAAGACCAGTTGTAAGTACCACTCATTCATCACCATCGCAACTTTCAACTGTCACTGAACAAGTGGTTGTTAACTAAGGACTACCTGTGGTACTATTCTATATGCCATTTATCAGAAATTTGAAAATGCTCAATAAATAAGAAAAAGTTTGAGAAAACATTAAAATGACTATTGGTTTATTATAGCCAATGGAATAGAGAAAGGAGAATCAAAGTTGGAAAACCAAAGCTTACCTAAAATCACTCTACCAAATAAGATGGGTTCTCTAGGAAAAACAATATTAAGAGGAGATATTACATAAGAATTTTATTTATTTTTTAGATTTATAAGGCCACCCAACTCAAACAGAGTTGGGTGGCATACAGCATTAAAATACAATAGATCAAAAAGAAGAAGAAGGAAAGAAAACCATATACATAATAAATTATATATAAATACAAAACTAACATGTAAAATGGCGACCAAGCATACAAAACAACTACAGATGCATTTGTATGTTAATCAGACGTTCTCCCAAAGGTTCTGGGCTTAGTGTAACATTTGACCTTTAACTGACCTTGTACTCCAAGAAAGGGGAGAAACAGATCAATGGGAATAATTTTCTCCTTTTATCACATTAAAAATTATAATTTGGTGGTAACTTTTAGAAGTTCTCTGCACTTGGCATCCTAAATACTAGAGGCTGCAGTTATGTACCCCCGTTTTATTCCCTGATGTCACAAAGTAGGCAGAACGCAGTATGTGTGAGACCGTGTGAGGAAGCTGGGAGAGCAATGGAATGAATGTTAACCATAAACAATCAAGAGTCAGGAGCGGAGTCCATTGGTAGTTTATCTCATAAACAGCAACCAAGTCCATCTGACAAGAAACCTGGGGAAAAACAATTCAATACATTCCAAGATTCTTCTCCTCAATAAGCTCACCAATAAATGAAGATTAGAAATTCCTCTTGCAATTTCCAAGATTTCGGATTTACCCTTAATACTCAACTTTTTAAGGACACCTAACTAAAATCCGTAATTCTTGCTTCCTTGAAGTTGCCCAGCAATGTGGGGCTTGACAAGATCCTATAAAAAACTTAGCAAATTTCAAAGCATTGCACACTGATTTCACAAACTTTATAAATCTTCAGTTTAAAAGAACAATTTTTGAGCCCTGAAAACAAAAAATAAAACAAAAAGATATTTATTATATACATAGGAGGACTTCATTACCTGCAGTCTCAGATTCATAGATTCATGGTTGATAAACACAGAACTGAATTCATTATCCACAGTAGTCCATTTTTCATATATTTGTTTTAGGGAATACTGTTCTAAACACTCTGCTATTTCATTCATGCACAAAGTAATAATGTGGCCACCAGCCACTAAATTTCCCTGAAATCCCAATATGTCTATGAAGGTTCTCAGTCATCCAGGTGGAATTGTCTGAAGCTTGAATCATGTCAACTGGATTTCTATTTTCTTAATGGAAACGTTTCGCTCCTTATCCAAGGGGCTTCTTCAGTCTGAGCAAAGTTGGTAAGGGAATCCTAAATATGTTCCTAGGTAGCTGTGTGACCTTACACCTGGGGCTAGGTCATGGTTATATTGAGATGTAATTTTTAAGTCCTTTTATCATCTAATGGAGGGTCGTTAAAAACACCATGCTGCTGTTGAGCTTCTGAAATGGTCTTAATCTTCCTAGGCACAGAAGACAACACGGGGAGGAAGATGGGGGAGAGTTTGTGCCTGAGGCCCCCACCTCTATTCAAGGAAGGGCTGAGACTCAGAGTAAACGAAAGAACCTGGTCATTCCCTACATGGCTGGCGTGTCTGAAAAGATAAAACGGATATTTGGCAAACACCACATACCTGTATATTTCAAACCCACCAACACACTGAGACAGAGGCTTGTACACCCCAAAGATCAAACTCCAAAACATAAGAAAAGCAATGTAGTTTATGCAATCCAGTGCAGTGAGGAGTGCTCTGAACTCTACATTGGAGAAACCAAACAACCTATGTACAGGAGGATGGCACAACACAGGAGAAATAACACCACAGGACCAGAGTCAGCAGTTTATCTTCATCTAAAAGAAAAAGGACACTCATTTGAGGACATTAATGTTCACATTTTAGACAGAGAAGATAGGTGGTTTGAGAGAGGGGTCAAGGAATCCATTTATGCCAACTTGGAAAATCCTTCCTTGAATAGAGGTGGGGGCCTCAGGCACAAACTCTCCCCCATCTTCCTCCCCGTGTTGTCTTCTGTGCCTAGGAAGATTAAGACCATTTCAGAAGCTCAACAGCAGCATGGTGTTTTTAACGACCCTCCATTAGATGATAAAAGGACTTAAAAATTACATCTCAATATAACCATGACCTAGCCCCAGGTGTAAGGTCACACAGCTACCTAGGAACATATTTAGGATTCCCTTACCAACTTTGCTCAGACTGAAGAAGCCCCTTGGATAAGGAGCGAAACGTTTCCATTAAGAAAATAGAAATCCAGTTGACATGATTCAAGCTACAGACACTGAAATCCCAATGTTCTGCAGTGTTTCCGTTTATTTTTTGTGAATTTTTCCAGGGCTCTGAAACCTAATCCCATTTCCATAGACTCAAGATCTCACCTTGTTACCCCAGGCTAAATACTCCTGAGAATGAAGTCTACTATGTATGTAGAAGAACACCATCCCATGACTATATTCGCAAGTTAATATGCACATCTCTAGATTATTGAGTCTTGAATAATCTTTTATATCACCTTCTATGGCCTTCATTTGACCTATGCCTTTCAGGCACATAATCATGGCGTTATTACAGATTCCTCTTTTTCTCATTTTATGCCACATCAATTAACCCTTGACATTTTTTACTAATTTTAAATCCTTAATCTTTTGAACCTGCACTTTTTCTTCCAACTTCTAATGTGTAAGTTTTTCTGTTGAAATACCCTTTTTCTTGGTCTATCCAGTTTCAGTCACTTTCTTCTTTTATCCTATTTATTTGCTTGCTTGCTTGCTTGCTTGCTTGCTTGCTTGCTTGCTTGCTTGCTTGCTTGCTTGCTTGCTTGCTTAAACAATACTTTACATGCATCTCAGGATTTTAGGCACTCACAATAAAATAAAACCCATAAAACATAAACATTAAAATCAATAAATATTCCACAGCAAGGGGCCTGCCACTGAGAGGACCTATTTTCTGATTTCCTCCCCCTTGACTTCTCACCTTGAGAATCTCAAGGGATTTTCAACCTCCCTTCTTGGTCGGTGCAAAGTCAACAGGTAGATTCTACCTGAGTCAGAGAGTCCTGAAGGTAACAAGAACTAGATCTGTAAAGGGCTATATAGCTAATAACCAGAATCTTGAATTGGACCCAAAAACATATTGTTAACCACTGTAGCTTCTGCAACATTGGTATTATCCTTTTCTACTGATGTTGATTAGGCAGCAGGCAACCGTTGCACTGGACCTTTCTAGCTTCCAAATTGCTTTCAAGAGCAAACTGCAAGGTAATTTGAGCATAAATTACTGTTGTCAGAGCCTCTTGAACCAGAAAGGCCAGAAATGGCACACCAGCCAAAGATAGGCAAAGGACCTTTTCACCAGTCTCCATCTCCTGTTCCAACAGGAGCTGTGAGTCTAGAAGGACCCGCAAGATGTAGAATTAGTATTTTAGAGGCACCACCACCACCCCATCCAGAGCTAAAATTTGAGGAATTCTGAAATCCGAAAGCATAGGAACGAACAGTTCTTTGTCTTGTTGGGAATCATAAGTCTGTTCTGTCTCATCTAGCCCCTCACAAACTCCAACTCTGGTTTAAGATTTCCATTGTATTTCCTGCTCAATCTTGGGTAGAGATATAAAGCTGGGTACTGATGATATTTCCTCTAAAACAACAGATGACCTCTCCCAGCAGTTTTGTGGAGATATTAACTAAAATGGGGAGAGCGCCAAGCTCTGGGGTATCCTACCCTGAAGTGCCAAGGATTCAACCTCTTTTCCCATACCAACATTCACTGGCACCATCCACTCTGCAAGGAGTAGACCCCAATGCACAACAATGCCCCCACTCCCAATCCTCACAGGCAGTCCAAAAGGATACCAGATTAAATAGTACCGAATGCTACCAAGAGGTCAAATACAATACGGAGAGGCAAACTCCCATCTAGAACCCCCAATACATATTATACAAGATAATTCTGTCCATTACCTGAGAATATACAGATTAGAACAAATTCCAGATCAACACACAAGGTATAAGCAAATCTCATTGGATTCTGCCCAGTCAGTATTCAACTTCAAGTGATTTTTGAGTGATTTTGTCTTTAAAGTGCTTTGCAAAAAATCACCAGCAAGGAACAACTCACCCTACATAAAGATGTTTACAATAATACTAATAATAAATTAAATGTATATACCGCCCAACTCCTAGCAATTCTGGGTGGTTTACAATTGTTAAAACATTTCAAAACAAAGAACAGTGCAGACAAGTACTGACATTGTGTCTCCCTTGCCAAAAAAGAAGTACTGAGACTTTGTCACCCTTGCCACCACAGTATAGTCCTGAACTTGGGCTCAAAGCCATCTTCGGTCATATTCATTCTTTGCCAGCATCACTCCATGCGACTCTTCTGACATTCTAGCTCTATGAACTCCTCAGTAAACCAAGGAGTTCCCTGGGACTGATATACAGGGAGAGGCCACCAAGAGCAATCTTGTCATTCTCCTGTTTAGTTCATATTATTCCTCTTTCCACCCTGCTTCTCTTCTGGCTTCTTTTTCAGTAACATTTTCATAGTCTTTCCTTTGTTCTTTTGCTCAAACTTAATTTCTGTTCTTATCACACATATGCACCATTCTCCTATTCAGTTATTTTGTAAACCTAAGATTCCTATATTTCCCATATTTGCCATTCTATCAAAATCCACACTGAGGCAATATCTTTATTAGATACTTGAAGGTCTACAAAATAGTTGCAAGCTTTTGAATATCCAAGAATCAATAATCAAGCATGATGTTTAAAAAAAATAGGTGGGGGGGCTAGAAAATGTGACTGATGATCAAGCCATGTCTGTAGCTGGTTACATTATTAAAGTGAAGGAAGCTCTCTAGATAGGCAAATTGGGTCTTCCTAGATATGGAGGTAGTGCTGGGCCTCTTACAAAGTTTGCAGAGAGAAACAGTCAAAACTATTTTATCTTTTTTAAGATGTTCAGGTCCTTTGCAGTTTCTGTTATTTGTACAGCTCTAACATTTGAACTATAGGGGCATGGTGGCTCAGCGGGTAAGACGCCAGGCTTGTTGATCGGAAGATTGCAAGTTCGGAGGTTCGAATCCCTAGCCCCACGTGACGGAGGGAGCTCCCGCACTAGCCCCAGCTCTTGCCAACCTAGCAATTCGAAAGCATGCAAATGCAAGTAGATTAATAGGTACCACTTCGGTGGGTAGGTAACAGCGTTCTGCGTGCGTCATGCCGGCCACATGACTGCGGAAGCGTCTTTGGACAACGCTGGCTCTTCGGCTAACAAACAGAGATGAGCACCGGCCCCTAGAGTCGGACACGACTGCACAAATGTGCAGGGGGAACCTTTACCTTTTTTAACATTTGAACTATTTAAGAAACACTTTAAAATACATCTTCCTTTCCCTATATCCAACATTTATTTCTTCCTTTGGCATCTTGTTTCCTTTCCAGTTAGCTAAATGTACTAATGCCTCTAGATTGTGAATCAGTATTTGACAATAATTTCTCCCACCACTGAGTTACAGTGCTACTCAACAACTTCTGATAATTGACTCATGATCCCAAAAGCCTGCATGATGATTTCAAGTTTAGAATCTGGCAACCCAATTAAGCTATTTAAACTTATTAGCAATCAATAATGATATGCTAACATGCTAAACTTTGCAAATTTCATTTTAACAAATAATTTCTGCCACAAAAAAGTTCTAATTAATTATGACAAATAAGTGGTACATAACTTAGAGTTTTCTAAGCAATTATTTGACAGCTCAAATTCATTCATATGAAATTGTTCTTAGTAAAATATAAGACCAAATATTTTAAAAAAAGCAGGTGCCTAACATGCAAAAAGGCTCACTTCAAATAAGATGCAATAGTTAACTAACATTTCATCATGCCATTGTTTATCGTACTGCTTTTTTAAAATTTCAAAGTAAAGACAAATCCAAAGGGATCAGTTTAACAATGCAACCATATCCCTGAGGAGGATGAGCCATTAATATGTTAGCTATGTATTCTAACGGCAAGGCTAGCACTTTAGTGTAATTTTTCATGTCTAAATATGTACTATATGATCATTTCACTGCATCTACTGACTTACTTTTTCTGAGGTTCCCTCTGAGATCTGGATGGCCCCCACTCTGCTGTTGTTTAGAAGAGCTATAAAGACTTGGCTCTTCACCCAGGCCTTTGGCAAGGGAGAGTGATTTTATAGTAATTTCTTTCATTGTTGTAAGCTACTCGAGTCATTGAGAGTTGGGCAGCATACACGTTTAAATTATTATTATTATTATTATTATTATTATTATTATTATTATTGGGAGACAGGCTTTCTGAATCCAAGCTATCTTTATTCAAAAGTAACTATTATAAAAGACAGCACAAATTCTAGAGTTCATATTCATTTCATAGAAGTGAAGGAGCATGTAGCCCAGCATCCAGACCAAGTAAAGATTGTTCATTCATCAAGATTAGAAACAGTACAAGCATGTATCAGAGATCAAGAAAGTATGCTTAAGAATCAATAGTTCTAACTGACCCATGCCAATACATTGTCATATTTTTTTACAAAAATACATGCTTTCTATTCCCAATCTGTTTTATACCATTAATTTTTGTTTAACCTTTGTTTAAGCATCTGTTCCACTACTTGACTTCCTTGAACATCAGTAACACCTTTAAAGGCAATTGACATATGCAAGCCTCAACTTGCCCTGATTGCTGCAAAGTGCAAGGTCTTACAACTGAGGTAAAACTACAACCTCTTTCAACAATTATTTCCATTTCTCTCTATTACGTGTGTCCTTAATTACAAACACCCTTCTGTTGTAAGTTTCTTTCCATTCCCCTCCCTAGAAATACAAACACATATTGAGAACTGTGGATTCTTTTCAGCAATTATAACAAGAGAACATTATGCACTTCTTGATTTATATCAACTTACTTCCATGTTAGTATATGGGTGAATATTATTTAAAGATACTTCCTTTAAACAACTGAAGAATTTGTATTACTATTCATCATTTCAACTTATTAACCTAAAATGCATACTACTTTCAACAGTTAAATTTTACTGCTACTGTTTTAAATATTGGCAAATATATCCTATTTCACTAAGAATAAAGAGGGAGGGGGAAAAAAGAATTTCTGATAAAGAGCAGACTGGCATTTCAGACATCATTTTGTTTAAGCTATTCAGCTTGGTTAGTAATGGTATCACATAAAAAGGGCATTACTGCCAAGTACTTTAAAGGTAAAGGTTCCCCCCGCACATTTGTGCAGTCATCTCCAACTCTAGGGGCCGGTGCTCATCTCCGTTTGTTAGCCAAAGAGCCAGCGTTGTCCCAAGATGCTTCCACGGTCATGTGGCCGGCATGACGCATGCAGAACGCTGTCACCTACCCACCGAAGTGGTACCTATTAATCTACTTGCATTTGCATGCTTTCAAATTGCTAGGTTGGCAAGAGCTGGGGTTAGTGCGGGAGCTCACTCAGCCACACGGGACTAGGGATTCGAACCTCCGAACTTGCAATCTTCTGATCGACAAGCCTGGTGTCTTACCGGCTGAGCCACCATGCCCCTCTGCCAAGTACTTTACTAAGCCGCTAACATTTCATCATGCTACTGTTTATCATACTGCTTTTTTAAAATTTCAAAGTAAATTTGAAATTCCTTCCACTCCCTCCATTCTACCTCTTGAATTGACCAAAAGCAGTTTTAATAATTCTCAATATAACTAAAAAGAATAGTCTTAGTGAACCAGTAAAGGAACATCTGCACTGGGTTTTTTAAAACTGTCTTATATTGAGCCACGGCACTGCTCCATTAGTTTAGTACTGCCTACATTGGAATTGGGGAACCCACAGCTCTCCAGATACTTTTTTAACAGTGCTGTGCAATGTTTTGGATTCAAAGAGGAAAATGTGCCTTGGAGGATGCTCATATAGCACCTACTGGCAACTCCTTAAAGCAGCTGCATCTTTACCAGAGATTGCACAGCTGCCTTTTGTAGCTGCAACATGATCCCACAAAAAGACATTTTGGTTTAAGTTGCCAGCAACTGTGTGCTCATGTGTGTTTCAGGACACCTTTCCTGTGAATCCAAAGTACTGCTCAGGCCTATTGCACAGCTACAACTCAAACATTCATTATCAAAAGTTATACTGGTCAGGAGTTCTGGAGGACCACAGATTCCCCAATAAATATTGATAGCAGGTCTTAAGATGGGAACCTTTCTTAGCCCTTACCACTGAGACCAAGAATAGAATATGATGCCTTTCATGAGCAGAGCTTATGTCTTATCACTGAGCTATACTTCTCCTCAGATTGTTAATTAATTCAATTTTGGGGCTGCCCAACTCCTTAATAACTCTGGGCCTCTTACAATTAAAAAAGAAACAACACACATATAAAAAGCCATAGCCATCTTGTCCAAAGTGCATACTGAATCCTTGCTACCCATCCCAGATGTAGTTTTTTACTATTCTATTACAGATATTTTTACTATCACTTATTGATAGTAAAAACTATATAGACATGGGCTTCAGTGTTCGCATAAAAAAGCAAATATGAGGGGAAGGCAAATAATGATTTTAAAACTAAAACTAGTAATTGTTCAAAAAACATGCAGGCACATTGCTATGGCAATCAGAGCTCAAAGATAATTCCACCATTAGAAAAGCAGGATTGATTAGTCCTACAATCTTGCTTACAAATGAGCAATTTAAAGACCAATTCATACTTAGTACTTACATCCTCAGAGAGAAAAAAAGTTCAGGATTTAGGCATTGCTGCAAGAAAGCCTTTAAAACTTCTCCTGACTTTGAGACCCTGATTTAAATATAACAAAAACTCCACTTCAGACCTAGATAAGAGAAGTAAGCAGTTCTAAATAAGAATTTACCTTTTTAATCAGATTGCAAAATAAATGTGAACTGATTAAAATGTGGGCTTGGCTAAATACTTTAGTCATTGACAAACATATAGGGCAATATCTGGACAACTACCTCATCAGTGGCCCCAAGCAAGGGCAATACAATTCAAGCTGAACCTCCTAAAAGACAATATTAAAAAGGCTACATACTTCCAAAGTGGCCTTGAACTGGATTGCGCCGCTGTAACCTCTCGCTGTCTGTGGATCCCATCACTCTCCATGGTTCATGGAAGAGCTGAGGGAGATGAAAGGGGTTAAGAGACATCTGAAGCACCACTGCAGACCAATGAGGAGTGAACTTAACCGAACATGGGTGAGAGCCACTATTAAGGCCTACCTTGTGGTGTTAAGGGCAGTGAAACATCAATACTTCTCTGCCCTTATTGCATCTGTAGATAGCCAACCGGCAGCCCTATTTAGAGGGACCTGGGCTCTCCTGGGTAAGGGAAGCCCTGAGGTTCACCTTCAGGGCCATGCTGAGGAATTTACAGAGCATCTGTCAGATAAAATCACTCCAATTCACTCTCAATTGGACGCCAGCATTTATACAGGTCCTGTGGAGATGCCTGGGGTGCAGTCTTGCCCTATTATCTGGGAACAGTTTGAACCTGTTGGACCTGAGGAAGTGGAAAGGGTCCTTATGACTGTGAGTTTGGCCACCTGCTCTTTCAACCTATGCCCCTCCTGGCTATGTGGGCGGGTTCTGGAAGTGGTGAATTCATCCTTGAAGGAAGGGGTTGTCCATCTGCTCCTTTAAGAGGTGTTGGTTCACCCCCTCCTCAAGAAGCCATCACTAGATCACTCCATACTGGACAATTTTCATCCAGTGTCCAATCTCCATTTTTTAGGGTAGGTTGTAAAGAAGGTGGTGGCGCAACAGCTTCAGAGGATCCTGGATGAAGCGGATTATCTGGACCCCTTTCAGTCAGGATTTAGGCCTGAATATGGGACGGAAACGGCATTGGTTGCATTTTTGGATGATCTCTGGAAGGAGCAGGATGGGGGCAGTGCATCCATCTTTGCTCTACTTGACCTCTCAGTGGCTTTTGATACCATCGACCATGGTATCCTTCTGGACCAGCTTTGGGGGTTGGGAGTGGGTGGCACAATATTGTGCTGGTTCTCTTCCTTTTTTTGAGGCCGGTTCCAGTTGGTGCTGATTGGAGCAAGAAGTCCTGCTTTTGGCTCCTACTATGTGGGGTGCCGCAGGGTTCAATACTCTCTCCGCTCCTATTTAACAACTACATGAAATCACTGGGTGAGTTCATCTGTCACCATGAGGCATGGTATCATCAGTATGCTGATTATACCCAGTTGTATATCTCTGCCCTTGGTGAGCTAAGTGATGCTGTTGATGGTGCCTGACGGTGCCTGAAAGCTATGGGGGTCTGGATGGGGAACAACAGGCTTCAGCTGAACCCTGGCAAGACTAAGTGGCTTTGGGTTTTGGGGCCTTCTGTATCTGGGGATTTACCAACTTTGGTGCTGGATGGGGTTGCACTGCCCAAACAGAACCAGCGTGTAATCTAGGGGTTCTTCTGTCTGTAGCTTGAATCATGTCAACTGGATTTCTATTTTCTCAGTGGAAACGTTTCGCTCCTTATCCAAGGAGCTTCTTCAGTCTGAGAAAAGTTAGTAAGGGAATCCTTAAATATGTTTCTAGGTGGCTGTGTGACCTTGCACCTGGGGCTAGGTCATGGTTATTTTGAGATGTTATTTCTAAGTCCCTTTATCATCTAAAGGAGGATCGTTAAGATTACCATGCTGCTGTTGATCTTGCAAAATGGTCTTAATCTTCCTAGGCACAGAATGCAATCTGCTCAGACTGAAGAAGCTCCTTGGATAAGGAGCGAAACGTTTCCACTGAGAAAATAGAAATCCAGTTGACATGATTCAAGCTACAGACAATTCCACCTGGATGACTGAGAACCTTCATAGACAGGGGTTCTTCTGGACTCACAACTCCTGCTTAAAGAGCAGGTGTCAGTCATGGCCAGGAGGGCCTTTGCACAGCTTCATCTTGTGTGCCAGTTGCACCCAGGCCTGGATCAGGCGGCTCTACTCTCAGTCACTCATGCCCTAGTCACGTCCCAAATGGACTACTGTAATGCACTCTAGATGGAGCTGCCCTTGAAGAGTATCAGGAAGCTTCAGCTGGTGCAAAATGCAATGGCACAGGCAGTTATGTGTACTCCAAGAACTGCATACATTACACCTCTGCTGCACAAGCTCCATTGGTTGCTTATTTGCTTCCAGGTCCAATTCAAGGTGCTGATTATAACCTTTAAAGCCCCACATAGCATGGGATCGAGTTATATGAGGGACCACCTCTCCCTGGTTATATCTACCCATCCCATCAGGTCTAGCAGGAGAGGCATGTTGCGGGTTCCTGTCAGCCAGGGTGTTTCATCAGGCGGAACCTAGGAGGAAAGCCTTTTCTGCTGTGGCCCCCACCCTGTGGAATATTATTCCCCCTCCAAGGTGAGGCTAGCCCCAACCCCACTGGCCTTCCAAAAGGTTTTTAAAACATAGCTTTGTCAACTAGCTTGGGGATCCCATGACAGAGTGAAGCCTACTAGATGGCTATATGACAGTTAATGGAATGCACTCTTTGTATGTTTTGCTGCTATTTTGTTTTTTACTTCGTTTTTACTTTGTTTTTATCTTTTAATTTAAATTGGTTGTTTTAATGTATTTTGATTGTTTTATTATGTATGCTGCCCAGGGTGAGTATGTCAGATGGGCAGCTATACAAATGTGATTAAATAAAGAAATAAATAAAGTCCCCAAGTGTCTTAACTGTACAATTTGTGTTAATAACTCTTTTAAACTGTCGATAGATCCAGATATTTATATGACTGCCTGGTTTCTCAAATCAAAGCCAATCTTACTCAGATGTATTTGCTAGCTTTATTTGCTAGCTGTGGTTTATATTTCCTGCACTAACCATTTTCTGGTTACATCGATTTATTTTCTGAACTTGACAATAGCATGGCTTGGCAAATTAATCCATGTACCAATCAATTCCTTCTGAAATAAATAAATTGTTTTGTAATACATAAAAACACAAAAACAGAAGCAAGTGAACATTACATTTTCAACAACTTGATTCTTATATTCTTATGTTTGTATATCAATAAATTATTTCTTTGGTTGTGAAGGGATTGTTGCATGATTGCTAATTCACTAAGAGGTATCATTGTTAAGCTCAAATATATCTTAATAGTCAAAAATGGTTTACATTAATATAAATTCACAATTATCAGTTAACCCACACTACTGGTATAGAAAATGAGTAGAAAGTGGTCTATAAATGTTATATGCAATGCCATAGTCTGGTTACGTTATCTTGGGAAAAAAGTTAACAAACAAACCAAACCTTGATTCTATGTATCTACTCTGCACTGAAATAGTGAACATATATGTTTTGTATCTTTCCAATACTATTTAATAATTGCATTTTGTTGTTTTCATTGTTTCTAAGTTTTACTGGGTCTGAACAATTTTAGTATGGCTTGTGGAAACATGGTTTGTATAGTTGCTTCCAGATGTTCCTGCTATGGTACTCAGGAAGACATCAATCATGAAGGCAGAATCAGGCTACCTGGAGCATACAATCAAAGGATGGAGAAGACTTGCAATTAAAAGTCCTGAAACCAGATCTGTACAAACTGACAAATGGGACTGTACAGAGATCACAACAAATAAATAGACCAGAAAGGATATATTCCCTCAGGGCAGGATTAGAGAGAGAGCCCAAGATTTACAACATAGTCTTCCTATTACTGTACATTAAACCATAGTTTATCGTGATGTTTCAGTTCAGTTTAAGAAAGCAATGGAGCATTTTAAAAACTTTTTGCATGATTGGAAAAAAAATCTTCCTACTTTGACTGTTTAAAATTTCAACATGACTGAGATGAACCAAGAAATCCTTTTTCTTATAAACTGACAATTCAAACTACAGCAATAAGGATTAAAAACTAAACATTGTTTGTTTGTTTGTTTGTTTGTTTATTAAATTTCTATGACCGCCCATCTCCCTCTCAAGGAGGGACTCTGGGCAGTTCACAGCCACAACAACATCATTAAAATACAATAAAAACACAATAAAAATATAAATACAATAAATATAATAAAAACCAAGTGGCAGGTGGTTCATACAGTGAAGCTGAACATATTTAAAATATTTGAGGCGGCTCTAAGAAATCAGCCATCCCCAAGCTTGACCACTTTCCCTCTTGCCCCAGGTGAGATCACAGAGCCAAGTTTTTAATTTTTTCCTGAAGTCCAGGAGTGAAGGGGCCATATAGTTTATCAGTTGATAATGAGAAAGGAAAATAACACTTACAACCCATTAACTGAACATAAAAGACATGTTTTATAAAATGTCAGCGTTCACCTGTGAAGAGTAGTTGAAGTATCTGCTGTGAGAGCAATGTCCAGATACAAAACTTCATTTCATTAGCTTAGTCTGTAAAATGTTTTAGTCATCTACTTTTAATTTGTGAGGGGCTAGTAAAAGATGAAAGGAACACTCCATCACACATTTGCTTACCCAGTATGAGAAAAATACATGCTAGACTAGAAACATACAACTCTTCTATCCTTAATGCATAGAAAGGGACATAACCTCCTGCACATCAAAGTAGAAAATGGTGGTGTTAAAAGTGTAGGTTATCTGTCCCATTGTCACCTACTTGGTGTTACTATAATAGATGTCCAGAAGGACTGAATGTCCTGAAATATGCCTTCTTCTCCAACAGCAATCTAGATGACAAACAGATTCAGCTTTGAACCCATGTTTACAGAAGCGAGAGTTAGGTACCAATTGTCCTGGATGTGAGAAAGTTAGCTAAATTGAACTAACTGCTGAATGCACAATGTGTTTTCCATCCAAAAGTGCTAAATAGGAATGTTCTCTCGGTCCCAGTAGTGACAGAAGATATACTGAATTACAGTAAGTTGGTAAAGCAAATACATAATTTGTTACATATTTTCTCAAGCAAATGCATTCCAAGGATATTTTGTAACTCTCAGAAAACAATTTTGTTCATTTTTTACAGCTCGGAATTTTTCTCCACAAAAATATTGTGAAATTTAGCTGTATTGCAATCTACATTGAGTCTATTCATATCAAAGTCCTTAGCATTAAATGCCCCTTCTTTCTTTTGGTACCAGAACACAAACATTTAAAATTATTTTGATTTTAAAAAGCCATTAAAATTGGAAAATTTATTTATTTAATTTTTATCCCGCCTTTATTATTTTTATAAATAAAATGAAGTAGTGTGCAAAAGAATTCAAGTACAAATCCTTCTGAGCACATTTATTTTATTTATTTGTTGAATTTCTATAACCGCCCTCAAGGAGGGACTCTGGGCGGTTCACAACACAATATCATCAAAATACAATAAAAACAGTAATAAAAATACAATACAATAAAAATACAATAAAATCCAAGAGGCAGGTGGTTCTAAAGTGACTTTGAATATATTTAAAATATTTTAGATATTTAAGGTGGTACTAGGGGATCAGCCATCCCCAAGCTTGATTGCTTTCCTTTTTGCCCCAGGCGAGATCACAGAGCCAGATTTTTAATTTTTTTCTGAAATCTAGGAGCGAGGGGGCCTGTCTTATCCCTGGTGGGAGGATGTTCCATAGGGCAGGTGCTGCTGCAGAGAAGGCTCGCCTCCGGGACCCCGCTAGGTGGAATTCTTTCATAGAAGGGGTCCGCAGCATGCACCATTTTTAGTCTTTCCTTTTTGAAACAAAACAGCCACATGGCCAATGTACAGTTTCAAAATGGAGTAAAACAGGATCATTTTGAGCAGTGTTATTCAATGCTTTTCCAGGTAATTTTATTGGAACATTGTCTTCCAACTCAACATTGGGTTTCTTTAAATAAAAAAATCCTACTCAGCTATCGGGTGTTGCTGAGTTATCTGCTGGGATAGGGATTGGCAACTGTTGGTTAACAGGAGCAGCAGCAGAGTATATAAATGACTGAGAAGCCATTCTGGACCTTAAGTTGCTGTTGATGAGACATTGAGATAGGATGAAGCATGCTGTGAGGGACCTGTGAATGGACTGGATTCTCACTGTAGAGCAGGTAAGTACAGGTAGTCCTCGCTTAACAATTGCCCTGTTTAGCAACCATTTGAAGTTACTATAGAAAAAGTAACTTTACAACCAGTCCTCGCACTTACGACTGTTGCAGGGTCCCTGCAGTCACATGATCAAGATTTGGGCACTTCGCAACCGCCAGGCATTTACGACCATCGCAGCATCCTGCGGTCATGTGCACGCTTCACAGCCAGCTTCCGACAAGCAGATTCAATGGAGAAGCTGACAGTAAAATCTCAAGGTGTGGTCATGTGATATCTCGCTTAACAACCATGTTGCTTAGCAATGAAGTTGCTGGTCCCAACTCTGGTTGTTAAGTGAGGATTACCTGTATAGGTCTGACTGTCCATCTTTCAGACAACCCCACAGGCCCAATCCAAGCTTTTGTGTTTTGCATTTAGCTTTAAAGCTATATAATGGGGTTCATGGTTGGGCTTGTTGTGTATGCATTTTGTGCCTGTTCATGTTCTGTTGATGTTTTGCTCAGGGTGCATGGAAAAAAAGCAAACACCCTTTCTGGGTTGGTTTGGCTGGTGGTTGGTATGTATAGCACTAGCTCATTTTGTTTTTTGGTTTTGCTTTCCTTATCAGCTGCTAGTGCACTTACTTAAATGCACTACAGATATTGCTGACAAAATAATATTTTGTTTTATTCTTTTGTTCCACTGTTGTATTTTAATGAAGGCTGTTAAGCAGACAGTTAAGCAGCACCGGTCCCTTTTTTTTTTTTTTTTTTTGCAGCTAGCACAACCACCCCTAAATACTGCATGGGGCATTGTAACTAACAAATGAGAGAGAATTAATTTAGAGGTTTGTTCCACCTACCAGAACACTTAAGCACAATCAACTCAAACTTTCTGACATAATGTTTCAACTAGGGTGCTTGGTTCCAAGTTTGAAACAAGGAATCTTCTCCATTTCATCTACACTCCTACGATGACACTTCGCTATTTGATAAACAGTGTACTTATCAAACCCAATTTTATAAACATGCTCAAGTTTTTGTATGTCAAACAGTTACTTAGCATGTTACTTTTCAATCACTGTATTCTGCAATCATTGCTCCAACTGCAGTAGTTACAGTAAATCAAGGAATTTACATGTATACATGCAGAATGAAATAACCCCATCTGAGACATAACTAAATGTAATGTAAGAGAGAATATTAGTGAAATATATAGAATCAAGTTTAAGTACTGAATGCACAGCATCAACAATAATATCATATTTGGCAGAGCACAGTGGACATGTCACAGTCCAACAAAATTTATATCCTAGGAAACGAGACAAAATGCATTGAGGATAAACATTAAAACTGTGTTTGTCTCAGCTACACATGCGCAAACTGCAATGCTAGATATACTTAAATAAATTCCAGTGAAGTAGTGGGATTACATCTGATCAGAAAAACACAGGACTGAAATTTAGGCCTAGCTACAAGTTTAGTTTCTCATAGGAATAAAACTATTAATCGAAGAGAAAACTACTGTGTTAGCTCTAGATTTTTAAAATCTTAAATACAGGAAAAATCTAACAATCAATTTATATGGTGCTTTGCCTTCTTTTCTGACAAAGTAGCAACAAGTGCTTCTTCCTGTGAAGATTATATACATGCTGGAGCATTCCATCACTGCAGCAGATAAAATTGTATCTGTGAGAAGAACATTTTTCAGGTGTCAGAGATGAACCTGCTGAGATCTCTAGCATGTAGCATTCTTTTCCAATATGTAGCCCTATCAACCTTATCTCAGAGTTCATTAATCTACCTTGTTATTTCTCCTAGTAAGTTTATGCAATGAAAGTATCCCCTGGCAATTTACCTCTAAAAGCAAAGCAGCTGAGGGCCTGATTTAACTACAAAGCCACCCACATGGAACGCTGCACAGGTAAGCAATTTTAGCTTGCCCAGCATCACATTTCAATTGGACCTAATTCTGAGCAGAGAAGCCATATTGCTTATGCTAGCTTTACATTCAGAAACCCAATTTTCCAATCATAACATTTGAAGCTAAAAAACTAAGCACTAGACAGTATTTACTAACAACATTAATTCCTTTTAAATTCTGAATTCCAGACCAGCCTTCAACTTGATCTTTTTGTTGTTTATTCGTTCAGTCGCTTCCGACTCTTCGTGACTTCATGGACCAGCCCATGTCAGAGCTTCCTGTCGGCCGTCACCATCCCCAGCTCCCCCATGGTTGAGTCCGTCACCTCCAGAATACCATCCATCCATCTTGCCCTTGGTCGGCCCCTCTTCCTTTTGCCTTCCACTTTCCCTAGCATCAGCTTCTTCTCCAGGGTATCCCTCATTATGTGGCCAAAGTACTTCAGTTTTGCCTTTAATATCATTCCCTCAAGTGAGCAGTCTGGCTTTATTTCCTGGAGTATGGACTGGTTTGATCTTCTTGCAGTCCAAGGCACTCTCAGAATTTTCCTCCAACACCACAGTTCAAAAGCATCTATCTTCCTTCGCTCAGCCTTCCTTATGGTCCAGCTCTCACAGCCATAGGTTACTACGGGGAATTTTTTTCAAGTCTTGATGCAAGATATTTAAAAAATAAAATATTCAATTCAAGGTTGAATACTTGTGACTTCATGGCCACATCTGCATTCTCTTCTTGGCAATAATATGGAAGTGCCTCCTCTTGGTTTTTTTTTTTTAAATTTCCCAGCCCAGCCTACAGCACAGGTATTCTTCAGAGGTCTCCCATCCTACTTTTTTTTTGTTGCCTTCAAGTCAGTTTTTGACTCCTGGTGACTGTCCGGACTAGTCTCTGTAGCTTTCTCGGCAAGGTTTTTCAGAAGTGGTTTGCCACTGCCTCCTTCTTAGGGGTGAAAGAGAGTAACTGGCCCAAGGTCACACAGCTGGTTTTGTGCCTATGGAAGAACTAGAACTCACAGTCTCTTGGTTTGTAGCCTGGTGCCTTAATCACTACCCCAAACTGACTCTCCATCCTACTATTAACCAGACCCAACCTGCTTAGCAGTCAAGTCCAGACAAGGGCAGCTAGGCAATGCCACATTCTGAGACAATCACATACTAACTGCTACAACACAGGATGGGCAGTAATATACTGTGTTTTAAGAGCCTAGCTTTAATGATGTAATCCAGCTCATGTTTCTTCTAATGCAAGTCCAACTGTGTTCAATGGAGCTTACTAAACAGTATATATGATTAAAACTGCATTGCAGCCATACTACTAAACAATCACAGCAAGTTATTAGAGAAATATCAGTAGAACATTTTCAGGATTGAATCACCTATGGGAAACTGAAACTGTGTCGTCTCCCTTTATTTATAACTCTCTCATATTTCATAGGAACATGGTCTTCACAATGGCTACACCCAGGATCAGGAACTCTGTCAAATGAAACCAGGCTACTTCCAGCTTCATTGTCCTTTTGCCAATAGGCAAAGATGTTTTTATTTACATCAGCTACTTGCTGAAGTATGTTTTAATTTTATATTTTACATTTTACTGTTAGATACTTTGAGCACTAGAATGAAAGCAGGACATAAACTTAAGAAATACACCTATTCTCAGAGCTCCAATTCTACCCATTCCCATTCCTTTGTCCCCACTACTATTTCTATTAAGAGAATGGCACACAGCACTGCAGCAGCAGCCTTTCCTTTCCCATTCAAGCTTTTAAAGGCACAATATCACAAATCTGCAGAATACATAATATAGGCAATCAGTCAAGATTAAAAGCTGGTTCAAAACAAAAATCAAAAACAACAAGGTCTGAAATATTATTAAGTTGAATAAAGAAGCCGTGCATGAAAAAGAAGAAAGTAATTAAAATGCAGTCTAGGTATTATAGATATTAATATATTAAGATTAACAACACTGCTGTAAATCCACTTACATGAAAAAGCTCTGTAAGTTTTTCAATAAAAACAGAGGGGATAACAAATATAACGAACTGAAGATACTCCAAAAATCAGACATACAGTATATATTGGGTCAGGACAGATAAGTCAATTAAAATTTTAATTTGTAGCTGGCACCTAGAATGTCTGTATTGGACATATTAATCTAGACATCTATGGTATCAATTAGAGACTGACACCTAAACTATTCTCTTTTAAAGTCTTCTGGCTTAAATATCAACTCTCAAGCTGATTACATAAATTAAAAATTAATGTTGCTATACTACTGAAAGGTCCTGTCAGACTTAAATTCCAACCATAAAACCATACTTAATATCCAAAATATCCAGGATGATATTGTCTCTTGCTCTGAAGAGTCTGATTCCCAATTTAAAAACCACATGTGAAAGGTAATAATCATCAGAAAGAATGAGAGGATAGGGAAAAGAAGCAAAAAGTTACACACAGAAATAGCCAATTTATGTTACTTAACAATAAAACCCATTGAGGTGGCACCCATATTCATGAATATTTGTAATCAAAGACATTGTGCTAAACTAGCCTTCACAGCTCTAAAGGCCTCCAAATGAGTAAGACTACAGCTCCTAGAATTCACAACCAGAACAGTTGTTGGAGAACTATGCTCAAACCAGATTTGGGTTAAAGGAACAACTAAATAATGTTTAACAGTCATGTTTATTAAAAGATTAATTGTATTAGAAGAACAAAAAAGAAAGGTTAGTAATCAGTAGGAACTTACGTTAACTATAAGAATTAGTTAATTTCTTGGGACGTAATGTTAGAACCAAAATAAATGAAAATATATGGGTCAATTAAGTAATTATGTATGACAGTGTATAGTTTCATCTTGGAATAAAAGGATCAAGTAACAGCTATGCTTTTAATGGAAATTAAAACAGAAATAAAGCAAGTAAAATAAAGCACTTGCATAAAACAAGCAGATAATATTTTAAGTAACAATTTAAGTACAATTTTCTAAAATACTTGGCAAAAGTGATCAGGTGACAATTCTGGATCAGTCAATTGAGTGGTGTGTCAATTGTATAATGGGTTACAATTTGCCAAATTGAACTAAAAGTATATTGTATATCAACGAAAGTAGTAAAATTCTACACAAGCATATTTTGGAAAAAGTAATCCAAACATCTGTCAAGATCTACATTTTCACAACTGAAGCAGCTTAGTTTAAGATGCCTTTAACTTAGTCAATCTACAACTATCAAGCACATCTTCAGAACTATATCCATGATAAAGTAGTATGTACTTTAGTAGTATGTAAAGTTTTGCATGTACTAAGTTCTATAGCTGCAGGAGCTTTGAGATATCTTGAATGTATCTAACAAGCATCTATCACACAAAGGAAATGGGAAACCCTATGCATGATTAAATTTTGAACTGCAGTTATGATCTAACTGATAATAGTATATCTGGGTGCTTTCTTAAGCCATACTTTATAACCAATTAGTTACTGTATAGTACATATGTATTATTATTAATAATATGTACTATTATTATAGTACATATGTATGTATTAATTTAACACAATGTCAGTTTCATATTGAATTTTATTCCATTTTCTGAATAAGTATTTGTGTCCAATAATTCATTGGCAGCTATACAGAGAGACATAGGTCTCACCCTCAGCCTTACCATGTTTCTCATGCTGGGAAAAAAGAAAGAACCCTTATTTTCTTAATGGGTGACAGAAAGCCTAAGTCCTTTCCTCTGCTTCTGTAATCCCAGACAAGCCAAAAAGTGTCACTAGCTTCTGCACAAATTTGCTTTCATCAAAATTATGAAAGCATCACACCACAAGCACTCCTTTTGTATGTGTGACATCACAATTGATTGATTGTATGTCATCAAGTCAGTGTTGCCTTTTAAAGACCACATAGACAGATTTTCTCCATGACAATCTGTCCCTAACCTGGTCTTTCATGTCTTCCACTGTGTACTCATCGCCACTATAATTGAGCCCATCCATTTGCTGCTGGTCGTCCTCTTCTTCTCTTTCCTTCCACCTTTCCCAGCATTACAGCCTTCTCTAGAGAGCTCCATCTTTGTACGTGTCCAAAGTATGATAATTTGAGCCTGGTCATTTGTAAGTAAGAATTCTGGTTTGATTTGCTTGATTATCCATTTGTTTATTTTCTTGGCTATCCAAGGTATTCTCAGGAGTCTTCTCAAACACCAACATTCAATATGTCTATGAAGGTTCTCAGTCATCCAGGTGGAATTGTCTGTAGCTTGAATCATGTCAACTGGATTTCTATTTTCTTAGTAGAAACGTTTCGCTCCTTATCCAAGGAGCTTCTTCAGTCTGAAGAAGCTCCTTGGATAAGGAGCGAAACGTTTCTACTAAGAAAATAGAAATCCAGTTGACATGATTCAAGCTACAGACCAACATTCAAGTGTCAATACTTTTTGCCCTGCTTCTTCAAAGTACAACTTTCATTCCCATAGACTCACAGGGAAAACCACTGCCTATACGATTCTGATATTTATAGTACAGACACATCCCGGCATCTGAATATCTTTTCCAAGGCCTTCATGGCTGCTCTATCAAATAACTAGTCTGTCGCATGTTCTTGCCTGCTAGTTCCTTTACTGTTGATAGTCAATCTTAAAAGGCAGAAATTATCTACCACTTTAATATCTTCATTGTAAATTCTAAATGTGACATCATTACACACATATAAAAGCAGTGGGGCTTGTGTCACGATAGTGCAACGCCGGTTTTGTCATTGTGCCCTCTCATTGCTGACTGACTCGAGATATACAAAACATTGTGAGCTACAAATGGCTCCTCTGACCTTGAGAAAAAAAATGGCCAGATTCCAGAATTATTGTTTAGGGCTCAGAATACCCCACAGTGGTTTTGACTTTTTCAAACAGTACTGTTTCTAGTGTTCTGACTCTTCTAGGTGCTATAATCAGCCTGTTCTTTTGTAGCTTATGATTATGTTTTCTTTCAAGCCAGTAGAACAGCAGAGAACATTTACATCCTTGCTGCTATTCGCTTAACAGATTAGACAAAGAGAGAAGTCAGTGCTGGGAAAAAGCAGCATATGGCTCAGGGCCTGGAAAGCCATTTTGGAGTCCGGTCTGAAGTTGGAAGAGAGGACCAGGAGTGTTGTGATTGATCAATTATGACTGGAGTGCCTCATGCTCCTTAGGCTTTACTGATGAATATCTGGTTGCTGTCAGCCCTCCCAGGTAAACCAGACAGGAAACACGACTAGATGAGCTAATTCTACTTTATTGTAGGCTACATTAACAGAATCTTGTAAGTCTGAAAGTCCAAACCTCCTGCCCTCCCTATTTACTGTCTGAGTAGTTAGGGCGGGTCCTTCCTAAGTTTTTTTCTCTGGCCGTTACCCTGTTGAGGGCTCCTTTCTCTTTTATCTGATCATTCCCTAGGCAGCATCTCTTCCCCCACTGCCCATCTTCCAAGGTCACCCTCACATTCCATCATAGTTGCCTATGTCAGGCAACTACCCCCACCCCTACTTTAGTTTTAAAACCAGATTCTTAATTTAGAGGGAAGAGAAGCTCCATCAGAGTCAAGGCAAGATCTCCCAATCAAGAGAATGAGATAGTGGTTTTTCTATGTTGCCCCTCCTCCTGAAACAGCAGTGGTGCCATCAGGTTGCCTCATGGGTAAAGTTAAAGCAAGACTAGGTGCTCAGGACCAGCTTTACCAGCACAAGCAAAGGAGATGGTGAGAGCCAGTCTGGTGTAGTGATTAAGGTGCTGTACTAGAAACCAAGAGACTATGAGTTGAAATGAACTGTGAGTGACTTTTAACCCAACCCACCTGTTGCGGGGAAAATAGCAAGCAGAAGCATTATGTACACCACCTTGCGTTGTACAAAATAAGGGCAGGATATAATCTTATCACCATCATTGCTGACTGCTAGCCCACACAGCCCATTTGCCTATGTTAGCAACCCTTAGACTAGAAGACACTGCCACTTCCTGAATCCCAATCCACAGCTGGTAATGGTGGTGATCGAAAAAGACCAACAGGTCACACCCCTCCATTGAAGAGGGAACACCACAGCAATGAAGAGTGTATCCACTGCAAGTTTATCTTGGATATCCATTTATTGCTGTGACCACTGCAAGGCATGGGTTAACAGGGGAAGAGACTCTAAATCAGCTGTTTTCAACTGCTGTGCCGTGGCACATTGGTGTGCTGTGAAATGTCCACAGGTGTGCTGCATCAGCCAGAACCCCACCTCCCGTGACATCACCAGGGATGGACTGCCTCCGTTTCTCCTCATGTAACCTATGATATCATAAAATTTCCAGTTTCACAACCCAGAAGTCCCACCTATGAGATGTGTGCTGTGAGATGAAAAAGGTTGAAAACCTCTGCTCTAAATGAATATTGGGAATGCTTAAACACTTCTGTAGGCATAACTCAATAGTCCTTGCCATTATTGGCAGCAGTAGGCAAACTATGTTGCTAGCTAACAGTAAGATTCCTGCCCTGAAGCAGACCAAGCTGCTACTGCAATGAGTAAACAGCTCTTGGCAGGGAGATTTAACAAAACTAAGTTATAATGCACATAGCTCACAGATGATGGGTTTAAATGATCTTCTCAATGCTGCTTGTCCCTAAGTACAAAATCCCCTTGCTCAGTATCTTCATTAAGCAATGTAAAGAGGAAGCCCTGCAATTTCTGCAAACAGCAGGACAAGAATGCACATCATTTCAGGACACTCGGTCCAGTAAACGCAGAGTACCTCTTTCCTCAAGTGTCTTCTCAACCCCTGGGGACAGAGACTCCTGAGTTAGATTGTTACTGTAGTTCAGCAAACCTTCTTCATTTTCACTTATTTAATTATCTAAAGGCCCTTTCCATCAAAGCTCCCATACTTGGAACACCCTCCCTCTGAAATACTTGCCATCCCTATCTTGTTAACATCCCGCAAACAAGTAAAATCTGCATTTTTTCAATGAGACTTTGGCCCCAGATGATCTGACTGAAGCCATTTTTCTTAGGTATTTTGATTAGTGGATTTATGATTATGTTATTTTTATGTTTTGTTTTTGTTGTTTGCTATTCTGAATCCTTCAGGGGCAGATTATAAGCACTGTAAATAAACACTCTCAATGCTCCATCACTTAAAAATGTATTGATTTGCCATTACACTATGCCTTTATGTGTGTGTGCATTGCTATATTTGCCAGCCCATCCTCCTGATACACCAGAACCAGAGAAGGAGAGAACTCAGCTCTGATGTGAAAAGCCCCTTCTTTTTTATTAAGGAACTGATCCACATAGAGAAACATTTAACATTGGATCATATACCTTGGAAAATGCTTTATCTCCTTCACATGGAGAGAGGGATACAAATATTTTATGTGCAGTGTTGTCAATTAAGATAGACCAACTTTTGCTAATTGGGGGCCACATTTAATGTTGGGGGAGCTTTATTACGTATGCAGGTGAGGCCAGGGAAAGGAAGAAAGCCTAGAGACGACTTTATCATAAGCCTAATTTAGTAGACTCTTTCCTGCCCCCCACAGGCCCATAACTACATTACTAACTGCCTTGAGAGAAGGATCCTTGAAGAAAGAGGTGACATAGGAGCCTGCTCAGCCAGACTATTTTTTCCCCAAAAGATTCCTGAAAAGGAGAGTATGGGAAAGCTAGCAAGACCATTCCTGAAACTTGCTTGGCTGGAATCTTGCTTCCTATCTCTGAGCCCTCACCATTAGCTGTTTTATGGGAAGGATCCTAGTATTTTTTAAACTGTTTATATTGTTTAAGCTGCTTTGGTATAACCGATATGACTGGTTATAAATTCCTGTAATAATAAAAGATAATAAATATGTACAGTAGTTGGGGCAGGATTTTCTGCTCTCCTCCCAAATGATTAAATGTCTATTCTAGGATCCACACCACAGGTTTATTTTGCTCTGCTTCAAAAAAGCAAGAAACTACACCATTAATTTTTCATAACCACAACCATAAAAATTCAGTGGCATGAATTAAGAGGATTCAAGGCTAAATTCAACCCACAGGCTGCCCATTCTCTTCTAGCTTCTGGAGGAATTTTTCATTACCATAGCAAGATTTGGATCCTTCTTCTGAGAACCTGCCATGTATAGGTACTCTATGCTGGTCTTGTAACCAGACTAATGACTATTATAACGAGAATGAAAATCCAGCATTTCGTTTTTCCTGTCAAAATGGGCAGATTATGACTTGGTTGGGCTGCTGAGAAATTAACCACCTGCAATTCTATTTTGTTTATCTGAATTACTCATACCAGAAAACTGTGGTATTTTCTTGGCTGCTCACTTGCATGTTGTATATGGGATGAGTGTACAATGGATTTCAGTTATATCATAACTTACATTTTACATTTCCCATCTTACATTTTGATTTATGCTTTCTAATCATGATTAAGGGAAGGTATAGGAAGTTTAATTTTGATTAATGAGTGGTGGCATATTAGAATTGGTTCTTATATGAACCTTCATTTCTATTACAATAATTGTGCTTTTGATTTTGCCTATTAATCCATATATGACCATATTGTTGTTGTTGTTCAGTCGTTAAGTCATGTCCGACTCTTTGTGACCCCATGGACCATAGCACACCAGGCCTTCCTGTCCTCCACTGTCTCCCGGACTTTGCTCAAGTTCATGTTCATTGCATCGGTGATGCTATATGACCATGTACAGTTATATAATTCCCCACGCAAGAGCTGGCATGACTGAATCATAAGACCTGCCTACTTTGCTATTGTCAGGCCCAGCCCAAGAACAACGAAGAGTCAGTGCATTCAAACTCCAATTCTTTATTTGCTCACACCGTACAGGCAGAATCTTGCCAGACTGAAGCTACTCTAACTAACCTAAGGGGAAATAACCTGGGAGACCCTAGGGCGGGGCTATCCTGAACCCCTTCGTTTTCCTACCATTGCTCCCTAGACTGTGCATCCGCTTATCTCCTCTACCTCCTTGGAATGTGCCCCCTCTTTCCTGAGAACCAGCGGCACCGCCGAAATCCATCACAGCTATAATTTCAAGCACATTTATAATATTGCAGAATTATTGAGACGTATTTCTAGGCAGGGATTTAAAATCAAGATAATTAACTATTTGATCAATTTTGGAAAAGGAAAAAACAAAATTTGCATTCTCTATCATATAACCCAGGGGTCGGCAAACTTTTTTATGCCGGGAGCCATTTTGACATGCTCGTGCACATTTTGAAGTGCTCGAGGGCCAGGGGCGGGGTTTGCGGGCGGGGGCCAATCGCGTGAAAGGGGGCGGGGTTTGCGGGCGGGAGCCAATCGCGTGGAAGGGGGCGGGGTTTGTGGGCGGGAGCCAATCACATGGTTTATTGGGGCGGGTGGAAGGGCGAATCTGGATTTTGGGAGGGTCGGGGGAGAACGGGACCTGCCTGGCCTCTCAAGGCGGGGAGGCGAAGTGGGCTGTGCGGCTCGTGTTGCGGAGGGCTGTGCTTCCCGGGGCCCTTGCTAACAGGTCGGGTGAAGAGGTGCAGTCCTGCGCCCGGGGTCCTGGGTCCAAGCCCCCTTAGTGCAGCGGGACGGGCTTCCCAGGAGACCTCGGGGCTGGCGAAGGCGGAACAGCCCCGCGGATGGGAGCTGGGCCAATCGCGTGGAAGGGTCGGGGGGCTCACGGAGGGAGGGGGCACAGCCAGCAGCTCCGCGAACCCGGCCCGGCCGCCCCACCGGGAGTGGCGGAGAAAGAGCTGCCACCCTCCGGCCGGCAGGACGGGCGCGGGAGAGCGGAAGGCTGCGCCCTCTCCACCGGGCGGGACCCGCGCCTCTTTCCCCGCCGGCGCCCGAGCGCAGACACCAGCCGGGACCCCGCGTGGAAGATGCCGCGCGGCCGAAACCCCTGGAGGAAAAGCCCCCAGACCCCACCGCGCCTCTTCAGTCCCAGGGAAAGGAAAAGCCCCCCACCCCACCCGGCAAAGGGGCTGAGGCCGGCAGGGGCCCTGAGCGGGCGCTGCGCAACCCTTCCCGCGGCGCCAGCCTCTCCCTCCGCAGAGTGAGAGGCTCTCCAGGACGTGGGCCGCCCGTCCGCCGGGGGAGAGCCAAATCTCAAAACTGGCAGGAGGCGGAAGCGGGAGCTCAGCTCGTGAACGGCAGCAGCCCCTTCCAACGGGCAACCGGGAGGAGAAAACGAACTCCATGCCCCACCACGCATACACGGACTGAAGCAGACCCTGGGACACAGGGATGGGCGGGGAGGCAGGCAAACAGGCAGGCGGCTGGAAGTGGCATCATCATTCGCTCTGGATACAGAACACAAACCTGGTTCTTTATAATGAAGATTGCCCGTGTGCGGAACACGGAATTCCATGCAAAGAAAACGTTCTAGGAATCTGGGAGGAAAATCAGTCTTAGCAAGAAAGGATTCCTGTCCAACGCAATTCACACACACACCCTCCCCAACTAACAGAACCAGTTTGCTTCATTTGCTCAAAAAGGCACCACCTTTGGAAACCATCAACCCCATAGCATTTCAGGAAAGGGCTTAATTTCGTTGAGGGACTGCCAGGAATGTGGGGCCAGTGGGGGGAAAGGGCCACTGGGTTGAAGAAAACAGGAGGGGGAATGGAAAAGCAGAGGGAGATATGGAGAAGGTAATGGGGGGGGGGGCTCCTGAGCCCTACCAGCCAATGCTGCTGGCTGCTTCCCGTGACTCCGAGATTTCTTCCAAGGGGAGAGAGTTAGCAGCTGATGGGATGTTTGTTTATTCACAGCTGGAGCATAAAATGCTTTAAGGCTGCATTTAATATGTGGGGGGGGAGATGGAGAGCCAGAGGGAGTGGGCTATCCCAAGCACATAGCAAAGACAAGGATTTTTTGCTCCCCCCCTTCTGGATGGGGGGATGCCATCTGATGATGATGCCAATTCCAGCCGCCTGCCTGTTTGCCTGCCTCCCCGCCCATCCCTGTGTCCCAGGGTCTGCTTCAGTCCGTGTATGCGTGGTGGGGCATGGAGTTCGTTTTCTCCTCCCGGTTGCCCGTTGGAAGGGGCTGCTGCCGTTCACGAGCTGAGCTCCCGCTTCCGCCTCCTGCCAGATTTGAGATTTGGCTCTCCCCCGGCGGACGGGCGGCCCGCGTCCTGGAGAGCCTCTCACTCTGCGGAGGGAGAGGCTGGCGCCGCGGGAAGGGTTGCGCGGCGCCCGCTCGGGGCCCCTGCCGGCCTCAGCCCCTTTGCCGGGTGGGGTGGGGTGGGGGGCTTTTCCTTTCCCTGGGACTGAAGAGGTGCGGCGGGGCCTGGGGGCTTTTCCTCCAGGGGTCTCGGCCTCTCTAGTCCGGGGCGTCTCATCTGCCTGCAGCTGCCCCGCGCGTGTTTGTGCGTGTGCGCGCCCGTGTTTGGCCACCCGCCAGCCGGAGGGACGGAGCCGGGCCCCCTGAATGCCGAGGGGCCCGCGGGTCGGGCGTCCCCCGGCTCCCATCCGCGGGGCTGCTCCGCCTTCGCCAGCCCCGAGCCTTGCTGCCCTGGACCTCGTCTGAGGAAAGCGTGTGGGGCCGCGGCGCAGGAGGCGCAAGCGGAGGCCGGGGAGCCGCGGCCGCCGCCAGATGGGAAGCGGAAAGGCCGGCAGGGGCTTTCTCCAGCCGCAGCGCTGCGTCCCGGGCCAGCAGCGCCTCCCTGCCGCTCAGTGCGCTCGGAGAGACGGGCCTGAAGGGGCGCAGAGGCCGGAGAGGGAGCCCCTCCGTCTCCCCTTCTCTCCCTGCCTCGCCCGCCCGCCGGGCGCGGAAGCGCAGCCGCCTTGACGTCAGGCACCCGGGTGCTGCACGAGCAGGTCGAACATGTCCCCGCCGTCGCCTGGGACCTTAGCGATGGCGAGGGGAGGGCGCCGAAGCTGCGGTCCGGGCTGGGCTGGGGCCGGATCCTGTGCTCCTGATGACCTTGTTCAGCCCGCCTCTCTGCTCCCCTTTGGCGCGCGCTGATTGGTGGAGGTGTCCTTCCTTCTGAGCATCCACCAATCAGCCTCTCTGTTTCTTCCCCAGGGTTTGCGCCAAGCCTGCTGCTTCCGGAGACCGGCTTTCCGGATGTCGGGCGGCAGAGAGAGAGATAGAGCCAGAGTCAAGGGGCCAAAGAGCCAGATCTGGCTTGCGAGCCGCCATTTCCAACCCTTGATATAACCCAAAGCATAAATTAAGAGAATAAATCAGTTACAATTAGTATAAATGCTACAATCTTACACAATTTTTACTTAGAAGTAAATCCAATTTTATTTAAGTGAGACAATTCTGCATAAACACATATAGAAGCAAAAAGAAATTCTGCCATAAAAATATTTAAACAAACCATTGAACATCTTCCTGAAGAAATGCATTTCTATGTAGGAAGTATATAGAAAAAGGTCCAAAAGTTATTTGTTTTCTGAGTTATATAAGCTATAGGACAAATAAATCATGTACTTTATTGCGAACTAGTTAGTTATTATATTATCACATTCATGTTAGCCTGTCTTCTCTAGGCAAACTCTGCAGTATCAATGACAACTTAAAAACAGGCTACAATTTTCCAGCTGCTTGTTATACTGGTATATGGAACCAATACAATTTACTCCTTTAATATTGCATGTATTTAGTCATTTTTCCTCAACCTCATCTAAAGCTACTGTAGGGTAGGTTACAAGAAACTTTTTTATAAATTGAAACTGCTGATTCTAAAAATAAGTCCCTGCAGATTCACAATGGTGTCAAGTTGTCTGTCTATTATGCGGAAATAGATCTAATATAATAGGACTAATCACTGAAAGAGCAATAGTGACAAAATAACTAACCTTAAATATTTGGCTATTATCTTAGAATTTTTTTTTAAAAAAAATCTTCCTATTCCAAAATAATTATGTAAAATCTGAAACATTAAAACTGTTTTTTAACTTTAGTCAAAATTTAGAGCAACATACGTTCAAAATAGCTATCACTGATTTTATATAGAAAGAAATGTTAATGGAAGATGCAACTTTTTATAAGCAAATTATTTGAATTACTTCTATCTATACAAAGTGAAACTCAATTAAATTACTTCTTCTCCCCCACTCCCACCCCCAAAAAGCAACCCTTTTTATTTAAAAAAATCCTCCTAAAAGGATTAGGAAGAAATATGTAAGAACGTACCATGAAGTTTCAGATTAATAAAACATTCAGTTTAGAGTAAAATGTTCTGAGGCCTAGAAAAAAGAAAAACATAAACTTACGTTTTGCTACTGAAAAATGTAGAAGAAGCCATATGCTTTGGATGGCCCTTTTGTGAGCCACTGGAAATCCCAACACAAGAAATAAAAGTAACACCTGTTTAAAGCAGCCATCTGTCCTCACAGGCTGAAGAAACTAGACTCTTTCCACATAATCCTGATCTTCAAAATACAGAGCTAAACTGCACCTGGGAACACTTATACAAATACTGTTCACAACTCTGTTGCTTAAATGCCATAAATAAAGCCATCTATCAATGATTGTATATGCTGGAAAAATATGCAATCATGCAGTTTTCAGTAGGTTTCTCCCATTATGTTTAAACAAGATTAATTGTTCTATTGATAATTGAAACATGCATTTTGGGTTCTTAAAATAAGCCTCAACTCCTTTGACACGGAACTTGAATTTTAAAAAAGCACACTGACATTTAAATGAAAGTTTGCTTTAGTTCACTGTAGTATCAACATTCACTCACAGTCTGTCAACTTAAATGCAGAACAATTTCCCCTAAATTATCATTTTTAAGAAAGACCTTTTGATAGAAGTGTGCTGTTTCGTTTCATACCAATATATATTGCTGTTAAAGCTCCTTTCCAATCCTAAATTTATGTTTTAAATATAGCACTGCAATATTTTTATTAACTGGAGATAGAAAATTTAAATGGGAATATGTGATTTTATTAATACTTTTCTTTCCATTTTTGAAAAGTTACCCCGATTCTTCATTTGATCTAATCCACATATTAATATTGCTGTTTCTGCTCTTCCAAACATATATAGAGAAGTCAATGCTATATTTTTATAATTCTTTAGTACCTAAGGTGGTACTTTGACCACCTTTTGACTACATGAAGAGTTCTCTGCAAACTCTAAATTACTGGCCCTCTTAGAACTGACAAAAATTAAAATTAACCAGCACACATCATATACTGAAATTTTGGGCAAGACTTGTTTTTTTCACTAAACTTCAGCTGCTGGAATAATCAAATTTAAAATTTTGTAAACGCATTAGATATGTGCAATCTAACTTACAGTTTAATAGCTTTTAGGAGTCTGAGCTTGCCATTTAAGCTCAAGATGCAAAGGTTAAAATTTATGAAAGGACAGGAATTCAGATTACTTTAAAGATTAACAATATCACAAATCTTAAATAATTTTGCTTTCGATGTACAGTTTTGGATATATACAAAATGTTTTGAATCACACCATTCTGAACTGGAAACACCCCATTTTGAATGTGAAGCACCCCATCTCAAATGGAAAACAGCTGTTTCAATTAACAAACTGGATGTAAATACTTTTAAAAAGGCTGAAAGAGTCCCTTTAAAACTCAAAACACAATTGAAATTGGGCATTTTGCCTTGAAAGTGGGGTGCTTTGAATTCAAAATGGCTCAGTTTAAAATGTTTTGCAAAACATATTTTTATTTCTCTCATTATTAAACAAATTATCAAGGCCATTAGATTGACTACAAAATTAGGGAAAAGGTCAAAATCATTGTCATCAAGGTTTTTCAGGAGCAGTAAGGTATACAGGTTTTTTTATTATTATTTTAACAATGAAGACACTAGAACTGAACTTTGTGAGAGGTCAGTTGTTTTTTCTTCCAAGACTAAATTGTTTAGAATTTACATTTTTGATTAGGGTTTTTTTCTTCATTTTACATTCAGGTGAACATACACAAAGTTGAACTCTGACAGATTAAAATGTTTTTTTCCAAGAGATTGGCCAGAAGAATTAAAATTTTGGAATTTATAATCACAGCAGAAAAAAATTGCCCTTAAATATTCATACAATTGGTAATCTCAAGTTTAATGTAAACTGTTAAGACAATGATGTTTTGGAATTTAAAGCATATTAAGTGTCATAAAAACACAAAGATAAGAAATATCCTTCCATGTTCATGTATTAATATATTTACACACAAGTGAAAGGCGGCACACTTCTCTGTGTCCATCAGCCCTCCCCAACCTGGTATCCTTTAGATGTGTTGTACTGCAAGTTTCAAAATATTTACTTATTTAATGTATTTATTTAAACAATTTATATAGCCACTCATCTCACAGCAGTGACTCTGGGCAGTGCACAAGGATTAAAACAAAAAACATTATATAAAATAACATATGCCCAGGTCTAAAACATTCAATTTTCAATCCATACAGGCCAAAACAAATTAATCCATCAAATAGAGACCATGTTGTTTGGGAATTTTAGTTTCAGTACATCTAGAGGTGACAGGTTGGATAAGATAGTTCTAGACAAAATAGAGATGTGCATTTAAATACATGCTGGAGAAGAAGAAAACCTTACACTATTTACAGTGGCCAAGTAAAATAGAGCATGTAAACAAAGCAAGTTTAGCAGCATGCTTCTAAAAACACCTGTAGTACCACACTGACATTAGGCTATATGATACTGGAGCAATATATATTTCCTATCTTCAAATATTTGAATACTGCAATGTAACAGATGTTCAGGATCAGATTCTTTAAACAGCTACTTTTTAATTTTTTTATTACAAAAAAAATCCATTTAAATCTAATGAACACAGCATCAATACCTACAATCCACAGTTTTAATAAGGTGAACCAGATGAATTCAAAAACATTCTTAATCACATTTTTTAGTTGTATAATCTGCACATATTTTTAAAATACAAACTGTTCTTGTTAGGACTGGCTAGCCTGGCATATCTTAGTATACAGGATTAGTTAGGTGCCACTGAGTCAGGCCCGACTCCTGGCGTTTGCATTGACAAATGGCTGGCTAGATCAGTCATCAGTAACGTACAAAGTATAGAAACAAAGAACAATTTTAAAAGATAACAAAACAAAGTACTTTAGGAAAATAGAAGATATCACAGAAGAAATATCATAACTAAATACTCAAATGTAACCTAATATAGTCTTTGTCACCAAGATCTACTCTGCCTACAAACACTAGTTCCTGCTGCCTACCTCCTCAAAAGCAAGCCAGTGTTTATGAAAACAGAATACAGTGTTGTAGTCCAATACATATTTAAGCATCATGATAGTGATTCCCTTCTCTAAAGAGAAAACACTACATGCCATGCCACTCGAAACATTCCTCATCCCTTAAAAAGCATTCAAATTTCTACTACAGGTAGTCCTTATTTATCAACCACAATTGGGACCAGCAATTCAGTCGTTAAGCGAAGTGGTTGCTAAGTGAAACTGCAACTGTGCTTATAATCTTACTTCAGCTTTCCTTTGCTTTACAGACCTGCGAAGGTTGTAAATGCGAGGATTGGTCATAAAGTTACTTTTTAATCAATGCTATAACTGCGAACGGTCACTAAACAAGGCAGACACTAAATGAGGACAGCCTGTACAGAGTTCAGTATACACACTATAGCCATTAGATCTTAGACAGTACTGTTAAGACTGTCATTCTCTAATTATACAAAAGTTATTGTTTACAATCATGGTGTTTGTTGCTTTTGTTAACAGTGAATTCTAAGAACTGAAAACACATAAGGAACTCTACATTAGTGCCATCAATTTTTTTCTCCTTATATAATTGCACAGTGGTATCTTTAGCTTGCTGCAATTTGGGATGTAGGTAACAGATCATGGCATAAAGTTTAACAAAGAAAAGAAAATGACTATGGGAAGATGGGACCTATATTTTACACCAGGAAAATGCATCTTGTAAAAACAGTTCAGCAATGAAGAAAGATACCTAGGAACCCTGGATTTTCTTTCTTCCTTTGTGATATTTAAGAAATGGGTTAACTATCTTTTGAAAATGATCCAAGCATAATTTACAATATCCTTTTATCAACAATAATGCATTCTGAAAAGTAATGTCTGACTGGAGTTCTTAAATAATAACTTACTAGTTCATGCAAAGTAGTCTAAAATAAATCAGGAGGCCTCTTATATATATCACACATTCTGCATTCTTCTTACACACTTTCATTGTCATTCTTTATTTTCCACAGGGCAAATCAACCAATTGTAGGTATGTAGTTCACGGAATTCTCACAGCAGATGCAAGTGAAAGCAGCGTGAGTTTCCCAGGAGTATCTTCCATTTCTATGAGCAATGCCCTCCTTGGAAATGTCCTGTCAGTTCATAATTTAGATCCAAATCATAAATATATTGTGTTAACTAAACGAAAGATGAATCCCTCCCCTCCCTTCCCATTAATTAGCTTTGAATGGGAGAGTTAACTTACATTTGTCAAATAGAAACAGATATTAACCAAAAGTGAGAGGATGGGCAGGACGTGGAGACATCAAGCTGCAACATAAACAAGTGGCTGTAATGGAGGCAGGAGAATGGGAGAAGCCACCACCATTGGTTTTGCTCACTGACAGCAAGTATTGTAGAATAATATGTTGAGTCAGTGGAGAGCCTCTTCTATACATGGGATCTATATATTTTTCTAGAGTCCTCCATTTAGTGAGGCAGAAACAAAAGCAGCTGTTTCTTTCCTTCTGCTATTTAACTGCAACAACTCACACTCTACAATGGAGAGCAAGAAGGGAAGTGGGGGTTGCATATTCTCATCTTCTTCTTCTTGAATGGGAATACTGTTGTAAGATTTCATGATTTGACAGGAATAGGAGTCCTAAGCTTGCTAGCTTGCTTATTTATTTGTTTGTTTGTTTGTTTGTTTAAGAGACTTGTATGGCTGCCCATCTTATGAGCCACAACTCTCACAGCAACAGTGATAAGAACATTAACAAAAACAATAAAAGCCAACATCCCATCCCCAAAAAAACCTCCCAGCACCCTGAATCAACAATCCCCAGTACATAAAAAAATCAGTCACTGGGGTCCAGCCTCACCCTATCATAATGCTTGGAGGGAAAGCCAGTGTTACCTCAGAATAGAATAAAAGAATTACAGTCTTTGAGTGGAAAGATTGTACAACCTCAATCTGAACACATTCAATGAAGAGGAGCCCACTACATCTCCAAATCATTGGTTCTACTGTGAAATCACTCTTATTGTTAGAAAAAACTTCCTCACATTCAATATAACCTTAGTCTATTATTCCATGTCCTCTCTGGAATAAAGAAAGCAGGTCTCTTCTAAGAGTTGTACTTTCACATATTTGAAGAATGCTATTGTATTCCTGCTAAACCTTTTGGAAGACATTTCTATTCTTCTGGCTGTCAGATATAATGGATACTTTAGTCCAAACCCATTAGGGATGCAGAGTTTGGAAAAAATGTTGGAGAACAGTGCAAGATTGAACAAAAAAGCAGAATTTAGGGACTCAGAAATCCTTTATTATGCTCCAAATAAGAGACCACACCATTAAACTCAGGGTGACTTATTTCAGAAGCAAGCATGCAAAGGTTTATACATGTACTTGCTAAGCCCAATACATTAGCCTTTTTAACTTTCCATGAAGTTTATCCTTCTGTTCTCTTCTTTTCCCAATCTCAACTCTGTTACATTTTGTTCCCTTTTTGCACTTTTTCCTTTTTTCTCTTTCCAGCATTGCTTTCATTTACCTTATTTCCATTCTCTTTTTCTCCTTTTTTGCTGTTTCTGCTGGAAGATGTGTGAGTGATGTGTACACAGATGGGAGATGAATTAATTTTACAATGGGTGCCTTATTTCACACATAATTACTTTTAATCAGTACTTATATATTCAATTAATACTTTAATTTTTAGTACCCCCTTTTTGGGAATGTGACCTCTGGTCAATGCACATACACACATTAACATGCACATAGACAAGTGTGCCAAATGCATATATTTCATGGGGTGAAAAAATCTCCAGGATTAGTTTCAACCAAAGTTGTAGTTAGGTTGACTAGGTATGGAAGCTGGATATTTGGGGAGTGCTTATAATATTTTTCTGTTTAATGTTTCTTTGGGGCTGAGCTTTTTTTTCTATTTTTGAGTTTCATCTTAAATTCATGGTCCATTTGGAGATATATGGTAACTACCATGGAGCTCTTTCTCTGCTTTTTAAAGATCTTCCAAAAGGAAGCCATATCATTTCTTTCAGAGTCCATCTTTAAAGGGCAAGAGGCTCACACAGATAGGATACCTAAACTTCAATGCTTTGCACTAAGGATACTGTATGTTTCTCCCATTCCATAAAGCCCCTAGCCATCAGTTATAATCAAGTTTTTAAAAAACAATTGTATGTTACATATAAGAGAACAGCAGTAAATCTCAGAATAAGCAAGACCCAGTCATTTACTCAAGGGCTTGAACCTATAGCTGTCAAGCAAAATGAGCCACTGTATCCACTTGTTCTTCATCATAGTAATGAAAAGCAGTTGAGTAAACTATTCAAATCCTTTGCACCTTCTCCAGTTATTGTGGATGCTAGTGGAAATGATGTCTGCAACAAGCATAAGATGTCTGGTACAGTGCTAAATAAAGACACCAGTTGGGTGTTGAAATATGGAAAAGTAAGGCTGAGAACTATCTGTGTATAAAATATATAATATGAAAAAGAAAGTATCCAATAAAAAGAATGTGCTTAGATGTGTGCATGCCTCAGAAGGGGTATAGGCATGACTGCAGTAGGCTACATTTTACATTATTGGGTACAATTTGTAACAGCCTCCAAAGAAATTTTTATCCACTCTCTGTATAGATAATAACTAGGTATTCAATTATTTCAATGTAAAACCATAGTAGTAAACAGGAATATAGATCTCTCTAAAATAAATACACAGTTGCCAACATTTACCTAGAAAGGAATTTCCTTCACATAGTTAAGCAGATACGTGCCTCAGATGAAAAGAGAAAAATGGATACTTGGGGTAATGATTGAATTTCACTAAAATATTTTTTTGCTAGGATACAATTGGAATAAAAAACAAGAATAATATAAATTAAGGTATTTATCTTTGAAATTATTCATTCAGAAAAATGTTATTGCCCTGAATTCTTGGGACACATTAAACAGAATACTAAACATAATATAGTGTATCAGGAATCATAACAGGAAGAAAGATTCTTATTGGTTTGGGGATGTATCCAGCTCTGCCCATCCTTTAGAACACTGGAAATCACAGATAGTATTCATTCTTCCTTCCCTCTGCAGCTCTCCAATTATGCCCCAAAAGCTCTGAGACTTGGAATGCAGGGCAAAGGAAAGTCCAATTGCAAAGGTCCAGTTGTGTAACATGAAAATATTAAATTAATTAACATTGCTGAATGGCAATTTTTAATTTGACGTCCCATCTGTATCCTGTGTGAGATGTGTCAACAAAGGAAATATCCTTTTCTTATATTATTGAATAAGTCAAATAAGAAAAGATATGGAATTTCTGCCTCAAGATGATAGACTGACAGACTTACCTTTTAAACTACAAAAAGGACCTCTTCTCAATATTTTAGGTTAATCTCAGAGCACAATATGCTTTCTTACGCACAGAAGTAGCTAATTGTGATGCCTCTGAAGTTGGCTTTGCTAGAAATAAAATGTAATTGGTATGCTAATATTAACCAAAGTAGTCCTGTGAAAGTTTAAAAAGTAATGCTACAGAATCTGTCATTTTAAGATACAAAAGAAAAAATCCATAATAAGCTGATTAGTTTGTCACTGTTGTGGATCAGAAAAAGGTTCACTATTTGTACTGTAAGTCTGCACTGTATCTTTATGGTCATACTTTATTAATATACTAGACCACATATTGTCTTGCTTTTGGGACATTGTAATGTCCCAAAAGGGATATTGTAATCTCAGTGATTAGAAACTAGATACCTAGAATACTAATTTTGTTCTAACTTTATAAATTACAAATTTTAGTTTAAAATAAGACAACAGGTGGATGCAGCCAACAAAAGGAAACAGAAAATTGTCACTACTGTAATAAGTATATAAATAGAAGCAACAATTAATTTATATTCTGGATATAAAATAATATGCAGATTTACGTATTAATACATAATGAGATAAAAAGTATTACCTATCCATTCCTGATTTGTGCAGTAGTTTTCAGAATGTTATAATGCACCTTTCATGTGTGTGTGTGTGTGTGTGTGTGTGTGTATGTAAATGCACACACGTATGCAAACACACCCTAATAAGTTTATGAAGTAAAATAACACAATATATGTCTTATTTAGAAAACAGCCCTAGCTTTACCAAAGTCGTAATAATCACCTAACCTGCTTTGCAACTGACAATCTAAGAAATAATATACACTGATAGACTCTTCAGGGGTTGTTCTATTAGATAAATCAGTATATTCTGTTGGTATTGTTACAAGTAACATTCTATTTGATACAGATTTCACAACTGTGAAAAAAATAATAATATTCACAGTTAAATCAGTCTCTTTTATAAGAAGTCAATCAAATTAATAGAATGTAATTAGGAAACCTAGAATCTCCTCCAAAATCACAATAATTTTAAAAAGTGAGCTGGCAAGACATTTGGACTGCATTCTAAATAAAATATGAACTCGGATGATCAGCAGCACTCATTGAGAAATATTTCAATTCCATGTTAAAAACCAGGAGCAGAGGGGGTCAGGTGCAAAGTAACTGAATGTCAACAACTTGTCCCACTGAGGTGTATAAGAAATATTACCTTTTGTCCAGAAAGAGCAAACAATTACCATATGCTCCTGGTACAAACCTACAAGTCATAATTAGCAACTCCAGTGATGATTAAGCATACACATATTTCCAATTCACGAGATTTTTAATTCTTTATAGTCAACTTGATTTCCATTTCAGCACTCAAGAAAAATAAAAAGACACAAGAGTAATATATGTAAAAACTGCAATAATTAATAAGGTTTCTGGGTAAATTTCTCCTACCACTTTCTTGCATCTTTATCTTTCATATACAAAGTGTTGTAAATAAAAATAATGTTCAGATGAGAAAGGTGATTTGCAGCTTTTACCCCAAGTTTAGTCAAGGTAGATTCACTATAAATCAAAATTATATACATGCATTAAATTTGAATTAAATCACACATCATGAATTTCTCAAATATTTCTCTTAGATCTTTCAAATAAACATTGTGTAGTATTGCAGTGTTTAATGAACAAGAGAATGATCTGCACCACAAAGATAATTGCCTATGAATGATCAAGCTAATGTCAATATGTAGGAAACAACCTGCTCATAATAAAGTACTGAAAAGGTTAAAAAGCAAGTAAGGTGAGGATGATCAGAAGCAAAAAAAAAAAAAAGTTCACAAGCACAAGTCTACCCAATCCCAGTTGGAGTCCAAGGCCCACACACAAGTTCCAAACCCCTAAATCTTATATATCAAATTCCAAATTCCAAGTTAAAGCATGGAAGTACCCAGAGCATGGACAGCCACCTTATTTCCCCTTCGTCCATTAACTCCTAAAAACAAGAATAGGAAGCATATTACAACGAACAAAAAACACCCCCTCCTCTCCAGACATCTTATGGGAATCATTAGGGAGCTTCCCTCTTCGCGTCCAATTTTCTTTCCATTCTTAACCCCCCAGTGCAAATAATACCCACTTTCCCATCTAAACTCCACCAATTCACGACAGCCACCATCAGAGAAGAAAGGAGGGGGAAGAGGGGATATATAAAGAAAGCACAAAACAGGCCGGGGGAGGAATCACACACATACAGTATCACACATACACACATTACAGTTTTCCCCGCTTTGCACGTTCAGTGATTCAGCTCAATGGAGCAACTCCAGGCCGGTTTCTCGATGGAAAAAGGAAGGGGGGGTGCACATTACAATCATATTCACCTGGGCTGTGGAGGGCTGTGGTGGTGGTGATGGTGTTGCTCTTGCTGCTGGAGGTTGTTGTGGGTGATGATGAGGATGGGGGTGAGGCTGGGGGTGAGGAGGAGCAGCAGCAGCAGCAGGAGGAGGTGGTGATGGTGGTGAAGGAGGAAAGGAGCCGTTGTTGTTGATGGGTAACAGTCGCCAGGACTACGGTGACTATGGCGCTTGATTCACAAGGCAACGGTTGCTATAACTCACAAAAGGGAGAGAGCGAACGAGAGAGCGAGAGGAGGAGAGGAGGAGGCGGCCCAGCCTCACAGGCCCGGAAGAGGCGGAGCTTTCCGTATGAATGATAAGTCCTCTCCCCCCCCGTCGGTCTGAAGAAGGGAATTGGGGGTTGAATTTTTCATCACGTCTTACACGCGAGGGGAGGAGGGAGAGGGGAAATTAATGTGGGTTTTCTTCAGTACATCTGCGTGTGGAGGAGGAGTGGCGCGTCTGTTCCTGAGGAACAGTTGGGCTGCATGAGGCTTAAGAGCAACAGTCTTTCGCTCAGTACAGCCGCCTCAGTGCGCGCTGTAATCAACCTCCCTTTCAGCGGGAGTAGATCCAAGGGGCGGGACTACGATTCCCGGCTCCCGCGTGGGGGGAAGCCTGGCAACGATCCTTTATTATTTCCGGGAGGGGGGGAAACCGAACCCGCGATGATAATTGAATGTCCCGGATGCGGAGAGCAGCTGAGCAGGAAGGTGTAACTTGTGTTTCATTTGGGTGTCGGTCTTTCTTTGCCTTATTTCGCACTTCGGAGCTGCCTGGAAGGAGGCGCGTGGGGGGAGCGTTCTGCCCCAGCGCCTGATTTGTCCCTTTTCCCTCCCCCCGCCCTCCTTCGGGCGTTAAAATGGCTCGGGTTGAAGACTCGTGCCGCCGCCGCCATCTTACGTGGGGAAAGTGCCGCAGCCAGGAGGTTGGAGGTCTCCTGTGGTTCTGAAACGCGGGGGATGGGCAGAAACCAAACCGCCCTTTTCCTGGCGGGGGGGGGGGGGAAAGAGGCAGGGCCTCCGCGCTCGCGGCGGGGGGGAGGAGTTACCACGCCGCCCGCCCCTCCCCCGGCGCCCTCTCCTCTCCGGCGGCGCTCCAAGGGAGGCTGCCGGGCACAGATGCCCCTCAGAGTTGCGCGGCGACGGGGCAAGCCGGCAGCCCGCCCGGCCGCCCAAGCGTCCGCGAGTGCCAACGAGGCAAAGGCGGCAGGATAAGGCGGTGGCTCGGATTTCCCGGCGACGCCGATGGCCCAGCCCTGCTTTGCTGTGCCACCACGATGGAGAGCAGAGGCAGGAGCTGCTGCCTCCTGTTTTGCTCTCCTTTTTTGATGCTTTTCTGGGCAGCTCTCTGAGGAAAGAAGCTGGCGACGGCTCAGAGAGAGTGACAGCAGTTTCTTGCATTCGGCACTCACCTGCCTCCTCTGCTGAGCCAGGGGCAGTTGCCATCCCTGTCGTGTTTTCCAAAGAGAGGGCAAAAAAAGTGGTCCAGGCAACATAAAACCCACAGCAAGGATCCCTCCTCAGGCAGTCTCTCCAGCTGCCCAGCAGGATCCACCCTGAAAGAAGTGGTCCTTGCTTGCTATATAGAGACCTACTGCCCTCTTAGGATATTTTTCAAAATCACAGTTTTGATATCTATGTTCATTAATATGAAATCAAATAATTACTACCTCCTATATCTCAACTTGAATCTCAAATGCAAATGACAGTCCTATTTACCCATACTTCTGGATGTGGAGAAGGGAGTGTTTTGTATGCCACCTTAAGATCCTGGAGGAAAGGCTAGATGTAGATCTAATGAGTAGAATAAGAAAGAATATAACCAATATGGTATTGACTCTTTCATTTTAATTTGTTTTCCCAGGAACGTTTATAGTAGAAATGAGATCCTTGTTTGCATGTTGAGCAGAATATGTGATATAAATAGGTGACATTCAAAACATGAAGTAAATTCTTGCATAGCTGTACGAGAACCTTCTCTCTACTTTGCCTGGCTGAGATGCCGTTGCGTGGACTGGGTTTGGTTCTTGTTATCTCACTTCAGAGAAGTTATTGAAAAGAATCCAACAAAGAACAACTGTGCATGTTCTCATATTGTGGGGGGGGGGGAAAGTGTTGGGCAGAGTTGGTTTTATATTGTTTTGTAAAGAAATGAAGGGAACTTACTAAGTGTTCAAAGACCTGAGGTGTTGCCATAAAGATGGGGACAAGTTGTTCTTTCTCGGGCTTAAGAGGTTTTTAGATCAGACAAATAAAAATTCAGTAGAACATTAGAGAGTGTTGTTTTTTTGAGAATAGGGAGCTTTGGATGCAAACTGTCTTGATCTTTGCTGTATCAATAGTATTTTTAAAGAGCAGTTTTTAGAAATAGTTGATTTCTGAGGGCAAAATTAGTCCTTGGGACAGAAGAGCTGGCTAAGTCTTAGATTTACTTCCAACATTGTATTTAAGGCATTCGTCGTCTTTGGTAAACTTAGCTTGATATGTACGTATGTATTTGTTTATTTATTCATTTTGCTTCTACTGTATCATGGGCTTGACTGGATGTAAGTACATCTAAAAAGTAAAGGTAAGGGTTCCCCCCGCACAGTTGTGCAGTCATGTCCGACTCTAGGGACTGGTGCTCATCTCCGTTTGTTAGCCGAAGAGCCAGCATTGTCCGAAGACGCTTCCACGGTCATGTGGCCAGCATGACGCACGCGGAACGCTGTTACCTACCCACCAAAGTGGTACCTATTCATCTACTTGCATTTGCATGCTTTTGAATTGCTAGGTTGGCAAGAGCTGGGGCTAGTGCAGGAGCTCACTCCGTCACATGGGGCTAGGGATTCGAACCTCCGAACTTGCGATCTTCCGATCGACAAGCCTAGCGCCTTACCCGCTGAGCCACCACGCCCCCTAAGTACATCTACTCCATGTAAAATTGGCCTGCTCCATTCAAAACAGAGAGGTCTGCTCCAAACCTACAATACTCTGGAATATTCTGCGCCCTAAAAATGACTCCCTCCCTGTTAATATTCAGGAGGCAATCAAAACTCTTGTCTTTCACAGAGTCTTCAGATAATGAGTATTTTAAGTATATATTATTGTGCTTCCTTATCAATTTTAGTCCTTTCTGACCCTCCCCAGGATGGCACCTTGCAGAACCCTGCTAGAGTATTTTTCCTAATCAGCTTCTCTTTAATACCCACCATTAAAAACTGTCAAGAATATATGAAATGGCCTTAAATTAGTCCCTACCTCCTGCTGCGATGTCACCAACCTTGGTGACATCATGTGTTGCCTTTCAGATAGTCAGAAGAATGAATTGCAGCTCCGATGTTCAGGAAGTTGACCACTCCTACCCTAGCAGAGCACAAACCTATTAGAATATAGTATTTATCCTGTGCACTGGGAAAGCTAGTACTATAATGCTCCATGAGGTTGGCAAAATGTTTGGGAACAGGTGTATCAATGTTTATAGGAGTATGAGGCAAAAATTGAAATAACCTCTCGAGGGCCTGCAAATTTAGGTAAGTGGAGGAATATAAATAGAGTGGTAGCTTTTAGTTTTTTTTGTTTTCCATTGTAGAATAAAATCCAGTATTGTTACATGGAAGAGATAATTTATTTCCACTAGAGCAGTGTTTCTCAACCTTGGCAACTTGAAGATGCTGGCTGGGGAATTCTGGGACTTGAAGTCCACACATCTTCAAATTGCCAAGGTTGAGAAACACAGCACTAGAGCATCTAGAACAATTTGTATTAAAAATGTGCATTCTTTAATTTTGTAGGAAAGATCTCAAAATAACTACATTATGCAGCATTCCTCATTATGTTACATCTTAAACTAATGCAAGGATTGGAAATTGGAGGGAAGCTACAATTTTTTCCATCTGAAAATCTTTCACTAACAATATATTGCGTACATAGGTTATGCTACAGTACAGCCAAGATGGCAACAGTGAGGTCCTTTAGCTATAAGAGTCAGGATCCTGCAGTAGGAAATAAAGAAATGACCTTTTTTTCTGCCAAAATTGCGCTAATATCAATAAGGCTGTATTGCATGAAGCTACATATACAGAAGTAGAGCTTAAAAGCTTCCCCATGAAACTAATCTGAACTTCTGCCTGGGAGGATCAGCACCAGCTGCATAGGGACAGCACTCCACATGGCTCACAGATGTTCCCTTCAGGAAACTCTAATCACTTGTACCAATATTTTATCTCATGTTAGGTTGTATATACTATTTTAAAAATTCTGAAATTCTTACCATTAATTTATCTATCAATTCCTTTCCAACTGAATTACCACTGTCTTCATTGTATATTCTGTTGTATTGTTGAAGCATAACTGATACAACCTCTCTTTGCTTTACCCGATCCAGAATTCATCTGAGTATGACCTCGAGCTGCCAGAATGAAATTGTACAAAATTAAATGCATACCAAATTTTTGTTGAAATAGACATTTCATGTTTAAATAATGCCTACATATAAAACCAGTAAGTTATGTTTCACTTTGCAGAAAAAGTAATGGAACTGTCTTACGACATCAGCTCATTTATTCAATTGTCTCAGAATGTCTACCTTAATTACTATGTTTCTGCTGTTTTAGATAGGAATCTTTGCCAATATTACTTGGAGATGCTAGGGATTGAACTGGGACTTTTTATTCACATGTGTCACTTAATCACAGCCCATCCTTTACCACTTAAGTTGGAAATAATGTCACCATTCCTACCCCCACACCCCAAAAAATTACGTGCAGGCTCTAAACATAAGAAATTTTTCCTTGATATCGTTAGTAGGAATTCAACCATATGGCATGGTTTGTCATAGCAAAAGCTTAAGAATTGCATATTTTTGTGATTTCCTTGGATTTTTAAATAGATGGAAAAGGAACTAAAACATTCTTTAGAGAACTTTTGGATTTATAGTTTGAGCAAATCATACAAAAATAAAACAGAAGGTTTTAAATTTAAATCAGTAATTAATTCCTAACATGGAATTAAATTAACTTTTGAAATAAAAGATGAAGTTAATGACTTCATAATCACTTGCTAGCTACAGTTAAAACCCAAACATTTCCTTAGATAAAACAGATCACAGAGTTAAATTTATGTTTTTGCAAATAAAAGATACTTAATTTGGAGGAAATTGCATAGTCTGATTAACATTCAGATGTCACAAGCACAGAGTTATCACAGGATTTCTCTCTGTTCTGCGTACAAATATTTGTGGTCTTAAGGCCAAGACTCAAGTTTAACACTAGTATCCCCTGAACTCCTTAGTTGTGAATTAACAATATTTTCATTCTTTTGAATTCTAAAGCATACATAGATAACCCCCAAATGCTAATAAATGTTCTTTTAAATAAATTAATTTAATTTAGAAATATATAGGTTTAACTTATATAAACATACAAGATGCATATACAAGTTGACTGTAATTTTGGTCAAACACAGCAAGGCCCATGAAATGAGGATTTGCAACCTGTGCCCTCCAAATGTTGGACTATAGGACCACAATTACTATCTTGTCATTGATGATGCTTACTAGAGCTGTTGAGAGTTGAATCCCAAAATAGCTAGGAGTACTTGGTTGTCTACCTCTACCTCTGCTCTACACTGAACAAATCTAAATATCATGCACCACACAGTCAAGTCTCTGCATGCAAGTTTGCTATATATTGTTTGCTATAGAGGTATTATTTTATATTCTGCTATTTATTATTGGTTTAAAATGTATTCAATCAAACATACTTTTACACTGAGATTGGAAGTTAAGACCTCAGTGTTAATATTCTCTGCCTTTTATAAAGTGTCAACTCATCTCTGGTAGACAAATGTGTCCTTCCCTTTCTACATTATTTCATAAATACACAAATACATTCATAAATGGAAAATTTGGCATTCTGAATGCCACAGAAAGTATTTTTCCTGGTAAGTATATTTCTTCAGAATCATATCCCATATAAATATATCATTACACTGCACATAGCACATTTATCATTTTTAATTCAAATGTTCAATCTTTTTTTTAATTAGTATGGAATCCTCAGGTGGAAGGTAGGTGAGTTAACATATCATCCATATATGAGCAAAAATAGAACATTAAAAATCAGGTAAATACAATGTTTACATCAGATCTTGAATTGTAGAACAGACATATGGTTCATCACACTAAATTATAACATATTTTGTTGGCTTAATGTGATGTTTGAACTTAGCCATTGTGGTTTGCTGAGCAATATATCTCTGAATTCTTGGGAAGTGCCATCAAAATACTGAACTTTGTAACATCTACGCCCAGTTCAACAATGATATGTTTTGTACAATTAACTCCAAAACAATAGTTTTATCCAAAAGTATCATATCTACACTAAAGCCTGGTCTTTAAAGCATGAGAGACGACATGGAGGGCTGGAGGAGAGCACAGCATACTAAGGATATGAACTAAATGACTTCAGGAGGAATAATTTATATGACTTGAAATTAGATGTGTCCAGCTTGTATGTACACACACACACGAATAAGTCATATCTGCTTTTCTTACCATCCAGCAAAATCCTTGCTGTTTTAAACATAGTATTTCCTATAAATGATCAGGGACTGAAATATTCTCCTCCGTTTCTAAAAATGTTACATTGAAATTAAGTTCTATTACAGCCTGCCATGCATAATAAGAATCAGTTTTATGTTGACTGACTTCATCCTTGGACTTCATTTTGTCTTTTGTAGATGTGGCTGCATATCAATGATATATTGCTTCAGCAGTATATTTCAGGGTAATAGGTAAAGGTTCCCCCCGCACATTTGTGCAGTCGTGTCCGACTCTAGGGGCCGGTGCTCATCTCCATTTGTTAGCCGAAGAGCCAGCGTTGTCCGAAGACACTTCCGCGGTCATGTGGCCGGCATGACGCACGCGGAACGCTGTTACCTACCCACCGAAGTGGTACCTATTAATCTACTTGCATTTGCATGCTTTCGAATTGCTAGGTTGGCAAGAGCTGGGGCGAGTGCGGGAGCTCACTCCGTCATGCGGGGCTAGGGATTCGAACCTCCGAACTTGCAATCTTCCGATCAACAAGCCTGGCGTCTTACCCGCTGAGCCACCACGCCCCTCTTCAGGGTAATACTTCAGAATAAATAATTTGCAAATTTCTTTAAATAGAATTTATTTCTCAAATCAGATAAGGTTTCATCCAAGCTAACACCTTTGCCACTTTTTTTTTAATAGTTTTGATGACCTTTCTTCACATACAGCAGGGATGCAGGCTTTTTTTTTCTTCAGGCCGGCTTCCAGGGGCCTCACTGTAAAACGTAAGCTGAACAATGAAGTAGATGGGCAAAAGGCAAAACTATCTTAAACATAATTAAATTTTACTTAATACTGTTAACATGATAACTCTCCATGTAAGATTGGCTCCTGGCTCCAAATCCCACCCCCCGGCCCCCCAGTCTTGTACTGTATGTATTGTATTGTATGTAATTGTAGATCAGAGCTTTCCAAACTCTGTGTCGCGATACATTTCTGTGTCACGGCAAGGGCCCAGGTGTGTCGCAGGGGAACCCAGAAGAGGAGGCCATGCACCACGTGGAGCCCCGCCCATCCCTTGCTGCGTTGACAGCTCCCTGCTCTGAACCCAGCTCCTCAGCTCTCGCCGCAGAAGCCAGGTAAGTTAGCAGCCCGGTAGGGCTGCAACTGGGGGGGAGGGTGCAGGAACACCACTAGGCCACAGCGCTGGGGGTGGGTGGGGGGTGCAGGGACCACGTAGCGCGGCGGCTGGAGACATGGCTTTTCCTTTCCGAGAAGTCCCAGCGGCCTGGCAGCTGAGAAAGGAATGGGGAGGCGGCTCCACTGCCCACCTCGCAAGGCCCCTGTGCCGTCCGCGTCTCCCCTTCCTCTTGGCGGTGGCCCCAGCTAGGCAGAGGCAGGACTGGGCGGACAGGTGGCGCTCTCCACCTCTGTGGCCTGGCCTGGCTCGCTGCTTCCTCCTGTTGCCTACAAGCGGAAGATGGCGGTGGTCTGATGCGCGGCCCACAAGAGCTGAGCTGCGGCCGAGCCGACGGAGCCTGCCGGCGGCTCCAGCCCGAGAGGCCTCCCGGCACTCCGGGGAGACCCAGTGCGGGCAGCGGGGACGGGGCAGAAGCAGAAGGAGACGAGCCGCTGGCGGGAGCGTGGCATGAGGAGCGCCTCACCGGCGCCTGCCCGGCTTCCACCGTGCTTCGTCAGAGAAGGTAAGACACCACGCCGGCGGGCAGGCAGGCAGCTGAGAGGCAGGCGGGCGGGCAGGGGGTTGTCCGACCGTCTTTCCCGGAGCTGCTGGGGCCAGATGGAGCGGTGGGGGACTCGTCATCGCTCCTTCCAGCGGGCGCTCCAAGCCCAGCTGTTCAGCCATTGATCAAGGATCGATCAGGCCCGGGGACAGGGATGGCTGAGGGGCTGGGGGGGGGAAGATGGGTCCCTGTTGCCTGGGACATCCTCATGCATCCTCCCCCCTCCCCCCGCAATATGGCAGCAATAACAACCACAGCGACCACCACCTGCCACGAAGGCTCTGGCAGAAATGGATCCAAGTGTGGGACGCTCTTCTGGAGAGTGGAAAGTGCAGGATCCCCGCTCTTTCTTGGGGCTTTTCTTCTCTTTCGGGCCCTGCCTGTTATTGCTGCCATATTGTGGGGGGAGGGGGGAGGATGCGTGAGGATGTTTCAGGCAACAGGGACCTGTCTACCCCCAAGCCCCTCGGCCAGCCCTGCCCCCGGGCCTGATCGATCCTTGTTCAATGGCTTGGAGCGCCCGCTGGAAGGAGCGATGCCGAGTCCCCCACCGCTCCATCTGGCCCAGCAGCTCCGGGAAGGACAGTCAGACGAGCCCACACAGGCGACCCCCTGCCCGCCCGCCTGCCTCTCAGCCGCCCACCGGTGCGGCGTCTTACCTTCTCCGGTGGAAGGCGGGCAGGTGCTGGCGAGGCGCTCCGAGTGCCGCGCTCCCGCCGGCGGCTCCTCTCCTTCTGCCCCGTCCCCGCCGCCCGCGCTGGGTCTCCCCGGAGTGTCGGGAGCCCTCTCGTTGAGCCGGAGCTGCCGGCAGGCTCCCTCGGCTCGGCCCCAGCCAGGCCAGGCCACGGAGGCGGAGAGCGCCGCCTGTCCGCCCGCCCAGTCCTGCCTGGCTGGGGCCGCCACCAAGGGGAAGGGGAAGGGGGAGACGCAGACGGCGCGGGGGCCTTGCGAGGAGGGCAGCGGAGCCGCCTCCCCGTCCCTTTATCGGCTGCCGCTGGCACTTCTTGGGAGGGAAAAGCCATGTCTGCGGCCGCTGTGCTTCGCGGTCCCTGCACCCCCCACCCCCCCAGTGCGGCAGCCTAGTGGCGTCCCTGCACACTCCCCCCCAGCTTAAGAAGGTAAGAAGCTTACCTGGCTTCTGCGGTGAGAGCTGGGTTCAGAGCAGGGACCTGTCCGCGCGGCAAGGGATGGGCGGGGCTCCACGTGGTGCATGGTCTCCTCTTCCGGGTTCCCCTGCGACACACCTGGGCCCTTGCCGCGACACAGAAATGTGTCGCGACACACAGTTTGGAAAGCTCTGATCTATACTGATTTTGCTTCAGTAAGAATTGCAAATAACGTTACATTTTGCACTTGACATTAAGTGTTATTTGCGATTCTTACCAAAGTAAAATCAGTGACTTATGTTGAATTAATACTGTGATAAAAGATTTACAAAATATGTAAACAAAAATGTTTTCATTTAAATAAGATGATTTGATATATTCATAATTTGAGGTTAAAATTATCCTGTCTCCAGCCTTCCCTTTTTAGGATTGTTGGCTGGTGGGGAGAGGTCGCTCCCTAGGCCTCTTCTTTCTGGGTTGCCAAAGGGCTCTTGTATTCAACATGTACATGAAAACCCTGGGTGAGATCATCCATCAGGGCTTTGGTTTCATCAGAAGAGACCAATAGAAGGACAGAAAGTGAAAGATCTGTGAAAGATCAGAGGGGGCTAGGAGGTAGCTGCACAGAGGAAGAGAAGGCACAAAATAAACAATGGTTGAGGCTGAAGGGAGGCCCGTGGGAGAAGAAAACTTCTGCAAATATTTTAGAATTAAAAGTCACATTTGTTATTTAGAAAAAAATTGCACTCAAGAATTTATTGTGGATTCAGAGATCTGAGATCTCCAATGGATAAATTTGTTCTATACTGTTTCTGTACTAGGGCTGATTTCAGGTTTGACCCACCTATGAGACCCACCTATGAAAACTAGTTGAGAGGAAGTTATATAAAGGCAAGTCAGCTAATAATATTGATGAGAGGCTTCCTTATCAAAGTCATAACCGCCCAGAGTCGAACATGAGATGGGTGGTAAATAAATATGACAAATAAATAAATAAATAAATACGTCTTAGTTATGGCAATGTTTTAAGCATAGAGTAATAAGGGAGCATTGAAATGCTTTTTAAAATCTCAAGTCTTATGTTGTGAATAAGATTAAATATGTTTGGTTCATTTTTTAAAAAAAAAACTTCAGTTCTGAGCTATCCTACATTGAAAGTTTAATACAGATACTATAACAGAAGAAAAGGTATTGAATTAGAAATGTTTGGCTGCAGAAGGATTAAGTAACCAGATCAGAGTGGCATAGTGGTAAATTACAATAAAAGGGAGATCTTCCCATGGGATTTGTGGGGATTTACTCTACAAATGATAAAAATAGTATTTACTGTAGTACTGAGATTAGACTGAGATTGGTAACCTAACATTCACAGTTCCATTAGTTGACAATGAAAAGTTGTAATTTAATAGGCGGCTGATATAATCAGATTGTTGGGACATCATGCTGGGAACTCTCCTGGAATATGTTATGCCATGGCAGATATTTAGTTCTGATGCATAAATCAAATTAAATTTACACATTCCATTTTTTAGCAGTATGAAAAGAACTCCACAAAAAGTTTAAAAGTCTGTCATTTGATTTGATGGATACAATATGCATTTTCTATAGAATTGGACACAATTTTGAAATGGAATTGTCTTTACTAAAGGACTTTGGACTATTGATTCATAGCAATAATAATAATAAACCAGAAGCCTATGTTTACTCAAGAGTATTCATATTAAATACACTGACTAGCTACTGGAACTGTGAGGTAACATTTAAGTTTCAGCTCAAGATGCTTGATTTGCAATGCTGGGATGCCTATTTGTAGATACAGCTATATGATACCATAATTATAGTCTATACAGTATGTTAAAACATGGTATCATCCTTCACCCATAAGAATTAACCCTTAAAAGATTCCTAATTTGAAGACAAGTAGAATTAATGTGAGGGGGAAAATTATATATAAAATAGTCATTCCTGACAAAAGATTTAACTGAGGTTAATTATTAAACATGTCTGTCATAGCTGGGAAGAAAAATATTCTGCAAGGAATTTGGTGATACTGCAACCTAAGATTCAGTCAGAAAATCAAAGATGAGTACAGAAAACAATACCAAGAAAGCATTATAATAAAATTGGCACAGGTTAGTTGAAGCAACTTTCTCCAACTTGGTACCCTTACAGAGTTGAACCACCGTTCACATCCATCCCAGTCAACGTCCATCTGGAGTAATCAAGCACAACATTTGAAGACGGGGAGATCACCAGGCCTGTATCCCCCAAAATGGGTGAGGCTACCAGAAAAAACTAATCTTAAGTACAGCTACATTAATTAAATGCAGCGGAGCATTGACCCAGATCTCCTAAGGAGAAGTTCCTTGTTGGTCCATACTTCTGATAGGTGAAGGGAGCCAAAGCCAGAAGGCGCTGCTTCTCTGTGGTAGTGCTAGTGCTGTGGAAGAGTCTCCTGGTGGGCATCAGGCTAGCCCCTCCTTACTGGTTTTCAGGAAGATGTTACAAAAGGAGCTATTTTGGAGAACATTTTAACAGGTCATGCACAGCATCACCTTTTCATTCCTTTCTATTTTTTTCATATTTTTATTTTGGTTCTATTGTATCTTTTGGTTTGGAGTTTTAAGTATTGTTACTTTATTAGCATTTTTCATCATATTGTGGATGTTTTAAATTTTTGCTATATTTTATAGCATGTAAGCTGCTGGGCGCTGTTGGATTGCAGTGGGATATAAATGCAATTAATACATGTAATAAATAAATTACCTCCTTTCCGGGTCTACGATTCCAAGACATGCATCTCCCATTTGAGAGTGGCAATGTAGAGTAAAAACTTATATCAAGAGTGAGCCTTGGGTTTTGTGCCTAGAAAACTGGGATATATATACTTTAACATTTTTTTATATTTATAGCCCTTCTGTATGCACCCTAGCTTTGGGTCTTCTACAAATCATGTATTATTTGCAACTAATGCCAGACCATATGTCTTACTGCCTGTATCTTTCTCATTGATGTTACCTGATTTCTTTTTCATCTCCCTATAGGGAAGCCATGCCCTTTTCAGTTCCTGCTGTAAAGAACTGCAGAATCTGCCAAGGCTCTGTTAGGAAAGAAAAATGCCTTCAATTTTCTGCAACAGAAAAAGTACTTAATGACATGGATGAGTTTTAGATGGGGATGACATTTAAATAGAATGGAGGTTGTAGGCTCACATGTTTTAGTCAACTTGTAGAATTCAGAAGAATGTGCTAGTCTTCTCACATACTAAAGCCCATTTGAGGCATTCATATGAACATATAAGGACTTCAAACTGGACAAAGAAAAGAATGCATCATCGCCTCCTTGTCTTTTCTCAGCCTTGCACGTTTTGCTGAAAAGGCATTCTCACATTTGCTGGAACAAGTATACAGCTCTCTGTCCTGGGTTATTTAAAAAAGCTATATTCTTATTATTTAAACCAATAGATCTTCAAACTGAACACATGGAGTTCAAGGATAAGGCAACAGGCTAGAAACCAGGAGACTGAGAGTTCTAGTCCTGCCTTAGGCATGAAAGCCGGCTGGGTGACCTTGGGCCAGTCACTCTCTCTCAGCCCAACTCACTCACAGGGTTGTTGTTGTGGGGAAAATAGGAGGAATAGGAGTATTTGGTATGTTTGCCACCTTGAGTTATTTATAAAAATAATAGGCGGGATATAATTTTTTTTAAAAAAAAGTATAATAGGCGCAAGGCTGAAAAAATGTCCCTGCTTTCAGGATTGACAAGAATATTCTGCATCCAAGTATAATAACTGAAAAATCTGTTAAAACTTAAGAGTACCATGTATAATGGAAGAAGCCACTGAAAGAAGGTAAAAAGAACATAATTGGCCCCACTAATGTGACCTGATATGATATTCATAGATATCTCTGCTGTGCAAACTTGGCTGATCCAGATTACAGCTTTTTCTCTGGTCATCGGTTCTGTGCCTTTTCTTAAGATTGCCATTCTATATTGCTGCAATGGCTGCAGTATTTTCTCCAACACAAGTGTCTTGCTATCTTGGCTGTCATACCTATCTTGGCAGGTATGCAATGGCTGATGGAACAAAAGCTCCCATTTTCATTCTGAAAAAAAATGTAGAGCTTAAGTATTTGCAGAAAGTTAATTGCTTTGGATTTCCCTCTGTCTTTTTTGTTCATTTCTATGGCTCTTTGGGCATCATGAGCTATCTTAGATTTACTCTGTTTTGCCAAAGCAAACACACTATTCTTTTTCATGTTTTAATATAGTAATAATAAAAACCAACATTAGAAAACCTTTTCTGACACATACTGTAATATTCTATGATAAAATGCAAAAAGTTTAATCAAAAGATTTTAATATCTAATGTTGGCCTATTTGATTAAATCTGTAGAATTCATTTCTTAAGAAAACTACAATGATATTAGTTTACTTAGTGAAACAGTTCATTTCAGTGTATTATTATCTTTTCACTGTGTGCCAAATAAATTTTCAGCTCATACCAAATAATTAAAGTGTGATTATAGACTGAAAGTGAAATGGTACCTCGATACTGCAGCTTTGCAGTAGTAATTTCATTAGTATCATGCTAGGTAATGAAAACTTTGAAATGTATGAACACAGAAATGTAGGCAAGCAAGGTAACAAAGTGTCACAAAGTTAAGGCAACTGTTTAGATTTTGGAATAGTCAAAGTCAAAAATAGCAAACACAGGGTAAATATGGATGATCATGTATTACCCCAGGGATAATGCTGGCAAGGAATTATAAAAACATTAAAATTGAGGAGGGGGCACTTTTATTTACTTCTGTTTTCAATCCTGCTTTTTTTGCGAGCAAGATCAAAGTGGCTAACAAAATAAGATGAAAACAATTAAGTTTACATCAACATAAGCTGTTTGGTGCTTCTGACACAAACACACACACACATATAATAAAATAACATAATAAAAATGCATACACAAATGCTGAAGTCATCCTAAAGTTCAAAAGGCTAGGTTGAAGAGGTCCACCTTAATTGTTTTCCTAAATATGGAGGAAATGGGGGCCAAATACACTTCCCAAGACAATAGATATTATGTCTTTGGAAGTAGTGCAGGAGAAGGCCTTCCACATCTTTGGCAAACATCTTTGAGAGAGCCTTTTCTGCAGAGCTTAACGTCTTGATACATTCGTAATCAAAAGATCAGCCCTTCTGACAGTATAACCTTTAGGGCTGAAATGTTAAACCCGACAATCTTAAATTTTTCCCAGAAAACTACTTTTAAGCATGGTTCAGTTACAGTTACTCTTTGCATTGTGTACTTCTAAGTTTTGCAATAGAGTTCTTGGCTCTAAAGTTGTTCACAGAAATATAATTGTTAAGGAAACATGCATACAAGAAAGATGTCACTGATGGAAGGCAGGATGCTGCTGGTTGCAGGTGAATGCTTGCTTAGAGTCAGTAGGACCCATAGATAGCAAAGATAAGCAAGAAATAATAAAATCCAAAAAGGAATAAATACTTTTTATAGAACTTGAATGTCCCCCATTTCTGCTGTGGATATGATCTAGGCCACTCATATGATACCAATCAGGATTGGGATTTGCCTAGCTCTTACAGACACTTTAGGCCACTTGGGAGCTCCCTCCCTTCTGGTTGATAGCTGCTCTCCATAGCCATTTTAGCCTGAGTTGCAGGAGAAACTGGGCAACTGGCTTCTGCAGAGGCATCCAAAGTACTTTTCAGAATCATATAGGCTTCTTATAAATAGGCTGACCATATTTCCTTCAGACAAAAACGGGACGGGGTCTTATGTAATATTCTGTATTCATGAAAAAGACAGGGATCCCCGCCCCCGGTCCCTCCTGCAAACCCCGCCCCCGGTCCACGCGATTGGTTCCCTCCTGCAAACCCCTCCCGGTCCACGCAATTGGCTCCCACCTGCAAACCCCGCCCCTCGGCCCTCCTTTGCCGCACGCTGATAGGTGGGAGGGCTTCCTCTTCCGGGCTGCCTCCAATTGGCAGCTTCGGCTCGGATCCTCCTTCCGCGCCATTCCCTCCGGGTTTAAAGAATGGGACAAATTTGAGATTGTTATGAAAACGACGGGACGCTTGAAAAATGCTTAAAAAACAGGACTGTCCTGTTCAAAACGGGACGTATGGTCAGCCTACTTATAAACATATGTTTAACTATATTTTGAAAAGGCACACTTTTGAAAGAGCACTAGAATTTTGTTTAAAACTCCCAAGCACCACTCCTGTGCTGCACAGAAGGTTGAGTTAAACTGGAAAGAGGAGCCAGGTTCTGCCTGCTGTGTGTTGCTGGTTCTGGGTGCATTGCAGGTTTTCTGCTGCTTCCACTAGATTGTCCTGTTCTGACTAAGGCCAACACAGGAAGCAGTGATATAGCAATTTTTATTGACAAAACACACAATAATCTCCACACAGATTAATCACTAGAACGTGGTTTGGTTACAGAGCAGGGCCACACGCGGAAGCGGAAGCAGGACATGTGGTGAACCGACCAGTCTGGGAACAAGGCACGGCACAAGCGTGCGGTCCGAAACCACGTTGGAGCAGGGCTGAGGCGCGCAGGGCTGCGTGGCGGCAAGGCAAGGCTCAGCAACGGGACTTGGCGTGGCAGCAAGGCAAAGCTCGGACGTATAGTCCAAGGCGACAGCGAGGCGCGGCTCGGAAACAGAGATTGGTGCGGCAGCAAGGCAAGGCTCGGACATATAGTCCAAAGCAACAGCGAGGCAAGGCTTGGAACTGGAGCTTGGCACAGTGGCAAGGCAAGGCTCGGGCATGAAGTCCAAAGTGGCAGCGAGGCGAGGCTTGGAACCGGGGCTTGGCATGACAGCAAGATGGGGCTCGGGTGTGAGGTCCAAAGCGGCAGCGAGGCGAGGCTCGGGAGCGGAGCTTGGCGCAGCAGCAAGGCAAGGCTTGGGCGCGGAGTCCGGAGCGGCGGCGAGGCGAGGCTCAGGGACGAAGCTTGGTGCGGCGGCAAGAAGAGGCTCGGAATCAGTACTTGGCGCAGTTGCAAAGCGGGGCTCAGGATCGAGGCTTGGCACGGTAGCAAGGCAAGGCTGGAGCACGAGGTCTTGGGCAGATTCGCGATTCACGGAAGGCATCTGCAAGCAGCGTGAACAGTTGTCTCCGGCAACCTGTCCCTGTTCCTGGCACTCTTTAAATCTCTAATTTTCCCACCGTTCCTTGCAGGGACCAATCGTGCCTCCTCCTGTTCAGCCCGCCTTTCCCACCTTCTTTCACGCGCGCTGATAGGTGGAAGAGAGGCCGGCCCTGGGTTGTCTCCAATCAACTGCTGAATCCCCAATTCAAAATTCGCGCCATCCACTACCGGCTCGTCCTCCTCCCCCTCAGACCCAACCTCCATCCTGACATACTGTAGATGTACTTTTTTCCACTTTTATTAGTTTAGGGCCCAGCAGCCCCCACAAAAGAACAGGATTCACTGCCAGCATTGCCATTCCATTCCAGTGCAAAGCCAGGATGGAGCCCTCTCATTACTGATTGTGCCCCACCCCACTTCATCCCATGGCCTTTCTCTACTTGTGATCAGACGGCCTGGCTATTTTGGATATGGGGTTATTTTTTTTAAGGAGTGCTAGATCCATGTTCAGAAATAGCCCACCTGGCAGGTGGAGAGCACTTCTGAGTTTGTGACAATTTGACTGGTGGCTAAACATACCCTCTCCAGTAGCTGCCTGCACTCACCTAGCCCGGCCCTATATCACGCCAGGAGGGAGAGCAATTTTTTCCCCCTGCTAGGAGGCCACTCTTGGATGGAAGGGAGAAGAAGCCCAGTAGAATCCACCAGCTGCTTTCCTGAACTTGTCCCACGTGAAAACTTTAAGGACAGCACAAGCCGCTGGCCTTATTATTGTGGCAGAACAGGGTCAGCAACTAGGGCAGCAAATTTTAGGCCAACCTACTTTTCTGTCAGCTCAAGGACCTGCGCTTGGCTCTGTTCTAAGAATGAAGATACGAGTATTTACAAAATTCTCCCATTTTTCAGGGAATGTATTGGGGAACCAGGGAGGGAATTCATACTTACATTGTTGTGTCTAGAAGTCTCTCTCTACATTGCATCTATAAAGCAGACTGTTACTTTACGGTGGTCCCTAAAGACAATTCAGTCTTCTTTCAGATATTGACAGAACAGTGCCTACTTAAGCTTTTGTTTGGTTCTCTGAGGACTATGATTTTATTTATTTATTTTAGCAAAAACTTAAAAACACTGATAAATAGTTTTTTAAAAATAGGATTTTGAAATGTCAGGCACACTTCTATAAACATTTTGTAGCTGGCCATTTAGATACTGACTAAAATACTGAAAGAACTCTTGTTAAAATGCCAAAGGGTTTTGTTGGACTTATCCAGGTGATCAGTTCAGAGTAAGGCCATCGTGCCTTTTTTTTTTTTTTTTTTTACATAGCAGGATTGTCCAGCAAGGCCCTCTTTTAAACAGATAATGTGATATTGAGCTCACAGGCATTGGACAGGCAGGGATGTAGCCTCAGGGCAGAATGGAATGGTTCTCCGTTATTTGCCTGTCCCTGTACAAGAAGGAGAACTAATCATATCTGAAAATAATCTCATTTTTTGAGCAATCGCATATTGTAGTTTGAATGTTGGGAAGAGGCAATCTCTCTGACATAGGACTTTCTTCAGGGGAAATGTCTATTCCAATTTCACGCATAGCAATAGTTATGTATCTTTTTGTCAATTAAAAATCAGCTGGATTTTTTTATTATTATAATAAGTGATGCAGACTTTCAGTTTGTGCCTCATCAGTTCCGCAGGCCTCAAACATTTTTATTTATTTATTTCAGTGTACCCATTTAACGTTTGTGATCCCTGTTTGCAGCTTTGCAGCTTGTTCCGGATAAAAACACCTCAATTTTTTCTTGTCTTTTCTCAGCATGCAAACCCCCAGTAAGAAATACCAATCTGCCATCTCTACTTATTGTTTGGATGCTGGCCTTGGGTAGAAAAGATAACACCTTCACATTTGATTCCAATTAACATTTTAGAGCAGGAAGAAATAATGAGATCATATTTGATTACCAGCTTTCAGGCCCTAGCAGGTATAGCTTGAGTGAATATTGATCCTCTGTATGTTTAAAAGGCAGGGAAAGCTGCTTTGCCTTTTGGTTCAGTGGCCTATTGTTTTCTGAGTGCGAAGATAAATGAAGTGTAAATCATCATATTGAGTCAAATCTAAATCAAAGCGTTTGTAAGATTCAGCCAATAGTATGAAGGTGAAATGGCTGATGGTACCTATAGGTGAATGAAATGGCGTGGCTGGTAAATGGGCATTCTGATAGAGAAGATATTGTAGTGAAGGAGATGGGGGTACAGTATAATTTGAGATTCAGAAGGGGGCCTTCGAAATACAAACTCAGTGTTCCTCTCCTCCCTCTGGTGGCCACGTAGGGCTGATGTAGGGATGAGCAAACTTTTTTGTCAAGGCTGTATTTCCTTAGAGATATTTGGTGAGGGCACATGGTATGTAGAGATACTCATTCTCTTGACACCCTCTTTCCCTCCCAAACAGCCAGATTCAGAGAAGGAAAAGATAGCTCCTACCAGAAAGTGGAACAGATCTCTTTCAAAAACATTTTAAAATTAGGCTGGGGTCTACATATGGTCCTAGATCCTCTGGTTGCTCATCTCTGGGCTATGGAGTTATATTGGCCTCTTGTCTTCATTTAGCTACTACAGAGCTAATGACAGCAATGCTACTCTCTGGCCATTTGTTGTAGCAGAGTAGTAGAGAGACAATAGGAGAGACACTCTTTCTTCTGACAGATTGCAATAGTGATCCACAAAGGCTTAAAGTGGACATGCCTCTTGGTTGTTCTTCCTGCAAAAAAAACAAAAACCACAGGCTTCCCTCTGAAAATTATTTTCACAAACAGGATTGGTGAATACCAATCTAGCCATTGTTCCAAAAGGGAGAGAAATCCCCACTACGAAATCTGGCATGCCTTTCCCAATTCCACTATCCAAAATAACAGGTTATTGGATACTGCAGAGATTTCCAAGTTTGAATTAGATAGCATATTTCTACACTAAACATGGGGACAATTTTTAATAAGTAATTTTTACTAAAAGTGGTTCTCTATCAGAGAAACACCAACAGGAGGATAACTGTCCTTACCTCTTTACTGTCAGGCCCAGCCCAAGAACAGCAAAGAGTCAGTCCATTCAAACTCCAGTTCTTTATTTGCTCACACCGTACAGACAGAATCTTGCCAGACTAAAGCTACTCTAACTGACCTAAGGGGAAATAACCTGGGAGACTCTAGGGCGGGGCTATCCTGAACCTCTTTGTTTTCCCACCATTGCCTCCTGGACTGTGCCTCCGCTTATCTCCTCCACCTCCTTGGAATGTGCCCCCTCCTTCCTGAGAACCAGTGGCACCGCCGAAATCCAGCACATTACAGAGGTCTCTCCTATATTTCAACAAGAATCTTATAGGGAACAAATTCAGGATTGGAGTACAGGATTATGTAGGGCAAGGGTTCCCCACAAACACATTCCTTTTGCCTGAAATTTGTTCTTTGTAAAATATGAAAACTCCAAAATAGGGGCTCTAATTCCATTTTAACTAATTTAACAAAGCTGCGGTCTGAAGGTATGCAGCATGGAAACCTTCAGCCTGGTTAAGTTACTTAGCAAGGTTGCTATACTGTATCCTTTCAGACCACAGCTTTGTAACCCATGCCCTCCCTGTTCTGGAAATCCTGTATGGGGGGCGGGGAGGTGAGATACTTAGTACCTACTGTATAGCTGCTGCTTAATGTTACCTAAAGTAAAATTCATAGAATATTAATGTTACTTTAGGTACAGTACTATTACAGCTAATAGTATTCAGTTTGTGCCTCATCAGTTCAGGTCCTGTTCAAATCAGATCTCAGAGAAGACTTTCTAAAATATCTCTCATCTCAGCTTCTCTTTAACATTCTCTTTTTATGAAACAATTCACATGTAGATAGTGGAATCTAAAGAAGTGGCCCAGGTATCATTCCCTATCATTCAGACCATGAAATCATATATTTTGTTCTTTGGCTTCCAATTCCCAGGACTAAAGGCTGATGGGAATTGGAGATCAACCCTCGCAGAGGGTTGCACAGGTTCCCCATTCCTGCAGAATGGCCTAACCATCTATGTCAGGGCTTTCCAAACTTTTCAGCTGGCGACACACCACCAGCGGCGCGCAAAAACCCAGAAGCGCCGCAGTGGCAGTGCATGAAAACCCGGAAGCACCGCGGCAGCGGGTGAAAACCCGGAAACACCGCCATCGCGGTGCTTTTGGGTTTTAGCACACTGTTGCCGCGGCGCTTTTGGGTTTTTATGCGTGGTGGCGACAGCGGCAGTGTCCCGGTGTGCCGCACGAAAACCCAGAAGTGCTGATGGCCCACTGCTACGCGCGGCGGCAGCACACCATCAGCACTTCCGGGTTTTTGCGCGGCACACCTGGGCCCCGCAGGCGACACAGTACTGTGTCGCGACACACAGTTTGGAAAGCTATGATCTATGTATTTGTTGTCTTAGCTGCCAATACGCAGAGGCGAAGGCAAGGAATTGAAGAGTTGGGGGCAAGACCAAAGTGTCTGTAGTGTGGGACTGGATTGTCAGCAATCAGACCATTCCTGAGGCTTTTAATGTTTGTACTCAGGCTTATTATTTTGTATTTATACTATAAATATAACTGGGTACAGGACATAGCACTGTTATGAACTGGAACACTGGATTGCACTTCTTTCTATCCAGTATCAGAAGGTGTAATCCTAATTTAAGCTGTCTTCCAAAATAGGGCCCATTCTTTTAACATGTTCATCTCACAAAATTAATAACTAATAAAGCAAAACAAGCATTCATTTTCTACATCCTAAATTTTTATGTAGTTTAATTTTATACACATCCCTAGATGCAAATTAAGTTAGGTTTATATCTGTCTTAAGGCTGACCAAATTTTAAATCATACTTGCTACATCGTGCAGTATGTACTGTCAACGGAAGAGGAAAAAGTGCATCAACTGAGTTTGCCTTGAGGCCTGAGAAGCTGCTTTTAAACCTTGCTGCCAGTTGTGAAATTCTTTCAGATTAAAGAGCTGAAGAAACTAGCCAGATCTAAAATTAGAAAGCCATAAGGCAGCATCAGTGCGCTACATGCCAAAGAAGGGAGTTGGGGGGAGGACAGGCACAGGTCAGAGTGCTATGCACACACCTGTATAGGTTTCATGAAAGGGCAGGCATCACATTGACAGCAGCTGACACTGACACACAGAGAGTCATAAAGAAGGTTTAATAACATGTCCAGCAGGACTCATTTATATTATTTATCCAATATTCAGAGCACATAGAAACAAATGCAGATTTACAATTCTTAGTGTTCACTTTCTAAATGGAAAGCTTCACTTAGTCGTGCTCATGCACACTGTATCTACCCAATTCAAAGCTTAGCTTGCCAGGCTACATATTGAGTTCCAGAGGAATCAAGGCAGGACACTTACCGTGCATAGTACCTCATTCTATGTGACGGATCCAATAGATCTTGCTGTAGAGAGTAAGGAAGATGACCTTGACAGAAATATGCAAGGAAAGTTAGGTAAAGGGGGCTGAAACGTTTTTTTTTAGGCCCTGAAAAACAAAATAGTGTTTGGAAGCTGCTCAAGCAGATACTTCCCCACTGGTCTACATAGTGGGGCTGACACTTGCCCACGTTTACAGCTCCCAACAAGGCTTAGGGGTCTCAGCTTGATACTCTCCTCATGCCTCATGGTACTTTTTCACTTGAGTACCATCTCCTCCAGTTCACGCACAAGCCATTTGTTGGTTTGGAAACCATCTTTTGTTCTGTTTCTTATTTTAAGAACATCTCTTGATATGTCTCTTTAGTATCTTCCTTCTGTTATTTTTCCACATGCTGTGGAATATTATCCTTTATGGGCTGTGCTGGAAAGTCATTATATATTTCCCTTGTGGTTATGGCAAGCTCTTGGAACAACATATAGTAGAAAAGGTGTTTTATTTCCAGGAGTGCAGGCAGTGAGAAATCTTTGGGCCATATTGAGGCATAGATTGAGTTTTGATTATGAGACTCATATGAACATGTAATAGCAAAAATGTATAAACTTTCGTTAAGATTTGAAACAGAAGAACAGGTTAAAGATTGAATGACAAAATGGGCTACTAATTTTGGATATAACATAGAGATGGACATTTGGGAGAGAATGTAGGTAACTGAGATTAAATTTACACTGTGTTGTAATTAAAGAGAAAAATTTTATAGAATGATCTATTGTTGGTATATATGACACCAGGGTGTGGTGGCTCAGCGGGTAAGACGCCAGGCTTGTCAATCGGAAGATCACAAGTTTGGAGGTTCGAATCCCTAGCCCTGCATGTGGAGTGAGCTCCCGCACTAGCTCCAGCTCTTGCCAACCTAGCAATTCGAAAGCATGTAAATGCAAGTAGATAAATAGGTACCACTTCGGTGGGTAGGTAACAGCGTTCCACATGCGTCATGCCGGCCATATGACCATGGAAGCGTCTTCGGACAACGCTGGCTCTTCGGCTAACAAACGGAGATGAGCACCGGCCCCTAGAGTCGGACACGACTGCACAAATGTGCAGGGGGAACCTTTACCTTTTTATGACACCAGGGAAACTATCAAAAATGTACAAAGGTATTTCAGACCACTGTTGGAAATGTGAAAAGTATGAGGGGACATATTTTCATGCATGGTGGACTTCTGAGAAAGCTAAGAAATTTTGGATACAGATTTATATAATGATGCAAAGGATCTTAAAGATTAATATTGCTAAGAAACCAGAACCCTTTTTATTGGGACTTATGGATAATGAATTAGAAAAGATTCAGGGTAGGTTGATATTGTATATGGTAACTGCAGCAAGATTATTGTATGCACACTGATGGAAGAATAATGATATTCCCACAGTGGAGGAATGGATTGTGAAAATGTCAGAATTTGCAGAAATGGCAAAACTGACCTGTTTGGTCAGAGAACAAACAACAATTTTTTGAGAGAGAGACTGGAAACCTTATATGGACTTTTGGTGAAAGAGGAAAAAAATGAACTGATGATTTATGGATTTGAAGATTAAGAAAGATGCGGATTAAATGAAAAGGTGGGAGGTTTGGCAAAATATTTAAGAGAGGAGGGACAATAAGATTTAATTATGTGTTGAAAAGAAGGTCAGAAGTCATATATTTATTTCTTAACTTTAGTTCTCTTTTTCTTTTCTTGCATTTTTTGTTTTTCTTTTCTTTTTTCTCTCTTTTTTGATTTGTCTTTTATTATATGAAAACTCTTAATAAATATAAATTTTTAAAAAGATAATGAGTCTCATGAACATTTAATTCTTTGGAAAAATTGTTTACAGGTGGTTAAATGTCTTATTGGAAATTTTGGGAGGAAGCCAGGATTATAACTTTAAACCAATTATTATGTAATAATTGTTTTAAGGATTTCTCCTGACTTCATATTGAATTTGGTCTTCATAGTTCACTCTCAAGCACCCCATTTCTCATATATACACCTGCTGTCTTCTCAAGACATTGAGAATGTCATGGCTGGCTGGGGAATTCTGGGAGTTGAAGTCCACACACCTGAAAGTTGCCAAGGTTGAGAAACACTGTTCTAGATTGTAGGGAAGAGGCATACAGAGCTCATTTGTTCGTGGCGCATCCTTGCATTTTTGATAGAGTAGAATTTGCTAAACTTTGTTTGTTTTGCCGGGTATAGCACATTATCTTGGGAAAAGCATCTAGTATTTAATTCATTCTGTGTGCATTGCTGGAAATGTTTTGTTTCCCCCTGTAGAGGGCTGTATGGAGTGAATTGGCAAGATGGTTAAGCTCAGTGGACTAAATTAGCACCTTAAGGGTTAACAATATACAAGCCCCTTGATTCAGCCAGTGCTACCAAGCACAGCAAGCTACCACTCCCTACTGCTGTAAGGAATAGTCAGGGTCTTCTCTTCCGATGTTTGGCACAGTCTTACAGACTAAGCATGTGAGTGAATTATCCTGACCTTTAACAATATCCAGGTTAGAACATCAATAGTTAAAATAGTTAATGTTTCTTTAAGGAACCTCTCAAGAACTCACATTTAGAGCAAATAATGTATTGAAGGCATAATAGTACAGGTAGTCCTCGGTTAATGATGGCAATTGGGACTGGAATTGCCCGTTGCTAAGAATGTGGTTGTAAAGTGGGATGTCACGTGACTGCACTGCTTAGCAATGGCAATTCCAGCACTCCTGGTTGCCATCGTTACGTGAATCCCGTGTCATCGTTAATTGAGGATGCCACGTGGTCGCCATTTGCGACCTCCTGCCAGCTTCCCCATTGATTTTGCTTGTCGGAAGCTGGCAAAGAAGGTCGCAAATGGTGACCACGTGACCATGGGACACTGCAACATTGTAATCATGAGCTAGGCGCCAAGTGCCCGGATCGCGATCACGTGACCATGGGGACACTGCAACAGCCAGAACTCTGAGGACAGGTCATAAGTACCACTTGTTTAGCGCTGTTGCAAGTTTGAACAGTCACTAAATGAGTGATCATTAAGCGAGGACCACCTGTAGCTGGTTATCATACAATATACAACTTCTACATCCTCTCTAACGTCCTCTTTTATTTTTAACTCTCTCCTTTAACTGATATGCCAGCTCACTTCAAAATTCAATTTCATCTCCTTTAACAATCATTCATTTTTTCTCCGTCACCCAGTTTTTCCCTAATGACTTTTCAATACCAGAAGAGAGTGCAACTAATAGTAGCATTATTAAAAGCAGGATACTTGAGATATATCATACCAATAGCAGGGAACCTTTGGGAATTTTTTCACATAAAGTAATTGGCCACAAATTCGAAGCATTTTTTGATACCATCCACATCACTTCCTTTCTGAAATTATTTGTAAATGCACTTTTATCTTCTCCCTTTTTAGATTTTTACAGTGGTTTTACCCAGGTGCAAGCCATTCACTTGTCAATTAAATGAAGGACATGGCATTTTAAATAGCCCACACTCCTTATCACCCATCAGGCCCCCTGCTCTGCCTTTTTAAATGTTGGATTCTTGTATTTCTTAATGGAAGTTATATGGGTAACTGCATATACTATGCCAGCATTATCTTTATTTCCAAGAATGTTTCTGGGCTCCATGGCCCCAGAAGAAAAACAAAGGGAAGCTGGGCAATAGTGGACTCTACAAGGGCAAAATTGGGAGCTACATAGTTTAACTTGGGAATGTGTTTGTTTATAATTACCCACAGCTATCTCGGCAGTCATTTTGTGAATGGATCATATACCACCATGGCAGCTGAGAGTAGGCATGATTATGAATGCTCTTTTTATTCTTTTTACTTTAAATATATATGTTTCCTTTCTACAAGGAAGTGGTGCTTGTCACAAATAAATATATTTTGCATCAAGGCAATAAAATCTATTTTATTCTTGCAATCATGATGAGGCGAGTGGCAGACCTTAGCATGATCTAAGCATTTCATTTTTTTAAATTCAGTTTTGGCAAGTGGGGGCTTGGGGGTTTGGGGTAGTGTTTTTGCTCTAACATACAAAAATGTGGAAACAACAGTAACACTTGCCACTTGGCATATGGTGGGGGAAAAGAGAAAGGATTCAGTTGCATGTTTCATATAGGCTCTCTAAAGATAAGGGCCTGCAAGACTGTTGAGCCCAGGTCTAAAATTATCCAGCACCATTGTTTAGAAACCCCACAGTTCTTCAGATTAAAATTGGACCGGGATAAGCGTTTTAGGCTTACTCCCTTTTCCTCTTACTATTTTCAGGGAAACCTCTTCCATTCATCTTGCCATTGAAATCAGTTGGGACACCATTCACCATTGATTTCAGCTTGAGAGATAAAGTGTCCCAAGTTCTGAAAATGACTGATGACGGACAAGCAATAAATTGAGGAGCTTCAATGTTGGGTTGCATTTTCCCCTTCCTCGGTATTTGGGGGCGGGGGGACAGTCTGCCTTATAGACAAAAGCCTTGGAGGAAAAGGTCTTTGGGTACAGTGTGGGAGTTTTTGTCACTCCCCTAGTTGCATTTTTTTCCCAAGCAAACCCCCTGCAAACTAAGGCAATAGATATGTTTCATTGTAATGAAAGGAGAGGATATGATAGCACCCTTTTTCTTAACTGCAATTTTCAGATTGATTTTTGAAAAAACCAAGACAACCATTTTGATTAAACTTGGCTTTTCAGCAATTCTGAATGAAAGCACTCCAATTAACTCTGCCCATCTGCTTTTCCATTGATAATTTCTGAATCTGAATAGAAATCAAAATGTTATATTCTGCACCAATGACGACTTAATCCAAGATTATTGCCTTACATTCATCTCTTCACTACATATTTCCCCCCCACAGTGCCTCTTTTTTAGAAATGAATCCATACTATCCATTTAAAAAATTGAGCCACAGAATGGAAGGAACTTTTTCGCCACTATGTGAGTGCAGTTCTGGAACAGTTATCCTTGCAACTGTGGGACTCAGAATCTTGCTTGACTTAAAAGTGAACATGTGGGGAATTATGAACGGTACTCTTTGAGTTGCCATCTGCTGCTTTATTAATGTTCTATTGCTGTTAGAAAGATCCCGCCCTCTCTGATACTTGTGCCAATGCCCTGGCTAGCAAATGAAGCCTCAAGCCATGGAATAGGCAACTGGAGATTCTCCAAATGATGTGGATTACAATTCCTATACATTTCACTCAACATGAGGAATATCAAGTGCTTATGGGATTTGGAGTCTAAAATTTCAAGGGGGCACCAAGTTGCCAACTCTTGCTTTTCTGGTGATAGGATCTTTTAGCTGGTGCAAGAAGCACAGGGAGAAGTTGCCATCAGATAATTGGTCGGTCTAACCTAGTATGGTTAGCACTGTGGCTGGCAGAGCCTCTCCAAGATTTCAGGCAGGAGATTTACTGGCCTTCCTGGAAATTGAAACTTTGAACAGTGAAAACTTTTGTTTGTAAGGGACATGTAGACAAAAACAGACATACATTCTTGTGGAACTAGGGGCTAGGTTTATTAGAGAAATACTTAAAATTAGGTATTTTGTGAGGCGTGTGTATGTTTGTGTGTTGGCTTGTTGGAGCAAGTTCTTCCATACTGGTTAATTTCAAGGTTACTCCCCTGCAAATGACTTATGATTGGTTGATTCTCACTTGGGATTATGCTCATTGGAGACAAAGACCTTTGCATCCACGCCAAATCTAAAAACATTTTTAAAGAAAGGAGGTTTCTTCTCCTGTGATACTGATTTTAACCAACCTGGTGAAATACCCACCAAGCACGAGCTATTGTGTGCACTAGCACATGGAAAAGTTTTGATCAAGATATCCAAGAAAAATATTTAAAATATTCTTTTTAACCAGTGGAGCCAGCTGGTTCTCAGGATGGTTCCAAGAGCTTCACCACTGCTCCCAGTTCAAGACTTCAACAAAACAGTAGGGTAAAACAACCTTTCCCTATATCCATAACATGAATGGGGCATATATGTGAGAGGAGGATACAAGTATGAATGGGTGTGCATGTGTATGATTTTGTAACTCATGACCCAGAAAGTGATGTGATCCATGGATGACCAGTTCTTCCTGAAGACAGTTATTTTGGTTTCTGTTACAATTTAGAGATTCCTCAATGATTCTGTATGAAACAGGAATGTACAAATGGATTCTCTTTCAAACTTGTAGATTCTATGATTTATAGATTTGGTGGCTCAGCGGGTAAGATGCCAGGCTTGTCGATCGGAAGATCGCAAGTTCTGAGGTTCGAATCCCTAGCCCTGCGTGCGGAGTGAGCTCCCGCACTAGCTCCAGCTCTTGCCAACCTAGCAATTCGAAAGCATACAAATGCAAGTAGATGAATAGGTACCACTTCGGTGGGTAGGTAACAGCGTTCCACGTGAGTCATGCCGGCTACATGACCGTGGAAGCGTCTTTGGACAACGCTGGCTCTTCGGCTAACAAACGGAGATGAGCACCGGCCCCTAGAGTTGGACACGACTGCACAAATGTGCGGGGGGAACCTTTACCTTTACCAAATTACTTTATTTATTTTTTAGGATTCCGTTTTTGGAATTTCCAGAGTAAGACTGAAAGCTGAATTGAGAAAAGCTACATTACCATACCGAATCAATAGTAATTTCCTCTTAACAGTCTCCACAGTCAAGTTAAAATAAAGTAATTAGAACTATCTAGACTGCAAGCCATTTTAGATGCTTAAAATTCTGTCACATGGACACAGATTCCTCCATACTTACAGGAGCTAGTTGCTGGTTGTTGTGCATAAGGACAAGGACAGGAGAAGGTACTGGTGCTCTTGAACATCTTGCAGAGGAATCTTGTCTTCAAGTTACATCCCTGGAGCAAGATTTTTTCCCCCATAATGAACCCTATTGGCTGCCAAGTCATGACGACTGATTACTGCTTCAGAGATCAGAGGCAGCAGATCTGGAGAGGCTGTTGGACTGATCAAGCAGGGCCCTTCTCATGTCCTTGTGTCCTTGTGCTGAAAACCTCTGCCTGGCCTCTTGAATCCTTCCCTTCTCTCTGTTTTCTTCCTAGCTTCATGTTCTACCCCATACTAATTTCTCCTCCCCATAGTTAATTGTTGCTCATTTTTTTAAAGGCCTAACATTGGTTAATAAAAAGATTACATTAAAAAAACAACAGATTGGTATCCATTTTCTGAATAAGTGGTCTGCCAAACAAAGGTGTGTGGCTGGTGCGTGGGAGTCTTAATTTACACTCTCTGTCTCAATCCTGCCACTGATAACGGGGAGTGCCGTAAACAGAGGCTGCTGTGCTGTTTGCTGAGCTCCTGGCATGCTGCCTTGTTAGAACTTCATTAACACTGACTACTGTGAAGCAGTAGGTCAGAAGAACTCTGCTGCTGTCAGGTGGCTGGCGCTCAGCCGCTAATGGGGTTCATTGCCGCTCAGTGACTTTTCAGATGCTCTGCAGTGGCCACCTCCCCAAGCAATCATGGCAGGTGAGAACGAGGAAGCAAGGAGGGAACGTGCAGGGGAGCTGGGGAAGGTGGGCAGAAGAGTTGGCCCATGGCAATGCAGCCTGCCTCAAGCTGGTGCCCTGCATGTGTTTTGGGCTACAATACCTCTCATGCTCAATCATGGTTCCTGAGAATTATGAGAACTGTAGTTCAATGCCTGTGGAAGACCCTCAGCCTGTGGAAGGCTTTCTTAAAGGTTTCTTTCTTAAACAACAACCGCCCCCCAGACATAAATAGCATGTTGTTCAAAAAGCCACACCCTGTACTTGCCTTCTGGAAGAACTGATCAACCCCCATTTCAGCAAACTGCAGGGGACATTGAAATATTCTGTCACCCAGGAATAGGACTGTGCCTCTTTTGGAGTACAGTACATTGCAAAATGCACCTAAATGTTTCAGCTCCAGGTTCCACTCAGCAAAACAACGGCTTGAAGACTGAGCTTGTGCCACAGCAGTTCATTATAAAATATGCCTAGAATGTTTATTCTTGATGAATTCTGTCAACTCCAATGGTTCCAGGCCTCCCTCCTAGAGATCAGGGAGCTACGGCTTGTCTTAATCCAGTGGCGTTTGTTATTGCTAGGGTAAAGAACACATGAAGCCAAATTCAACATTTTTATTTTAAACAAGAAAAGAAAAATTGACACCTGCCCTAAAAGCAGTAGGGAGGGAAGCATTCAAGAGCCAGTTGGCCAAACATGGCTTTTAAAAATATCTCTGCATGAGAATCTTCCTTGCCGTATTGCGTGTGACTGTACTGTTTGCAGAAAGATGAGGCTACTACCTTAAATGCATTCTATGCAAGCATGGATTGGGATTAGGATTACATGGCAGTTGTCATACACGACATGAAAAACACTTTGGGCATTTTCTGTTTGTGCTCCTTTTGTAATCTAACAACTAAATTATACTGCCAGAGTCCCCCGTGTGACATCAGTGGGCTGATGGGCACCTCCCTTGTTATCCACCAGCCCTTTAATATTTTTAACTTCAGGAATGCCCTTGGATTCTACATATACTTCAGAGGCTTTTCTTGTAAATCTGACAGTAAATATTTTGTGGGATTTGAGCAGTGTTTCTCAACTTGGACAACTTTAAGGTGTGTGGACTTCAGCTCCCAGAATTCTCCAGCCAGCCTGCTGGATCAGAGGATGTGTCATGCAGCACCTTCATCAGTCTGCCTTCCCACCATATGTCCTAGCAAATATTTGGGCGCCAAGTAAGGAAAACTGCATTGCAGATTAGGACAGCACGACCATCACAGTGATGCATAAAACACAAAGACAAGAAGATGTGCATTGACAATTAATCCAACCTTCTCTTATTCCTAACCTAACTCTGAGATTTCCTTTTCTTCTTTAAGTGCTTCTGCACATTTTTTTCAGCCCTTGGCAAGTGTCATTCTCATTAGTAATTTTTGCACTGCTGTCTGTGCTGCCCTGTTGTTTCTCTGATATGGGCAAAAGAGAGAGCGGGATGGAGGGAGTGCGTCCATCCTAGCTCTCTCAGATCTCTCAGCGGCTTTTGATACCGTCGACCACGGTATCCTTTTGGGGTGGCTCAGGGAGTTGGGGGTGGGCGGCGTAGTTTTGCGCTGGTTCGCCTCCTTCCTCCGGGGCCATTCCCAGTTGGTGTTGATAGGGGAGGAGAGAGCTGACCCGCGGCCCCTGATTTGTGGGGTGCCGCAGGGGTCGGTTCTCTCTCCTCTCCTGTTCAACATCTACATGAAGCCGCTGGGCGAGATCATCCGTCACCACGGGATGAGGTATCACCAATATGCTGATGATACCCAGTTATACATCTCCATCCTGGGTGAAGTACGTGATGCGGTCGATGCCTTATCTCAGTGTCTGGAGGCTGTGGGGGTCTGGATAGGGAACAACAGGCTTCAACTGAACCCTGGTAAGACGGAGTGGCTGTGGATTGATGGCCCCCCTAGATCCGGGAAGTTGTCATCTTTGGTTCTGGGTGGGGTGGCACTACCTCGCTCGGATCCAGTGCGGAATCTGGGGGTCCTCCTGGACTCGCGACTCCTGCTCGAAGAGCAGGTGGCAGTCACGGCCAGGAGGGCCTTTGCACAACTTCGTGTGGTGCGCCAGTTACACCCTTTCCTGGATCAGGAGGCCCTCCGAACAGTCACTCACGCCCTTGTCATCTCCCGTATAGATTACTGTAATGCGCTCTACATGGGGCTACCCCTGAAGAGTATCCGGAAGCTTCAGCTGGTGCAGAATGCCGCGGCGCGAGCAGTTATGGGTGCCATGAGATTGGCACATGTAACACCTCTGCTACGCGAGCTGCATTGGCCACCAGTTTGCTTCCAGGTCCAATTCAAGGTGTTGGTGATTACCTTTAAAGCCCTACATGGCATAGGACCAGGGTACCTGAGGGACCATCTTGTCCCGATAACGTCGGCCTGCCCCACCCGTGCATGCAGAGAGGGCATGCTTCGGACCCCCTCAACAAGAGAATTCCATCTAGCGGGGTCCAGGAGGCGTGCCTTCTCTGCGATAGCGCCCGCCTTATGGAATATCTTGCCCCCGGAGGTGAGGCTGGCCCCTTCACTCCTGGCCTTTCGGAAGGCCCTTAAGACCTGGCTCTGCCGCCGGGCCTGGGACGACAGAGGCGGCAGTGCCTCCTGGGGTTGGCTGGCCCCGTAGCAATATGATCCATCCTACGGTCCCCCCTTCTTGGATTTTATGTAATTTATTATTATTATTGGATGTATTTTAGATATTGTTTTTGTATTTTTTAAACTTTCAATTGTTGTAACCCGCCCAGAGTCCCTTGCAAGGGAGATGGGCGGGGAATAAATTGAAATAATAAATAAATAAAATACCCTAGAGTCATAGATACTGTTTTTCTCCCCCAAGTTCCTATTTGTCAGCTTCATAGTCCAAGAGCAGTAAGAGACTCCTAAATTCTCAGTACCCCTTCTATACACTATGTTTGTGGAGCACACAGAAAGAACAGAGATGGGAGGGCCATACGGATGAGTACAGTTCGGATCTTTGGAGCCTATGAATGGATGCATTGACTGCTGACATGGAGAAAATTACTACCTTATTTACTAAGGGAACATCAATAACACAGGCTGCCTGTGAGTGTTCTCAAATATGCCTCCTGATGTTCTGGCAATTCCCTCTTAAGTGGATAGCATTGTTTCTTCTTTTCTGGTAAAAGGTTCAGAAGGGGTTCAATTGATTTGCACCCACACAGGGTCATTCATACGTCCACAAGTCCCTGACATGCCAAAGAGGCACAATGCAAGCTAGGAACACAGGGCCCTCCCATGTACATTTTGTGCATATATACTATATGTTCTTATGAGTCATGACAGAAAATAAAAACGTATTTTAATCCTGAAATGATTTTTTTTTACCCTAATCTCACCTCTTTTTTGCTAAAGAAGAGTTCCCCAAGATGGGTGACAGTAGCCCTATTGAGAAGTAGTGTCAATGTTCTCGGTGCACAAGCAAGGAGCAACTGCTCCTACTCCTTCTATCATACATTTCAGTTATCTGGATTAGGAGCAAAGCTAGCTGGTGTGGCCTTTGGAAAAGGCCACCCTCCATATAAAAGCTCTCTAGCTCGTTTCTGCAGGATCACTAATTGTATCAGTAGGGAGATAATTGCTTGTGTGGAAAATTGCAACCTTTGATTGACTGATTCATTCAACTCCGTTTAAATTAATTGAAAAAGGGCCTCTACCAGTAATTCAGACAACATTTATTTTAAAAACAAGTCATTTTAAAGCACACACACTGGCTCCCATTGGACTGCAGTGCTCTATTCCTGGGTATCTTGGGAGTCAAGAAGAGCACACTCGTTGGCACATGTTGATGCATTTCAACAGCACTGAGAGAAGAGGGTTTCGAGAAAAAGCCAATGAAGACTAGAATCTGCCCTTGTGGGTCTGAGGAAGTGGCATCTATAAGTCTTTCTGCTCTTTTAACAAAGGCAGTAGATCTCCTTTTGGTGCCCCTACAACCACCACGGCCACACTGGCTGAACTCCCAAAAGTGCACTGGCAACTTCTATGTATTTTATTGTTAGCAGATTAAAATGTTCACAACATGTACTGTATAAAGTTGCTAAGTTTTGTGCTGTTTTTACTTCCAGAAACTAAGGACTGCTCAGAACTGCATGCAGTCATTGAATTGTCACAATTTCTATTCCTTTACTTTTAATTCAGTGTGAATGTTTACTCTTTCTATATAAAAATGGAATGTGTACACTGGTCTATACACTTCTACTAATTTTTTTTAAAGCACATTCTTAGAAGAATGGAACATAGCCAGCCAGTTTGGTCTAGTGGTTAAGGTGCTGGGCTAGAAACCAGGAGACTGAGAGTTCTAGTCCCGCCTGAGGCCTGGAAGCCGGCTGGGTGACCTTGGGCCAGTCACTCTCTCTCAGCCCAACTCACCTCACAGGGTTGCTGTTGTGGGGAAAACATGAGGAGGAAGGAGTATTAGGTATGTTTGCCGCCTTGAGTTATTTATAAAAATAATAAAGGCGGGACAGAAAATAAATAAATAAATAAATAAATAAATAAAAATATTGTACATTTTTCTCCAGTTTGGGGGGATTATATTACATATACAGTGTAATCAATATACTGTATTATTGCCCTTCCATATTAAACCATAAATGTCACTTAATTGGTCAGGGGCTTTATATTAAGAATTTAAAATAAATAAAAGGTTTTGAATAGAGTTTAAGTGTGATTCAGTGCCGACTTTTACTTAACTCAACTTCAGACTCTTGGTATCGAACACGTTAGATGCCAAGTATCTAAAATGGTAGATATTTGGGATCTACCATTTTATTCTAATCTCTTTTAAAAGAAGATTGATTCAGTATGAAATAATATGGGGTAATTAGTAAAGCTCTATAAGCTACAGTTTTCTCCTAAAGTCATCTTTATTCCTGAAACATGTGTACATAACTGAACATATCAGTGATCTGAAATTTCATCCTGCATTGGACAGAGCATGTTATCCTCTGACATTCCCCATTAGTTTTCACATCAAATTTCATTTTAAAATAAATGTCTTGAATAAAGATTCTACCTCATTTGTTTAATATTAACCAAATGTATGCAGGTTTTGTTTTGCTGGTTTCTTTGCTTTATTTTTCAGTCCTTCTAGCATGCAACATTGTTAGTTGTTGCCATGGTGACTCTAATTGATTTCTTTCTACTGTTTTTACAGGCTTTTCCAAGGTTTATACAATACATCCTTGTTGTAGTTATTTTTATCTTTGTAAGATGCATAACATTCTCCTGCAAACAAAGATTGGTAAGTAAAACTATCCAATGGTGCACATTTCCCAAATATTCAGGCTGGTTCAGGGCAGGATCTGGACTACCATAGCGAGTGCAGTGGGTCCGTATCAAAATGAACAAGTCATGCAGAACCTCTGGCTTTGGGAACGGAAAGGAGAATAAGTCGGCAAGCTGACAATACAAAATGTTCCACTCCCAAATGTGTGCTCCTGAATCAGAAGCGAAAACAAGATACTGTTGTGATGTTTCAAATGGGAGAAAAATAATGCCAGAGCAAGAATTTGTGTGTGTGTCTATGTGTATACATACGACCATCCCTATCTCTGCATCTGTGCTTTTCTATGTTCCTTTGAGTGATAGCCTTCATAATTCAGCATCATTGTGGAAAAAAATTGTTGATGTTTTGCCTACACAGTTCCAGCCCTACCATGAGGCAGAGTGGGATGGCTGCTTCTCGTGGCAGACCTCAGGTGTTGAAGTGTGCACAACAGACTATCCATTCATTCTGAAGCTCATTCAGGACCTCCTCACTCAAAAGGCAAACTATGTGTAGCCACCGGGCCTGCCCTGTACCTCCTTCACTAACCTCCGGCTTGCTAGGGGTCATTACCCCATTCCCAAAGTTGCCGTTAGATTCAAGGCTCATTTCAATCTGTTTCTGAATCTGTAATGGGGTGGGGGGAGAGACACCATCTTGTTCTTCATCTGAGGCAACCAAGGTCTTATGTTGACCAGAATCTCACAGCATCAATCTAGTCAATCTAGTTCAACTTCATATTGATAGTGCAAGGAAGCTAGTTTGTAAAGGCAGCCATAAATTATAATGAGCAATAGAAGTGATTTGAAAATACGTTCATTGCATTCCAGCCTCACACTTTTCTACTTGTCTGAAGAGCATGTAGGAAATGAAACAAGGCACTGATAAATGACTTTAAAGTTAACTGAAATTAAGTTTCTGAAGTGTTACAATTACAGCAGTTGAGGTGCTATGAGAGTCTACCTATAATGCCAACCAGACCACTTTCCCATCATCCGTTGTCCAGAAGCTGAACTATCGCTAGCGCATTTCCTCTCCGATGAAAAACTCCACACACTAAAGACCATTGTGTGCTCCACTTTTATCTGAATATTGGCCTGGGACACCCTCACACCTCCATTTCTCTGTCAGACACAGATGTTGAACAAAACATCTATAAAGTTGTAATATGGATTGAATGAAAAGGCAAGACATATAGTTCCAATCTTCTGCTAATAATCAACTGATGCTCGGAGTTGGAGAGAAGAAAGAACTCTTGTAGGAATCTACAGAAAATAACATGGGAGATCATGAGCCATCACCTTGTAAATATATTTTTCCTTCAGAAATATGTGGAGACCCTGACATTTCACCTCCATTGAGAAGCATTAGGCACCGTTATTTATTTATTTAATTTTTATCCCGCCTTTATTATTTTTATAAATAACTCAAGGCGGCGAACATACCTAATACTCCTCCCTCCTCCTATTTTCCCCACAACAACCACCCTGTGAGGTGAGTTGGGCTGAGAGAGAGTGACTGGCCCAAGGTCACCCAGCCGGCTTTCATGCCTAAGGCAGGACTAGAACTCACAGACTCCTGGTTTCTAGTCCAGCACCTTAACTACTAGACCAACCACTACACACCTCTTATGCATTTTCTTATCCATATATATCTTTGTGTGTTCCATAAATACGCATAGAAGATGGCCTGGGCAGAGATACCTATATACATTCAATCAGTGTATGCCTATATATAATCTACCCACTTGCAGTAATGAATACATCTACAGAGAGCACCCCATTGCCTTCATGGCTGCAACCCAGAAGGCTCTCTGTAGAGCAGGGCTTTCCAAACTTTTGCCATTGGTGGCACACCAATAGCCGCAAAAACCCAGAAGCACTGCCACGGCGCGCAAAACCCCAGAAGTGCCGGTGGCGGCGCTTCCGGGTTGCCACCACCGCCACCACGCTTTTGGGTTTTTGTGCATTGTGGTGGTGGTGGCAGCGTCGTCGTCCTGGAACCCGGAAGCGCTGATGGCCCACCGCCACTGTGCGCGCTGCTGCATGCAGCGGCAGCAGTGCACCATCAGCGCTTCCAGGTTGTCGTGCAACACACTTGGGGCCCCCAGGCGACACGGTACTGTGTTGCGACACACAGTTTGGAAAGCCCTGCTGTAGAGGATCACAAACTCTGCCATTCATGGCTCCCTGTACTGTATATCTCTGCTTGAAAGTGTGGGACTCCAAGGCAAAGTCTGCTGCTATGAGAATTCACTGCTTTCAGAATGCAAATGAATATATCTAAATATTGCATAAATAATGAGCTTCCAGCCATATATCTGTCTGCATGGAAGGCTTTTCTCCATGTAACTTGAAACTCTACTTTCAAAGGTTTCCAGCAATGCACAGCTACAAATTTGGGGACTTCTTTGTATTAAATGCACACAAGTGCAGGAAAATGAGTTGCTCTATATTACCCCCCTGCCCGCCCCCCACATTAATTTAATGTGCAATAAGATGCATAAGCATTTTCTTCCCTAGTACCCTGAAATCCAATGTTCCTCTATTCCTATAATTTACACCAGTCCTGCCTGCTGGTTTCTCTTGGTATCAGCAATGTATTTTGATATTCACATTTCTCCCTGCATTTCCTTCAGCATCAAGGACTTTTTTTTTTTGGTTTCACAAAACTTAGCAAGGGCTTTTCTAAAAAGAGCTTAAATGTCTTAAAAATACATCTGAAGCTTTAATGCTGTGTAATTATCTTGTCTGTTATCTCATCTGCTGCTTAATCTTTCATTCCTTCCCTTGACATTTTATGACAGTCTTTCCCATCTGGCCCCTTCCAGATGTGTTAATGCTGAGCCAGCCAGCAAGGCACACTAGCTGGGAACTCTGGGAGTTGCAGTCCCAACACATCTGGAAGGAGACAAGTTCAGAATGGTTGTGTTACGGGTTGCCCCACTTTTTTGTGATCCATAAAGGGATGTCTATAGGGCCGTGTTGCCTCTGGCCTTAGGTAGCCATTCTCACAGCCTCCCCTCCCCCCACCAATTGTATAATCTGCAGTATGGGAGATGTTGACTTACTTTCGGGAATTGTAAGGGTGAGACTAAGTCATGGCATACAAAGTGATCTGAATACGTCAGAGCACTATTGAAACATCATCATTATTCGCCCAAGGTTTTGTATAGTACAGTGCTAGGTGGACCTGTTCAAGCTGCTACATCTTGCTGAGTGCTCTTGGTAGGCAGGGCCAAGTTCCATAGCTAAAATCATTATCTGTGATGTATGTATGGTATTCCCTGTGACACTCTATGGAAGTGGAAGTCGGACTTTGAAGAAGCAGGATAGGAAGAGTATTGATGCCTTTGAACTTTGGTGATGGAGAAGACTCCTGAGAATACGATGGACAGCCAAGAAAACAAACAGATGGGTCTTCAAACAAATCAACCCAGATTTCTCACTCGAGGCACAAATGACCAGGCTCAAATTATCCTACTTTGAACACATTATGCAAAGATCTAGCTCTCTTGAGAACGTGAAGGAAGGAGAAGAAGACCACTAGCAGCAAGGTGAATAGACTCAGTTACAGTAATGATGCGTTCACTGTTGGAAGAGCTGAAGGACCAGGTTAGGGACAGATCATCATGAAGAAAATCTATCTATGTGGTTGCTAAAAGTCAACAACAACTTGATGGCATGTAATCAATCAATCATTAAGAGAACTTGATGGGGCTGCAATTTCAGAGGGCCCTGGAAAAAATGGATTATCTGGATTCTTTTCATTCAGAGAATACTCCTGAGAATACTGCAGACAGCCAAGAAAACAAACCGATGGATCATTGAACAAATCAACCCAGAGTTGTCTCTCATGGTACAAATGACCAGGGTCAAATAATCCTACTTCAGACACATTATATGAAGACCCAGCTCTCTGCAGAAGGCTCTAATGCTGGGAAAGGAGGGAGGAAAGAGAAGAAGAGGACGACCAGCAGAAAGGTGGATGGACTCAGTTAAAGTGGCAATGAGGGCACTATTGGAAGAGCTGAAGGACCAGGTAAGGGACAGATCACCGTGGAGAGAATCTATCTATGTGGTTGCTAGGAGTCAAAAATGACTTGATGGCACATAATCAAACAAAAAAAATGTATGTATATGTGTATATGTACCTAGTGCTTGACTAGGAGAGGTGAGACTGAGAACAGAAACCAGCTGGTTCAGTGACTTTGAGCCTGTCACTCTCTCAGCCCTAGGAAGAAAGCGATAGCAAACCACTTCCAAAAATGTTGCCAAGAAACCTGAAGGGACTTATCCATGTAGTCACCAGGGGTCAAGACAGACTTGATGGCACCCCCCAAAAATAAAAAAGATTTATCTTTGCATATATGTTTTTATACTGTCGAAACTATTCAGTTTCTACCATGAGTTTATATGCTGCTTCCATCAGCAGCAAATTGTGAAGTATAACCATAGGTTTAACAGGCGATTGCTAGCTGCCAACTAATCTACATCTAATTTATAGCTAGGATTTTAAAAAACATACAAATCCTCCAATTGAACTATTATTTGCATAATCACCAAGATTAAACACATATCCAAGGCAGAGATTATTGTTGTGGGCAATCATTCTTTTATTTCTCCTCTCCACCCTCCCTTGTCAGTCCTCAGTTTAGAGGCCCCATGTGCCTCCAGGATAACTCCCAAGTTCCTGGTTTTGGGGACTATGAGGGACAGGACAATTTGGTTCTGTTGGAATCCGGCAAATCAAGCATGCCTCATTAGCATATGGGTGATTGCTCTAGGAGGCAAACTGTGCTACTAGAGGAAGCTGCTTGTTGCCCCTCCCACTTCCTCTCTCTCTCTGATTCTTCCACTGATGGGGTAGGACGCACATGCCTTAGCTCCTTCCATGGAGAGGCCATGTGCTAGGCCTCAACTCCAGAGGCTTTTCCCCCTTTCTCCACGTGGCCTCTGGCAGCAAACAGGGCCAGAGGTATACAGTTTAGGGAACAGAAAGAAGAACTAAAACCAATATTCTACTGAAATGGCTGTACCTGGACTGAATAAATGTAAGAACTCTTTTGTACTTACTTTTTGTACCTGCAGTATCTAAGCGTTTATGCTTGGGTGGGCTAAAAGTGTAAGAATAAGAACCTGAATCTCTCTAACGTGCTCACAGGCTGTGTTTTAAAACAATATTCTTTTTCTGTGCACGAGTTTACACAACGTTAAGCTCTGCTCCATTCACTGGTTCTAACAGGCCACTGAATGATCTTCAGGTTCAAATAGGGAGGAGTCAGAGGGTGGGGCCAGTGAATGTAATTTGGGCCCTCTAACTTCCCTGTCATCCGTCGTAAGGCTACATGGCTACATGTACAGTTTGGGTTTTTGGAAACCTAAAGGTTACTTCCTTGTACAACACTGACTTACAGTGGGAGATTCATCCTGAAATGCTGGTGCACAGTAATATTTTGCTCATTCACCTTTAAAAAAAACAAAAGGAAAGATAATCATGTTTTCTACTATCAAATTATTTCTTATATCAGATAAATGTCACACTGCTATATTTTTAGTGTGTTGTATGTGCTGTATTTTAAAAATACCAGTTTGCGCAAATGCTTCTCTGTTAAATTACTCTTGCACAGATAGCTTTAGCTTTAATTAAAGACATTTTCCACTGAACAATACTTGAAGAATTCCAGATACAAAACATCATGCTCTTCAGCAAATGAATTATTCTATAAGTTGTTTTTCTCTATAATAAACCTTTTAAATCTACATTGCAATAGTCCATGTTGCTTTATTATCTGAAGATCTATTTGTTGTCTCTAAAACAATTATCTCTATAACCAGTGATCATAGACTAAACATTAAAAAAGTGTATAAGCACCCATACATATTTTTTTAAAAAAACATTCTCTTTGTTATATGATTAGGAGAATGTACAGGGTTTCATTGTGAGAAGAATTTTAAAGCTGAGATTTCAATGCAGTGCTAAATTTATTCACCAGGGGTCATCAAAGGTCTGAATTTTCTTTGTATACCTGTTGACTCAAATACATTAAAAAACCCCTCAAAGTTTCCACAAGAAATTAGCATTCAGGATTTTTCAGTGCCAATATTGTAGTTGTATAGATATGTTCAACAATTATTTTGAATATTCACCATATAGTGATGCTTTCTTTGCACCTGGATCAGAATGTTCTTTAAGCATTGCTATGAAAGATTGTGGTGGTGGTGGTGGTGGTGATGATTCTGACAGAAAGTCCTTTCTGTTAAGTATTAGATTATTAATAAAGTTGATAGCAATAAAGATTGAACTCAGTGAAGAAAGAAGAAATGGGAAAAGCAGCTTTTGGATCAAGGTACATTTCTTCATACTTACATAGCTACATCTCAGTATTAAACATTCCAAGAGAAGTAGGTTTAACTTGTATGTTTAAAAGGTTATCACCATGAACTATAAATTAGAACAGATAAGACATTTCATACAGGTGAAATTTTAGACAAAAGTATCATTTTCATACCAAACAACCTGGAATGCATGTGCATGCCAATATCCGTATTTTCCAGAATGTTGCAATGCAGTCCACTGTTTTAAATTTTAAAAATGCATATATTACTAGAAAGAATGCCTGCCTTTCTCTCCCCCCCCCCCCCTTCTCTCTCTGCAATTTGTAAAAATGCACACACTGGGAAAAGAAGTAAAGGAGACATCTTGCATAACATAAATTACAGATATTACTGCAAATTTTCTTTGCCAAATCAGTAAACAGCAGGGCTGAAAAGATTTGATCATACCGAAACAACAAATTTGGCAAAAGCAAAGCTGATAGACTTTGTACCTTTAAATTTAAATTTAAAAATAGACATTTGTACTCTTAATCCTAATCTATAATGAAAATTGGCAGAAAAATCTCACAGAACCTAAATTTTCCTCCACTTTGAATTCACTGTGAATATAAAATCAGTGATCACATACAAAGTTAAAGATCATTAGTTTTACATTATTTTCAGACTGATTTATTATCTAACAATATTGTGATAAAACCCCAAATGTTATAATGCTTAGAAAAGCAGAATGCCCCTTTTCTTTAGGCATAGATAGAAACTGAAATTCAGAAATTTTATTTCCTCTGCCCCACATTCAAAGAAGAAATATATGGCAAGAAACAGGGCAAAAACCTGACTTCAAAAAACAGTGCTCCCCAGTAAACCTTTTATTTACCCACCGTCTAGGAATCTAAGAAGTTGTGGAAACTTAATGTGCTTGTCTCCAGCCACTCATCATCCATAAACCAGATTCTAAAATGCTTCTTTCCAATGAATTAGCACTAACGGGGAGCTGATCTCTTGAATTGGTACATGTGCTTCTTCCCATAGAGTCAGGGTTGATTTCTGTACTACTTAGGTTAAAGCTGTTGACTCACTCCCATGGCTTTCAAAATGAGAAATGAGTATCCTACTCAGTCAGTTGTATGTTAACTAAGCAGCACTGCACTACAAATGCCTGCCATAGCTTCCCTTAGCCTAGTATCTTCCACATGCATTGAAAATTCTGGGAGTTGCAGTCCCAACATAGCTGAATGGCAAGACATAGGAGAATCAAGAATGATCTTGAAAGTTATCCAAAGTCATATCCCATTCCTACTTTGCCAAATAGGGAAGAAATGGCATTGGTATGGGAAATTGCCACATCCATCAACTGAACAATGGAAAAGACTTAGGGCAGGCTTGTGAAAGCACCTCCATGTCCGTCTATTAAATTATAGTGCTTTCTTTAACTGGTATAGAATGCAGTTGTCAGGATACTTGATCAATGAGATGTTTGAACCATGCTTGGATCACCAATTCTGTGCTAGTCACATTGGTCACTTACTTGTTTTCAGGTTAAATGTAAAGTTCTAGTTCTGAACTTTTGCCTTAAATAGTTTGGGAGCAGCTTCCACACAGAGCTGCATGGACTAATACGAGCCTTTTTGAGCCTTGGGGTCAACCTCAGAGGTCTGGCTAAGAATCACTAAGTGGCTACCATCATGAATTTATTCTTTTCAGTGATGGCTCCATATCTGTGAAATTCCCCTCGGGAATTGGCATATGTCTTTTTATTCATGCTTTTGTTTAAAGAAGATTTTAAAACTTTTGTTCTGCCACTCAACTACTTATTGATGTTTTGGTCTGGCATTTCCACTATCTCCAGCTAGCAGATCTAAAGATTAGTCGGCCCGAGAGGTTGATCTATCTGTGTCTATAGGATTCTTTATCCTGTAAAGCATAAACATTAAATCTCTGGAACAGGACAAAGATCTTGATACTGTTGTTCACAATCAGCTGGGGATCCTGAGGGAACTCATAAGCAAGGCTTATGGAGATTGCCATCTTTCCCAGTCCACAATATTTCTGAAATACTTAAGATGTTTGTATTGGTTAATGAGGAATCTGATTTCAGCCGCTTCCTGAAATTCACACTCACTATATTTACCATACCATGTTACTTGGTGATGACGCAAATTATAGACTAATTCTAATGAATAGCTGAACTAGGCTACCATAAGATGGATTAGTTGAAGAATTGTTAAGCAGAAGGGAACTGTTGATTGGTACTCTGTGGGGCTCTAGACCCTATACTATTCAACATATTTATAAATGACTTGGAAGAAGGGTTAGAAAATATGATTATGAACTTTGCAGATTTATTTATTTATTTATTATTTAAATTTGTATTACTGCCCATCTCCCCCAACCGGGGAACTCTGGGCGGTTCACAATAAAACAATAAAACAGATGATACAAAGATAGGGAGATAGCAGAGATCAAGATTCGAGGTATCAAGATTAATTAGGAATTTGAAAATTGGGAACATTGGATAGAAACTAACAAGCTGAATTTCAGTAGGGAGAATTGCAAAGTTCTATATTTGGATAAGAAAGATCAAAGGAATGCATAGAGGATGTGGCAAGGCTATACTGGATAGAAGTACATATGAAAAGGTTCTGGGCATTGTGGTAGATCACAAGCTGAACATGAGCTAACAGTGTGTGGGTGCTGCAAAAAAGCCAACAATCCACAAATGCAATCCTAGGCTGTATTATTTATTTATTTAAATTTATTGGCCGCCCAACTCCGGTATCAATAAAATTATAGTGTCAAGATCAGAGAAAACATCTCTTGATTTTGCATTGGTCAAATTGTGCTTAGACTATTGCATCCAGTTTTTAGCAAGGACATTGGGGGAAAAATTGGAAATTTCAAGAAAAATGCAACTAAGATGAAAAGGGGCCTGGAAAGAGAAAAAAAAACACAAGAAATATTTGGAGAATTGGGAATGTCTGGAGGAGAGAAGATTGTGGTCATCTGAAGGGCTATCATGTGGAAGATGGGTCAGAATTGTCCAGATATATTTAAGGACATAGGACCAGACACCATGGGGTTTAAATTACAAGGAAGTAGATGTTGATTGGATATCAGGAAAAATTTCCTAATGGTAAGATATGTTCAACACTGGAACAGACTGCCTTGGATTTTTCTGGAGGTGTTTCTGGATACTGTGGTATACTGGGCAGGGGATTGGACTAGATGAGCTCCAATCCCACCCTTATGTTCTATGATTCTATGAAAAGTACTCACTAGCTAGGAACACTTCTAATTTAGCCAGCAAGGGAAATCTGGCAAATAAACATTTTGTTCCAAACACATCTTGCACATGGTCTTCATGAATAAAATCAGTACTGTAATTCTAAAAGTTTTTAACATGGCTAGTCAGAGCTGGCTTTTCTTCAAAATGATAGGGATACACTTATGAATGAAGAGAAGTGCCTTCTAACAAAAGAAGAATCATTCCTTGAGATGCACTTTTAAAATTCCCAGTATTCAGCTATCCTGGCTTTACCTAATCAACTTATGAAAACAGCATGTGGCAGGCATTCACTGGGCTACTGTTGAGAAAAGTGCTAAAATGCCCCATGGAAGCATACACTTAATGGGATGGATCCAACTGGGTTCATCTGATGATGAAACTGTATCTATCAATGGGATGGGCTTCCCTCCATTAGTGCCTTTCTGTCCCATATCTGGTCTGAATGATAGGGAGAACCTCTGGATCACTGTTGAAGGTCTCAGAAGCAGCTAAAAGAGAGAAGGAAACTCCTTTTACAAGAGCCCAAGTTAGTATTAATTTTTTCCATATTCTGGTTCATAATGGATGGAATAGTGATTTGGATAGATTTATGACTTTCTTCTTTGGGAAGACTTACCAATTTTACCAAATTATCCATTTAAGAAATCCTGAGATGTCTACAAATCAGATTTCCCCATCCTGTTGTTCCCCCATTTTACAAGCTGCCTTGAACTAAAGATATGAAACGTGAGCTTAGTAACTAATTTGAAGAAAGTGACTTTACACATAGCCACGTGATTACAAACAAACGTTTATTGTTGAGTTTTTTAATAAGATTTTATGAGGTAAAATACCTCAGTTCTTGTTAACAATAAATCATTTAATTACCAGTTCAGTTGAGAGTATTTGTTGGGACAGGACAGATTGTCCCTGGCCAAAACAAATCAGTGGAAAAACACTGACTACCATTAAAATGCCACAGAGGAAGAAAAGGGAGCAATTAATCCTAGAGAATGCTCAACTCCAAAAACAAGTTGCTGTACTAATGGCGCAAATGGCTCAAATCCAACTTTCTTTACCTAAAGTAACTGCAGAAGTTACCTCATGCCCCAAGTGCCCTGTTTTTGCACCAGAGAAATTTGATGGAATATTGACACAATTCCCAGCTTTTTTTGCTCAATGTCAATTATACATGAGTCTTCGTCCCGAAGATTTCCCATCTGATAGGCATAAGGTGGGATTTGTGATCAGTTTATTAGCAGGTTCTGCAGCACGGTGGGCTACTCCCTTAATAATACAGCAAAGCCCACTATTAGATAATTTTGAAGAATTTAGTAGGCAATTACAATTAATGTATCAAGATCCTGTGAAGACACAGACAGCTGACAGACGTATAAGAGGATTAAAACAAGGTAGACGTCCTGTAGCCGATTACGTCAGTGATTTCTGCTTATTGGCACAAGATTTAAAATGGAATGATGAGGCATTAACCTCGCAATTTCAGGAAGGACTCTCTTCCAAAATGTTAGACGAGTTAGCCAGAACTGAATGCCCTCAAACATTACAGTCATTAATACAGTTATGTCTTCAAATTGATGGGAGACTACAACAAAGGAGAATGAGGTGGCATTCTTCCATGGCAGCCAACCCAAGACCAATTCCAGAAAATAGGGGTTATCCTGTAGAATAAACCATGCAAATAGGGGGAGCCCATCCCCACATTACGCAGATGGAAAAGAATAGACGTAGAGGTGAAGGATTATGTTTATATTGTGGGGGTACAGGTCATTTCGCAGGTACTTGCCCTACTAAGGAAGCCAACATTTTATGTTCGGGAAACGAGATGGGCCTGGCCTAAAGGGGCAATTAGGTTGGACAAAGAGGGCTACCAATCGGACAGAGGTAACCTGCATCACGCCTAACAAAAACTTCGTAGTAGTGGTGTGGTTAAAGATTCCAGGAAGATCAGATCTAAAAGTTTCAGCAACGATAGACTCCGGGGCAACCACTAATTTCATGAATAAAGAATTTGCTGAGAAGTGGAAAATTCCACACAAATCAATAGGAACCCCATTATTGGTGGAAACAATTGATGGAAGACCCTTACGTTCGGGTCCAGTCACTATAGCAACCAAACCCATACAAATGAAGATAGGCAACCATATTGAATGGATAGAATTTAATTTGGCAGAAACACATTTTCCATTAGTGATAGGTCTGGAGTGGTTACAAACCCATGACCCTAACATAAAGTGGTCCTCAGGTATGGTAACTTTTGAAAATCCTGACTGTAAAAAACATATGGTCCCTACCATTGCTGTTGGAACACATGAACCAACATTTTCCAACTTACCTCCACCATTTTGAGATTTTGCAGACGTATTTAGTGAAAAAGAAGCAGATCAATTACCACCTCACAGACCATATAATTGTCCCATTGAACTAATTGCTAACGCCAAGCTTCCAGTAGGGCACATTTATTCAATGTCGGAACCTGAATTAGCAGCCCTCAAGGAATTTATTGAAACAAACCTAAAAAGAGGTTTTATCAGACCCTCATCATCTCCTGTAGCCGCTCCTGTTATATTTGTTAAGAAAAAGAAGTTAAGAGAGTTAAGAACTAAGACTATGCTGTGATTATTGGAAGTTAAATGAAATCACAATAAAAAATCGTTACCCATTACCACTGATATCTGAATTATTAGAACGGTTACGCAACGCCACAATTTTCACTAAACTAGACTTATGGGGAGCATACAATTTAGTGAGAATCAAACCAGGAAACGAATGGAAAACAGCATTCCGCACCCGTTATGGACATTATGAATACACAGTGATGCCATTTGGGTTAACCAATGCTCCTGGAGTGTTCATGCACCTTATGCACGATGTGTTCCGTGATATGCTGGATCAATACATCATAGTTTATTTAGATGATATTTTAGTCTTTTCCTCCTCCACAGAACATATACAACATGTCTGAGCAGTATTACAACTCTTGAAAGAAAACAGACTTTACGCCAAATTAGAAAAATGTCAGTTTTTGCAATCTACAATAGATTTCTTAGGACATCGAATTTCAGCTGATGGTATTGTGATGGAACCAAATAAAATCGAAGCATTGCAGACTTGGCAACCTCCACTTCGAGCCAAAGATGTTCAATGCTTGTTAGGATTTGCGAATTATTACAGAGGATTTATACCCAGGTTTGCAGAGATTACTACTCCTTTAACTAATTTGCTCAGAAAAAGATCTACTTTTGTTTGGGGTGATTTAGAACAATGGGCGTTCGAACAACTAAAAGCTGCAATTTGCAGCTACCTAGAAACATATTTAGGATTCCCTTACCAACTTTGCTCAGACTGAAGAAGCTCCTTGGATAAGGAGCGAAATGTTTCCACTGAGAAAATAGAAATCCAGTTGACATGATTCAAGCTACAGACAATTCCACCTGGATGACTGAGAACCTCCATAGACATAACCTATCCTTACACATCTGGACCCTTCTAGACCATTCATAGTAGAAACAGATGCATCTGATGTGGCTATAGGCACGATATTATTGCAACTGGATCAAAAAACAGGAAAATTATTCCCATGCGCCTATTACTCATGAAAATTGGCCAACACAGAAAGAAATTATACAATATGGGATAAAGAACTTTTAGCTATCAAAGTAGCCTTTGAATTTTGGTGGCACCATTTAGAAGGAGCTCGACACTCAGTGGAGGTATGCACTGATCATAGAAATCTGGAACATCTGAAAACCGCTAGAAAACTTAACGACAAATTAGGTGGGCATTATTTTTTTCATGATTCGACTTCAAGATCACATACATCCCACGAGGGCTGAACCAAAGAGCGGATGCCCTTTCTCAGAAACCTGAATATCAATACTTAGAGAAACAACCGCTAAAACAATCAGTTATTCCACTGGAAAGATTTGCAACAACACATGTACCAGTAGATTTCCTTCAACAAATTTGAAAACAACAAGATAACTTCGTCCAAACCAAGAGACAAGAACTTTTGCAACTACCAAAAAATTTAACCAATGTCTGGACTTGGAACAATGATGCATTGTGCTATAGGGGGCGATATTATATACCAGCAGGAAAGTTAAGGGGAACCATTCTGAAATGGTGTCATGACAATCCAGCAGCTGGACATTTTGGGGTTTTCAAAACATTACATCTGATATCCAGAACTTTTTGGTGGCCACGTATTCGTCAAGATGTACATCACTATGTAATGTCTTGTCCTGATTGTCAAAGAAATAAGAACATTACCGGAAAGCCCACAGGATTATTATTACCACTTCCCATTCCAAGATCTCCTTGGGAATATGTATCCATGGACATTATTACAGAACTTCCAACGTCAAAAGGGGCCTCAACAATCTTGGTTGTAGTAGATATGTTTCCTAAAATGGCACACTTTATTGCATGTTCTGGAATGCCTACAGCTCAGGAAACAGCAACGCTATAAATTAATCACATTTTAAAAATCCATGGTTTGCCTAAACCAGAGCTTTCCAAACTTTTCATGTTGGTGACACATTTTTTAGACATGCATCATTTCGCGACACACTCTTACAGCAGGGCATCATTTCGCAACACACTCTTACAGCAGGGCACAAGGCAGGCATTAGGACCTGCGCAGAATCACAGCAGGTTTGGAGGCAGCAGGGCACAAGGCAGGCACTAGGACCTGCGTGGAATCCTGGCAGGGCTCCGAGGCAGCAGCAGCTGCAACACACCCAGACACTGCAGCAGACACACTAATGTGTCCCGACACAGAGTTTGGAAAGGTCTGGCCTAAATGAATAATATCAGATAGAGGTTCCCAATTCACAGCTCGATTTTGGAGAGCACTTTAGGAATTCAAAGCCATCTATCATCTTCTTATCATCCGGAGACTGATGGAGATACGGAGAGAGTCAATGCAATTTTAGAACAATATTTGAGATGCTACATAAATTTCCAACAGAATAACTGGACGGACCTCCTGGCATTGGCAGAATTCACATACAATAACGCGCAACATACTTCTACAAAAATGTCCTCCTTCTTTGCTAATTACGGATTTCACCCTTGACTATTTTCAATGACAGTTCCAAAGTCACCGGTACCAGCTGCTAATCAATTTGTTCAAAAAGTACAAGCAATGCACAAAATACTGTACGAACAATTAGAAAAAGCAAAAGAGGATTATAAACATTTTGCTGACCGTCATCATCAAACAGGAACACTGTTAAGGGTAGGGGATCAGGTTTGGCTATCAACTAAACATCTGACAATCTTACGTCCCTCCAAGAAACTAGACTATCGTTTTTTAGGACCTTTTCTGGTGACAGCTGTAATTAACCCAGTAACATTTCATCTAAAATTACCATCTCACTTCAGAATACACCCAGCCTTCCAGAGATCACTACTGGTGACTGCAAAAGAAAATAGTCTATATAGAACCAAGAGATCACCAAACCTTCCCATAGAGATAAACAGGGAACGTGAATATGAAGTAGCTAAAGGTTTGGACTCTAGAATTCATTGGGGATGACTACAATACCTAATTGATTGGAAAGGTTATGGACCAGAAGAATATTCTTGGGAGAATGAAGATGATGTACATGCCCCTCTCCACACACAACAATTCCATCAACAAAATCCCTGGAAACCTAAACCAAGAACTGGGGGGAAGGGGGATCCTGGGGAGGGGGATAATGTCAGGAACAAAGCTGTTTTACATTCTCGTGTGGAGTCAGAGGATGAACTTACCCAGAGAGAGGATCGAATGCAGAAACAGAGAGAAGGGGAAAGCCCGGAAATGCCTCTGCCTCTCAATGCATGTGAAAGAAGGGCTGACAGACGCACGGAGCAGCAAAGAAACCAGGAAGTCCTTGCGCGCTGGCAGAGAGGCCAGCAGAGGGCGAGCATGCGCACAACAGGACCAGAGGCTATATAAGGAGAGCCCAGCTGAGGTAAACATTGCCAAGGACAACCGATCCGTTTGAGAAGTGCCTGCTAATGTGAATCCTGAGAAGTTTACAAGCTGCCTCGAACTAAAGATATGAAACGTGAGCTTAGTAACTAATTTGAAGAAAGTGACTTTACACATAGCCACGTGATTACAAACAAATGTTTATTGTTGAGTTTTTTAATAAGAAGATTTTATGAGGTAAAATACCTCAGTTCTTGTTAACAATAAATCATTTAATTACTAGTTCAGTTGAGAGTATTTGTTGGGACAGGACACATTATGAGCCTGTCTTTTCTCTTTTTGGAATGATTCAATGTGGGCTTGATTTTATATATCCTCTCTCTCCATAGGTTTCAAATATCTTCTAGAATTAATGGGGTATTACTCAACTAATTCCAGTATGATAGTCTGCTTTTTCTCTTGGCAAAGTATGAAAAATTGTCATCAACAGCTCACTGTACCTTAACTGTTTATCACATTAGTTTTCATAATCCTTAGTCATTCTGTAGACAAGAACTTGCAGGATAACCTTAGACTGAGGTTTCAATGACTACTCTGATCCAAAGAGGCTTGGCAGTGCTGCTCCAGTTAAGGAAAGAATTAACAAGCCAAGTGTCTTGCCTTGTTTGCCATTAATAATAGTGGCACTTTAGGACATTCTTGGTAAAAACAGATTTAAAAAACACCCCTATCCAGGGGTGTTCTCCTAGGAACATCTAAGCTACAATGAACAACAATTCTCTCTCTTTGTCTGTTATTTTTAGCCTAGAAAGTTTTCAGAAGCTCTCGGAGTTCTTTTGGCATCCTCTGCTCAGACAGCAGGGTGATACGGTCCTGAATACTGGCATCGTAAACCAGAGATGAAAGTTGAGGCCCCCTCAATCGTGCCATTAAAAAAAAAACCTCTACACTGAAAAAACAGAAACGGCAGTAGATGTATTTGAAAAGCTCATCTCATTTTGCTTATTTTCTGCTTCCTGTGGGATAAGAGGAAGGCTAAAACCCTCATTTCTTTTTCATGGATTAGAGAAACAAGCTCCCGGGTAACCATTGTTCTATTGTAATCTTCTGGCATACCCTGAAAATTCTTTGCGAGTGACAGAAAAAAAAATTTTTTTGTTGGTATATTGTGCTATAGAATAATTCATGCAACCAAAACTCACAGCTTCTTTAAGCTGTTTTATTGTTATTGTTATTGTTATTGTTATTATTCCCTATACCACTTTATTTTCTTTCTTTTCAAAAAGGAGAATTTGGATATTCTAAAATAATAGCAATATTAATCTTTGGGTTTTCTTTCCTCCAACTTTTTTTCTCCCATCAAAGGTAATCACAAGAGCCCTGTGATAGAAAATGAGTGTCAGGCTGTGCAAATAACTGAGAAACAAAATCAGCCTTTTTTAAAAAAGAGTTGGCAGAACCTTCTTTTTCCCAAGAACCTTGACAATGAAGGGAGATCTTAATAAACCTCAGTATCTCTACTGCAACCTTAGCATATCTCAGTTGTTTTCTTTCACCGGGATCCTGTGAGCTACTGTAAAATTGGAAAGTCTTTGTAGGACTTCAAGATCAGACTAAGGAATCCACATTCAGTTATAGGTTAGGAGTGCCTACAAATGATCATGACTCAGCTCCTGAGATAGGAACCATCCCAGACAGAAATTCTTTGAATGCCTGGTTAACTGGTGCATAGGAATGGGCAATATCAAAGATGCTGGGAAAGAAAGAAAAAGAAAGAAAGAAAGAAAGAAAGAAAGAAAGAAAGAAAGAAAGAAAGAGAGAGAGAGAGAGAGAGAGAGAGAGAGAGAGAGAGAGAGAAGAAAGAAAGAAGAAAGAAAGAAAGAAAGAAAGAAAGAAAGAAAGAAAGAAAGAAAGAAAGAAAGAAAGAAAGAAAGGAGAAAGAATCTAGCTTGTAGAAAAAGCCAGCATTACCTCAGGGCCTCAGCTTTCAGTCCTACAGAAAACATGACCATTCACTTTGGAGAGCTTGGCCCTACAAATTAGCCTGGGCTGCTGTTCAAGGAATCTGTTTTAGTCTCTAAAGAAGTCATTGAGCCTAGTTCCCCAGAAAAGTACCTAAATGAATTTTGAAACCACCTCTCCTTATAACGAACGTGGAAACTAAAAATTGACTTGCCCATTTACATGTGATCATTCCCTTTCTGGGGAGGAGTTGTCTCTGGGGTACCATGGACTCTATGCCCTGAAATCCTCACATCCCACAAGTGGGAAAGGAAAGCACTTCACATCTCCCTGGATATGCGACTACCTTCCTTGTGTAAATAATCCTGGGTTCAGCTGTGACTCAGCACAACCATTGCTACTGGGTTCCATGCTTCGATGGTCTACATTCCTAATAGCTTCTGGGAAGGCCATGGATGTGCTCAGTCTAACGGCAGCCTTCCACACGATGCACGATCCAAATGCTATGATCAAATTGGAACTAATTTGTGAGGGGAGATCTTTTTACATTCACTCATTGCTGGAGTAAAATGTAGGGATGTTCCTACATGACCCTTCCTTCACCTTCTGTTCTTCCTCTAACTGAACCCCAACCTCTGTTTGACAGTTGGCACATGAAGAGACTGCATGCAACTAAATGTGTATAAACTAAACTAAGACTTGTGCTTGGAGATAAAAAGGTAAAGGTACCCCCCGCACATTTGTGCAGTCGTGTCCGACTCTAGGGGCCGGTGCTCATCTCCGTTTGTTAGCCAAAGAGCCAGCGTTGTCCGAAGACGCTTCCACGGTCATGTGGCCACATGACATGCGCGGAACGCTGTTACCAAGCTGTTACCAAGCTGTGCTTGGAGATACGAGGTATTATTTTAGTGATGGGAATCCTCTTCCACCCCCACCCCACCCCCATCACATCTGATTGTATTCTTTTGTCCAGTTTCCTTTGCACATACACACATACCCAATTCAATTTCACCTGGATGCCTCATACTGGCCATCCCACCTGCTTTCTTCAAGGTATTCCCAAATTCCTTATGGCTCCCTTCTCAAGCCAATCTCTCAAACTAAATGTCAATCATACTAAAGATATTGGCTCCCAAACTTACTTCAACCTGCATCTGGGTGCATAAATCAAATGTAGATATCTGGCACATTCAGAGTGGTTGTTTTATGCATATTCAAATCTTGAAGAATTTTTCCTTTAGAATTTAGGAAGAATAAGGGCAAAGTATACTAAGTATACTCATTCATACATTTAAATTGTAATTGTACTATTCATTTTCATGGAAAATATCTCAGGAATAATGTCAATTCTATAAGATGGTGATGATGCCAGCGGGTTTAATGATTAGCCACTAGCTGGGAAATGCTGCCAAACCTGTTACTTGCAATAGTGCAATAAAAGTCTTTTCTATTTATGGTGACATTAGGGGACTTTAACAAGTCAAGTCAAGAAGCATGGCTATTAATAATAAAAAAAGAGCCATGAGACACAAGCCTTAGTTTTCAGGGAGAAATCATAATTAATAGTTGCCATTCTAGCTTTCTGTGCAATCATAGCAGCTTCACAGAGAGCCAAAGGAAAGTTTATTTGTCCACTATTCCAGTAAGCAGGGTGGGGGTGGGGGTGGTCGGTTCAGCTGAAATGTCAACCTCAACCCAACAGAGGCCATCCATGCAAGCAGGAACTATTCCTCTGATGTTTTGAGTGCATGATAGTCAAGTGCAAGTCTTACTTGAATACTTAAATAGAAGTCAGTATTTGGCTTTATCTTGCCTTTCTTCTCTTGGTCCTACTTCAGTCTTCAGGAGTGAGGCAAAGTTAGAGAACTGCTTAAAATCCAGAGAATAAATTCAGTTCAATTTCCTTATGTAGGAAATTAAGCAGTTCAGCAGAATACCTATAACCCTTCCTGGGCTTTCTACTTATACAAATGGACTATCTCGTTGTCCCAGGAATCTACCTTCTAATTCTAAATAATATTCATAACATAGGAAAGAAGTTGCTGGATCAGAACCAAGATCCAGCTTCTTGCTTTTCTTAATATCAGTAAGATACTTTGGAAAGCCTATGACCAGGCAGAAGAATGTAAGAAGAGCCTTGCTAAATCTGGCCAGTGGCTTATCTAGTCCTGCGTTCTCTGTCACACAGTGGCCAACCAGGTACAATAGTTTTTCTACAGCAGTGCAGGCAATTTGTTTGGTCCAAGGTCCAATGTGGTGTTGTCAGAGGCTGCACATTAGCAAACCAATTTACTGTATATAAAGATATATCCTGATCTCGTCTTCTCACCCCACTATTTTCAGGGAGAATAATCACAGTTCCTCCCTATGAAGGAATATTCTGAAAGCAACTCTCTTATTTGCCTGCTACTCAGCTTTCAAAGTTGCTGTCACTGCCAATATTTTAGGACCTGTTTCTGTAAGCCTGAGAGATCATAGGATCTTCTTTGTCAAGCACCAGACACTCTGGCTTTTGCACTGAGATGATTCTGTGATTGCGGGACCAAGCAGGAAGAGGCCAATTCCATAAAAGGATCTAGTCCTACAGGATCCCCTCTATGGATCTTGAAGAAATTGGCTTTTCTAGAAAACTGGCACTGACAACATCAAGAAACCAAAAAGGAGCAAAGAAATGGGGAGAAAGCAAAGGTTGTGGTTACAAGGTCCTGGAAGCCTGTGTGTTACTCACACTTATTACAGTAGATACTGGGTCAAACTGATCTGATCAGCATATCCCATTCTCATTCAGGAATTTTGAAATTTCTTGAGTTGTTTGGATGCTTTAAAAACCCAGACAAGATTTTATCTTATATTTGCATACTTCTTGTTTGCTGATTAACAACCCAGTGACACATTCATCTCCTGCAGATCAATATTAATTATATTACTGGGTCTTTGGCTTCTGAAGCAACAGAGTTAGACATTTCTTGGACTTTGTCCAGGCTGGGTAGGGCAGCCATGCTGGGGGAACAACAATTTGCTTCATTCTTGGTATTCTCAAGACATTCCACAACATTCTTTCAGAGTTTTCATATTTTTCATCACTGTTGGGTAAATCACTGTTGCAGTGAGAGCAAAGAGAGAGGAAAGAGTTAGATAATATTAGGAGTAGACAAGTAACTGATTATGGACATTTTTGTGAGAATAAGATATTATTTCATGTTTGCAGCATGTGCTTGTACATTAGCATCCCAAACCTTCTCTAGCATGGCATGTCTAGCATTCCCCTTCACTCTAAAAACAATATAGAGGCCCAGCAAAAGAATGTGGCCTCTTGAGGAGGGATGTTATTGCATCATTCCTTTTCCTTGCATTTTACTCCCCCGTTCCTTCTCTGTCTTAGGTCCATTGCTAGTTAATTTGAGTCATGGTACAAAACTGCATGCACGGAATGCCTGCTTACAACAATAAAACAATAATAAAAATAATAAAAAATAATAATAAAACAATAAAAATGGGAACCCACCAATAGGTCCTGTGCAGGGATGCAATTTCTGACCATCCGCATGACAAACGCTTGTCAAGAGGGAACTGGTGGGGGGGTGTAGCACAGAATGGGACCAGCAAGGCAATGGATTGTTGCCAGTGTTTGCTGCCTTTTATGTAACCCCTTTCTAAAAATGAAAGTTCATCTGGAGATCTCTCACAAATTCTTGGTAGCTTATTTTACCTAAGACATCACAGTGAATGATTAACGTTTCACTGTGCTTGGTATCCTTTCTTATTCTTCTGCCTTTCCCCTCCTCTAGCTACAGTAATTGGCTGGTTGGAATTTACATGTCTTCAGGAAGGCTGTTTCTGTTGAAGGCCTGACAGGCAAGGTTCAATGGCAGAACTGGGGCCAATGCTTTGGAGACAGCCTCTGGCTGGCCTCCCTTATAATCGGGTGGGGAACACAAACCTGGGTCAGAGAAGATTGGGAAAGCAAAAAACAATTGAGAAACACTTGGTCTTTCATCTCCGTATACTGGAAAGCATGTAGAGGCATAATCTGCAGTGTGTATTTCATTTAATTCTATTTCCTATGGAGTCCTGGGTATTGGGGATCATTCTTGCAGAATCAGGAGGCACAGGACCCCCAATGAGGAACACTCAGTATCCCCACAGAATTACAGGATAATTTGAGGAGAGTTTTAATATTTCAGCTAGCACAGAGGCAACATATATTTCTAATATACAGAGCTGATTCACATTGTTCTAAGGGCTTATCTATTGCCCTGTTGTCAAAATGGGTCAGCAATGTTGCTCTGTACTCCCCCCTCATCCCTCTTCCAACACAAATGTGACCTCTAGGTATATTTTCATGCGGTGGTATTAAAGTACCTTCCCCCACCCCCACCCCTTAGGTGTCCTTGAGTTCTTGTGACTGTTTTGGCTGGTGCATTTTGCTTCATTACAGGTTAACCCCAGAGGTTGATTGGCTACTTTCCAGAAGGATTGCCAGGAATCCTATAATAGTACAATGGGTATAACACTTGCCTTGTAAATAGAAGGTTTCTTGCTCAAAACCCCACTGAGATTTTTTTAAATTATTTTTCTTTTCCTGAGCAATCTACTTTTCCTTGGAATTTTTTAAAAAAATAATTCCAGTGTGCACTGTTTCATTATATTTCCAGCCAATGAGGTCAAAGGGTTTCACCCCTAGCTCTCAAATAGCCCACACAAACCCAGGGAAAAGTATTTAGCTCAGAGGGGAAAAAAAGTAATTAAAAAGAAAGTTTCTGCAGCATTTCAACCCAGCAACATTCTACTGACAAAGCAAGTGCAATAGGCATTGTGTGCTATTTTAGGGTTACCTTTACAATAAAGGTAACCCTAAAAGACATCAGAGACCAATAGGGCAGTTAGAAAGAAACTTTTATTTTAAAACTACTTGTATCTCTGTATATACAGTATGTGTATTTTGATGCTTTAACTTTGTATATGTACACTATATGTGTGTCTCTCTCTCTCCCACTCCCTCTACCTCTACCTCTATCACTATCTATAGTACATATATCATTTAATACATACACATATAAAATTATACACAGGTAGTCCTCATTTAGCAACTGCCTCATTTAGCAACCGTTTACAGTTACAACAGTGATGAAAAAGTAATTTTACAACCAATCATCACATTTACGACCTTCACAGGTCTATAAAGCAAAGAAAAAGTGAAGTAAGATCATAAGCACAGTTGTGGTTTCACTTAGCGACTACTTTGTGTAATGACTGAGTTGCCAGTCCCAATTGTGGTCGCTAAATGAGGACTACCCTTATTGTCCAGTATATAAGACCAGCCCAGGAGAAGGAAAGCAATTGGCCATTGGCCAAGAGTTGTGGCTATTGCAGGGAAGATCAAGTGATATGATAATCAAATAATCCAATTCCAGCAGAACTCGCAGTTTAGAGCAAATCAGCATCAATTCTACAAAACCCTGAAAATGGGAAAGAATTGACAATAAATAATGAAAAGCCTGACAAAGAAAAGGTCCTAAAATTTTGAACAAGTTTGTGGGGGAAAAACATGAGTCACAATAGGAATGCAAAATGGATCAAACAAGTTGAAAACACAGTGAAAATACCCAGCATGGAAGATATTAGGATAACCGAGGAAATGGTACAAAAGCAATTAAAGAAGGTCAAAAGCTGGAGTACTCCTTGACCAGATGAACTCCATGGATTCTGGCTAAAATAATTGACAAATCGACACTCAAGATTGGCAGACCAGATGAATAGAGTTTTGGAAGCACCAGAAAATGAAGAATGGTTAACCACTGGAAGGACATTCCTAATTCAGAAGGACAAGGAGAAGGGAAATGAGTCTGGAAACTACAGACCCATAACTTGTTTGCCAACAACAAACAAGCTATTTACAGGCATAATTGCAAATAAAATCTATAGCTATTTGTAAAGGAATAATTTACTCCCTGTAGAACAAAAAGGTGCTGCAAAAATTTGAGGGGAACGAAGGAACAGTTATTGTTTGACAAGTTGGTTTTGAAGAATTTGAAAAAAAGAACAAATTTGTTTATGGCTTGTATAGACTATAAAAAGGCACTTGATTCTGTTCCACATAGCTGGATTGAGAAATGTCTCAAAATTTTTGGAATTAGCAGAAACATTTGGTAATTTATGAATATTTCAATGAAGTTTTGCAGCTCCAGAGGACTCTGGATGAAACAGATTATCTAGACCCCTTTCAGTCAGGTTTCAGGCCTGGTTATGGGATGGAAACGGCATTGGTCACACTTATGGATGATCTCTGGTGGGGGCGGGATGGGGGCAGTGCATCCATCCTGGCCCTTCTTGACCTCTCAGCAGCTTTCGATACCATCAACCATGGTATCCTTTTGGGCCGACTCAGGGGTTTGGGGGTGGGCGGTGTGGTTCTACGCTGGTTCACCTCCTTCCTCTGGGGCTGGTCCCAATCGGTGATGATTGGGAGCGAGAGATCTGGGCCGCGGCCCTTTCTTTGTGGGGTGCTGCAGGGCTCGGTACTTGAGATCATCCGTCACCACGGGATGAGGTATCATCAGTATGCTGATGACACTCAATTGTACATCTCCATCCCGGGTGAAGTAAGTGATGCCATGACCACCCTTTCCAGGTGCCTGGGGTCTGTGGGGGCCTGGATGGGGAACAAGAGGCTGCAACTGAACCCTGGTAAGACGGAGTGGCTGTGGATTAATGGCTCCTCAGGATCTGGGAAATTGTCATCTTTAGTTCTGGATGGGGTTGCACTGCCCCTAACAGACCCAGTGTGTAACTTGGGGGTCCTCTTGGACTAACGACTCCTGCTCGAAGAGCAGGTGGCAGTTGTGGCCAGGAGGGCCTTTGCTCAATTTCGTGTTGTGCGCCAGTTACACCCTTTCCTAGACCGAGAGGCCCTTCAAACGGTCACTCATGCCTTGGTTATCTCCCATATAGACTACTGTAACGCGCTCTACATGGGACTACCCTTGAAGAATATCCAGAAGGTACAGCTGGTCCAGAATGCAGCTGCGGGGGCAATTCTAGGTACACCAAGATCAGCACATATAACACCACTGCTACGCGAGCTGATGACCGTCTCATCCCTATCATCGTCCCGTCCCACCCGGTCATGCAGGGAGGGCATGCTACAGACCCCATCTGTAAAAGAATTCCATCTGACGGGGTCTCAGAAGTGGGCCTTCTCTGCAGTAGCACCCACCCTCTGGAACATTCTTCCCCCGGAGGTGAGACAGGCCCCCTCACTCCTGGACTTTCGTAAGAAGGTAAAAACCTGGCTCTGCCAGTTGGCCTGGAACGGTAGAGAGAGCAGTAATTCCTGGGGATGGCTAGTGCCCTAGAATGACCTGGAATAACCCCTAAACTCACACACTGACAAAGATCTTTAGCCATCTGGATTTTATTTCATCTATATTTTTATTGTTATTTATATTTATATTTTGATATTACCGTATTTGTAATGCAGAGCTTTCCAAACTGTGTGTCACGACACAAAAGTGTGTTGCCACACACAGCGTGGTGTGTCGCCACACCACCCGGAAGCGGCGGCACGCGCGTGCACGGCGGCAGCAGCCGCGGCGCGGGATCAGTGGTTCCGCGTTTTAGCGGAGGCTGCTGCCGCCGCCGTGCACGTGCGCGCCGCCGCACGCCCCCGCGCCGCCAAAGTGCATGCGCGCACCGCTGCACGGCCCCCGCACCGCCGCCATGCACACGTGCACCGCCGCACGCCCCCCTGCGCCACCGCCGTGCACGCGCGCGCCGCTGCCGCACTGCCGCTGCCGCCGCTGGTGTGTCGCCAGCGGTGGCACTTTGGAAAGCTCTGTTGTAATGGGTACTGAATTTTAATAATGATCTTGTTGTAAACCGCCCAGAGTCCCCCCTTGGGAGGAGATGGGCGGTGATAAAATCCAATGAATGAATGAATGAATGAATGAATAAGATAAGATAAGTTTTGGAGAACGAAGCTGATGGCTAATGGGGAAGAATTAGGGGAAGTCAAAATCTAATGTGGAATTTTCCAAGGTGACTCATTATCACCTATACTTTTTATTCTATCAATGGTCCCATTGACAACAATCTTGAATAAGACAAACTGTTAAAATTGGTTAAAAAAAGGATTTAAAATTTTGCATTTACTCTATATGGATGACTTAAAATTATTTGGGAAAATGAAAACTGAATTGGAATCTCTGCTAAAAAGCACAAAAGAATTCAGCAAAGATATTGGAATACAATTTGGTATCGACAAGTGTGCAACCATAGCCATAAAGGCAGGCAAAATTGGAATACAGCTTGACAATGAAGATGTGATAAAGGCAGTAGCATCATAAAAAGGCTAAAAATATTTGGGAGTTTTGGAAGCTTCCGATTTATTACAGAACCAAGTTAAAGAAAGTACTTCTACCAAATATATTAAACAGGTTCAGAAAATTCTGAAATCAAAGTTAAATCAAAGTTAAATGGGGGAAATTTATTTATTTATTTATTTATATTGATATTTATACCCCGCCTATCCCCTCCCTAACAGAGGATTCTAGGCGGCTTACATACATGTATACATTTCATTTTATACATTACATCCATTAATCCGCGCGCTAAGGGAAGGGGTAAGGGAACCGACTCTTCCGTGGCTACTGGACTACATGTCCCACGATGCCTTGCGTCGGAGCTGGCTGCTGACGTCCTGTAGATGTTACTGCTTTGGGATCCGTCATCACCGCCGCCATTGAAGATCTTCCGTTCGGTGGCTGACTCCCAACAGGACGCCAGCAAATTTGCCCACTTAAGGTGGTACCCAATTTATCTACTTGCTAAGCTTTCGAACTGTTGGGTCGACAGGAGCTGGGACTAGCAACGAGAGCTCACCTCGTTGTGCGGGGATTCGAACTGCCGACCTTCCGATCGGCAGTCTACAGCTCAGCGGTTTAACCCGCTGAGCCACCGCGTCCCACGGAAATATGATTAAAGCAATCAATACTTGGATCTACCAGCATAAACTCTTCTATAAAGTTACAGAAGCATTGCTTGGCATTGCATAATAACATCGTAATTCAGGTTTCTATTTTCCAAATATTATTGTATGTCTCCTTTTCATGATCTTGATGTGACACCATTCATGAGCTATATTTTGGTCATTGCACAAAAGAATTAAAAAATGTTTTGAAAATTAAATGATATTGTCATGTTGAGATGTATTGTATCATCTTGTAAGGATGGAAAACCCAGGAGCAATGGTTAATCGCTCCTGGATGCTCCAACACACAGGGTAATAAATAAAAGCAGAAAAGGAAAAGAATGAGAAGGGGGGGGGAGGAGACACAAGCTTACAAGAAAACAAACAGCAAGAAGCACCTATTGGTGCCAGCTGATACGAAGCTGGAAGAGAACAATCAACATGAAATGAAACTGAACCACAGAAGAAAAGAAACTGAGAGGAAGAGGAGGGACAGAATGAGAAACCAAATGCTTAAAGGAAGGGATGGGGAACAAAGGAAGCCATTTGGACCATAAGATCGTGATCCTCACACATCTCCCCTCTCATTTACACACCACTTACCCACATATACACATGGAGTTGAAATAACGTATGAGTTCCTATTTGCTAGTTACTTCAAAGGTATATTGGGAACATAGGAGGAACATAGAAATTTCTTTGTTACAATTCACTAAACTAGTACATCTCTTTTGTAAATCATTAATGATGCTGACGGACTGGGAAATTTACTTTGGCTGTAAATCTATAAATGGCATGGGAAGATGTGGTAGAATGATTTCCATATCTAAATTTCAAATAAGAATGTTTGGGCTGAATGGAAGATAGAGGAAAGAGATAAATTAAGAATTGTGAAAAGGACATGGCTGTGTAAAAGGTGGAAAAATAAACATTCCTGTTCCTGTAGAAATCAATGGGGAAATTTGACATTAGCTTTATTTAGGAGAACTTGCTTTCTTCTTTTTTTTTTGGATGGTTGTTTTATCAGAGCAAATATTACTCTGTATGTCTTTTTTGCCTTATAGAAGTACTATGGACCTGATAATCTTTGTTTGGATATAATTGTTGATTTCTAAGGATCTTTATACTTTTATTTGTTGCTTGTAATTTTACTTTGTATATATTGTATATGAATTTATAAATGCAGTAAATAATTAAATAATGGTTTAATCACTTGTTATCATGCTATATTCTTTGCATTCATATATGTTCTATTTAGGTTTGTCTGTGAATTGTGGGGTCCCCCCCCTATATTTTAAGCACTATGACCAACTTATTTCATTGTTTAAAATTATCAATTAAAATGTGGTTATGGTGACAGAGATAAGGCTAAAGGAAATATTAAGGATTGGGTTTTGTTACTATCTTAAAGGGGAAGATTATTCAGACTGCAATCCAACTACGATCCTGAAGACAGTATAAGGATTCGATCCTCACGAGGCCAACTATTTTCATAGGCTTTGTTCATCCTTTTCCAAACATACCCTTCTTGGTAGCAAGGAGGCTTACCTCTAAGCAGACAGGTCCAAGATGTATGAAGCCAAGGGCGTGTCCAGGCATGGCTTCAGATCCACATGAGAAACAAACGTCGGGTGTCTCAAGGGATGTTTTCTATCATGCCAAACCCTGGCTTTCTCCTGCTGTGATGATGAAGCTTTTGGCAATGCCTCAGGCAAATATATTTTTTTAGCATATTAGTTACTGTTTAAAACATGAGCTTAGAAGAAAATTCTAATAGCCCAATAGTATATTCTCTCATGAAGATCATACACAGTCTCTCTCTCTCTCTAATAGGTAGACAATAATCACCCAAGGAGCAGCATAAAAGTATACTCATATGCATGTGTGTTTGTGTGCAGAAAATCTAAATGCTATAACCCACCATTGTACTTTATGGACCTATTTTTCCAAAGTGTAAATCACTTAAAAAGGCATTCCTTTTTCCCCCTTTGGAGCTCTTCCTCTCATTTGAATTTCATAACTAGTGTTAGAGACTATCCTAATGCTTGCCCAAAACTCTTTTGAGATATACGTCCTTTCCTAGACCGAGAGGCCCTTTGAACAGTCACTCATGCCCTAGTTATCTCACATAGAGACTACTGTAATGCGCTCTACATAGGGCTACCCTTGAAGAACATCCGGAAGCTACAACTGATCCAGAATGCGGCCGCGCGGGCAATCTTAGGTGCACCAAGATCAGCACGTTACACCTTTGCTCCGCGAGCTGCACTGGGTTCGTTTGCTTCCGGGTTCAATTCAAGGTGTTGGTTATGACCTTTAAAGCCCTACATGGCATGGGGCCAGGCTACCTGAGGGACTGTCTCGTTCCTATTACATCGACCTGTCCCACCTGGTCATGCAGAGAGGGCATGTTATGGATCTCTTCCATAAAATAATTCCACCTAGCAGGGTCTCGGAAGCATGCCTTCTCTGCAGTTGCTCCCGCCCTCTGGAACATCCTTCCCCCAGAGGTGAGACAGGCCCCCGCACTCCTGGACTTCAGAAAAAAACTGAAAACCTGGTTTTGCCACCAAGCCGGGGACTGGAGGGGAAATAGCCATTCTTGGGGATGGCTAGAACCCTAGCACGGATGAAGAGCAGCCCTTATGCACAGAATTTGAGAAGAACTGGAACCATTTTGATTTTATTCCACATTATTCCATTTATATTGTCTATGAATTTAAATATTTTATAGGTTGTGTATTTGTATTAGGATAGGTTTTGTATTTTAATGTTGGTTTGGTTGTGAACCACCCAGAGTTCTCCTTGCAGAGAAGATGGGCGGTAATATAAATCCAATACATACATACATACATACATACATACACCTAACTTTGTATTTATATTTTAGATATTACTTATGCTTATTGTTTTAATGTGTTTGTTATTGTAAACCGCCCAGAGTCCCTCTTCTTGGGGGAGATGGGCGGTGGCAAAATTTGAAAAATAAATAATAAATAAATAAATATAACTCCTATTTCTTCCCTTTCCCTCTTTTTTCCTTTATGTTTCTAATTATATAAATGAGCTAAACCATGATAAATCCCTGTGATGAAATGTAATGGTCAGGTAAGCTTTATTTTTAAACCAGATCTTGAAGTAAGTCTTTTGAGTCAGGTTGGTGTGTTACAGATTTTCAGTTTCATTTTATTGTGTTTATTATGTGCACAAACCCTTCATTTCACCTTTCATATTAAAAAAAAGACTTCATGAAACAAGGCAAAAAATAACTTACCATTATATGAAAATTAATTGTAACCGATCACAAAACATACATATTAATAGAAAAAGTCACACTAATTCTTTTTTAGGGCATATGATATACAACAAATAGATGCCAACTATAGCAAAATCAGCCAGATATACAACATGGTATAAGGAATTCGACTCTCTATAAAGGAGCATATAAAAATATGTACAAAAATTCTAAGATTGATAGAAAACACATTTCCATACGCCTTCTCTTCCCAAAGTGCTTTGCATCAACAACATTACACAAGACACTCTACTTTGTGTACAAAAACAACGTGTTCTGTTAACTTTAAAACTCATTTCTTTGATTTTATCTGTTTTTTTTAAAAATACACATAAAAAGTGCTGGTTTTGCAAATTAAAAAGAAAGCAAGCTGCGATGAAATGGCACAGTCAAAACATGGGCAATAAACACAATTACATTTTTAAAAGTCTTGAAATAATGGTATATGACAGTACTAAAATTGCAACTTTTATATTAACTCCAGTGTATAGTTCTCCCTACTGTGGATGTAAATACTTTTGAGGAACAAATGGGCAGTCCCATTACCTGATTTAACCCAGCCAGTCTGGGAAAGTAAGTTTGTTTATTCTCAAGCTTCCAAAGAATTGTTAAGTTCTTGCAAGAGTTTAGAGAGTAGCAGAAAGGATGTAACAATGGCAATTCAATCCTACAGTGTTTTTCTTTGTATCCGGTCGTTGTTTAGCTATGAATGGCTGTGCAGAAAGCTGGTTCCTCTGGACTGTGTGTGGAAATTCTCATTGCTATACAGATCAAAGAAACCTATGAAGGTGCAATGGGAGTTGGTTGGTTGTGCAACATTACAGCCTATTTCTGAGTAAAGCAAACAATATAAACTAGCATATATTAATATAGTGGTACTTATTAGCTGCATTGTTACACAAAAATAGTTTATGTCAAATCCCTTTATACCGGTAACAATATCCAACTTTCCCAAACTTAAGCTCTGCAAAATATTGGTATTATAACATGACCCTGTTTTGTTTGGTGCAGTTCACCAAATAAGAGAGATCTAATTATCATTAAGACTCACTGGTTTTAGTTGTTAACAGATTTGATTTTCATATGTATTTTGTGATATTGCTACTGAAATGTGGAGTAGGTAGACATGCTAGTTTTATGCATGGAAGGCATAGGGTTTTCAATGAAAATGAACTGCTCTTTGTAAGCATGGGGGTTTCCATAGCACGCTTAACTTCTTGCCAGAAGAATGTTTGCAATAATTGGTTCTAATGAATCACAAGAAACTTAGTAAAATTCTAGCAAAATTAGCAAGGCTTCAGTTGCCTCGGGTGGCCACAAAAATGATTTCCTATATTCTTGAATTCTGAGGTATGTGAACAACCCTTAATTATGGTTGGTGGGTGGTCCTCCAGGAGGGGGGTCCCTGGATGGGAGAGGATTGCTTGGAGGTGGGAGAGGACTGGATCTTTTTTGACTGGATGGGTTTGTTATTTTCAGTGCCAAGGAAAAAGGGTTGAGCTAGGGAGAAGGGTGGCTAGAGATGGGGAAAAAAGGCTCTCTGACTTACATGAACATCCATGTAAATTCCCCTGTGCTCCATTTTTCAGAAAAAAAGAGTTCTTAAAGAAAGGGAGTCCTGTTTTCAGTGACATTTAATGCAAGTAAAAGTATTTCTTTTCAATAAAAGCAAAAAGCTCCTGGCTTTTCTTAACAGGTGCAACTATTATTGTTAAGCTACCAAGAATAGAATTTGGGGACTATAGAGTATTTTCCAAAAATTAAAACCAAGACATAATAAAATCTGAGAATGTCACCTTCATTTTTAAATTGTAAAGCCTAAATCTAAAGATTCACCTATGCAGTAGAATTTTATTTATATGCTCATTTAGGACATTTTCAACCCACCCACATGTGAGCTGCTGCAAGGATCTATGGACACTTTCTCATTGAAGAAATGGCTGATATACCCAGCTTGGATAGATCTGATTATGTAGGAGTGAGGAGATGAGAGCCTTGACTCCACCCTACAAACAGAAGGCTCTGGCACTGTCCAATTCATGATTTTATAGAAATATTCCAGCCTCTTCACCACTGGATACAGAATCTTTTTATCCTGCAGAGGATGACGATAAAGTGCAATCAGGATCTGATTCAGCAAGGGGATCCCCACACAGATTTCTCTTGCAGGAATGGGGTAAATTTTAAAATGTGGCTACACTACACCCATAATTTCACAAACAGCCTTAATACATTTAAATATTATTCAATATCAGGATTTTGGAAGCTTGATTTATGATTTTAGAAACTTTCTACTTATTCTTACAATAGTTTATGCACAGTAATTCCTTTGGCTGACATCTTCATGTTTTTTTCCTTTAACGATAACAGGTTATTACCAAGGAGCATGCACACTGAGAAATTCCTCAAATAATTTGGCCACAATATGACTAAACCAGCCACAAGTAAACACTGGATAAATAAGGCTGCTGTTTGAATTACATAACTCAGTATCCATGAAAAAGACCACGTCTTGAAAGGCAAATCCATTTTTCACTTCCCAAACATATTTATAACCATACAAAAGACAACAAAAAAGCCTTTGCAATGGAGTTAATACCTGATGTGCCAATTGTTTTCAGCAAAAATAGGACAGAAAATAGAAAAAACATCAGATTTATATATTAGCATGCCATTAAGGTATGTGCAATATTAATGTGGGAAAAAGAAACTTTTCTAGAATTATCCATAAAATATATGATGAACAAAGTACAAAAGATGTCTCATAGAAGTACAAAATTTCTGGATGTAATTATGTGTGACGTCAAAGATCTGAAATCACATGCTAGATTGATACGTTTTAGATGAGAACTTCAAAGTTGGGAGAGATTATTTAATTCTCTTCCTCTGATTCCGTGGAAATCCTCAGTTCCCCCCAATCTCTGCTCCTTTATTTTGTCCTCACTTGGCTATTACAATTAGGGTGGCGAATAGGAAAGAGAAACTCAGTTCCAGTGGGAGGAGTGATAGAAAAGGGGGAGGAGAATGGCCTTCTCCTCCCAGCAACACAGCACTGGTTCAGATCACTGACCCACCCACCTGCACCTGACCTTTAAGAACATGGCCCTGGAAGGTCTTTACGGGCAATCTGTCCCCAACACATGCAGGGGTGGGGTGGGGGTGTAGCTGGAAATGCTGACGCCCAGTTTTCTGGTACTGTACGGGAGGTACTCTTACCTTCCTCACATGAACATCAAGCATCGTGAAAGTTATTGGAAATGGCATTAATTACTTGCTAGCATAATGGAGAATACCTATTCTAAGTCTGTATTTGTATATCTCTGTGTTAAAACTTTCTACAGAGAGTTCTACGCATGAAATATAAACCTTAATTATAAAGCACGATTGAATATCCAGTAGAATAAATTCTCTTCAAGGGAGTGCTGCTAAGAAATCACCAACACATCTCTTTAAGCTAACAGTTAATACTGGATGCCGAAAAGAAGCTCAAATTGTACTATTATCACCAGTGGCTGATGTCACAGCATATCACAAAAAATATTTTCCCTTTTCACTCTCCATCCTGTGAGATTGTGTGCTTAGATTTCAAAGCACTGCAAGACAGGCTCTTTATTCTAGAAATCTGCTTTTGTGAGAGGTTTATTGTTGTTGACAATTTTTAGAATTCCTGTAAGAGAGTTTTAAAAACTTACAATTCCAACAATTCATTTAAAAATATACTAAGCAGTACAGTAATTCATTCTCTTTTAGAAGTGGTTTTGCAACAGAAAAGGCCAAATTAAAGAGCAATTGCTCACATTTGGCAAACACATTTTAATGAACATATTGCAACACCTTATATTAGCTGCAGCTGTGAAGTTGGGTTCTTTCTGGTGATGTTTTCTTTATTTCTTGAGCAAGTAGTTTCAGAGCTGGGCTGACCAACAGAAGATGATCTATAGTAGACTGAATGGTTGGAATGATACACAAGGTTGTGGTCTGCCCTTCCTCAGCCTTCCGTGTAAACTGAAGAGAGCTGGCTAGGGCAACGATCCACAGTATTTATATGGAGGAAAGTTGAGTCCTCAATTCCATTGCGCAATGAATCACCAAAGGCCGATGGAAAATCATAAACTGGAGAAAAAGGAAGACATTTAGAACATCAGTCAGACTTGACCTGAAGAATTCTGAGTGATTTTACACAGAAAAAATGGCAGCTTAGCATGTGGGATTACTTAGGCATACAGTATTTGGAGATATAATGTGTGGAGGAGAGGAAATGGATGTAAAGAAAAGAAACACTGTGTCAGAACTGAGAACACTGAAGGGGAAAAATGTTTTGTGGGCAGTTTGGAACAGAGATAGGATAGTTGGAATGGATTAAGCATCCTCTTCCTGTTTCTCTGCTCTAAGCTTCAACTTGAAACTACTCTCCATCCACACATCAGTCATCAAGCTATTACTATAGTTTGGAACTGATGTTTAGTTTTTTCTATACCTACAGCTTCTCTGTTTAGCAAATTTGAGATCTATTGTCAAATGTTATGATTTCCTGATTTCCCCTCTGAGCTTGTGAAAGTTTTGAGAATACTAGTAAATGATATTATTAAAGTTTATATATAAAAAATTCCCTTCTCACCCCTATGGGTGGTATGTGTCTTCCTCAACCTCGAGTCCTCTACCAGAGGCCTGGGAGTTTGAGGGTTCTGCGCAGTATCTTAGCTGTTCCTAGCACTGCACTCTTCTGGACAGAGAGCTCTGATGTTGTTCCTGGGATCTGTTGGAGCCACTCTCCCAGCTTAGGGGTCACAGCCCCGAGTGCTCCTACCACTACTGGGACCACTTTGGCCTTCACTTTCCACATCCTCTCTAGTTCCTTCTTCAGGTCCTGGTACTTCTCCAGCTTCTCATACTTCTTCCTGATGTTGCTGTCACTTGGCACCGCTACATCTATCACCACTGCTGTCTTCTGGTCCTTGTTTATTATCACAATGTCTGGTTGATTGGCCAGTACCTGCCTGTCCGTCTGGATCTGGAAGTACCACAGGATCTTAGCCCTGTCATTCTCCACAACCTTCTGTGGAATCTCCCATCTGGACTTTGGAGGGTCTAGCCCATACGCTGTGCAGATGTTCCTGTACACAATGCCAGCTACTTGGTTGTGCCGTTCAGTGTATGCTGTTCCTCCCTGCATCTTACACCCTGCCACTATGTGTTGGACTGTCTCTGAGGCCTCTCTGCACAGTCTGCACCTTGAGTCCTGTCTAATGTGGTAGACCCCTGCTTCTATGGATCGGGTGTTTGGTGCCTGTTCATGTGCTGCTATGATCAGTGCCTCAGTGCTGTCTTTTAGTCCAGCCCTTTCCAGCCACTGGTAGGATTTCCCAATCTCAGCCACCTCAGCTATCTGTCGATGGTACATCCCATGCAAGGTCTTGTCTTGCCATGGCACTTCCTCTGCTTGATCTTTCTTCCATGTCTGCTGCTGCTTCAGGCATTCTCTCAGCAGCTCATCTTTAGGTGCCATCTTACTGATGTACTCCTGGATGCTCTGGGTCTCATCCAGGACAGTGGCTTTGACACTCACCAGACCCCCCCCCCCCTCTTTCCGGCTGGTGTACAGTCTCTGGGTGTTGGACTTGGGGTGAAAGCCTCCATACATTTTGAGGAGTTTCCAGGTCTTCACATCAGCAGCCTCCATGTCCTCCTTTGGCCAGCTCACTATACCGGCAGGGTATCTGATGACTGGCAGGGCATACATATTAATGGCATGGATCTTGTTCTTCCCATTGAGCTGGCTCTTCAGGATCCGTCTTATCCTTTGGTGGTACTTGGATGTTGCTGTCTTCCTTGCCTCCTCATCATGGTTCCCATGTGACTGTGGGATACCAAGGTACTTGTAGCTGGTCTGTATGTCTGCTATGTGGCCTGCTGGTAGTTCCACCCCATCAGTCTTAACTACCTTCCCTCTCTTTACTACCATCCGGCCACACTTCTCTAGTCCGAATGACATCTCAATGTCCTCACTGTAGATCTGTGTCAGGTGGATCAGTGAGTCGATGTCTCGTTCACTCTTAGCATACAGCTTGATGTCATCCATGTAGAGGAGGTGGCTGATGGTAGTTCCACTTTTGAACTTGTATCCGTATCCAGTTCTTGTGATAACCTGGCTGAGGGGGTTCAAGCCCATGCAGTACAGCAGCGGGGACAGTGCATCACCTTGGTATATGCCACACTTGATGGCCACTTGTGTGAGCTGTCTTGAGTTGGCTTCCAGTGTTGTCTTCCACAGTCCCACTGAATTCTTGAGGAAGATCCTTAGTGTCTTGTTGACTTTGTATAGTGCCAGGCATTCACAGATCCATGCGTGTGGCACTGAGTCGTAGGCTTTCCTGTAGTCAATCCAGGCTGTGCTCAGATTGGTCTGTCTAGACCTTGAGGCTCGGGTGACTGCTCTATCTATGAGCAACTGGTGTTTGGAGCCTCTGGTGTTGTTCCCAATGCCCTTCTGAGCTGTGCTCATATACTGGTCCATATGGTCCTGCAGCTTGGTGGCTATGATGCCTGATAGGACTTTCCATGTTGTGGGGAGGCAGGTTATTGGCTGGTAGTTGGACGGTGTTGTTGCCTTGTTGGGGTCTTTCATGATCAGCACTGTCCTACCTTGTGTTAGCCAGTCTGGGTGGGAGCCTGCTGCTAGCAGCTGGTTCATCTGTGCTGCTAGGTGTTCATGCACTGCTGTTAGTTTCTTTAGCCAGTAGGTGTGGATCATGTCTGGGCCAGGTGCTGTCCAGCTCTTCATGTTCTTGACATGCTTTGGATATCTGCTACTGTCATTGTGACTGGTTCCTGCTGTGGGAGATTTCTGTGGTCTGCTCTCAGTTCCTGCAGCCACTTTGCACTGGTGTTATGTGTCTTCTCTTTCTCCCATATGTTCTTCCAGTACTGTTCCATTTCTGCTGTTGGTGGCTCTGCTGTTCCTGTGTTGTTGCACTGCAGCTGGGAGTACACCTTGGATGGTTCTTTGGTGAACAGGGCATTTATCTTCTTGGCCTCTGCTTATCTAGTGTATCTCCTCAGCCTGGTAGCCAGTGCTGTGAGCCTTTGTTTAGCAGTCTCTAGGGCTTCAGATGGAGTCAGCCCTTGTATTTTTTCAGTAGCCAAGTCTTATCCTTAATCTCCACACCCTTCTGTAGTTCTACCAGCTGACTCCGAGTTGCCTTGATCTTAGCCTCCAACCTCATTTTCCAGGGGGGGTATGTAGTGCTGTTCTTCTTGATCATGTAGCCAAGCACCTCCAGGATTACAGTGGCTGTAGCGTAGTGTGTGTGTGTGTGTGTGTTTAATCACTAATAGATCAAACCATGAAGAGATCATTGCAACTGACAGTGATAGTGAGTGTCTCTAGAATGGCTATGACTTCAGAATACTCTGCCCTGAATTTACTGTGTGGCCTTAAGAAAGCTACTCTCTGTCAGCCTCAATTCATGCATCTATAGTAGTGAAGATAAAACCAATTTGTCTTACAGAGGTAAGAATAAACATTAGAAGTAAAGTATTAAATGTAAATGCAGAATCAATGTAGTTATTAATAGTAATTATCAAGTATCTTTTTCTATTGGTTCCCATAGATTTCCCTACTACCTGATGTTTGAGTGATAGTGACTGTGTCAATTCATAAACAATATACTATATTCGGGACCAATCTTAAAATATGGAGGCTGAGTTAAAAAAAAAAAGTGGTCTGTCTTTAGTCTGTTGGATGCCTTGTTAAAAACCAGAAAAGAGGATACTGGCTGTTGTGATATGATGAAGGTGCAAATAGAATTTTTTTTTTATCGTAACGTTTACAGTTAACAGAAGAACCTGGTTTAAAGCCGGCAAGCATCTTGAGGGCCATTTTGCAAGTCATAAAGTTCCTATATGGTGATACACAGTTTTCATATGAAATAATATAATTTTCAGTATAGACTCTGATCTCTTTAGTGCATGGAATTATTTACATTTGAGATGTGATAATATATGAATATGGAAATAAAGCAGTATATTCTACAAGATATAGTAATGTGTGAAATGATTTTGTTCTCAGCTAAGATTGAATCATGCCTCTGGTGATGAGGGTTCTGGAGCTGGGTAGTTGGATATCTTGTTATGACCTGAGTTTCAAATTGGAAAAAAAATCAATTCATAGTTTGAACGGATATGTCTCCAGGAAATGTTTATGAAACCACTAATGTATAGGAGAACATGTATTTGTTTTAAATAATAGTATCACAATACTGTAAGTGTTTTACCTGTAATACCAGAATGTGCTGAAAATGCTTTATGGAAAACATCAAAACCTGCCTGACCCACAGATGTGGGTACAAGACAGTCTTCAAAAGGAGGGACCATATTACAAGTTCCAATGTGTTGTATATTTCTCTGACTGTCAGAATAATGAGGGGAGCAGAAAGTTTGTAGTTGCCCATAAACACCTAAAAAAGAAGGCAAGATGCTTAAATAATGTATTTCCATGTAAATAAATTTATTCATTTGACTTTACATTTTCTGATAAGCTGTTCCCTGCTACTTTTAAAAATTTGCCAAGGCCTAATTCATGTGCCATCATTGCAATTAATTATCCTGCCATTTTCATGAGAATTCTCCATAAAAATAAATCATACTGATTTTACATCTTGTTTAATCTTAGAAACTTAATCTTTTCCTTATTATCATTTGGCTAGTGATAAAAAATGGCATGCTACATGGAAAACTATTTTATCTGAGACACACTCAGATAAAAGCTAAGGATGACAACCAAACCTGAAAAGCAAATCATGTTAGCTAGTCCTGGGCATTTCTATTGCAATCATAAATCCCTTAAATTTTCTGGTGTGGCAAAAGTGATCCAGTGAAGCTAAAGAGAGGGATATTCAGGACAGATAAAGCATTTCTTTACCCAATACATGGCTGATCTATGAAACGTGCTGCTGCAAGATGCAGGTATGGCCTTCAACATAGATATCTTATAAGTAGATTGGACAAGCGCATGTATAATTACTACTAATGGCTCTGTATTTCCTCCATTACTAAAGGCAGTAAACTTTTGGTATAAGTTGGCTATAGAATATCCAGAGTAATGGTACCTTCCACTGAGTTTGGCCCCTTCTTTTGTGCTCCTCATTAAAATATGGCCCCTGTGAGAAAGAATGCTAAAGCTGCTTTGGCTAGTTCAGCACCGCTTATTTTATATTCTTCTAATTCCAACACTGTTCTGTGAAATGAAATAATACTAATTGATCGTGTTCCAGTCAATTATCCAGATGTACAGGAAAAAACAAATTAGCACAAGGTTAGACTTTGGTGACAGCAAGTCTCAAACCTCTGAAAATACTGCTGAGCAAAGAGGATATATTTAGTGTTATTCTTAATAACCGTTCTTAACAACATGAATAAAATACACCTTTGGGGTGTGTGTATTAAATCCTAAAAATATGACTGTAATATTTATAAACTTAAATGTACTTGGAAAATAGCAGTTCAGAAATAATGGCTAAATAACTATAACTGCACAATTTACATTATTGTTTTGGGGGGGGGCTGAAGGGATTAACCAATTGCTTATTTTTTTAAAAAAACTTTGGTGATCTTGTGAAAATAAGTCTTACTGCTAGATCATTTGGGATTGAAAGATAATATTGTGAAAAGGCCTAGTTTGGGGATGAGTGTGGCCCATTTTCAGTTTAGCTTTCCCTGAGCATGGTCAGTTGTCTTCAGGCACCACTGTGACTCAGCTGTGAACTTGAACAGTGTGGCTACTATTGGTTGGGACAGTATAGTAAACTCTCAGTTTAATATACTTTTGTTAAGTGGACTTCGGATATCATGGGGAAAAAATCTGGATCTGATGATTGCTTGGAAAAGGAGAAGAGTTATGGACTTGATTTCCCGAGCCAGACCCTTCTCCTAAAGGCCACCTTGGACACTGGCTGGCCTCCTTTTTCATGCCTGCCTGGTAATAGACAGATTCTATTATCTTGATATCTTCCCTTAAGAATCTATTGCTTGGAAATGTCGATGAACAACAAAGTCTAGCCAGAGAAGAGGATAAAGTGAATGGAAGTGAATGACAGCATGAAGGGGTCAGAATGTAGCAACTAGGTAAGATAAGTCCCGCCTTAGGCATGAAAGCCGGCTGGGTGACCTTGGGCCAGTCCCTCTCTCTCATCCCAACTCACCTCACAGGGTTGCGGTTGTGGGGAAAATAGGAGAAGGAGGAAGGAGTATTAGGTATGTTCACCACCTTGAGTTATTTATAAAAATAATAAAGGTGGGACAGAAAACAAACAAACAAACAAACAAACAAATAAAATAAGCATTCAATAAGAATAGCATATGAGCTAAGGCCTATTCTGTTATTTCACAGCAATATTCTGAGGACAACATAATTTCTGCATTTTGGTGGCTCAGCGGGTAAGACGCCAGCCTTGTTGATCGGAAGATCGCAAGTTCGGAGGTTCAAATCCCTAGCCCCGTGTGACGGAGTGAGCTCCCGCACTCGCCCCAGCACTTGCCAACCTAGCAATTCGAAAGCATGCAAATGCAAGTAGATTAATAGGTACCACTTTGGTGGGTAGGTAACAGCGTTCCGCGTGCGTCATGCCGGCAACATGACCGCGGAAGCGTCTTCGGACAACGCTCGCTCTTCGGCTAACAAACGGAGATGAGCACCAGCCCCTAGAGTCAGACACGACTGCACAAATGTACGGGGGGAACCTTTACCTTTACCTTTAACACTGAATTAAACTTCCAGCAGGTTTCCGCTTGTTTTTTTAAAACGGGAAGATACATTTAAAAGTTACTTCTCAAAAATGTTTATTCTGCACATCCTAAGAAATCAATGTTTTCTTTTATTGTATTTCCCTTATTTAATGAACTGATATCATTATTGGTAAGATAGAAGTCCATTTGTTCTTTTTAAATAATCACCTGTTTAAACTCATCTTTGTAAAAAATTATTTCATACCATTAATTATTTACCCACTTTACAAGGCAAATCCCAGTTGCAGGCATAAGTGATACTACAAATAAACTCTGTCACAAAAGTCAAAAGAAACCTTTATTTAAATGTATAGGTGAAAAAATAGGCTTATTTTTTTTGAAGTGCTGCAGCCAAAAATCAATGATTTTCAGATTGAAAAGAAACATAAATGTATTCTGTGTGTGTGTGTGAGAGAGAGAGACAATATCATACATTCAGGTAATGCCACAGAATGTGTACTGAGTGCAAAAACAGTGTATCTGATTCCCATTTATACAAATGGAGATGTATACAATCTCTTCTATGAATATTCATTCTCCAGCATTACTTGGAGACCCTGCATATTGATGGACAATGCTTAAAAGTTTCTATCCAGTGACCTTTCACGTATATTTTCAGTGAAATATATTTGAAAGAACATATCAGCATTCTAATCAACTTATACTGCCTCTCTCATATGACATAATACTGGATCTAGTGGGGTCATGATATAATTCCTTCTGTACAAAAAAGTCATTTAATCTTTAACGATGTTGTTAAGGGGAAGAATTGTGGGGCAAGAATAAACTTGCTTTGTTCTTTTGTTAATAACAAAGTCAAGTTTTGAATGAACTCAGGCAGAGTAACAGCAAGCAATTTTATTTAAACTACTGTAACTTCTAAGCTATCTTCTACTACAGAGCACACCTTGGGTACTTTGTATTGAAAAGTCTTGCACAGATAAATGAACAAACAAAAATATTTAAAAATCGCTTGGAACAATCCGTAGCCAAGTTTCAGTGTACCAGGCTGCATTACAAATTTTAGGTGCATCTTGATGCAAGAAGAATGTGCGTGTAAAGTGTTCTTTCAATGTTCTTTCAACACACACTTTAAGAAAAGATTGTACAAGCTAATATCATCTCTAGCTAGCCAGAAAAAATCCTTACATAAATGCCATTGCATGCCATGCTGTATCAAGTGAATAAGACCTAGGGTGAGAAATAGAGATTATACCAGCTGGGAAATAGTTGGCCTTTGGCACAACAGAATAGAAGGGAAGCAGCAGGGAACAGCTTTCTCGGCCTTTGCAAATGTTGCTCTCTTCTCTTGACTTCTACAATTGTGAAAATGACCTCATTACTAGAGCTGCAATATCTCCTGAACTGAAGATCCTGAACTGATCCTGAACTTTGGATTCTAAAAAACTCCAAAGTTACATCTAGAGAAGGGGGAATATTTGGTTTGGTTTGTATTTTACTGCATGCTTACCTAAGTCATACTTCTCAATCTAAAGAAAAGCCAAAATGCAGTAATTGATCATTCTACACTTCCTGATTATTCCAACACAGTTTGCAATTCAAGATGTATAAAACTGTGTAAGTAAAAACACTGCAGAAAAACATTGTACAAAGAACATCTGCTAGTAAATATGGATCTATTAATGAAACTGTACAGTAGTGTGTGCATCAGAGGAAATATGTATGAAAATGTAAAAAAGACAAATTACAAATAAAGGCAGAAATAGGATGGTAAACCTAAGACCCAGGAATTGGGAATCTCAGCAAAATTAAACTTTAGTTTTTGTTTATGTAATTCAATTTAGGTGCCACTTGACTCCAAAATGACTTGGGACAGCTCACAATATAATAAACCATAAAAACACAATACACCTGGCAGCACACTCGCCACCAGTGCAGCTCCTGAAGGAGGGGTGTCTCATGGGCATACCGAGGCATACCCATCACTGCCCACTGCCCATCACTGCCCACACTGCTGCATCCTAGAACAACTGAAGCTTCTGAATGGTTTTCATGGGCAGCTCCACGTAGAGCACATTGCAGTAGTTGAGCCTTGAGGTGACCAGGTCATGAGTGACTGCCTAAAGGGCCTTCTGATCCAGGAAGGGGCACATCAGGTGCACCAGATGGAGCTGTGCAACTCCTATTTGAGCAGACGTTGTGAGTCCAAGAGGATTGCACACCACTCTTGAATGGGGAAGTGCTATACCCAAGAGTATAGGTGGAAGATCCTCAGGTCCAGGAGGCCCTAATTTCCACAGGTAGGATTGAGTCAGAGTTGGTTCCTCCCCATCTAGGCCCACACAGCCTTCAGGCACTGGGACAAGACCTCAACAACCTCATTTGGTAGGGATTGAAAGATATAATTATCTTTGCAGAGCCTCCTTACTACAGAAGATAAAGAATATCTTTAAGGGCTAATTCAGAGATTACCAGCCTTCCTGATTTTTGTGTCACTCTGTTTAAGCTGCAATTGGCTTCCAGAACTTTGACCAAAACAAAATCTCCCAGAGAAACTTTTTCCATGTTTTGTAATTTACTTAAAGTTTGACTAAGGCCATTTCCTCCCCAGCGATATAGCATATTCTAGCATTACACAGCCATTAATGCCTCTTACATTGGCACAAAGTTATTTTGACCCTAGATGCTTATTTTGATATGGAAATAAAAACTTTCAAAATTTAAGTTTAGATTGGCTGTTTAATCGTTTTTGGTAACAAGGTGGAATATATATTCAGCAAATAAATAACCTATGCTTCCACGTGTTTGATTATTCTTGTGTCTTGTTCATTTTGCACAAATACAGGCAGTAAATATCAGCATCTAGCAATATATATAACGAGAGAGAGAGAGAGAGCGCGCACAATTAGCAAAAAAAGCATACACAAAGTGTTAGCTTCCATTTCCCATGTTTTGGGTGAAGATATGTTCTTTTTTAAAGCTGGGAGTGTAGAGGGGGGCATTAGCATGACTGAAATATTCTGCTTTAAATACTTTCAAGTTTATTTAGCCATTTTCTAACAAAAGCTGTAGAATATTCAGCAATATAATAAAAGAATCATTGCAGCTTAAACAGGATATATTCACCATGATCTCTTAAATAGTTTACATTTTCAGAAACTAGCAAATGGACTCCAAGGTATCATCAGTGAAAGTTATTCTACTTCAAATTACTGCTATAAATGCAATCCTGTGATGTTTACTCAGAAACAAGTTCAAGGAAGCTTACTCATTAGTTAAAATTATGAGTTTTCTATGCTAAGAAAAGCATTTACATGTCTAAAGCAGAGCAACTAAATAATGAAGCAATCTAATATTGCTGTGAGAATACCATTCAAATCTGAGGAATATGATTTTAGCATTTATTATATTATTCTAGCAAACCTAGGTTAAACAAGGTAGGGAACTCATGCCAAGCATGGCTTCTGGAATTGATTCCAACCCCTCCACCAGCCATACCCATACAAGGAGTCTGTAATTTATTCTGTGACACTAAGTAATGTGTTTTGTCTGTACGTGCATGTGCACAGTGTGCACGCTGGGAAGCCCAGGACAGACTGCACATGACCCATAGTAGAGCAGCTATTAAGGGGTCCTATTCTGTTCCGCCTTGGAGCGTTATGCTGCTGCAGACAGATGGAGTCCTGACCCTCTTTACATAATTTTCATACATTTCTTTGGGCTGGAAAGAATAAAAAGCATATTAACCTTTTTCTTGCTTCAATTATGCTACATACACACTTCTAATAATAAAATAATTGCATTCAAATGTCAGTCTCTGCAATTGGTAACTGCTTTCATAAAAGAGATTTCATAGGGGACAGAAAAACAAAGACATTCAAGTGATATGCAAGAGAACTGTTATTTTGGATTTGTTCAGGAAGAAGAAATCCACCCTTGATTTAAGTTGATGATTTTGTACTGATTGGCTATGAAAGGATATTTCTTCACTGTCTAGACAGAAGTTTACTAAATGTGAAATCTACCTAAAAGTAGAGGAAACACCGTTTTTTGGACTGGACATAGGGAACATAGAGAAAACAGTTTGGCAATTTGAAAGAAAGAATATGGGAAGACAAAAGTCTAGCTAATTCTGGAAAGAGGGGTAGGGAATGAATTGCACCGGATTTTTACCTCAGGTCATTTTCATCACAAATAAAAAGTGTTTAAGAAACAAAAGATTTCACTAAAAAAAACCCCACTGTCAGAATTGGGATTGCCATACAGCAAGATTCCCTCATTTTAGGTCCCAAAAGCTTTATTTAGTTGAAAATATCCATTTTGTTTGGAAATGTTATTGGGCAAGTTCTAACTATTGAGTTCAGATGCAATTGCAATTCCTACTAAAACTCACAGGTGAAATGAAAAACAGAATATACTCATTTTCAGTATGCTGTACTCTTGGGGCATTACCAGAGGTGGTTTTAGTGAAGAAAGTTTCCTTTGAAAATTGAAGTATGTTGATGCCTCATTTTTCATTCCCTCTAAAACGTCTCCTTCTCTGGGACTAACTTCCGTAACTAATCTATGAACTACCTTTTCTATAAAATTCCTTTCCTGGAAAACTTCTCAACTTATCATTACTGCTTTTCCCTAAGCACATTCAGAGGGAATTTCACTTCCTAGATAATGTTCCTAAAATTATGCATAAAGTGCTCTTCCAGGCAAATGTGCTAATCCCAGGACCTGAACTGACAATGGCCTGTGTTTTGGCAGAACAAAACCGACCTATAGTGGAAATAGGTTTCTCTAGTGAGTGGAATAAATTGGTTATCTCACAAGACATTTGTGTTCCAGAAGACTATATTCCATGACCATAGGTAAAGTAGGTTTTCTTCAGTTTGATTACCATTTTTCAATTAATGATCTTCTTCCTGCAGTTATCCAAGTCAGCTATGTCTCACCCAGAGGACAGAATGACATGGGCTTGCCATACCACCTATCAGATTTTACAGGATAAAATCAAATCTTAACTGGAGAACGCTTCCAGATTTCATCCTAGAAGGGTGACCATTTATGCCCCATTTCAGAAAAACTGTGTCCCATACCTAGAGACTTCAATGTGTACTGCTTCAACACACACCCCATATACACACAAACATATACCAACCCCCCCACTGCACATGTTATTATAATTTCAATGAAATATCTGTGTAATATTAAAGACTAGCCTGACTTTACCCTAAATAAATCCAGTATTTCTTCAAGTACTTCTTAAGACTGCTTCCCACACATACTGATTAAAGACTAGTAATGAAGACTAGTAATGAAGACTAGTAATTAAAGACTAGTAATGAAGGGTAGGGGGCGCAATGGCTCAGCGGTTAAGACGCCAGGCTTGTCGATCGGAAGGTCGCAAGTTCGGAGGTCCGAGACCCTAGCCCCGTGTGACGGAGTGAGCTCCCGCACTCGCCCCAGCTCTTGCCAACCTAGCAATTTGAAAGCATGCAAATGCAAGTAGATTAATAGGTACCACTTCGATGGGAAGGTAACAGCATTCCGCGTGCGTCATGCCAGCCACATGACCGCGGAAGCGTCTTCGGACAACGCTGGCTCTTCGGCTAACAAACGGAGATGAGCGCCGGCCCCTAGAGTCGGACACAAGTGTTCGGGGGAACCTTTACCTTTTAATGAAGACTGGCATCTTTCAGAAAATTTGAAGGATCTGGAGTCTGAGGAAACAAGACTGCCTGGAATTTCCTGCAGCTGCTCTATGTCCCCACTCAGGGCTTAAGCCCCGTTCTCTTCCAGAGAAGGCAACGGGAGATGCTTCTTCTGTTCCCTGCTGTCACTTGGAAGAAATCTCTGGGAGTGTGGACACATCATCACAGGGAAGGTGACATCAGAGCTACCAGCCTGTGAGTCCACAAGATCTGGAGCCCTAAGTGCTCCACCTCATTCTCTTCAGTGTAGTGTATATTAAGGTTCCTTACATCTAGCAGTGGTGCCAGAGTTGCTGGTGCAGTTAAGTCCTGCTCACTTTTTAAAAATCAGAGCATTTACTGGTAAGATTAATCATTCCTTCTTTTCTGGTATAAGCAATTGTCAGGCAGCACAAGTACATTACAGAATAAACTGTAGCTCAGTTTTTGAAACTTGGCAACTCTAAGATGTGTGGACTTCGGCTCCCAGAATTCCCCAGCCAGCAACTTTCTTTTTTTTTTTTAGTAATTTTATTACTATTAAATAAAAATACTATTAAATTAAATTACTGTTGGCTGGGATCCTGCCTCTTCCTGCTTAATGACCTGCATGGTCCTGGGATTACAACAGCAACCGGGACTGTGGGATTGCCATTGCTAAGCAATGAGGTCACGTGATGTGCATTACGATGGAAATTCCAGAAATTCACTTAACAATGGAAATTCCGGTCCCAATTGCCATTGTAACCTGAGGACTACCTGTATTGTTTGGCAGCAGATGAAGATGAAGCAATATCTTCAGTCCTCTAAATCAGTGTCTCTCAACCTCAGCAACTTTAAGATGTGTGGACTCCAACTCCCAGAATTCCCCAGCCAGTTGAAGTCCACACATCTTAAAGTAGCTGAGGTTGAGAAACATTGCTCTAAATCATGTGAAGGCAGCATGACAACCATGGGATATGAAGGCTAACAAAACTTTCCCAACTATGAGATATATTCACCAAATAGACTAGGATGATGGAAAAAGGATCATGGGATTCTTCTAATTAATTATACAAGCATGACCAAGGACAGAAATTCCCCCTTCCCATTATTGAGAAACTTCCATTGTTGCTTTCTATTTTCTGCAATACCAGAAAGAGAAATTGATTGAGGAGTGATTATATGTTAGGATAGCACAAAGGTTTAATGATGAGACTTTGGGCTTCTACATTGCCAGTATTCTTACTTCCCAGCAACTGTTTTAAATCGCTTTACTGCCAACCACAATACACTGAGAGAACTGCATACGTTGTTCAGGACTCCCTACAGCAGGGCTTTCCAAAGTGCCGCCGCTGGCGACACACTAGTGGCGGCGGCGGCGCGCGCATGGCGGCGGCGCAGGGGGGCGCACGTGCACGGCGGCGCGGGGGGGCGTGCGGCACCACGTGCGTGCACGGTGGCGGCGCGGGGGGCGTGTGGGGGCGTGCGGCGGCGCGGGGGGGCGTGCGGCGGTGTGCACGTGCACGGTGGCGCCGGCTGCCGCTTCCACCATGCACACACGCACCGCCGCTTCCGAGTGGTGTGGCGACACACCACGCTGTGTGTGGCGACACACTTTTGTGTCGCGGCACACAGTTTGGAAAGCTCTGCCCTACAGTATACCAATGGAGAGTAATGCAATTGCTTCATATGCTGCCTGTAGGTCTAGCAATTGCTAAATGACCAAAGTCACAACCACATATCTGCTCAATATAAAAGACAAGCAAAAGGACAGTGTGGTACCTCGGTGGCTTAATTTCATTGGAAGGGGGATAGCTGGGAGGTAGGAAAAGGAGAAATCTCCTGCCAGTGAAATACTGTAAGAAGGGATGTTCACTCCCTCTCCTCCTGCTCAGTTTCTGAACATTCCAGCTAATGCAACCATGTGTACATCTTGAGTCTGTTACCTTCCTTCCTTCCTTCCTTCCTTCCTTCCTTCCTTCCTTCCTTCCTTCCTTCCTTCCTTCCTTCCTTCCTTCCTTCCTTCCTTTCTTTCTTTCTTTCTTTCTTTCTTTCTTTCTTTCTTTCTTTCTTTCTTTCTCCCAGAATTTAAACAATACCTTTTCCCTATTTTTAGATTAGTTAAGTACTTCATCTATGGCCATCTAAGAAAATTTTCCATGTGCGTATACTGAGATACGTGATATACAAACACATAGAAATAAGTGAACATTATGTTTTTAAAAATCTAGTTCAGATAGTCATCGTTTAGAGACCACAATTGGGACCGGCAACTCGGTCATCAAGTGAAGCAGTTGCCAAGTGAAACCACGACTGTGCTTATGATCTTACTTCAGCTTTCCTTTGCTTTGCTTTACTGACCTGTGAAGGTCATAAATGCGAGGACTGGTTGCAAAGTTACTTTTTCATCACCGTTGTAACTGCGAACGGTTGCTGAATAAGGCAGTCGCTAAACGAGGACTACCTGCATGTCATATTCGTATACAACAAAATTCTTTTTGAGAAGGAGAAAAAGCATAGTCAAAAAATTAACAACCATCTAGCATATCATATCCAAATCATTTAAGAAAATGGGAATAAACTCACCTCATAATACATTCCATAACAAATGTCAAATTATAGGAAACATGTAAGTGGTAGTTGAATTATCTTAAAACTGTAGGTTTGTTTTTATAAGTAGAATGTATACAGGTGCATAAAATACCTGCACATATTCTCACAATTACCAATGTAACCATTGGGGAGAATGAAACTGAGGCAGGCAATACAAATATATTCAATTATAATCTTTCTACTGATGTGGATGGAATAAGGCAAGCTCCTTCCCAGTAAGAACAGCTAATAGGAATTGATTCTGTGAACTCTACTTTGCGGTTCTACAAACCATTTAAAGTGGAAAAATAGCATATGCCAAAAGAAGACAAACTTGGCCTAGAAGAAAAAGAGAGAGGAAGGCTGACGCCCCCCACCCACCTTTTAAAGTAAAAGTCCAATCAATCTTCAAAAATGTATAATTTTCCCAACCCTTCCAAAACAAAATGCACAGGAAGAAAAAATGAAGTCTTCCAGAAGCTCTATGTTTTGACCATTGCTTAATTTTGTTGTTGCTTTTGTATTGGTTGCAGTGCAAATACGTATTTGGAACATCCAGAGGCACACACCAATTCCTTTGAGACCTTTCTCTGTACCTTGCAGCACTGCAGGGATGGAACTGCTTTTCATTTTATCTCCTGACCATGAATGCCAAAGGACACTAAGGCGGCTTTCTGTCTTACCTTGGATTTGGATGCTGTTTGGCTGGAGAGAAGAAGTGCTTAATGAATCATTCGTCTTCAAATGCACTCCTCCCAGTTGCTGGGTTGTTGAAGGCTGTGATGTTCTTTTCTGCATTAAAGGAGGGGGAGGAAGAATTCTTCCAGGGCTTATACAGTGAGGAAAAAAAGGAACAGAAGCTGAAAATCTGAGATATTAAGAAAGAATACACAATGAACAGTAGTTAGATGTATTGCTCAAAAGGTAATATTGGCTTAAAGTTTTTAATATATTCTCCCAATGTCACAGTGTAAAAAAAACTGTTTTTAAAAAGTGCCAGGTTCTCAAATAGTAGCATGCAGTGCCACAGAGAAAAGGAACTAAGACCTTTCATTATATTTAATGAAGGGAAATTTCATTATATTTTACAAAGATCAGATTGAGGTGTATGTCTAAAATGGTTAGACATCTACCTTCTCCTCCAAATATTACATGGTGGTATAGAGGCTGTGAGCCTTTCCCTATAAACCAATGTTGTTTTTGCAAACTTTTGTTCTTCTCTTGGCTTTAGAATGTACATTTTACCTTCCAGTGCTTTGGACAAGAAGCTAAGATTCCAATCAACTTGTACAAACACAAAACTATACTTCTACTCTGTCTGCATTCATACAACCATAGGTTAGCTTTGAGGGATCAGAATACTGCAGATAGATTCTTTTCTTGTCTAAACTTCTGGAATATTATTTTCTTTTCTTGATTTTTTAGGTTTTTTGGTTATATTTTTTGCAAAATTTACCTGTGTTCATGAAGAATAGTTTTAATTGTCACCCAGTAACAGACAAAACAAAATCTTTTAGAAACCACTACAAAAATGCAGTTAGATCTTTTAATCTAAGAAAGCCTTCCAACTGATAGTATAGCATTTTGCATTGCCAGACTGGTCTCCTTTCTAGTAGACTTAGTGGAATTTTTTAATGATTTATGAATTGCTTCATGAATTCCTGGGTTACTCCAGTTGGTGACTATAGCATTTACTTATATTGCCTGCCCATCTCACAAAAGAGACACTTGGCCTTATTTCAACCAAGATCTGTGCCTAAATAAATCACAGAGTGTTACTGAGGGAACGGCAAATTAAATTTTGCATATACAACAATCAATACCAGCCTGTAACCTCCAGGAAATTGCCACCTGAAATTGTGGCCATGCCCTGCAGTACATTTAAAGTACAAATTGCTTTAAAAAAAAAAGCAGTTCTGACTTCAAAGGATGTGAAGATCAACTCATGTATTGTTCATTTCTTCATTGCCCAGAGCCTGGCATTAGTTGGCATTACAATAATTTTTTGAACTTCTTGTATTTGGGGGGCATGAAATAAGCTGGTTGTGTGATCTCCTAGTGAATTATTATAAACGGTTTAGAATTGACTGAAGTTATTAGTCTATGCTATAATTTTAAGATACCTAGAAAAAACATAAAACAGAAGAGAAGTAACTAAATAGATGGCAAGATACATCCTAGCTTTTAACAAGTTTACATATTTTACCATTTTGTTAATATTCCTCAAATTATCTCTGCCCAAATCAGTCCCAGCTATGTGCATGATGCAGCCCCCTCCCATTTTAAATCATCAGATAAAGCCTTTTGTCCCTTAAAAGTCATCTAGTGTTGCAGATCTCTACTGTAATGTAGAAACAGCCATATATGTATCTAAGCCTCACATAATTGTTTTCAAGACAATAGTATTTGATTAAGTTATTCTGATTCTTTAAAAAAAATTAGAGGCAAGGTTATTTCACACAACCTTCGAACTGAAAACAGAATAGTAAAGTTAAAAGAAATGCTTAATATTAATTAAAAGCAGAATATGAGCCAGGTTGAGAAACATTTGTCAGAACTTTCAGAAGCTTCTTCATATGTTTCTGGCACACATTTCCTTCCTTCCTTCCTTCCTTCCTTCCTTCCTTCCTTCCTTCCTTCCTTCCTTCCTTCCTTCCTTCCTTCCTTCCTTCCTCCCTCCCTCCCTCCCTCCCTCCCTCCCTCCCTCTTTCTTTCTTTCTTTCTTTCTTTCTTTCTTTCTTTCTTTCTTTCTTTCTTTCTTTCTTTCTTTCTTTCTATCAGCACATATGTCTTTAACAGTAAGGGTGTTTCCTTACAACAAAATGATATGATTCTATGGGAGTATTGTAGAATAATCTCTTTACTGTGATGAAGTAATTTACTGCGATGAAGTACTGTGATGAAGACTTGGGCTCATCAGTTTTACTACCGGTGAAGCCGTATACAGTAATTGTTTTTCTTAAAGCATTCATCCACTTCACTTTTTTTTTAGAGCACTTTGGTCTCCCCCACCCCACTCCCTAAAAATCAGAACAGCTATACTCATTCATATAAAAGGTATCAAAAGGAGCAGTTATTCTAATTGCACAAGCCCAGAAAGGGGAAAAAAGATCCTTTTTTATTATATTTGCTACCCTCAAGGTGGATTTTTTTTGTTTTTGTGCTATGGCAGAAAGCCTCCAGAGCTCTCCATCTTTGTTTCAACTTCTCCTATTCTTCAAATTGTTTCTCTTTTCCCAGAAGCCCTTCTGTCTGTTATGCATTTTTAGCAACTATAGCAGAGCGAAGATGACTCTACTTTGTGTTTTCAAGGCTGAACCCTATCTTCTCTGTTTCCTTCTGATTCTGTTACAAAAAGAATTAATCTTCTCTGCGTATCCAAGTGGAAGAACCATAGAATGTTCCCCTAAATAAGAGTACTTCTCTCTCTTGAATCTTGTCCACATGAAACATAATACTTCTGAAGAAGGCCAATTTTACGTGATACAGAAGATACATGATTGGATTTCCTCATATGTTATTTTTCAATGAAAGGCAGTGGCACAAGAGAGGGAGAGTTTAAACCTTTTCCCAGCATCACTTGCTAATTAAACATTTCTGGCTGGCTGCTGCTCTATGAGAGAATAAAAACAATTAAAATTGTTTCCCAACTCTGGGGCAACCAACAACTTAGGAAAGAAATATTTGTCAAAATAAAAGGCACCGGGAAGAGAAGGTTAAATTCCCCTTCAATTGTTGGTAGGTTTTCTTAAATCTACTGTTTTTCATTGTTTATTTCTTTTACATTTTTGACTGTCTTGAATATTACTGTTCATAATAGTCAAAACAGCATTATAATTTTTTTCCTAGAAAGAGCTAAAAGATTTACCTTTCCTGTTTGAACCATGAATCATGTAACTAAAAAAGTATGTCTCTTAGTTGCTCTTAGTGAAGGACTATGGTTTATTTAAAACAAAGTTTTAACTCTCTTCCTGGTGTCACACGATAAGAGGGAAGGAGAAATGGAAATGCAAGGGACTTTTTATATTCATGCATGTTACATTAAAATCTAGTTCAGTGTTTATCTGAAAAGATACTTTATTTTAGCTTGATTTCAGTTGATCTTTTTATCTGTATAAAATTTGAAGGGATTTTTTCAAAATTTGTTATTCATAACAACTCCTGTATACATTCCTTCTGCAGAGTGAGTACTCCCTCCTTATCTTCTATTACAAACATATCCCTCCAAACCTTTTAAGACAAAAGGATAGGAGTGTTACAACAATGCTATGTAGAAACAGGTAAGCCACTGAATATTGTATTAGAGCAGGGTTTCTCAACCAGGGTTCTGTGGAAGCCTAGGGTTCTGCTAGAGGTCACGAGGGGTTCCCTGGGAGATCACAATTTATTCAAAAATTATTTCAAATTTGGGCAACTTCACATTAACGAGGTAAGTTTCATTCTTTATTTTTAGTTTAAGAACACAGTTAATGCATATATACAGGCCTACACATGAAACAAATATAATAATTTTGTAAGTTCCGGCCTATATTTGAGCCTGAATGTGCAGGGGTTCCTTGAGGCCTGAAAAATATTTCAAGGGTTCCTCCAGGGCTAAAAGGTTGAGAAAGGCTGCATTAGTGACTAGGAAATGCTGCAGAGGCACATCCTGTGGACTCACATTGCAAAAAGCCCTTTCGATTTCAGGCTGGAGGAGCAGAAGCTACTGCTTGGTTTTACAAAATTATTCCTTTAGTACCAACATCCAAGTGCTTCCTTAAATAGGTACAATTGCTTTAAATTAGAATGATCAAAGTTAGTAATGAAAGTGTTTTTGGAATAACACAGATGGTATCTCAGGAAGATTCTTCTTGTAAGAGATATCTGATACCTGAGAATTTCTTATATTTCAATTTTACTAGGGAATGAATGGTAAAGTAGCTCTAAACTCTTAACGTAGACTCAAGTTGCTTTCTATCTTTGAAATCTTGAGATGATAATCCTCGGACAACTTCTTCTATTCAAAATGATCAGATGCAAGAGAGCAGTGACGGAAGGGGAAATGGCCTATTTGTGGCCTTACCTCTCTGTTCCTGGATCCCCTGTTGATGGGTGGTGAGGGCTGTCATGAACATTGGGCCTTGGCGAAGTGTGGCTCACAGCATGTGAGCGGGGTTCATTGCCCACAGCAGTTCCACTTTGATTTGAATGAGTGCTGGAGAAGACGGTAGCTGTAACCAAGCAAAAGCATTCACAATTAATATGAAAGGCACATTTATGGTTTGTCATTCAGTCACGGATGATTTGTTTTTCAAAAGTAATCCCAGAAAGGTAGCAGGCTTCCCTTCCCTGGAAGTCCTTAAACAGGGACTAGAGAGCCATCTGGCTGGGATGCTTTTATCTGGACTCCCTTTTTTAAAAATGGCTTTAATATAATTTTTAAAAAGGAAACATATGAGTACAAGAAAAAAAGAAAAGAAAAGAAAAGAAAAAAGAAAAGAGCACATTGTAACTAGATGAAATACAACACACACACACACACACACATATATAAAAGTAACACAGCTCAATTTTTAAACAACTAATTAAATCTTGACCGAACAGAATCACGTCATCCAGTACTTCCATTGTGTCAATAAGAGCCAATTTAAAAGCCAAGAAAGCACACATTTAATCAAGCCAGCATCTTTCTAAAAACATTTTTTCATACAGTCCCTTCACAGATTTATTTCAAATTTTAGGGATTTATTTTAGCAATGCATTAATGTCTTTAAATCTAATCGTCCTGACTAAACTATTATTGACCATATCCAGCATATCCAGCTGCTACAAAACAACCAGATGGCACATCCAGCATAGAAAGGTAGATAAAGCAACTCTTTTTAAACATCCATTGAGGAGTCTAGTAGAGCTTCGAAAGAATTTTAAGAATATAAGAAGCACGTTTCATTTTTTTTTAACATCTGAGACCATTGACTAGTTAGAATAGGATACTTAAATTATTTATTTCAAATGTGTTGTAAATTATCAATATTTATCTTTGAAAGATTCTTTGTTGATAAAGCAGAATAGTTGGTTTAACCTCTGAAAAAATTGTGTCTAGTATGCTCAAAATCATAGCAGTTTCCAAAGCCACCAATACATCAGGCCCAAACTGAGAATATAACATTAATGGAATATGTTGCCATTCAGCAGTTTTAGGCAGCTATATTTTTATTGTAACCTTTTAAGTCTCTTAATTAGTGCAATTAACAAAGTGTCCTAAAGTATTAACCCCATTTTCAGCCCAACTTTTTCCCAAAATCTTTTTTTCAGCCATTTGAACATTCAAGTATCAATTTCTTAAGAAAATAATATTCACACTTTAGTTTCTTTCCCAGTAACATTTAAATATGTCTAGTTGCCTTTAATGCTGGGAATCCATCTAAATTCCAACTATAATTAGAACCAAGAACTTGCCAGGATTTAAAAGTATGAAATAATTGTGCTCATTGTGGTACATTTTCACACTCATTTTCATTCCATCCCCTATACCCTCAGAAAAAAAATTAATAGGTATGTCCACGTGTGCAATTGGAAATCTGGAAAATTAAAATGTCCATGCTCATGTGGGAGTTACAGTTTAGAGAGCGAGAACCTTGGAATCTGACCATTCCATAAAAATGTAATAATTAACTTGTTAATTTGACTAAAATTAAATTTTAGTCAAATTAACAAGTTAATAAAATAAAATTTTATTGTAAACCGCCCAGAGTCCCTCTTCCAGGGGAGATGGGTGGTGATAAATTCGATAAATAAATAAATAATAAATAAAATATCTTAGTGGAATTAACAAACATATTCCTCCTAAGATATGTATCTACTGTATTTATTTTCCTTACAAACTCCTGGATATTTTTAGCCATATATTAATCTGAACTATACAATTTAGTATATTTGCTTCTATTAACAAAGATATTTGTTCTATTTCTATTGTTCTAGAAATAATTATCTTGCCCCCCCTCCAAAATATCAGAATCCAAATATCCAGAATCCAAAAACTCAATTTTTAGAGATTTCTATAGAAATCTTTCTACTATTGCTGATAAATTAGATATATTGCAGTTTATTGTATATATAAAAACATTACAATTTTCTTGTACAGCCTCCATAAAATTTGGTAAAGAACTTTGGTAATCGGCTTCCAGGCCAGACTGGCAGCTCGACAAGTCAAAGTTTTTCAGAGTGTTGAAAACCTGGCTAGCTTTTCCCTGTTTGCAGGGGTCTACTGAAAGTATAAGACTACCGGAGTTTATTTATTGTAACCCGCCCAGAGTCCCTTGCATGGGAGATGGGCGGGGAATAAATTTGAATAATAAATAAATAAATAAATAAATAAATAAATAAATAAATAAGACTACCGGAGTTTCTCCCTGGAGAGGGGACAACCAGAAGATTGCTCACTGGGTCATTGGGAACTGCCCCCTCCTGTCTTTTTTGTTGTTTTCCACCGCGGAAGAGCAGGGGGGGAAGCAGAGGAACGGCTGGAGGAGTAAACTGGCTCTCCAGGGAATCGTAAGTCTCCTAATAGAGAGACACTAGGGCAAAAGCTGGCTTTTAGACCGCTTTTATTTTATTTTTTTCTTTTAGATTATATTCTCTTATTATCTAAGGTCTATCTTTGGACAATGCTCAAAATGTTGGCAATTTTTGTGCTTTCTTTGCTGTAATAATTGTGGTGGAAGTAATGATGGATTTTATATCTGAAGTACAGTGAAAACGTCTGCAAATTTTTTATTTTTTACTTTACTTTCCCATTTTACTAGAGTGATTCCTGCTCACTTGGAAGTATAAGAATTTTTATTGAACATATTTTGAATATATTTTGTTGGACTAATTACTGATCAATTTGTTTATTTCTTTTTCTTTTTATAGTGGTTGAAATCTTTTTTTTCTTTTTCCTTTTTACAAACTGTTTAAAATACTACTCTTCTCCCTATTTTTGGATTAATGGATCTCTTTCTTTTACTTCAATAATTTTTTGTATTTAGGTGATATTTTTTTTTCTTTTTCTCCTTCTCTTATAACTGGAACTATTTGGGATTTGTTAGGCTCTGCTGGTGATTTTCCACTGGAATAGACCAGCTGTTTACTCACTCTCTTGGAGAGGCTCTTTGTTTTGACTAGAGATTTTGTGGTGGCGGCTGGGGCCTGGGGAACGGAAGGGGGGTGGAAATGGAAATGGCAGTTACAGTTGTAGTCTTGATTCAGGAGTTTAGAGAGGAGGTCAGAAAAAGTATTTCAGAAATTAAGAGATCACTGGAGGTTTTGTTGGTGGATTTGCAGGGCCAGGAACAAAAGATAGAATTGGAGGCAGAGGAAACTTTGAAATATTTACAGCAAAGTAGAGATGTCTTTAAGATAGAGGAGAAACAGGAGAAAGATATTTTAAATGTATTATTGCAGTTGAGAGAGAGAGAAACAGATTTGAATTTGCAACTTGAGGGTTATTGTGAAATTGCCTGGTTTGGTATTGGATGGGGAAAGGTTCAGAAAAATATTCTGACATTTTACATGAGACAAATAAAACAGACTATACATTATGATCTTGGCATAACCTGAATAGGAGATTTAGTTTAAAAGATGGGATATAAGGTTAATGGAACCATGGATTCTAATTGGAAAAACTGATATGAGAAACTGTATTTTAATTGTAAGATACAAGGATATAAAACTAAAATTTATGTTGATGTTATAGATTATTTTTTATTGGGATGGGATGTTGAGTTGGAATTAGAATTAATGTTATTATAGGATGCATTATTACTATAATTACTAGTATGAATATTATTGAGAATTGTTATAAGGTTATGTATTACTGGAACAGATAGTTATAAAAATTTGTTAATTAGGTAAATATGTAGGATGATGTAGATAATGGTATAATTATAGTTTTAATATAGATCATGTTTAGATTTGTGTTATTTTTTATGGATATATATGAATAGAATATATATTTTACTAGAAATAAAATTTTTTAAAAAAGGACCCCCTTTTTTGTTGTTGTTATATATATGATTCTAGACTAATTGGACTTTATTAAGGATATAAATACAGATGTAAAAATGGAAAAAGTGATTAAAAAATATTAAATCGATTCATTCAAGAACATTTAAATTGACATTACTTCAGGGAGCGGAAATCATAGATGGATTATTGGAGGACTGTAAGAAAGATGAAACCTATATGAAGACCATAAGATTGGATTATAGAAATTAAAGTATACTTGACAAAGAAAAGTTCCTGTGTATTGGATGAAAGACTAACATTTAAAGTAAAATATTGTATTTAATGACCAAAGATAGATTGGAGGTCATCTATCTTTTATACTTTTTTGTTTATTTCTTTTCTTTTCTTCACTTTTCTTTTACTTTTTTCTTTGCTTTGTATTTCTATTTCCTTTTCTAACTTTTAATATGTATTTTAAAATTCAATAAAATTTATGAAAAAAAAGAACTTTGGTAATCATTAATAAGGCTCAAAATATCATCTGCCTATAATAACACTCCCAGCCACTAATAAACAATGAATGTTACTAGATTGTCTAGTAAGAGATGCCAAGCGTTCCAGAACCAAGTTAAATATGTAGGGATTACACATTTTAATTCGCCAGAAGTAAACCTATCTGTAATATCTCAAGCAGAAGGGCTAAAAAATTAAAAGTTTTAATTCTACAGTATGTTTTATGACATATTCCAAACAAATATTTAATCTGTACCACATCAAAAACTATTTCTACTACAGTAGTTTCAAGAATCTTAGGCTGAATTGGTAAAATATCCACAATTAATCTAATATTAACAGAAGTCTGTTCTTTTATGAAACCAGATTGTGCAGAATGTATATTTAAGGTAGGACATTCTGCAACCTATATGCTAAAGTTATAGTAAAAAAAATGCATCTGTATTTAAAAATGATATCAAGCAGTTAACTCAGATGATTTGTGGAATCCTTAACCAATATAAGACTATGATACAGGCCTCACAATATATTAATGGAAGGACTCCATTTTCCAAAGATTCATTATGTATGGCTATAGGACCCAGGCTTTCTTTGTATTTTTATACCATTCTAGTCTGGGAAACTTCCCAGATTTGAATTAATTCTGTCTAATGTTTCATTCAATGTGGCAAAATCCCTTGAATGAATTTGAGAAATGTTTGGAAGGTTTGTTCTATTGAAAAAAGTTTCAGTCTACTCATTTGGTGCTTCCACCTTAAAATTGTAAAGATGAATATAGAAATCCAGTCAGGAGCATCTTTGGGGAATGCGGTGGGGTGGTCAATGACAACAAAAAGGCAGGTGCGACCAGGTACTCAAAGCCCTGCCCCTTTTCAATATGTGTTGCATGCATCACACATACTTGAAAAGGGAGACAGCTCCGGATGTCTGGTTGTGTTGCCATTTTGATGTCACTGACACCCCACACCCAACAGATGCCCCTCACCAGAGACATTATCTATTACACTTTTGGAATATTTAACCGTAGATGTAACCTTGCATCATTTAGATCAATTCAACTGAGAAGCCAATAATTTCTTTCGTATCTCCCCTTATTAAATCTGCTTAATATGCTTCAATGAATAATTATTCTGTTTCAGAACCACACATCTGATCAATTTCTGGCTTTGAAGACGTGTAAGCATTATTGTTTCTTGCATGCATATTCAAAATTTCCTTTCCAGGTTGCTATGATAAGATTTTCTTCTTCTTGACACTTTTGTGTTGTATATTTTTAAATATTGCTGGTAATTGATGAATAAACATTACTACTATTACTACTTGACATTTCCTCAAAAAAATCATTGATAATGCCACAGAACATATATGATAATAGAACCTATAGAGCAATTCTGTCCCTCTCTTTTTAAATTGTTTTAAACACTACAAATGAAAACAATTAAGAACAAAGCTTATAAATTTTATTCTAAATTTTATAAGAAAAGCAATTACTTAAACAGCTAATCTACTCAAACTAAAAAGAATAAAGGTGTAAAAGAAACAAAAATAACTTAAAAATAACAATAAAAATACATTAATACAATAGTTTCACTACTTTTCTACAGTATCAAACAAGTATATTATGGTTATACAAATCATTACAATTCAGTTTCTAAAGAAATTAAAGCTAGATGATATGGAAACATATTATCCAATCTCTCTTCTCCATTGATATAAATACAATTCAAAGTTGAGAAGCCAATAATTTCTATGGTTTCTCCCGTCATTCTAAAATATGGATTGTTTCAAGCCTTTTCTCATGAGAACTAAAATCAGATTTTACATTATTTATTTATTATTTATTTATTTATTATTTGGATTATTATTATTTGGATTTATCCCCGCCCATCTCTACCGTGGTAGACTCTGGGCGGTTATTATTCCCCAATATGGCCCAAATGCATATGCAGTTCTCTACCCAATCAACTATAGCTCTGGATATTAAATAATAATGTAGATTATGATTTATGATAAGAGTTGAAAAAAGCTATATTCATGTTGGGTTAGATTTAGTAGTCTCCAAATATCAACCAAACTAAATTCCTTTATGGAAGCACAGAGAATACTTTGTGACTGAGTTTTTTAAAAGAAAAATTATTTAAAAATTGAAGAGTTCAATAGTATAAACCGCCCAGAGTCCCCTTTGTGGGGGCAGATGGGCGGTGATAGAAGTTGGACAAATAAATAAATAAATAAATGAAGCTTCATCGTTACTATTATGTGATTTACTAAACTAAAAAAAAAAATTAAAATTTCCATAGTAAAAATATCTCTGGTAGATCATGAAAATTAGTAAATGCCATTCAAATGTCATCATTTCTAATGAATAAGATTCTATAATGGCTTTTGGGTCTTGTTTTGTTTTTCTTCATATTTGCAAAATAACTGGGAGGACTGCTGTTGAATTTCAGCATCAAAATGAATTTAATATCTTATTATCAAATATTTGGCAGCAACATCAGCATCTTGAAATCTCTCCCTCTACCATTCAGAGAATGCAGGATAAAAACGATATTTATTCCTTGCTATCTCACAAAACAGATAAATTATTTACCCTTGTTGACTATAGGATGCAAATCAGGGAAGATACTTTTTCCTCACATATTTCAGCAATGTTGCTTGCCTGGAGACCTGTAAGATATTATTATGTGGTTTTCCTAAGGAACTCTACCATAACTACTGTATACTTAGTAATAATAATTATAATAATGTATATATATGTTAATTTTTTATATATATATATATATATATATATATATATATATATATAAATAAGAATAAAACTTTGATAAAAGCCAGTATTCTGTTTCAGTCTTGATTGAATGATCTTTAAGAGAAAACAGCCCTGAAAAACATTTCTCCATAACGGTCCCTAGTGGTCGCTCATCTTGTTCCAACTATTTAAGGAAGACTCAAAGCTCTGAGCTTTTTCCTACATAAATGGGCTTGGAGCTGAATGAGATCCTCTTGACCTCTTGATATCAACTCAGATATGCTTGTCCTTTTTGAAACTTGGATTCCATGGGATTGAAATATCTTTTCATTGTGCTCTTTAATTTCCTTCTGCGTGAGGTCAACTTTCCATTTGTGTTTATCAGCTTTAAGGATATATTTATATTGCATATAATGATGAGTAGCTGAAATTATGATACTTGGCTCAATTCCACATCAAAAGTTGGAGTTGGAAAAACTGTAGATCTCCCAAATCATGATCAGACTATCAGTTGAGTTGATATTTCAGTTGGAGCAAGATCCTCAGAAATAATCAGCATTTTAACAACTACAGGTAAGGTTTTTTCTCAGTCAGGAGTTACAATACTTCCCCAATGGGTGCTATAACAGAGCGAGGGGGAATTTGATTCTTGTGCTTATGAGATATACCTCCTCCCCAAAATTAAAAACTTATTAATCAAAGAAGATATAAGTTATTCTGCTTACCAATTATTCTTCTACAAGATAGTTTTTCAACTCATAAGAGGCAGTGGAAATTAACTGCAACTACTGTCCTTCCATCTTGGCTAGAATTCTCACTTTGATTTAGATTCCAGTGCTGAGTAGGAACTTGGATTTGATGGCCTAAACTCTAGGATTCTATGATTCAAAGAATTAGATACAGGAACTTACCTGATATAGCAATTTTAAAAACATGTCAGCCATTTGTCATTAATAGAAAACTATGCAAACAAATTTCATAATGACATTCAGAACATATTAGAATTGTTTTATATGGCAACAACAACAACAACAACCCCATTTCCATTGGCCATCAGTGAGAGACTTCCATACCCATTAGAACAGAGCTTTCCAAACTGTGTGTCGGGACACGTTAGTGTGTCGGCTGCAGTGTCTGGGTGTGTCGCGGCTGCTGCTGTCTCTGAGCCCTGCCAGGATTCCCCGCAGGTCCTAGTGCCTGCCTTATGCCTTGCTGCCTCCAAACCTGCTGTGATTCCGCGCAGGTCCTAGTGCCTGCCTTGTGCCCTGCTGTAAGAGTGTGTCGCGAAATGATGCATGTCTAAAAAGTGTGTCACCAACATGAAAAGTTTGGAAAGCTCTGCATTAGAAGTTGTGAAAACAGTGCTCCAGTTACTGTTTAAAGTAGTAAGGGAAACGCTTCTTAAAGCTGAGAGCACAAAACTGAGGTTGCTTATTTCTAACAAATGAGTGACATTTGTTACTAACATCTAGCATCTCTCTGTAGATTAAGAAAACACTGTTCTGAAATGAAACAATGCATGAATACATGCTGTCTTCTACATCAAGCAAGCCAAAATAATATATCTCATCTGAAACTAAAACATAACTGAATCTCTCAACTGCATCTCTTTTCCCAATATTGTCATTTTCATCCTCCTTTACTATTGCCTTCTTTATCAAAATATAGATTGGATCTTTATTTTATAACTGTCTACCACCATACATACTATAAAAATTTTTAAGCAGCAAATACTGCAGTACATTGGAAGGAAGTTAATATTGCACTGCAGATTTTCCACCTAGTGGCAAAAAAACCCCATACAATTGCAGACTAGAAAAAACTTAGTTTTATCCATGAATCAAAATGTTTGTAAATTGTCACAATTATATAATAACATAAATCCAGAGACATAATCTGAAGAGCTGCTTAAATCATAAAATTATAAAGTCACTATGCTAAAGTCCTATGAACCCTTTTGAAGATATCGACTGACAGAAGAGTTACACATTAAAATGGAAGATGGGTTTAAATTCATGTTTGGCAGAAGAAGACTTCACTCCTATGTGTCCATGGGTTAAAGCTCATTATTTCAATGAGTTTTAAGGGAAATATTTATAAAATCTCATAGAGGGATGTCAGTTCCAAAATGTACAAATATACCCAGCTATTAATCTCACACAAAAGGCATAAACACTCAGATATATATGTATATACAAAACAGTCCTCCTTGTTTCCCATTTTTCTCCTCCTCCTATCCCCATGGCCCTATCTAGTGCTCTTCTCCAGTTGAGTTTCCACACACCTCATTCTGGTCCTTATATCCTCTCAGCTGCCACAATGCCTATCCCCATCTATTGTCCTCAATCAACCTAAGAAGTGATGGAAATGCCTTTCCCCTGGCCCCCAGTTCTCTTTAAAGCTCCCTTGGCTTCTGTGAGTCCCCTTTTCAATAATTAAATAAAACTGCTCAAGCGGGTGCTTTGGGGATGTCTCTTTAGCAGCTGAAGGCAGAACTACTCCGAGAGGCATTGTGATGTTAATTCTAGGGATAACCAATTCCTGGAAACTGATATTACAAACCACTATGAAAACATAAGAGTATATTTTGATTTCCCCATACATCCATTGCTTATTAAAGATTATTAAAAGAACAAGGCATTTTGACTGGTGGAAAACTTTATTCACTACTGTCACTTGAACAGCAAAACATCGAATATCTGTAATCAAACACTCAGAAAAGGAGTGGTTGCAAGAATCATGAAGAATAATATTAATGGACATGCTGACAGCATTAATATAAAGGAAGGAAACTGGATGTTCTTTATGTTTGCCTATAAAGAAAGACATGGGAATTTTTTCTTTTGTTACTGGAATGTGACTGGTGCCAGTTAGGATGCCGAGACTGTGTTTTAATACTATTTTGTATGAAATAATTACTGCCACTACTTTGGTAAAGATATATGTTTTGTATACTTAATCTAGCTAGTTTTACTATGTGGTGGAGACAGACCATACATTGGTGAACTGAACAAATGAGGAACACTGCTTGATCAAACCAAAGGTTCATCTAGAGTAGAACATTCTGCTTCCAATAACAGCCAGCTATAAAGTAGGAAGTCAACATTCCTCCTTTCTAGTTTATTGTATCTCCTAGCAACTAGCATTATAGGCAAGCTGATGCTGAACTGGGGTGTGTGTGTCTGATTTTGTCACCATTGTTAATATTAATCAATAAGTGGACCTGGAACACATTTTTGCTTTGTGCGATCAATTGCACCAATCTTCAGAATAGTCTATTTCACTCCTCTCCTGTTATGTTTTGCATTTCTTTTACCTACCTCCCAGCCTTTAATTTAATGACTACTGATTTTTAAAAAATGGGCAAAGCTTTAGATTTCCCTGAGACTGCAGATACTTTTATTGGGGTGTGGGTTGTTTGTTGTTTATTCGTTCAGTCACTTCCAACTCTTCGTGACTTCATGGACCAGCCCACGCCAGAGCTTCCTGTCAGCCGTCGCCACCCCCAGCTCCCCCAAGGTCGAGTCCGTCACCTCCACAATATCATCCATCCATGTTGCCCTTGGTCGGCCTCTCTTCCTTTTGCCTTCCACTTTCCCTAGCATCAGCATCTTCTCCAGGGTATCCTGTCTTCTCATTATGTGGACAAAGTACTTCAGTTTTGCCTTTAATATCATTCCCTCAAGTGAGCAGTCTGGCTTTATTTCCTGGAGTATGGACTGGTTTGATCTTCTTGCAGTCCAAGGCACTCTCAGAATTTTCCTTCAACACCACAGTTCAAAAGCACCTATCTTCCTTCGCTCAGCCTTCCTTATGGTCCAGCTCTCGCAGCTATAGGTTACTACAGGGAATACCATTGCTTTAACTATGCGGACCTTTGTTGTCAGTGTGATGTCTCTGCTCTTAACTATTTTATCAAGATTTGCCATTGCTCTCCTCCCAAGAAGTAGACGTCTTCTGATTTCCTGGCTGCAGTTAGTGTCTGCAGTAATCTTTGCCCCTAGAAATACAAAGTCTGTCACTGCCTCCACGTTTTCTCCCTCTGTTTGCCAGTTATCAATCAAGCTGGTTGCCATAATCTTGTTTTTTTTGAGGTTTAACTGCAACCCAGCTTTTGCACTTTCTTCTTTCACCTTCGTCATAAGGCTCCTCAGCTCCTTCTCACTTTCAGCCATCAAAGTGGTATCATCTGCATATCTGAGATTGTTAATGTTTCTTCCAGCAATTTTAATTAGATAAATGTTTTATCTAGCTTTAATCTACTTCCAATTTCCTTTTAGGAATGTTTTATGTCCTTGTGTGGCTGATTTAGTTAGCCAAAATCGGGGAAAAAAATAAAGTTCCTTAGTTGGCACTGAAGCAGTGATATGGGCAAAGGAGATTTAAATGTTTGTGTATAACAACCCTTTCCCCCTTGGTGGGGGAGAGGAGGATTCTGATTTGTAAGGGAAAGAAATATCCCATGGGTGTCAAAAGGATATTTACTACAAGTGTAAATACAGCCTTTGCAGTAAAAGGAAGAGGGGGTCTGCACCCAAAAGGGAAGGAAAGAGAAAGAGGGAAATGAAACCGATAGAGATGAAGCAAAGACATGGAGAGAAAAGATAGAGAACCCATGTTACCTTTCAGCAGCAATGTTTGCAGTTACTATATCTTCTGCCCCTTCATTTGTTTTCAACAACATCCTTTACTGTTCTCAGTTAAATTGTAAGGCAACCTATTCAGATAATTAACCTGAAGTTCAATAACCCTGAACTTCCTATCAAGTAAACATGGTAGTAGGAATGTGGGGATCAGATCAGAAGTATAAGTCTTTCTTACTTGCTCTTGATTTATTTTTTCTAAAAAAGGCAATATAACGCCAACCATATGACAAACATCAAGTCTATTCTGCTTATTGTTCTAACAATATGGAATGTATGGTTCTATAAACCAGTGTTTCTCAACCTCAGCAACTTTAAGATATATGGATTTCATTTTTAACGAGATGGGCAGTGAAGAAATGCAATAAATAAATAAATAAATAAATAAATAAAATAAACTCCCAGAATTCCCCAGCCAACAAAGATTAGTAGCCTATAGAGCTTTAGAAAATGTAAGTTACTAGGAGTCATCTTGCTGTGAGAGTTTAACCTGAATTTTAATCGTAAAGGGACCTGTTTATAATTTTTTAAAACTTATATAATAAATGTTAATGTTATTCTTTATTCAAACATTTTTTAAAAAGTGACCATGGTGTTCGATACCTTCTCTGTGTTCCACTTAGTCAGGCTATTTCATATTGAGTTAAAAACGAAACAAAATAATTTGAAAATCAGGAGAGAGTTTGATGGTGCAGCAAAACCAATCAATCCCTCGATTATTTGGATTATGTTTCAATTCTGGATAGGAAAAAAAATCCCCAATAGTTGAGGTGGACACAGCCTCAACCTATATTCCCTTACACTGGGAATGAAAGTAATGTTGATAGCCAGGAGCCTCACTTCCAAATTTGGAGAAAGCTGAGACACGGGAACATCACTCATCATACACATGGAATCAGAATTTAACATTTTCTCCATTTGAAGAATGTGTGTTTTTATATTTGTATCAAACCTATTATTGAGGTTACCACAAAATACCAGGAAACAGCATTACTTATTTTCAACAATTATGCTGCTGAAATTTGGCAGATGGTCAAGGATTTCAAATACCTTGTGGGCTACGTGAGACCATGGAGCTGCAAGTTGCCAACCCTTGCCTTACACAGATCCTCATATGTCAGTTGGTTGCTCACTGACTTAGGTTGAAGAGAACCCTTAGCTGGCAACTGGTCACTTATCCATCCTCAATAATGCAATCATTTATTTGGAAGTTTAACAATCTTATTGTTTACTCTTGATTCTAACTTATGTAGAATAAAATAAATAGCATCAGTTCCTGGATCAGAACCTTCCATTTGACATATAGTGGCTTTCTGAGGGTTTCCTAAGGGATGAATGCCAGCATGTAGTAAACTGGTTAGGAACAGATTTTTGGCTTCATGAATATCAGATACATGAATGTTCTGACCAATGACAGAAAGATGTGAATTCCAAGAATTGTTATGACACTTCACTATAATATTTTTTAATGGAAATTTATCCTGAATCACAATTACCAAGGTATTTATTTCCATTTCTATATGTTTAAATTCAGGAAGTGAATAAAGAATTACTTCTACTTGCTTTATGTTTATATAGTAGCCTGAAAGCTATAAAATAGATTACTTTTGGAGACAATAAAATCTCTCCTTCCATTTTGCCTGCCTACTGCAGGCAATCACAAATGCACGCACACACACACACACACACGCACACACACACACAGAGAGCTATAGTATGAAAACAAATCAATATTTGTGAACTGAAGATACCGTATCTCTATCTCTAAACGTACATCCACATGTCTACATATGGTATATGGGTATGTATGCGTGTTTGTGATTGTGTGTTAGAGAAAGAGAGAGGGAAAGAAAGAATAGTAATTGTGGTAAATCTTTAGTAAAAATTATGCTGTCATTGTTTAATACTCCATCACTTGGGTGCTTATCAACTCATACATAATCTATTAGAAACAAAGCATGTCTGTATGAGGCTTCATATTTATATATTCCAAAAGCAAAAATTACAAAAAATTACAATAGAGGTGATGGATGGTGTTATTTTGCTTACAATTAAGAGATGAGATATAACATTCTTAAGCTGTTGCCAAATTAGTGCTTAAGAACACTTTTCCTCTCAGTACAGAAAGTACTCTGTAATTTAATTTTTTTTTCCAAATATAGAATTACCATATTTTCTCATCTTAATTACCGGTAATGTTGAACTTCATTCTCTTATGTATATTATTTGTACATTATTTTTCAGATTAAAAAATTCCTTTCTCTTTAAATATACCTAGCTATATTTTATAAGCCAAATGCAAAAGTACTGTAAATGTTTCCCTTTAATGTCTGAGCAATTGTAAAACAAATGGGACTATCATTTGAGCAGTACTGTTCAATCTGACAGCCATTGCGACTCAGGAGTGCAAAGTCAGATTTTTTAGGTATCGTTGAATGAATGAAAATTACTTTTTTGTGTTTCAGAGTCTATCTGTTGAATCAGTAGAGCAGCCCTACAACACTGCAACAAAAGGTACCAATGTGCTTGCAGATACTCGTCTTTCCATACCCCTTGGCCCATTTGATTATTTACACTTGTTGCTGCTGTTGTTTTAAATGGGAAGTCGTCATGCTGCCAAGCAATTGATGTCAGTCTCCAGCATCCTCTACTTCCTTAAATACCTCTGGGCACCAAAGTTTTCTTAGAAAATGAAAATGATGGATAACTGCAGCCTAGTGGTTTGTTCAGAAATTGCCTACCTGGACCCCAAAGGGACAAAAGGAAACAGGAGTAGTAGGGGCCACTCTGTGGGAAAGAAGATTGAAAGGGTAGCAGATAAAATTATTGGCTTTGTAATTGATTAGGTCCCCCATGGCAGCCATTTTCTGCCCACTTTGAAATGGTGAAGGCATTTAGAGCTTAAATTAAAGGTATTTTCATATTTTGAATACGTAGCTTTAAAAATAATGGTGACCATGCTTTCTGATGTAGAGTGAAGATTGAGAACAGAAAACAGTAGCTTCTGCTGTTTACTACAAGAGGAAAACTGCTATTTGGACCAAGACAAAAAATAACAAAATAAAATAAAATACTTGAACAGATTTTTTCTTCTAAAAATCCATTGTTCTTATAGCTAATTACATATTTATACATAACTTAAAACATTCATAAATATGGTAATAAACAGATATACAATATAATCCTCTACATAGGGACTTCCTAGTGATTTCAGTGGCACTAATTCTCAGTGGGTAACTCTAAGCAGTCTTAAAGTTACCCACTTCCTTTGGCATAAACCCAATTAATAGGACTTATTTTTGACCAGATGTGTGTAAGATCATGTTGTTAGCTGCTTAAACAATAAATTCATAGGCAGATAACTCAGTATCTAAAAATCCATGATGAAAGCATGTGATAGTATTCATTTTAGAATTAAAGGATTTTTCCCCCACTAGAGTAAGCAGCTAACAAGGGAAAAATGTGTTCTGCATATATTGTGGTAAATAAAAGATTTAAAACATCCTATCATAAATAGATGTAAACAACGACAGAGTCATATATATTTCATTTTTTAGAGGACAAAACAAAAATTTTCATGAGAAACTCTTCTGAATTAGGAAAGAGGCAGCTGTTTGGCAGGGGAAAGATCTGATGTAAAGACCTTCACTTTTAGCCAGACAGATTTTAATCCATAGCCCAACATTTATTGCTTTGGGGATTTCACTGGCTCTTAATCACAAAAGCAATAAGAGTTTCCAATATGTTCATCTGTCTCTGTTAATCAATTGTTCCAGCTGCCAATCACTAAAAATATCTGAAGGCAAATTTAAATGGTATCAGCAAGCCAACAAACAGCTATGACCTCTTGGAAACACTGATGGGGCTACATGGTGAATTTCACTTTTCCTTGGACATCTCTGCCATGTATATTGTTTCACAGCAGATTCACCATAGTTGTGATGTAATATACCAGCCTGTTAGAATTTTGCTGATGCTTTTCCCTCTCAAAAATTAGCCCTGAAAATAACTGCAAGAACTATAGTTTAAAATTATTCACAAAAATTATAATAGGCTTTGTAATTAAAACTGGGTGAGAGATGTCCTATTATTATGAGTTGACTTGGTCTTTTAATACTAGTTATCTCGATCAGTGTTTTTCAAACTGTGTTCTGTGGAAAATTGATGGGGTTCTGTGAGGGACTAAGGGTAAAAAAAAGGTTCACTCAAATACAGCCAATATTCTATCAATAAACCTTTGCCCCTAGATCAGGGCTTTCCAAACATTTCCCGTGGCGATCCACCAACGGCGGTGCGCAAGACGACCCGAAAGTGCCGCTATTGCGGTGGCGTGCGAAAACCCGGAAGCACCGCTGCCACCGTAGCTTCTGGCTTTTTGCGCGCCGCTGCGGTGCTTTCGGATTTTTGTGCATGACAGTGGTGGCGGCAGTGGTGTCCTAGTGTGCCGTGCGAAAACCCAGAAGCGCTGATGGCCCGCCGCTGCTGTGCGTGCGGGCGTGGCATGCCATCAGCACTTCCGGGATTTGACGCGACACACCTGGGCCCTGCAGGCGACACAGTATTGTGTCGCGACACACAGTTTGGAAAGCTATGCTCTATATCAAGGTTCTGGGAATTTTTTTGTTTTTGTAATTAACAGGTTGCAAAGCATGAAAAAAATTGAAAACCCTATTTCTGGCATCTTTGTGTACAGAATGGACAAGGCGTATTTTACATGTGTTAATTCCTTTTTTCATATTGTGTTGTTCATTATATTTACTAAGTCTGGTCCAATTACAAAGGAATAAGGATCCTTTGCTTTGTTTTGAAAGTGCAAAAAAAGTAATTTGTGCAGGTATAGCTTTCCAAATTTGCACAGGCATCCATGGGAGTGGGGAGATGACTAAATGTGAATTGTGTTGTTATGATGCAAACTCCACCCTTACATAATTTGTGTGCATCATTGTGCAAGTCATGACAGACCTTTTGGCATCATTGGGGCTAGCTGCATATGACAATGCACTGCTCTACAACAGTCTGTACTGACCCAAGTCGTTTGTTCCATAGACACAAAATGCAACATATCCTATATATTTTTTATTTTACGTATTCTCTATTGTGACAAGAGAACAAAAAGGGGATACAAAAAAGGGAGAGGTCAAAATCCCCCAAACCATGTGGTTAGATCCTCAAGGGCAGGATCACTTTTCCACTCAACACACACTTATATGATTTTGAAGATCTTGTATTCCTCCTCCTTAATTTTAAAATATAATAACTGCAAACTCATATATAACACAATCCACCCCGAGAAAAGCTCTGTCAAAATGTCATGAAAATATATATTAGAGTAATACTTTTCATTAAGAAAGAAAAACATGACATTCATAGATTTTCTATTTTTGAAAGGTTTGTATCAAAAATAATTGTGCCACCTGTTTCAAACTGTTTTAATAAGCTTGTATTTTCATGTTATGATACTAATTGTAGTTCAGTGCTATCAAAGCAATACCCTTGGAAAACCTATTCATTTCAATTTTGTTTTCTTCCCAAGTAATTAAATGCTTTCTTTAACAGCTATTTCCCTCTTTCTTTCCTTCCTTGATTCATACAGCGGGTCTTTATTTCCAGATTAGGACTTACTAAAATATCTGCTTAACTAAACCTATAGCCTGGTTAATCAAAGAGAAGCAACAGTACAGTATGTCTTTTCTGTATACCATGAAATAAACATGTCATGTGATAAAGTGTAGCAATGAGTACATACTTTAGGGATTCTATTCAACTAAACAGCAAAACATAATAGCTTGTATTTAAGTTATGAATTAAATTGATTGTCCAAGAGTCCTATCAAATAAACTCCTAGTGCTACCAATCAAGAAGCATTATGTAGCTATTGCAAATTTTCCCTCATAATAGATTTATTTAGGTAAGAAAAAAGCTGGAAGAAAATATGGGCAAAAAAGAAGGATTAAAAATGGAAAACAATGTTTCTTAGCTCCCCTGAATATTCCATTAATTACATAGGGCAATTAACCAATAAATGCTTTACTTGAATGCATCCTCAAAAGCTTGTGAATAAAATATAATGATTTATCCTGGAGCAGAAATTGTTGAGAATATTTTGTCAATAATCTCAACATTTTATACTCCAGGATAAAATCATTTTAAAATAACAGATTTAAAAATATAACTCAAAAACAAATCAAATCAAATCAAAACAAAACAGGGTCTCACTGTAAAAATAACATAAAATGTGAAGCTATAGTTAAGCACTTTGAGGAAATGATTAGCCAGACTAAAACAGCATCTCTCTCTTCCTTTTTCCTACTATACCTGGTAGTATAAATCAACACTAGGTTTAGATAGATAGCAATAGATAGTTGACACATCCCTTGATGCCCATAATTTACACTTTTTTTCTGAAGGAAGAGCTGGGAAGAGAATTTTCAAGTAATGTGGTCACATTTCTTTGAATTATTTTGTCGATTACCATATATTTCCATGTATTTTTCTTTTTAAAAATCGACAACAACAAAGAAACACAATTACACCATATCTGATATTATCTTGGAAATCTAGATGTTATCTTTTGAAATCTCCTGAAACTGAAATTTCTATTTGTTTACTTATTTTTCCTTGAGCATTATTTATACTAACAAATAAAAATAAAAACAAAGAATATGATACCTGGGTAAATATCATGGATGTGACCTGGTGATTGTTGGACAGAGCTGGCTGAAACGTCATGGGGAGATGAAGGGACTTGAATAGGCTGGATAGTCAGGCAGTCATTGAGAATGTCTTGGTCAAGTTCTGTAGTGGCCCGCAACTGAAAACAAGCATAAGGTCAGGGTAGGACTTTATCTAGATCACAAGGATAGCCTGCTAGCATCTTTTAAAAACCGATTTATTTCCAGAGCTGTGGTCAAGGGAAGAGAGGCCAGAAGTTTGTCTTTCTTTTTGTCATGCCTGAAGATTTACAGATATTTAGGGTATCCATTTTACAGCCAACAATACAGAGTCCAAAACCTGGAAATTGTTTACCTATGAAATAAATTTATAATTGCTTCTATCCTCAAAACTGTTCTAATTTTGAGAATGCAGAGTTCAGGGTGCTGAGTTGTCTGGGTATGACCCAATAACAGTGACTGCTTGCCAGCTGCCAGTTCAGTTTATCCTAACCTCAAATATAATTCTTCAGTATTTTCTCCTGTAAAGCTGTATTTTCTCCCCATAATCTTCCCTAGAACTTTCTAAAATTTTGGAGAATAGGAAGTGCAAAACAGCATTATTAATACTTGTTAAATTAAACTTTAAAATAATTCTTTTTTACTTGGGATTTTATCTAAGATTATACTGGATAGTTATTTTTAAAAAAGCAAAAAAATACACAAGGGTTTTTTTTTGACAACTTTTCTCATTTATCTCCCATACTTCATCTCAGAATAAGATGTTTCTCATACTGTAACCATGAACTCCACTTTCACCAGCTATTTCTGCTTTTATGCATGTGTGTTTCTGAGGTCAAAGATACATATTCTCTTTATTCACATTCTTAGTCTATGTTCTGCAGTTAGTTTTAATTACTATGAGATATTATTCAAAAAGGGTAACTTTTCTAAAAAAAATAAGTTCAAGGCTATATTATTTACCCTACATATTTACTTTCACAGGGTTTTCTTTACAACTTAGCTTACCAGCAATTTATCAATTTTATATACCATGAAGGTGACTCTATCTTCCAGAGGCATTACTACTATTGGAGTGAGGGAGGGAAGAGAAAGGAGTGGGGAGAAAAAAGTAGCTTGATATTTCATTGAAGCCTGATGGAGAATCCTTTAAAACAATGACCTGAACATAAGCAGAAAATAAGTTTCACAATATACTGTGAAAAGAAAAAGTATTGGTTTCTTAGCATTTGAAGGACATACATACTTGGATACTTTATCTGACGTGTACCGTATATTGCATGGATAACATAGAGAACTGACTTTATGTGTGAAATAAATCACACATAGTAGAATCTATGTTTTACAAAAAAAATGAACTATTGGGGTTTTATTATATGCAACTGTATTTATGTATAATAAAAGACTAACAGCTCTTTTTTCTCTCCATTATTTATAAATTTTAAGGGTGTGTGAACCTCAAGTGTTGGAAAAATTGCTTAAAAAGAGAAGTGAGTGGTATGGCAAGAAAAAAGGTTAAATGTCCTGTACTTCCCCAAATCATCTGCTTTTATTACACATGGTATTTAGGGCACATCCACATTCACCATTTGTGCCTCTCTTGGGTCAGCTTCATACCCCTGTAATCTAACACTATCATAACTGTTGGGAAGCTCAGCTGATTTACTTCTAGATCAGATGTGGTTTAAATACAGTTAGAAATGCTGGAAGTTCTTCAGAGTTGGCATTCTCCCATTGGCACAAATTCTTGCCTCAACCCTGCCTCCTGGACTCTCCCCTTGCCTTTAGAAGTAGTTTTACAACTTCATTAATACAACTGGAGATGTCACTAATTGAACAGAAGGATAATGTCTTTGTAGCTTGGCAGCTGATTTCATGGACACCACTGGGCTTTTTTTAAAAAAAGTAATCAAATGCTTTACATCAAATTGATACTACTTGGGCATGGATTGGAACCAGAGCACTGGGGGGATATCAGTTTTGTGCTCTGGTGTGGGTCAGCAGGATCAGCTTGTGTGGTGTTCTTAGCATGTCAAGGTCAGCTACAGTGAAGACAAATGTAGTCTTGACTTTACTGTATTTCTAAGAGTTTGTGGAACAAAACTGGTGCAGTATAGAAGCTAATTAAACCACGAGAATCAACAATGCAATGTTCATGTATTAAATAGTGACCAAGCTTTAAATTAGATTTTATAGTAATAGCACTGCTTTAACTTCATCGGTTATTTTCATATGAAATCAGATATTCTATGCACCTAATTGCAGGGTCATTTCTCTTACAGATATATGCTGTAATTAAAATTCTCTACTAATGATAAGATTGGTTGGACATCCAAATCCAATGACTTAATCTTCAGCACCTCATGACCTACAGACAATTGGGTGTAGATAGAGAGTTAAGGATTTACTCTTTGTCCCCTCTTTGTCTATTGCTCAGCCTAAAAAAAAAGTTCACTTCCTTCTGCCTTCTCTTCCCAAATGCTGGTTTCAACTCTCAGTAATGCTCACATGCACACAAAGAATGCTTCAACCTCCAGCAAGATTATGATTGTACTCAGAAGTAATCTTCAATGGAGTTAACTCCCAAGTAAACGTGCAGAGGATTGCAGCCTATTTTGTGTATTTAATTTTTGCTTTAGGTAGGACTCTTATTTTAACAGGACACATTCTGTATCTGGAAACAAGGAACAGTTCCCAGGAACAAAGTTTGCTTACCTAAGTATTCTAGAAAACAAGGCACCATCTACACTAATTTATTTTATTTTTTTCTTGACAGTTCTTCTAATTTTTATAAGCTCTCAGAACAATGAATGGAAATTCAATTCCCATCATTTTCTCATTTCAGATATGATTGGATAATCACCCATAATTTAGTAAATCAAGTAGATGTAATTAGAAGTAAACAAGGGCCTTAAATTCCTCAATTTTCGGTTGATTATACTTGAATGGAAAAACAGGCTTTAAGTTGGTGTGAAGCATGACAAACTTCCCAACACAAAAGCTATTAAAAACTTTTCTTTTTCACTTTTCTTATCACTGTTGTTTTATCAGATTTCTGTTTGCCTCATAGAGACTCAAGGTAATTTTTATTGTTCAGTGGAAATCAGATGCCACTAAAATATGCTTCTCAAAACATTCAGCCAGGAGAAAAAAATAATTTGATATTTGTTCATTCTTGCAGATACGTTTGTTATAAAAACATGTTAGAAGGAATCATAGTGCATTTATCGCTTGGACTCCTATTTCCTATTATTGTATCATTTAAAAAGTCCTTCTGAAGACTGACATTTATAGAGCTAGATAAGCATTATGGAGCCAAATGAGATGGGTTAAATGTGCCCAGGTGATGTTCTTTCCTCTGGTTGTAGCATTAGGTAAACAACCCCAACAGCCAAAGTGTAGCATGATAATAACAAAGAAATTAAGACTTAATCTGTTGAAGTCCATACAATATCCACAGATGGGAGAAGAAAAAAGTCAAAATACACCATTCCTACTTATAGATTTGTGCTACTGGGGAGGGGATCACCAGAATACTTACCCTTAAGGTACACTCTTCATAATTCATAAAAATATTATTATTATATCCATAACCTGAGTGAGCAATACCTTCAACATACCACTGTTTTTCCAGTTTACCATACGAGGTTTCCAAACATGGCTGAATCCTAGTATACATCAGTGCTGAGACATATTTTTAAATTATCCTGATTACATTATATGCTGTTATAGTTTTCATAACTTAGTTCCTTTGTCTATCACAGAGCTTTCCAAACTTTTCATGTTGGTGACACACTTTTTAGACATGCATCATTTCGCGACACACTCTTACAGCAGGGCATCGTTTCGCGACACACTCTTACAGCAGGGCACAAGGCAGGCACTAGGACCTGTGTGGAATCACAGCAGGTTTGGAGGCAGCAAGGCACAAGGCACGCACTAGGACCTGCACGGAATTCTGGCAGGGCGGGTTTGGAAGCAGCAGGGCACAAGGCAGGCACTAGAACCTGCGTGGAATCCTGGCAGGGCTCAGAGGCGGCGGCAGCAGCAGCCGCGACACACCCAGACACTGCAGCCGACACACTAACGTGTCCCGACACACAGTTTGGAAAGCTCTGGTCTATCACTATTTGTATCTTCCAGTGATATCCTGCATTTTTTTCTCCTGATAATAAAAAGGTAACTCTAATAGCAAATATGTTATTAGAATATAAGAAGAGATATGCTGTATAAAACCTAATCTAAATCCAAAGCCAGTTTGGTGTAGTGGTTAAGATGCTGGACTTGAAACTGAAGATTGTGAGTTCTCTAAGGCATGGAAGCCAGCTGGGTGACCTTGGGCCAATCACTGTCCCTCAGCTCAACCCACCTCACAGGACTGGGAAAACAGGAGGTGAGAGCATTACATACTGTATATCACCATGAGTTGCACTAAATGGAGGCAGGGTATAAATCTAATAATAGAAATAAATAATTAAATAAGTAAGCATTCTGTTCCCAATATGGCCTAATGGGGAACATGCCAATAGGGGAAGCTGTCAAGCAGGATATGAGTGCAATAGCATCCAGTAAATTAAATTCAGAGGCTTTTCATCTCCATTATTGGAGAGTGTATGTAGCCATTATGAGCAGCAACCATTAACTCTTTAAAAGACATCCACATTAAGGGCTATCCTTATTCCTTTCTCTGAATGTAATTGTACAGTTCATATTCATCATTCATATTCACTAGATGACTAATCATATGAGAGAGATTCAATTTTATGTACTTCGGTCCCCTCTTATCATTTTAATAAGTGTGAAAGTCACAAATGTTGTTACTTTTCCTCACAGGGGAGTTGCTTCAGCATTTTTCCCCCTGCACTTATTCCATTTCTACAGCATCCTTTTCAAGGCCAATAAACACTATCTAACTGTACTACACCACTGATTTACAGTGTATATACTATAAAGGAATATACTGGCAGTTATATTTTTGTTCTCTTCCCATTAAAACCCCACATGATGTTTGGGGTTTTTTTCAAACAGAATCTGCATGCGGAGTTGACATTTTCATTGAGACATCTACCAAGCAAGATCTCCTTCCCGGCTAGTCATTTGTTATCAGTGTATATTCGAAGTCACCGTTATTTTGCCCCAATGTGCATCACTTTATGCTACCTTACACTGCATCTTGTTTGTATTTTAACACCTATTGCTCACTTTGGATAATTTTTTTAAAGTTCTTCTCTATCTCTTTTTGTTTTACTCATCCTAAATAATATAAGGTCATCAGAAAACCTGGGCATCTCACTGTGAATTATTTATTATTCATTATATTTATTATTAATTATATATATTATCCATTTTTGTAGGTCAGGTTGCAGTTGGTTGCTAATTGCCATGAGACATAGTGAGTTTTTCACTGGTAATCCTCTGCTTTGTGAAATCAGCCTAAGATAACTTACTTTGGTACTATGTAATTAACATGACTGTCACATGATAAAGAAGAGTCAACATGACTCTAGATGTATGATCTATTTCTACACAAGACTGGATAGCTTTCTTTAAACAGAGAATTGTAACATATCAAGAAATTTCTTAAATCTACAATATCATAAACGAATAAACTATATGAATAATTACTGATGACAGTAGTAATTCAGACAGATCGGTGGAGGCCCTAGCACAATTTAAGACCTGTACTGGCAAACATGTAGTACAAATTTAATAGCCTTTATGTTGCAATAATTCAAATTACTGATGTAATATTAGTGACAAAAAGATAGAGGGGAGAAGGCCAATCCTCTGATCATTTACAAAATTTGTTTTGTTGTTTGGGATTCAGCATAATCAAAAGAATTGGTTGATTTTGGTCTGAGGTTTTGCATAAAGTAGCATGATTACATTCCTTAAAGTCTTTTTTCCCCATCACTAATCCTCTTCCACCAGCATCCCTGTCCTTTACTCCACACTTTCTGATTTATATTCCATTTTGAGAACAGGAAGTAAGGAGATTAGAGTTGAGGATTAAAACACTTACTCTTTACAACATTTTTGTGAAGAATGGCTTCTTAGTTGCCATGGGCACTGCTCACTGACCCTTAGCCTCCAAATGCAATTCCTCTTGCATTAATGAAATATTTTGATTGAATGCCATAGAAAACAAATGAGTGGAAATTATTTCTTTTGTTGTTGTTAGTTTCTTTTTTGTAATTTTATCAATGAAATGTGAAATACAGTTTTGAAAAAAGGCAATTAAAACTAAAATTAATGTTGCAAGGCCAACTTTGGACTTTGAAGAAACCTACTTTAAAAGAAGGAAATAACTTGAGAGTTGTAGTTAGCCAAGTGAATTGAAGCACCCTATAACTTAATCCACTGGCATATTTTCTATAATGTATAATGCTGAAATTCTGTTATTTTCAAGGTTTTTTTTACCTCTCATTTTAAGAAAGGGAGTCTTGTTGCTAAAATTTTAAAAGCTTACAGAAAAAACAGTACCCCGTTTTTTGAAGAGGAGCAGTAAAAAAACCCTAGTGCTGAGAAATTAAATACAAAGGTTATATTTTAAGACAGCAAATATAAGTGGGAACTCTGATTATGCTTGATTTTAGATTATTACATTATTGCAATTGACACTTATTATCAAGCAGATTCTGATACAAGACCAACCCACAGGATTTTGCTGAGACAGAAAAAGAAGTTATACTTTCAAACTACCCAAGCAAACAAGCATATTAAAGGCCAGCCAAGTTATTTTAGTACAGAAAAAAAAATTCCACTAGCTTTTCTCCCCAACACCTGGCTGTGAAAATAGAATAAGAATTTACTAAATAACTAAGAACTTATTACCCCTTTGTGATACCCCAAATCTTCAACTGAGGCAGGCCCAAGACTGTATAATGATAGGACCAGCTTTGGATTGCTTACTTCACACATTATATGGCTGCCTGGCTTTGTAAACAAAAAAAAGGAAAAAGGAAAAAAAGGAAAGCATTCTGCTGACAGATTTTCAACTGCATCCTTCCCAGCCTAGTGGTCTCCAGATGTGTTGGGACTATAATTCCCAGTCAGCATTTTTGAAAATGGCATGGATGCAACAGAAAACTATGATTAAATGTGGTTTGATCACTTGTTTTGCTGCTTGCACACAGAGAGGAATGAAAGCAGCTGCATGTGAATCATGGTGGTTCATATATACCAGCCTAATAAGCTGGGATCTGATCATCTAAATCAAGCTTTAATAATCAGAGCTTTGTACAATTGGTTAGTGTGCAATTAGCACAGTCTGAGAGAAAAATTGTATATTGTCCACTCATTTATTTTTAATTCCCCTCCTGCATGATGGACAGCATTGTGTGCTTTACTAAACAAAAGTGACATGAAGAAAGATTGGTAAGATTATAAATAATTAACAAGTTATGTCTCTACAAAAGTCTAATTTGTATGTGAAAGGAAGACAGGCTTAAAAAAAAGGCTTTGCTTCACCCCAGGGCTGTCCCAAAGCATTTCACTGCCTGAGGTAAAGAAAATCCTTCTCTTATTTAATGTACAGAAATGGGCTATGTTTTATTTCAGCATCAGTGACAGTATCCCACCACTACAGGCAGCAGGCATTCATAACTTCCCCTATGCCATTCCCCTATCCCTATGCTATATCTAGGGTATCTCTGATGAGTTGAAGGGCAAATCCTAACACTTTCTCACATTCATGTAATTTTTCCCACAGGTTCTCCCAAGTACCTTCTTTCAACAAAACCTCCCTCAAGGGGAAAAAGGATGGAATAAACATATTGACCAGTAGTGATGAAGTCATTCAGCTGGAAACACCCAAAATAGGATGATTCAAATTCCAAACTGGATTCTCTATATCTTGGGGTGTTTTGAAATGAAACAATCTCAAGGCAAGATTGTTTCATATTATTTTGCCTCTCTGATACTCTCTTGTACTTCTTCACTGCTCAGTAACAAAATTCCAAGCTATCAGGACAGTGTATGAGTCAATTTTTCAAATTAAAAAGTAGGAACAATAGTTGTACAGGACTCAAACAAGTACTTTAGGCATGCCCACAACTAGGGGATGCCAGGTTTTCTTTTGAACACCAGACCCCCATACTGTTTAACAATGCCACTTCTGAAAGTTTTTTTTTTTTTACAAAAAGCTTGCCATGACATAGCAAAGACAACTACTTGAGAAACATGCTTTGGCAAGTAAATCAGCTGCATGCTTCTTCAATTTACTGCAACTTCTAACCTAATAGGCGTATTTTCCTCAACTTACTCTTAACCCCTCAGAGCTGTCCACTGGGAGATAATGGACTGCTTTAAGAGCAAAATTTAATTTGTAGAAGAGTACAGTATAATTGAGAAGATGGAACTTCTCCAACAATAGCTCAAATTATAATCATAGAACCTGGCCAGGTAATGTTAAAGTGGATCCTTGAGTGTGAGGACAGGTTTTCAGTCACATTTGAGGGTTGAAGCTTGAGTTTTCAGTAATTTTTATAGAATTTATAATAATCTGTGTAGCTATAAACTGAATGACCTTTGACAATATATTTCATTTTGATATTCAAAAGAAATTCCCACTATCAATAAATTCAATATCCAAGCAGAAGGAAATATCTTTGCAGCCAATTTGAAAAAAAAAACTAATGTTATTTGTCTTTTTATATGGCTAAATTTATAATGAATGTTTCTCTCATTCTAAGGTTGGAAATATTTTTTTTAAAAAATTGTGTAGAAATTTAAAGTCTAAGAAATAGGGAAATCTAACGTATTGTTGGATCCCTCCAGACAATGCACCAACTTTAACAGAATGATACCATTAAAAATATCCATTAGAGTAAAATCTAACACCATTAATATTTATTTGCCTTGCAAACACTGATAAAAGCAAAATTTGAAATGAGTTCAGATATCTATACAGAAAGCATACTTATTATGTTACAAGATTATGGCAGGTATACATCCTGAAGAGCAGAGAGTACAATTTATAAAGTTGACATATTAAGAAAAAACTGCTGTTTATCTTTATTGAGATCGTTTATACTAGAATCAAGTCTGTGGGATTTTTTTTTAGCATTATCTGGACAGCTCCCTAGGATGGCAGCCTCTCATCCAGCTCTGGAAAAAATAATTTTAGTTTGCTGAACAAATAAATTTTCTGATTCCTTTTTCATGAGACCAATTTCTAAAATTTATCTTAGTAGGATTTTATTAGCTGCTGTTTTAAATTTCCACAAATGGAAATAATTTCAGAAATAATTAAAACAATTTGTATCTAACTGTTAAACATAAACATGGCAGAACGCTTTGATTCCAATGTAGTAGTTTTCCCTGTTCCAATGTCATCCCAATGTATGGAAACTAAAATTTACAAGCTATCTGGGAATTCCAGGAATTGTACTTCTAAAACAGCAGCAGGAATCAGAAAACTGAAATATGATATAAACAAATTGGAAATTACAAGTTAGATAGGTAGGAATGGCAGCAAATAAAATTTTAAAATAGGGTGTATTTTCAGAAGAAGCAGATTACATGATGTTTAGGCTGAAAATGTGCCCCTGACATGTCCATTGGTGCCTGCCAAGCCCTCTGCCCTACCTTATTTATTTAATATGATATGATATGATATATTATTTTAATTTAAAAAATGAAAAACTATCCTGCTGCAAAGCAAAGCACAAACTTTAGGCATAATCTGCATTGTTAAAAGCAAGACATGTGGCTGCATCTCAGCACTTAGTTTGCCTTTTGATATATGAGGATTTTACGATTGGCCAAACCCATCAGGGCAGCCATTTTGTGAGCAAACCCACAAAACGATCTTAAAATGTGCCTATTTGTCCCAAAAGGTAGCTCCCCCAATTAATAGTACATACAGAATTGTTCTATTTTTATAGATTCAGACTGACCTCATTTTAATAATATAAATTACTACATGGTTAAATTACATCACTATACAATATGAACTTTATTTTAAGTAAATCTACAGACAATAGTGAAGTCACTATTATATCAAGAACTATACCAGCACAGATGAAAACTGGTGATATGTCTGTTTTTTCCTATGTAATCCAAATTGAACTTTTAAAAAATATTTTTATCTTCCATTGACCCCAGCTGGATAAAAGTACCAATGACAAAAAATACCCACCTACCTTGGTGGTGGTGGTAGGGGTAGTGGAATGAAGCAAAGGAAATAAATTGTCCCATGGCTTAAAAGACTGAGACTTCACTTTATACTGCTTACTGCCTATAAATAGCAGGGAAGATTGTATCTATTTGTGTCCTTTTCCTTAAGAGGCAAACCAACAAAAATAGGTAATATGAGTGCACTGGAAATAACAGTTCACTTTTTCAGCCAAAGCATGAAACTGTATAGTTTCCTTAGGACCTGAGCGGAATCAAAAATAATTCTTATTTACATTGCACTATTTTTCCTCAATCTAAATATTTCTGATTATGAGGTATAATAATGAAAAAAAGCTTTAAAATAAGTCTTATACAGTAAGTGTTACTGTACCCATAGATACAATAGCATCTGCTGATCTTTCTTGTTGACCTTCAAGACCCTGGTTTTTAAGGCTGTGCAAAGCATTCAAAGGAGTACTTTGTAAAGCATGTCAACATGAGTGAAACACCTCCATTAAGCTTTGAGCCAACTACAGCCTCCAGAAGGCTTTAAGGGCTTTTCCTGGTTGTTCGCACATGTGTGTACATGGATAGCCACTTTATTTTACCAGTAGTCCCTGTGAAAGTCTGTTCCTACACATGCACATGAAGACAGCCTGAAAAAGCCCTTGCAGCAGTCACACTAAGCCTTCTGGAAGATACTGCCTCAACAATTCAAGAAGAGGCACTTTGCAAAGAAATCCTTCGAAACTTTGCATGTGTGGCAGTACATAGCAGAGTGCTGCACAGATTTCTGGGTTCAGGACCTTAAACTGAAACAAGCAACAGACCTAAGAGGGAAAGAGGGGACCTAATTCCTGACTGTACCAGCCTTCTTGATCTAAAAAATAAAGGGGGGGGGGGCATATGTGCATATGCCTATGTGTGCGTGTGTGTGTGTGCAATCAATTGCTTCTCCATATCAGTTGCATTAAGCAAGCATATTTGAAATTGGGAAAGGTTAAGATAGACTTTTGGTATCATAGAGTTGGAAGAGGTCATTGAGGCCATTGAGCCAACTGTTGTTCAGTGCATTCCTCACATCCAGTGGAGGAGAGTTGACCATCTGCTTTGGAATTTGGTTCCACCGTCAAACCACATTAAGAAAGTGCTTTTGTTGTTAAGAATCTGCCTTAACTTAAGGCCACTGTTGTGTGACCTGCACTTTGATGACAGAGAACAACAGCTCTTGGCCTCATTCCGTATGATGCTCCTTCAGGTAATTGAAAAATGCTATCATATCCACCCAGTCCTACAGTATCTACTTCTTTGTGCTTTCAGCATAAAGTTAGTAAACCTCTGGATGGCTTAATTGATACATTTGCAAAACTGAAAGCAAATAATTAAGATGATTAATCACCTACTGTAATGGTTTGAAAAAATGTTGATTTTTGGTGCGAAACAAAATCAAAATAGCTCCATTAAGCCTCACACTAAGCCTTCTGGAAGATTAACATATTTTGAAGGTAAAAATACCCTCACAACTTCCCCAGTTCAGGTAAAATTGGCAAAAAATATTGCCATGTCCTCCCTGTTGACATCATTACATCACTGTCTGTCTTTGCTGTCAAAATAAAATGCACCTCTATCTGCAGTCAGTTGCCCAACCTGCCGTATTGATGTCCAGTGTCCTCTAATCTCTGTGATGGCAATGGCTACCGAGGCTTTGAGGTGCAGGTGGAATTGTATATACAGTACCTAACTATTGCCTTCATGAAAGCACTTGGCCATGGGGATTCCCATGAAATCTTACTACGAGATGGGGATCACAAACACAAGATGGTGAGAAGATGTATGGAAATATTCCCTGTAACTTGTATACATTTGATCATCTTTTCATAGCTTTTGCTTTCTCCCTTGAATCTTTCAAGTTCTTTGCTACACATTTTCACTAGCTTGGCTTTCACCCATCCATGACAGCCTACAACTGGGGAGACCCAGGTCTTCTCCCACCCTCAGCCATGAAAGCTCACTGGGAGACTTTGGGCCAGTCATTCTCTCTCAGCCCAATCGGTCTCCTGCAGTTGTTCTGGGAATAAAATGAAGGAAGATCCTCACATAAATCACCTTGAGCTCCTGTAGGAAAGACAAGACATTAATCTAAACAATAACTATAATAATAATAATGCCATTGTTGGAGGACAAATTCCTGTCTCCTACGGAACTAGATTTAGGTTGCAGGTTACCTTGTACACGATCAGTTAGAATCAGGATCACTTTACACTAAGGACACAGGTATCTGCAGCACGTGCCACCCTAAGCTCCACCCCTTTAGGACATGTGTGCAAGATCACAATGCGCTACAAAAGAGACTGGCCTTGTGTTGCAATGCTGATGCTTTTAACCAGACTGACACATACTGCTGACCAAGGAAAAATAAATTGCTTGGCACTTCTTTGAATAAGCTTCTATCCTATTTGCGACATCTATTTTTCACTTATTCTTATAATTTCTAATTATAAAACTGGAGTAAATATTTAACATTACTGAAAAAGCTCTTAGACGTATCCACAGGGAAGAGACATTACCTGCAAACACAAAGTTCATTAGCTTTTCTATAATCTCCTTGGATATGGTATGCGTTTATTGTACTAGTTGTAACTATGCATGGTATGTGGAGTTCATTCTACATTTCTACTAAAGGCTCAAATGAATTCCCAGAAGGAAAAGCAAAATGCTATAATGATTCACTTGGATACTGGCAATATCAGTGTAACCACATGCTGACACAATTACTGAAAACCAGCTGTATTGGAATCTATAGACATTTTATCATTATGGACTTGCCAAGATTTCTTGAAGTAAGAACATGGGTTTTGGCATATATCCTTGTATTTCTAGTATGTTCATGGCATTTTGAAGGAAAAGCTATATCTTAAGAGAGCAAAATAATGTCATTTTGTGTGCAGAGGGGAGGTTGAGAAAGAGGATTAGAGGCAGTCAAGCAGGATATATTAAACAAATCCATGACTAACTGGGTGTAACAGCAAAGGATCTCATTCTGTTCAGCTGAATGGTTCCCTAGGGCTGGATCTATTACTTCGCTGAGCTTTTATCACCTTGGAATTTTTATGGTTATTCTTTGATGAATTCACATTTTTGTAAAAAAAAATTTCATTAAGCCAATTTTCTTCTTTAATTAAAGACATAAATAACCTTTATTCTGACTTCAAAGTTTCATTATTCCTTACATTTTTATTATTATACTAGGAAATATTTCAAATAATGAAGCATGAAGTGAATTTCACTTATAACATTTTCAAGACCATGTAAGTTAATATTACACATTATAACTTGAAGATATGTTTATACTCTTTTGATCACTAACATGAATACTTTTTTCTTATTGTTCAGTAAATATATTCTGAATGCCAGCTGATAGATTAAAAGTATGCAAAAGTATAACGAGAATAAAGCTAAATTATCATAAATAATTGAAGCTAAATTGAGTATCCTATCCTATCCTATCCCATCCCATCCCATTTCTTTCTTTGGTGGATTGAGAGGCCACAGAATAGTAAAGAATTAACATGAGCCTGTGAGAAAACCAATATGCAATATACAGAGCAGAACCACATGTCTAAAGCAATAATAAATAACTATTTAGACATCAGGGATGCATTGTTTTATAGTCATAGAAAAGAATTGAAAGCGGATGTTGAAGAAGTCTGTCACGGATTTCTTTTGAAATGAAATGGTATGATGGAATCTGATGTGGCAAAAACAGTTGCTTAATTCTTGGGAGGCTGCTAATGTCTGTTCAACTATTGACTCAAAAATTATGTACAAAATGTATATCCTTGGGAAAGATGAGTACAAAAAGTATACAGTACATTGGGGAAGAACAAAAATGCATGTATTTGGGGAAATAGTATACAAGGTATATATAAAATACACATGCTAGGAAAAGTTGTGAATGGACAATGGCAGATGTTTTTGTTTTTTGTTTTGTTTTAATTGTAAAATGATGCAAAAGTTTGCCAGTTGCAACATACTACTACTGCATGTGGGATAGAAACTATTCTAACTGCTGCTAGAACAGAAGCTCTCTATTCATCATTACCAGTGTGCAAACGAAAACTATTTCTGTTGATAGCTGTGTTGTTACAGGTGCTTTTCATACGACATTTAGAGCTGCACATGATTCACTTGGCACAGAAGTCTATAAAGGTTACCTTTTTTCTGGCTTGCAGATCTTTAGAAGAATGGGCCTTTACATGCTTTCTTAGAGAACTTGGATCTGTGTATCGTTTGGTGCATCCAGGAATCTGACAAGCATAAGGTTTCTAAAAAATGAAAAGAAATGGCAAGTCACAAGTTTAGTTAAGGTTGTAAATTCTGAAATGGCAATACTGTGAATATCATTCATAAAACCACAAGAAGAAAGGCCATGAAGATTCTGGCACAGAAAAAAGATAGATAGCAAAGTAAGCTAGCAAGAAAGAATGAACATTTGTAATTTTATATTTTATATTTCTAATGTTATATTCCTTGTCATTCCATATCTATATTTGTATAGTTAAAAAAAGATAATTGGCAGCCTACCTTAGTCACTGATTTAGCTGCAGCAATGTCATAAAATGTTCATGCACAGGTAGAATTGTGAAAGGATCAGTTGACATGCCGACACAGAAGCTCTATTCAAAAGTTTTATTCACATGTTCTCTCACTGTGAGAAAGCCACAACCCTAACATTATGCATGCTGATTAGTCTCTTGGGACAAGTGTCTCCAGAAATGATCTTCTAGCTATATGTGCAGCTAAATTCTTTACCAACTGAAGATTCCACAGATGCAGCTCCAGGGACAAGTTCCTGCAGACTTCCTGCAGACTTCCAGGAGGCGTGCAGAACATGGTCTCAAGTTCTGAGACATGGTTTCTTAATGGAGTATTCATGCTTGCATGTTGGAAGAATGCATGAGTAAAATTTTTGAACTGGGCTATTATGTATTATTTATATATAAAGCCAAGTTCAGTATGGCTAAGTAAGGATAAACCTCATACAGGACCATGTACAGGTGGAATACATATGCCATCAGTGAAAAATGGCAGAGGCAGAAGAGACTTATTTAACACCAGCGGTGTCTTTAGGTTGTGGTCAAAAAGTCAAAATGGCAACCACAACAGTGCGATTGAAGCTCAACTTGTTCTTATGGGAATCGTGTGTGCAGCACACATAAAAGCCAGGTGGAGCTTCAATTGCACCACTGCATCCATCATTTAAGTGTTTTTTGACCATATCCTGTGGACACCCATTTTACATATTGATCAATTAAATTCTCTGTCATTTCTACTTGTACTTACAATTATGCATCCCTTATATAAAACTTTGGTTTAGTCAGAAAATACATTTCTTTAGAAGTTCAGGTAAAGAAGTTGAGGTAAAGTCCCAGACATAGAGATATAGAAGAAACCTGCTTCAGAAAGAGAGAATGAAGGGGAAAGGTTAGTCTGAGATACGGCAGGCTAGAAATAAAAGAAGAAGCAAATGCTACATGTTAAAGCTTAAAAATATTAAAAGCTGTATAACAATTTTTCAGAAAGTATAAAAACATTTTTGAAATATCCATGCACTAATTAAAAACATGATGGCTATAGGCTTCTGGTGGGAATGGCGGCTTGAACAGCGTCTCTTTGCAATTTAGCTTTGCAAGTAGACCTGGCAGCACGGCATTTTAGGGCTCGGCAGGATTCCCTGGAGCCCAAAAGTGTTCCCTGGATAAAGGAGAATCCTAGGAATTACCTCGTGTCCTCCGGACGGCTGGTCATAGCCAGAAGGTCATAAACGGAGTTTATAGATCAAGCGGTGAGTGATAAGCTGAGAGTTGGAATGTCATCCTTTCCCAAGCCGCGCTGCAGCCGTTTAAATGGACTCTAAAACTGACCACCCCATTTCTTAATGCACCAATTTATTTGCCTTTTCTTTGCTTAAAAGAAGCTTTTTCCAACACAGAGATTAAATTTCTCTTGGTAACTTTTACATTATTTTTGAAACTTAACTGTTGAGCACTCAAACTTGGTTTTGTACTTTATGTTTTGGGCAAAAAGAACCGAAAGCTGAACTGTGGATTTATTTTATAGAAGCAAAGGACTATTTTTTAAATTTAATTGGCAGTATTTTTATTGTTTTTTGGGATTTAACGAATCTGTCCTGTTGGAATCAGAACTTCCATGGCTATCGTGAGAAAGTGAGTGTTGTTGCTTTTTTCTTAACGAGTTAATTGGATACTTCCCGTAAAGACCTCTAGTGGCAAGACTTTAGCTTTTGAACGATCTCAGTCTCTAGTATTTTTCCATTGACTTTAAGGTTATATTGGCTAATTTTAACCACCAGAGGGAACTAATCATGACTTCTAGGAGACCACCTCATTGTGGTTCTGATGATGGGGAGATGATGAGAAATATGATTGATGAAATGTCTAATACCTTTAAACAATCTTTTGATGCCTTTGAGAAGAAAATGGAAAATAGATATTCTGACTTTGAGAAAAAGATGGAAATTAAATATGGAGACTTTGAGAAAATGATGGAATATTCTGACTTTGAGAAAAAGAACATCAAATGGAAAATACTGCTGGAGAGGTGAAACAAGTAATGGATAGAGTGGAGGTGTTAGAAACTAAGATGGATAATACTGAGCAAGAGAGAGAAAAAGAGCTTGATAAAATGGCTCTGTTAGAACTTAGGGGCATGGATTTTTGTCTGAGACTGAGAGGAGTTCCTGAGGTGAAAGGGGAGAATATTGTTGAAAAAATCCTACAGGTTTTGGCAAAATTATTGGATTGGGAGGAAGACAGAATGGAGTATGAATTAGATAAAGTTTTTCGTGTCAACTCAAGATATGCAGCTGTAAATAATAAAACAAGAGATGTTTTGGTTCATTTTGCTAGAAGGAAAATAAGAGACCAGATTTTGCAAACTCACTTTGAATCAAGATTAAATATTGACAATGTGGATATAATTGTTTTGAAAGAGATTCCTGTAAGGATTTTGAGGAAGAGAAAAGACTATGCTTTTTTAACAGAGATTCTAAAAAAGAATAAAATTGTTTTTTGATAGGAAAGATTGGAAGGTGTAAGTTTTATGTTCCAACAGCAAAGATTCATATTGACCTCCATCCATAAGGCCAAGGATTTTCTTGCTAGATATGGATCTAGTTTGGATCGGGGTGTAGATGAGAAATCTGCACCTGGAACTGGACCACAAGAATCTGCTCTACAAGGTGTAGACATGGGTGCTACATCCAAGGACTTTGATCAGATATCTGCTTAATCATGGCTTGCACTTACCTTACTTGGAATGTGAATGGGACAAATGCCCCGCACAAAAGAATTTTTTTTCATTATTTGAAGAAATTAAACCATGATGTGATATGCTTACAGGAGACTCATATAAGGAAAAAAGATATTACATATTTGATTAATAAAATATTGGGAGAGGAATTTATTTCTGCACATTTGAAGAAGATAAATGGACCTGTAATATATGTTAAACCACAATTGAAACCACATTTATTGCTTTCTGATGAACATGGCAGATATGTAGCAGTGGAAGTCGAGCTTAATGGACTTAAATCTATTGTTGTAGGGATATATGTACCAAATGAGGATAAAAGTAAAATTTTTAGACACCTTCTGAATGAATTGTTGTCTTTTTCATATAAAAGCTGGTGCCTACTAGGAGATTGGAATGGTGTAACTTCCCCACGATTGGACAGGACATCTGAAATGGTAATTAAACTTAAACAAGGAAGACTCCCACAGTCCTTTTTTGACATGATAGACAATTTGGCATTAGTAGATTCCTGGCGACACAAAATGGATTGGCAAGGGAATATACCTTTTACTCAGAAAGACATACATCCTTTTCAAGAATTGACATGATATGGATTTCAAATATTTTAACCAATAAAATTTGTAAGGTTGATATTTTACCAAAGACTTTCTCTGATCATAATCCAGTAAGTTTGAAAATAAAGAGATCATCTATGGCTTTTAGATGGAGATTGAATAAAGCTATTTTACAAATAGAAAACATTTTGGTTGATTGCAAGAGGAGTTTAAAATATTTTTTTGACATCAACTTGGACAAAGGGACTGACCTAAAAACTGTTTGGGACACCAGTAAGGCAGTTATGAGAGGTCACTTTATTTACCATAATTGTAATATAACAAAGAAATGTGAACAAAAATGTGAACTATCCTGGATCAAAAAAAACCCAGTGGATACTGGTATTTTACATCAACTTAAACTATTACACCAACAATTATCTATGTTGACTGTGAGGGAAATTGAGACAAAATTGAATTATGTTAAACAGAGACATTTTGAGTTGGCTAATAAACCCGGAAGATGGTTGGCCTATAAATTAAGGAAGGAAAGAGAAAAGAAAATGATATTAAAAATTCAAGAAGGAAATATTGAATTAATGGATAATGAAGGAATTAAGAAATCGTTCCACAACTTTTTTTCCGATTTGAGAAACAAAAATTACCAAAACTCTCACAATCACAGAAATTATTAATGAACAATCCTATAACTACTTTTGAAACAGTGGAAGCTATAAAAAGAACCAAACTGGGGAAAGCACCAGGTCCAGATGGTTTGCCAGCGTTGTGTTATAGGTGTTTTGAGGATCAGCTTCTTCAGCCTTTTCAGAGATTTATGAATTCTATTTTGCAGGGCTATGCAATGCCTGACTCTTGGAAAGAAGCCAATATTGTACTTTTACCAAAAGAAGGCAAAGATATCACTCTAACTAAGAATTATAGACCAATTTCATTGTTGAACAATGATTATAAAATATTTGTTTCAATATTGGCTGAAAGAATGAAGAAAATTTTACAAGACTTTATTCACCAAGATCAATGTGGGTTTCTACCCAAAAGGCAATTAAGAGACAATGTGAGAATAGAGTATCTACAACAACACAATGAACAGCAAGCAGCTCTCATCTTCTTAGATGCAGAGAAGGCCTTTGACAATTTGAACTGGACTTTTATGTTCAAAGGTTTGGAAAATATGGATTTTGGAGATAATTTTATTCAAGGAATTAAATCAATTTGTGTGCCTCAAAAAGCATGTATTATTGTAAATGGCGATTTAAATGAGCCTTGTCATATACAGAAAGGAACAAGGCAAGGATGTCCTTTGTCACCTTTACTCTTTATCTTAGTTTTGGAAGTCCTGAATAGAGACATTAGACAAGATGATCAAATAAAGGGTTTGAAGATAAAGAAGGTCTTCAAACTGAGGGCCTTTGCAGATGATTTAGTTTTAATATTATAAGACCCTTTGAATGTTGTTGAACATCTGATGAAGAAATTAAAGGAATTTGGATCATTAGCTGGACTTAAAGTAAATAAACGAAAACAAAGATGTTGACCAAGAATATGACTATACACAATCAAGAAATGTTGATGGGTAGGACTGGTTTTAAAATTGAAAAAAAGGTCAGATATTTGGGGGTGACATTATCAAACACGAATTGAATGTTGTTTCAGAATAACTACTGTATGTTAAATTGTGGAGTGATGTTAAGAAAGACTTGTTAAGGTGGGAAAAATTACAACTGTCAATGATGGGTCGGATATCTGTGATTAAGATGAATGTTTTACCTAGAATGTTGTTTTCGGTCCAGACAATACTGATATTGACAACAGATTTACCGTTTAAACAATGGCAGAAAGATATCTCTAAGTTCCTTTGGCAAGGGAATAAACCAAGAATCAAGTATAAATTGTTACAAGATGCCAAAGAACGAGGAGGTCTAGGTTTGCCTGATTTGAAATTGTATTTTGTTGCCTGCTGTTTGCTATGGATGAAGGATTGGGTGACTTTGAAGGACAAGAAATTATTACAATTAGAAAGACATGAACTCCGATTTGGGTGGCATGCCTACTTGTGGTATGATAAAGTTAAAGTTAATAAAGATTTAAAAAATCATTTTGTTAGGCGTGCCATACTGAGGGTTTGGAATAAATATAAACCAATATTGTCTTCTAATGTACCTATCTGGTTGTCCCCTCAAGAAGCTTTTTTTAGAAGAGAGATGGCAGGCAAACCAAGCTGGTTGCGAGAGCTGGACTATAAGGAAGGCTGAGCGAAGGAAGATGGATGCTTTTGAACTGTGGTGTTGGAGGAAAATTCTGAGAGTGCCTTGGACTGCAAGAAGATCAAACCAGTCCATACCCCAGGAAATAAAGCCAGACTGCTTACTTGAGGGAATGATATTAAAGGCAAAACTGAAGTACTTTGGCCACATAATGAGAAGACAGGATACCCTGGAGAAGATGCTGATGCTAGGGAAAGTGGAAGGCAAAAGGAAGAGGGGCCGACCAAGGGCAAGATGGATGGATGATATTCTGGAGGTGACGGACTCAACCGTGGGGGAGCTGGGGGTGGTGATGGCTGACAGGAAGCTCTGGCGTGGACTGGTCAATGAAGTCACGAAGAGTCGGAAGTGACTGAACGAATAAACAAA